>OZ030006.1:31001248-31601248 GCA_964023405.1 Apodemus agrarius
TGAACAGTTCTTCTTATATTGTTTGATCATACACAAAGCACTGGTTAGCTTAGACTTACCAATTTCATTTAGATTAACTAACCTCATTTTTTCCCCTAAGTGTTTCTGTAAAGTATCTTAATTTATTTTTGAGGCGAGGAGAGGCATTTGTGTTTTCCCTTGCTGACCTCTGCAGCTTTCTTTAAACCTTTGAAGACCACATCTGTCAAGGCACCGAGTACTGACAGGACAGACAAAGTCTTACAGCTGTGGCTTCACTGATGTTCACTTCTTGGAGACAGTAGATATACCCTGGGCAGTGGCTGCCATTACTGTAGTTCCTGTTATATCACTTACCCAACTGGAGCAGACAGACAGAATACCACCGAACTTAGAACGGAGGGATATGCCCGTAACAGTGCCTTCCTAACTTCTAATGCACCTGAGGGTGCTTTCAAGACAAGCTAGCCTGTTGAGAATTAGAGGTCAAATCTAAGGCTGGTCCATGCCTGATGAGAGGAAGAGAGTCTGAGTAGGAAGCAGTTTAAATAGTAAGGAATATAGAGGAAGAAGAAACATGTGTGGCATTGAGAACCAAATTGTCAGTAGGCTGCGCTACCATGATCAGCATTCAAAATCAGTCCTCTGGTCCTCATTAGAGTTGAATTCCTCACTAGGGTCATGCTGGCCTTTGGAAAGCCTTGGGAGAAAAAGATACAAACACTTCTAGATAACTCTTAAAATGGAGTCTGTGTACCAATGAAAGTGGTAGTTCCCAGAATCCTCAGTGCTGATCTACTTGCCTTGAGACCCCAGTAAGCTGAAGAGATGCCAGTCTGTGAGAAGCCCTCTGGCGTCCCTTTGAGACTGAAGGAAGAAGGCAGCTGTTATCTTTTGCCAAGATCTTTTTCTCCACGCGAGGCCAGCTACACTGGTGCGTGTCTGGTACGGTTTCACAGGGCTGTGTGCTTCGGGGCTCCGAGCTGAGCCCAGTGGTCTGTTGTCATTGTCTGGCAACTGGTAAACAGTTGCAGCAAGAGGCTCCATATTTTTTATTTTGTTATGGGACCTGCATATTATGCGGCCTGTTCTGTCCCTGAGAAAATCGACAGTAAAACAAATCAGAAATAAAATATTTTGGCCCCGACCGACCTGGATCATTGGGAAAAACGAAGAGAAATCTCTAGAAATGTGACTCAATAGAGATCGCACTACATTGCTCTGTTACCTACTTCTTAAATTATACGGTTCTAGATTATAAGCCTCAGATTCTAGATTATAAGCGCATTCGTGTAGTGCTTAAGCCAAGGTAGGGCTCTACGACACCACCACCACCCCAAGCTTTATTCCCATCCAATCATAATTTAAGATATATGTTTCTTTGGAAATGTTTTCTATAATTCTTGCTTCATTAGATGAAGCAGGATGGGACAAACTGTTAACTGCTCTCGCCACTGTGACTTCTCATCGACATCCTTGGGAGACATCTCCATTTCAGTCCAGGTAAGAAGGCCACCGCGCAGAGGGACTCTGGTGTCACCAGTGGCTAATAATCATGTGCTTCATCTACCTCAGCTGAGGCTGCAGCTGCTGCTGGGAGTCCCAGGCCAGAGCCCCAGTGATAGTGTCCTTCTCTATTACGTACAATTATCCTTAGGATGATAGAGGTGGCTCAGATCCAGACACTGATGCAACTTATTAGGGACTTGTGAAGAGGTAAACAGAGGCTTGTGTAGGAGCTCACCAAAGTCAACAGGTTGAATTTGTCTACCCAGCCCCCACCCTCTTTATTTTTTTGTTACATTTAAATGTGAGTAATCTCTCAGGGCCTGCAACTCGGGAAGTAAAACATAAAACAGGCAGATTTTCAGGCAGGCTACTTGATGCTGTGTTTGTATACCACACACTCTTGCTTGTTTGATTTCTGCATTGTGTCTGGAAATCTATTGCACATATTTATTTTCACAGATAGGGGCCTATTTCCTTCACAGAACAGGTGTTTAACTTCCATTAGCATAAATAGAAGCTACGCAAATCCAGTGTAAGACAAAGAGGCCCCCCCTTTTACTATTTGGTTGTAATTTTTATTCTATTTGCGCTTTCAAAAATCACTTAAAAAAGAAAGTGGTTGCATGCATCATTTAAAATTTCTGAAAATCTCAAATAAAGGGCTGAAGAGCCAGTTCAGCAGTTAAGGATGCTTGCTGCTCTTCCAGAGGGCCCAAGTTTAGTTCTGAGCATCGCGATCAGACTGCTCACAACTGCATGTGACTCTAGAGGATCTGACACCCTCTCCAGGCCTCTTAGAGCAACTGCACACACACACACACACACACACACACACACACACACACACCTCTAAATAAAAGAAAAATAGATCCATTTTTTAAAAATGAGCCTAGCCAGATGGGTGGTGGTGGCGCACGCCTGTAATCCCAGCACTTGGGAGGCAGAGGCAGGTGGATTTCTGAGTTCGAGGCCAGCCTGGTCTACAGTGAGTTACAGGTCAGCCAGGGCTACACAGAGAAACCCTGCCTCAAAAACAAAACAAAACAAAACAAAAAAAAAACAAAAAAATAAATAAGATAAAATGAGCCTAGCCTTTGACTACCTTTTGAGAAATTTCTACAGTACAAGATGCCTGACGCTCGCACTGTTCAATTAATTAGAACGTGAGAGAAATAACAAGCCCCCAGTGAAGCCTAACTCTAACCTCAGATGTATCTAGAATAGAATACACTCACAGAACTCTGTTGAGAACTGCTGGCGTTTGCTGGTTGTTTGCTTGTTTCAAACGATATGTGAGTGCACACATCTTAAAGATTTAAGACTAAAAATCACTTAGCTACCATAGTTCCTTTTCTGACAAGCAAGCTTTTCTGCATATAGACACAACGGGTCCTTCGCTGCGCACGAGCCCCTGTGTGTAGAGTTAGTGCCGTGTCCGCATGATTGATAGCCAGCCTCTCTACCTGTCTTTCTTGGAGATGTGTTTTATGGAAAGCCTGTTGTCATCGTTCATGCTTCACTGCAGTCATAGGGACGCGGCTGTCACAAATATCCCCTAACGACTACGTTGGCTGCTTATCTGAATTAGTTAGGACGCTGCGTGAGGCTCCGCTTCTCAAAGAAGCCGTTTATCTTCCACCTCCTATTATTCCTTTTTCCATTAACCTCTTCCAGGGAAGACTTTGTTTTTCAGTTCTGAGAAATGCCTGCAGCTTTCGGATCCCTGATTACATTTTTTTTTTTTTTTTACACTGCACACGGTGACAAAATTTCAAAACCGTGTTCGGGTTAAAGGAGGATTTGCAAAATAAAATCATCACCTAGAAGCTGTGATTTGGGAGGAGGGTAAATCTTATCACCCTGACTGTGTTTGTCTGACCCACTGAACAATTAGTAAATAGAAACATGTCTATGTCTTTAAATTTAAACTCTTAACTTTGGGAATGCAAATAACTCATTTGGTGTGACCACTCGCGGGCCAGAGTGACCACAGTTGTATCATTGCAAATCTCAATGAATGCAATGCAGTGGTCAATATATAAATGCATTGAAAAGTTCTTGGGATGGAAAATGCCGATGAACATATTAAATCAAATGTTATTGCTAAAAATAAAATAAAATAAAATAAAATAAAATAAAATGTGACTTTTAAGTATCTGCTTGAAGATTTCAAAACAGAAGTAAAAAAGGAGATTCAAAAGTTTAATCAGAACCCCGACAAGAAAAATGACCCATGCTATAAACTTTAAAACAGTGACCAAGGTGTTACTTGTAAGAACAATTAAAAAAATATATCTCCAGGGCGTGGGTTAGAGCTTAGTCTCTTAAGTGCTTAGAAAGAAACAAAACAAAACAAAAATATTGTTTTTCAACTTTGGCACAGCCAGCAAGAATAGGAATAAAAAGAATTTCCAGGAGTCGTTTCTCTTGCAGTTTGTGCTAAGTAGCACTCAGTAGAGTGAAATCTGGGAGTACTAGAAGTCAGACGGGGCTTAGTGACACAAAATCAACAGAGTTCATTTATAGATTTTTTTCCAGTGGATTATACGAAGCAGTAATTGTTTGTTCTTCACAGTTTCCAGCAGGACAGGGTATACATTATTCTCCAAAGAAGCCTGGGTCTTTGTATGAATAACTGCTTTCCTTGGGAATTGGGTAGACAGAACCCCAAGTAGAAAGTTAAACTGAAACCTGGGTATTAAGTCAAACGAGAGTTCCCTCGCGACCAAACTGTGTAGGAAGGTGGCTGTGTGTGCGGTTTCCCTCGTGCCCCAGCTCAAGAACTTAGGTGACAGCTCAGCTTTAGCAGTTTCCAGGAGCTGGGACGGGGCTAGTGTCACTTAGCAACATCTGGCTGTGACCGTCCCCCGCGCTGGTGTTTCTCATTAAGAAAGTGTGCCTGCAACTTGCTAGAGTCTCGACGGGCCATCACAAATGCTGCCTTCTTTGATGGAGAAACAATTTTAGATTCTTTAGCTGATGCTGAACACTGCCTTTGGTTTCCCCTTCTCAGCGAGAGAGAGTGACAGACAGGGCCCATTTCTTCCAGGGTACCAAGCACCCAGATAAAGGCTGACATTCTAAACACCAAGCTCTGTCTATGGCGTCTACGCGTTGGATAACGCAAACACTGGGATTTGTGGTTGAGCTTTTAGATTTCTCATGCATTTTTTAGGGTGAGAGCCATGCATCGAAGTCAAAGTACACAAAAGCATATTTGTATGGGCAATTGATCATACTAATAAACAGCATTATAGGAAAACAGCCAATCTGAATTAGTATATTAATTCACTTCTTTGTCATAATAAGTTACATGCATTTAAAATAATTGGAGTAAAGTAATGTATAATTATAATTTTAGTATTAACTTGATTTCTCCTGTGCAAAGTGAATAATTTTAAAAAGAAAAGAAAAGGCACTATTAATTTTGATAAAATTACTTATTTTATAGTCAGTGTGGTAACAGCAGCTTCCATTTGATAATTATACATGTAGAAGACCATGCTCATGATTAATTACTATATAAATAGTATGCTTGTTGAAGTAGCATTGGCTTATAAAAATAGACTTACAGTATTATTAATACCTTTTCAAGTGCATTTTTTTTCAAAATTGATACAAAGTACTTACGACTTTTATGTTTTGTGAATGGTTGATTAAGTGGAAAGCCTAATGTTCGGTTTACAAAAACCAAGCTAAAATGTGTAGAGTACTTTTCAATATTGCTATAGTGATAAATGGCCTGTGAATACATACCTCCTGGAGAAAAGGGAGGCTTGTCAATTCTGCATCTTCATGATTCGTCGGCCACTCCACAGTTGACTTTGGTGGTTGTCTGAATGACGAAGCGGTTGTCATTGGGTTAAATGTTTTATGACTGGCAAATTGTATGAGTTTTATCATTTCAAAACTTTTTGTTATTTGTGTGTTGTTGTTGCTGCTGTTGCTGTTTGGTTGTATTTTTTCTTCTTTTTCTTTTCAATTGGCTTTTCAAGACAAAGTTTTCTTATGTAGCTCAGCTGTCCTGGAACTTGCTCTGTAGACCAGGCTGGCTGCAAACTCACAGAAATCCACCTGCCTCTGCTTCCCTGTGCCAGGATTAAAGGCATGTGTCACCGCTGACACTAAACCTGTTAAATTTTGTCTCAGACATGTGTCAATGAGAGCGGTTGTCTCTAATCACATCATGCAAAGCCCAAGATAAAGTCGTATTCTGCCAGGAATAGAGATGTTTCTGATCTGCAAAAATCCTGAGGTGTTTTGTTTTGTTTTGCTTTTCCGGTGTGTGTGTATGCATGTGTCTGTCTGTGTGTTGGCATATCTAAACTAAAATACGAAATCAAATATTTTCTTATGTGTTTATATATAAATGTATATATATACATATGTATATATATGTATATATATATATATATATATATGTGTGTGTGTGTGTGTGTGTGTGTGTGTGTGTGTGTGTGTGTATCACATAGGTTGGACTTGAAAATGAGGAAGAATAAATGACCCATAATATACCATTGTCAAGGTATTTTCTAGACAACACAAGGTATATTCTAGAAAACACAAGACTTGCATGTGTTTTCTAGAATATCAGCTATCACAACATCTTTTACTTTGGCTTTTTTTTTTTACTTGAAATATATTAATTGTGTATCATTTAAGTAATGTCCAGTCTTCTGCTATTGTAGAAAAAATTCTTGTCCCTTTATCTGGTAGGCAGACAGAACAGATCCGTAGCCCACGCCTAAGCTTCCCTCTAATGACAAAGTAGTCACCTCCCAGTATTTAGATGAAATCTTTTATTCTTACTGACCTTGCATTAAGCTCTCTTGAATAGTAATTGAACACCTTCTAGTATCTAGGATCATAAAGACTAGACTATCAAATATAACAGTAAAGTATTATAACCTTTGGAGAACCAAGTTCATAGAAGCGGCCAAAGATATACGTCCTTGTCTGTTAAAGCAGGCACACCCGTGACAACACTCTGTGTCTGTCCTATAACAGGAATCAGGGTCCCTGTGTGAAGAATACGGGGAAATTTAGGCAAGAGCTTAATTGCACAATGTGTTCAGAATGCAGACTCTAAGCCGAGTACAGTCTGGGAGACACAGGAATGTTGACTGTATTTGCACAGAAAAGGAGGCGTTTTAGGAAGGACCACTCATCCTTCCTCCCAGTCACCATCCTGGTCTTCCTCCCTCCTGTGCTTTTAGAAGAGAGAGACTGACTTGGTGGCCAATGCAGCAGAAGCTGAAGAGTTGACTCAAACAGCTGTCAACCGCTGGGGGGAAAAATACACGCTTCCTTTTCATTGTGCTTTTTTTTTTTTTTTTTTTGGACACTATAGATATGATAAATCATGAACTGCATTATAAAAATTCTTCTTTTATGCCCAAACATTCAGTAGGAGGAAATGACATTTCTTTTATTACCTTGGTAAATGTTTTTAAGGTGTTTAGCGATAAGCTTTCTTTTTGTCAAAACTGCTTAGATTCCGTGGTTGCTAGGGATTTACTCAAAAACCTATAGTCAATAACATCAGGGAAGAGGCGGCTGCGTGGTTAGTCAGCCAGTGGGGGGGGGGGGGGCTCGACGAGCGCGCCTTGCTTTCTGCGCCTTGCTTTCTGCCCTGCCTGTCTCCCTCTCTCTGTCTTTTGTAGCCTGGAAAGAGAGGCAAATTGGAGTTTAGAAAGTTTGTTTTCCATCATTGTCCATCAGCCATTGCTTCCACCACTTTTCTGCATCTTTTGGGGCTGAGAAATAGATTGTCCCCAGTAGTAGACAAAATAATAACATCCAACAGTCTAAGGAGACAGGCAGCTGATGCGATTTCAATACTTCTGCAAGCAAGGGCATCCCCAGGTCCCAAGGAATTAGTTCTTTTCTTTCTCAGCTGTTGTTTGGTTTTGCTTTTCACCACAGGTAAACAGCTCTGGGAGTTTCGTGCCCTTGCTTACAGGCTAAATTTCAGCTTGAGGAATAATTTTAACTGTTAATTTCTCCAGACAAGTGTTTAAATTGCTTATTTCCTCCCATAGTTACTGGCTTACTGCCATTGACAGACCCATATCTGTTACTATTTACTTTTTCTTTTACATAAGACTTTCCTTTCTTACCTTAATTAGGTGGTTAAAAAAATATATTTTTTAACGCTGCTCTGAGAAACATTCGGTAAAAAGAAACCACCCATTTAAAGATAGAGGGAAAGGGGGCTTTGGCAAATGTGTCTGGAAGTTTCCCCGTACCTAAGTATGCAAAGGAAAAGAAATTCAAAAACAGACCAAAAGAGAGGACCAGGATAGAAAGCAGGTGACCTCCCTAGTAACTTTAACCTATTGACTGGCTGTGAATAGCCATCTACAGGACAGATGTGCGTGCGCCCCGCTTTCTGGAGCTTCTTCAAAGGCTAAGCGGTCCCACCACAGCCTACCTCGTGGCGGAGCGCTGAAGAGTGTATCTTCGCCCGTGTAGCTGCGTCGTTCTGGCATTGGATTCTAGTCCGTGGTTTCCTCCACTGTTAACAGTGACGCGGGCCTTGCCTCTCCGAGAATTAAACACAGCGAAGCTACATTTACGTGAAGCGGGTCTGCCTGGCCGCTGCAGCGCCTGTTAACCTCCCACTTTGCTTCCATCTGTGTGTGTGGCAAAGAGAATTGTCAAAAACGGAAAAAAAAAATACAGGCTTTCTCTGAACACAAATGCATGCCTGCATGCCAGTGGGTTAACGCTCTCCTGAATTTAGGTGCCATTAATAACTGTCGGTGGGTTTGTTTTGTTTTAACCTTCTGAGTCCAGGGGAGTTTAACTGTCATTCTGTGGGAACCTACGTAAGCTTCCCTTGTTTCTGTAAATGAACTAAAACCAGTGTGCATTAAAATGAAAAGGTCATTTGTACAATATCCTTTTTCGCAGAAAACTTTCATGCTGCTGTTAATATAGACTATGAAATCGTTCTCGAGCCTGTTCAGAATCGGTGGTTCATGTTATAGTCCCACAGACTTTTTTTAAAAAAATGACTCCATTTAATTAATTGAAAGATTACAAAGACACCGATGAACCACACATCCACAAAAATATTTATCTTGAGTTTATCTTGAACCTAGAGACCACCTCACTCAGTTTGTTGCCCATGATTAATGGAACTGAGAAACCTAATTGAGATTATGGAATATTTTCCCTAACCTCTTAATTACCCAAGGTTTTCCAACCCTGCTTTTGTAAGTAGTGCCTGAGATATATTTTATCACAAAAATATTCATAGCTAGGAGTCAATTGCAATTATTTAATAAGTATAAAAATGATCTTTGAAACAAAGTCTTTACTGCAGCTATTTAAAATCAGCTGCTAGGGACTATAAATCCTTAGAATTTACTGAAAAATGAGGGAGACTTGACTGAGGACTGTTCAGAGCAGTTAGCTGTGTGCTTATAAAGAGAGGCACATGAGTGCTATCTGTGTGTTTAACCCCGATTATAAATAATCACTTGATTTTTTTTATTACAACATGTTTGACAATAATCTAGTCTTGTGAGGTTAAAGTAGAATCCTGCTGCAGAAAATGCTGTAACAGGAAAAAAAAAATAGCTGCACTGGGATGCGTTGGTCATATGTGGAGAAATAATAGAGGTGTGGAAAATATTTGCATATACATATGTATACACACAGAGAGAGAGAAAGCTAGGAGTAATCAATATATTTTTAATTTAATTTTAATGGATAATAAAAAGTAACTATGACAAACTTCTCTAATAATATCTCTTTCCTTACAGTTTTCCCAGTAAAAGTAGCTATTGTTTAAAAAAAAATTTAGGTAGTCACAGGTGATATTCAGAGAAATAAAAAGTGCTTTAAAATAAAGTAAAAAAAAATGCAGTTCTCGATAGGTGGAAAAAAAGAAAAATAGGAGAAAGGGCAGAGGAAAAGAGGCAAGAAACCAAGAAAACTTAGAAGGGGATAAACATGGAGAAAGAAACCAATAAGGCCCATCATTTCACAGGGTTATAAAGGGCCCAGCACTGCACTGACTTGTTTCTTCCTTACTCATGTGACTGTCGGTCATTAGGTGTACTCTCAAATTTCCTTCAACTAAATAAGAGAAATCAGAACGGTTCCTAAGGACACACACCAAGAAGTGACAAGTGGGGGGGGGGACAAAAATGAAACAAAAGAAGAGAAAAGAAAAAACCCCACCATTTAGCTACTCTCTGTGGTGGATGAAAGCCAGTCCTGGCTTTCTTCTCCAGTTCTAGCTACTCCCCTGTCTGTGCCTCTTACAAAGTAGCCAAGATGCCCAGGCATGACACCCTATGGTCAGACTCAGCAGTCTTAAAGGACCTACAGCAAGGCTCCAGGCAACTACTCATCTACTGGTCAGAGAGAGGCTCAGCTCCCAGACCCAGCCACACAGGTCGGGTGGACAGGGGGAGCGTGGGGGAATTCAAAATCACCCGCATATGTGATTTATTCTTCCTACAAGTTTTGTACTTTTGCTCTTTGCCTGTGACCTTTTATCCCCTAAGAATCTTGGATTACAGTCTTTGGAATCTTTTAGCAGGTAACGCAAAACTCATTACCACCGAGGGAGGGCTGGCTGGCTCTTTCAGAGTGAGAGGTCTTACCCGCCCCGCGTGGACTTGCGAACCTGACTTGAGAAAAGTGTTTAGCTGCCTTTATTTCCCTTTTCTTTATGGGTAAAGATGGGGTTCCTAAGGTTCTCACAGCAGTCAGAATTCATTCTTTAAGGAAAACGAGTCCTCAGAAGCATACTGAAGAACAGATGGCGGGTGTAAGCTACCTGTTGGCTTCAGGAACCTGTTTCATGAGTGAGAGCTTGCAGCATGACTCCTGCACGGTGGGCTCAGTTCCTCTCCACTCAGACTACCTTTCCCGTCCTCTCCAGAGTCTGTTGATAAATGGCCCGATGTCCCCATCCCCATTTGACAATCAAGGCAATGAGAGGTTAAATGCCTGGCCCTTGGCGGCCGCCGAAATAAGAGTAAGCCTCGATTGTCCTGACCGAAATATGAGGTTCATTTTCCCCTCCTTCTTAAGGCCAAATTGCTACCTCAATAACTACCTTTGGCCTTCAATCCTTTGGCTGTTAAAACAGGGTCGTTCCATATCTATAAAAGGTGGCTGCTTCTAGAGCTGAGATTTTATTATCTTAGAAATCAGAGCCCTCGGTGGTGCTTAAGACATTCAAATGCTTTAAACACTTACCCCCCCCACCCCCACCCCAGCCCCAGATCAGGCAGAGGTTTTCAGGCAGGGTGGACGGGCTATGGATGAGCTCTGCTCAGAGAAGCAGTGGAAAACATGGGTCCTTCGTGACCTACAGTGTGACTCCAGCCAGACAAATCTGCAGCAGAAAAGTGTTTCCAGATCCAAGTGTGTCCAACGGAAGAAGCTTTCTAAAATCTGGCATTGCTCTGACTTCTCTGCACGTGTTTTTCTCCCTGTTGCCTCTCGTGGATTTTCAAATGACCAGAATTATCATCACCATAAGATAGGCAAATATCACCCCCATCATAATCTATTTATTTATTTGGAGACCAAATGGTTTTACTATGTAACCCAGGATGTCCTGGAACTTACTATGTAAACCAGGTTGGCCACCCACTGAGAGTCCTGTCTGCCTCTGCCTCCCAAGTGCTTGGGTTAAAGGCATGAACCTCCACACCATGCAACAAGTGGATTTTCTTTAGAAATTCTTGGAAACGGGCATTTGCAAAGGGCAGGGGAGTAGTCCTCAGTGATGCCTGGGTGCTCTGCATGTAGCCTTTCACGCCTCGAAAACTGAAGAGAGGCTGAAGCAACGGTCTCAGCTACCTGCTTGACAGGGAGACGCCACTTACTTATGGTAAGAACACGCTCACTTCTCCCGCTCTTCCCTGAATCTCCGCCAGGATGCACTCATTCTGACCAAACCCAGCATTAATTTTCACCTCCATTTCCTGGTCATCGCATTTCAAAAAGGGTTGCCACTGGTCTTTAGATGTAACACAGGGCCTGGCATGCTGTGTATGCTGATTAGTTGCTGGATGAGAACAAAGCCTTTTTCCTAACCAGTGAGTCAGGTATGGTTAGAAACGCCCCAGCGCCTTTATGGTCTCTCACCACCTCGACCTGTCTGAGAACACCATGAGCCTGGGAACTGCCCAGGGTTAGGAGGACCGCTCCGTCCAAACAGATTTTGTTTAGAGTCATAGATAGAAACTGACAAGAGTGGCCATCCTCTTTGTGAGGCACCTGTTTGGTCTCACCTACAAGCAATTCAGATGCCAACAATTATTACTTCAGCTGTGGGGACGGCCTGTGAATGCACATTCGCACGTTTGAGCTAAGATTATACCTAGAGTACTTCCTGATGTGATGCTTCATTCTAAAAGTGGAGCAGTCTGCTGTGTGGCTTCTACCTCGAACAGTGCATTCAGGTTGGGTTATTTTCACAGTCAACTGGATGAAAAGGTGTAGCGGGATGTGCTAGGGAAACGGACTTCAAGTTTTGAGAAGCGACTGTGTTTCTATCATTTCTGTTTCAGAATTTCATGTAAAAAAAAAAGCAAATTAATATTTTCTGTAATGTACATGCTTTTCAGGAAGAAGAACATTTGACAGAATGAATTTGTTTTTTTTTTTAAAAAAAAGCTTAATATGTGTTTGTGTGTGTGTGTGTGAGTGTGGTGTGTGATTTTTACAAAGTATTAGCAAATTAGCAAGAGAACGAAATCTGTTTGAATATTATAAAAATGCCTTAGGCATAACCTGCATAGTTAAATGTCTGTGAAGATAAGCCTTCATATTTAAAATCGTGGTTTAGCATTTAAGTATTTTCTGTTAGTTTCAGTCCCATGAAAGAGGCCAAGCATAGCTTAATTGCTAGGATGATTTTGTTTAGTAGAAACATTTAGGTTTGAGAAAGTTTAGTTTTTATACATTAGAGATGTGGTTTTCTACAGCGTGCATGCTTGCCGATGTCAACCTGGGTCTGGCCACCATTCGAACTCGGTGTTCCAGAATCTAAACAAAGGTCGTTTCCTAGCCAGCTTGTGAGTATTACTACATGAAACAGGGTGAGAACACGGGCCTATTTTCCCGTTCTGATAGATGAATCCTATACAGTGCTATCAATAAAGAATGTTCCGCAGGCCATCCAATGTTAATATTTTTACTGCATGAAAAAATAATATAGTCTTATGCTTGTGGGATGTGTGTGAGCCATGTGTTGCTGGATTGGCCAAGTCCTTTCTCCAAGAGTTTGACGTCATGCAGAGGTCTGAGGTGCCCTTAGCTTTGTCTCTCTTAGCTTTATTTTCTGAGGGGAAAAAATGGTCTTCCCTTTCCTCTCTCTCCTTCAGGCATAGTTACATAGTTCTTTTTGGAAACACTTGCTCAGGCCCTGGGAGAAGGAAAGGAAAAATGGACCTGTGCTTTCACAGAAACGATACCAACCCTCTTGCCTGCTTATACTTTCAGTTAGCGATTTTGAATCTCTCATTTTTGGGGGTCTCATTTTCCCCAGGGCAGTATTATCTTTAATGGAAGACAAAAAAAATGAAGACTGGTGAAATCCGAGAGAAGATTCCACCGTAAGGAAAATGGTCCGACCTAAGGGTAATGGTGTCACTCAGTATTATTGTGAATTTGTGTCATTGCTGCAAGAGAAATTTAGATTAATTTCAATAACTAGGGAAGTGTCTCTATTTCACTATTCCAAAACGCACTCATATGTTTGAATGAAATCTCTCACTGGAGAGGCGTTTCTGATGATGAACTGCAATGCGTCCTCCACCTGGACATCATTTTCCGAATTATATTTTTTGAAACGTTTGACCTTAGTACTAGAAGTCACTTCAGGACATACTTTACAGAAAGGCGCTGCCTCTCTCTGGTAAGTTTTCCTGGACAGATAGTATCCAAGACTATCATTTCCTCTAATAAAACCTTAAATGTTCTAATCATCTGCCCGTGTGCAGTGGGCAATTTTCTAGCTATGGACATAATGTGAACACTTACCTTCCTCTTCCTCTTTCTCTTTTTTACTTTTAATAATGTGTATTGATTGAGTTGATTGTGTTCTTAATGTGTATGGGGTATATGGATATCATGCGTGGGCCTAATGCGTAGATGGATTGATCATACCATTGCATAGGGTGAAACACCAAGAAAACTCCTGTAATGTAGAAATCAATTCACTGCCCGTGAGCTCCATAAGCACTCTACTGAGTCCTGCCATTCATCTTCAAATAATATTTTTTATATATTCCAAACGCACCTCTGTTATCTTTAAACAACTCATTTGGGATGCTATGTAGTACAATCATGATCTTCAGCACAGCTAAGGAAAATTCTTATGCAAAATTTCTACGCAAGGGTACATTAATTCCTCTTCATTGAACTGCAAACAGCAGGAGAATTGGGAAGTATCATAGATCTCCCCCCTGGCGGATCAATATGGCTTATCGATTCAATGCTGAAATCGCATAACATTGGCAAAGGTATCTGCTGGTTTTGTCATCCTGGTAGGATTCCCTCCCTCCCCCATACCTCAGTCCCTACATTCTGCTTCTCAGTCTATAAAATGGAAATAATTTGCTTGCATACACAGGGTAAATTTACCCCACCTAAGATTGCTATGACATATGAGGTAATATATGTAAAGTACTTAGAATAGAACCCTTGGTCAACACTAGTTAGTCCTGCGGTTCCTCATGGCCATCAAGACAGGTTCTGCTGGAAATGCTCAACGGTGACCTTCTACTAGGAAAGGGGCTCGGTGCATATGTAAGCTATTTTTTCTCCATGCGTATTGACTCATTAACGGCTCTTTAGGAAACAAATCGATAGCTTCGACTGGAAAGAAAATGCCATAGTCATTCGAAAATCGTGGTTAAGAATGTAGCCTGTATTTGCTGAGTTCACCGTAGGCTGCAAGAACAAAAGAGTGTTTCTTACCATGAATGCCTTAACGTGGCCTCTGGGATTGTTTGGTTAACACACATTTTAAAGGTTTTATGCATTCGGGGCGAGTGATGTCCCTGCTAAGGAGTGAAGCTGTAGGTTAAGCGCCAGGTTTCCTGTGTTTTCTTTGGTGAGGAACCTCCGTTCCGACACCAAGGAAGTGTAAGATGCGAAGAGATTATTTCGCTTATCATTTCTCTGCCGATTTCGCTTTGCAGCTCGCGGTTCCCCACAACGATGAATGGACGCGGTTTGCCCGGACCCTGGTGGAGATCCGCGCCAACAGGGCTGACAGCGAGGAGGAAGGCGCTGTGGAGTTAGCTGCCTAGACGCGAGCTCAGTCTGCCCACCGTGGCGCCCATCCTTCCGTGCTAGAACTCAGTCTGCAGTGAAGGCCCCCACCCACCCACCCACCCACCCACCCACCCACCCACGTGCAGTGTCTTCTCTGTATCAGTATCCCCGTGGCATCTTGGGTGCCGTGTTGTGCAGTGTTTTCCCGTATTCCCCACGTGTACCTACCTACTCGCTCGAAATCCACCCCGGCATCTCTACCTTTGTGTCCCCGTCTCAACAAACAAATGGGGGAGGGAACCCTTAGGGGTTTTAGTTGTTGCCTTTTAACTACTTGGTAGCTGTACTTAATAGCTGGAAACCTCTGGTTGAATTTGTGCTTACATGTACTTCTGGCGTAGTCCTATTAAATCCATATGAAGCCAGATATGATTGGGTGCAGATGTGGCGTGCCTCATGATATGGTACAGGGCCAAAAACTCGAGATGTGGTGTTTTACATGGTGATTCGCATTATGAATGGATTTACTACAAGAACATTGCTGCTCCTTATTTATTGTAACGTGCTGCATGGAACATATTTATTTGAAAGCATTAAAATAAACGATCGTAGAGCATGTGCGTAATGAGAGGACTCCATTTTCTCTGCTGCTGCTGCTGCTGAGGTTACATTAAGTTCCAAATAACAATTACAGTATTGCCAGTTCCACCGAGAACACGGAGTCTTTAGAGGTTTGTTGCAGGGAACGGAATGAATTTTAATGCCTATTATTTCTATGTACTCTAACAATATTTCAAATATAGTTGACCATTGATCCTTGTCATCCAGGCTAGCAGAGCCCCAGCACAGCCTGTGCTTCCTAAATATGACACCAGTGTTACCAATAAAATGTTCCAACTAGGTCTGTATCGCTGTGGGTGAATGTTTTGCTTAGCAGAAAACCCGACATGAAGCTTGCTTTGACAAGGGATTTTGACAAGATGCGTGAGGACCGTGTTAAAGACTGAACACGGCTCTTTAGGCGGCCAACCTGATGGGCTTAAATCCATCAAGACTCCTAGATGTATTTTTATAAGGCTTTGTATGTGTGTACGCTGTTTTGTTTTTCAGGGGTACCCCTTTCACCAAAGCCACCAAGTTTAAAAAACAATGTCAAATGGTAAAATAAGAAAGGGCATGTTGAAATAAACAAACGCAGTGTGTTCTACAAGTGTGTGCTTTTAAGTTCACACTAGAAACTATGTTAATTCCGATTAAACTAGAGACTGTGCCTATAAGCAGCTCTGATCACGATTTTCAAGGGTTGTCTTATTGCTAGAGAGAGTAAAAATAAAGTATGGTTGAATAATTTAAAGACTAGCTTCTCAATAGGCTTTCGATAGTTTACGAAGAAAACTTCTATCTATACATTTTTGGTAGGAGTTCCTTGAACTAATATATTAATAAAATATTTTTAAGATATAACATATTTTCCCCCAACTGCTCTATAGTACCTACATCGCTAAATTCCCTTACAAAGAGAAATTAGCATTTTATAGATAAAAATGAATGACTTCATGTATGTGTATTTAAACTCAGTGGGTAGAAGTATGAAGAAAAACATTTGGAAACGTCAGCAGATTTTCTGTTTTGTTAGAGGAGAAAGTTTTAACGTAGCGATGTAGGGATTGCTCTTTAGATATTATGAAATATTTCAGTGCATTTATGTAAGGCTGAGCCAAAATACGATCACGGCGACGGGATGAGGCAGGCGACAAAGAGAAAGAATCTAAAAACAATTTTGGTCAAGTCTGGTGACTTGAGGCCTCTCAGGACTCATACATTGAGAAGTGACTCCCGCAAGTTGTCTTCTGACCTCTACATCACACACACACACACACACACACACACACACACACACACACACACGCATACAAACGAATAAATGTAAGCAGTTTACATTTTAAAAGCAAGCTAGTAACAAAACAAATTGGACAAAAGCTCTCAGGCCTACACTGATGGTTAAATCATTAAGAGTGAATCAAAAGTCTAGGTTGTAACTGAAGGCCACTGTCTGCGTGTCCACGAGAAGCCTGTGAAAGACCACAGGTCAGAGTCACGTCTGAGACGCGAGGAGGACACGTGTTCAGCTCCTTAGTGAGGCCCCGAGACGACAGCCTAACATCCCCAGACCCTGTGTTGAGTGGGTATCGACACCATGTGGCTGACAGAATAAGGGGACATTATGAGAAGAATAATATTCAAGCTGGATCTTGGCTCCACACAGAATTTGTTGTAGTCTAAAGTGCTAGGCTGGGCATGGTGGCACACCGCCTTAATTCCAGCACTCAGTAGACAGAAACAGGCAGATCTTTTTGAGTTTGAGGCCAGCAGAGCTTGGTCTACAAAGTAAGCTCCAGGCCAGGGCAATGAAAAGAGACCCTGCCTTAAACACACATACACACACACACACACACACACACACACCACACACACACCACACACACACACACACACACACACACATACACACACACACACACACACACACACACACACACACACGAATATCCAAACAAAAAACAAAGAAACAAAAATCTAAAACAACAACAACAAAAAAAACCTACCACAACTATTAGCTGCTCCCTCTAATACATGACAGTTGGGCCATTTGACTAAACACTAGCTGTCTATGGAGCAGTGAATTCAACAGCTGCTTAATCCATGAAGCCAGCTCTGACTTCACTGACAGCCTGGGCCTCCCTAGAGTCACTGGTAATGAGTTCCACTAGGAAGCCCGAGAAGTGAGAGTCTTGTGTCCAAGCTGATCTCAGCACAATGCTCACTGCTTTTTCCTCTTTCTAGCTAGAACTTGTTTTTGGAAGACACGTCCTACTTTGAGAGTAAGTCTTTCTTCCTCAGTTGATCCTCTCTGGGAACACCGTGATAGGCACTCTTAGGGAAGTGTCCCTATGGTAATTTTAAATCTCATTGAGGATCTACAGATTATCACGCGTGTCACTAGGAATGGAAGCTAAGAGATGAATTCAAAGATGACTTAGGGACCTGCTATGTCAGTGAACTTTTTTGAGATCTTCAACACCTCCCAGAGGTTAGGGACATGCTGATATTTCCTTCACTGTAAAGGAGAAACTGCTTTTTATTTTTTATTTTTTTTTGGTCTTTTCGAGACAGGGTTTCTCTGTGTAGCACTGGCTGTCCTGGAACTTACTCTGTAGACCAGGCTGGCCTCGAACTCAGAAATCCGCCTGCCTCTGCCTCCCAAGTGCTGGGATTAAAGGCACGCAACACCACCACCGCCCGGCTGGAGAAACTGCTTTTTAAAACTGATATTTAATCATTTGGAGTTTTGATTATTATGTGACAGGATGTATTTCTGTTCTGGTCCAGTCTGTTTGGAGTTCTATAGGCTTCTTGTATATTCATGGGCATCTCTCTCTTTAGGTTGGGGAAGTTTTCTTCTATAATTTTGTAGAAGATATTTGCTGGCCCTTTAACTTGTAAATCTTCACTCTCGTCTATACCTATAATCCTTAGGTTTGGTCTTCTCATTGTGTCCTGGATTTCCTGGATGTTTTGGGTTACAACCTTTTTGCATTTAGTATTTTCTTTGACTGTTGAATCAATGGTTCCTATGGTATCTTCGGCTTCTGAGATTCTGTCTTCTATCTCTTGTATTCTATTGTTGATACTTGCATCTATGGCCCCTGATTTCTTCCCAAGGTTTTCTATCTCCAATGTTGTCTCCCTCTGCGATTTCGTAGTTGTTTCTACTTCTGTTTTTAGAACCTGGATGGATATGCTCAGATCTTTTGCTTGCTTGATTGTGTTTTCATGTATTTCTTTAATAGATTTTTGTGTTTCCTCTTTCATAGCTTCTACTTGTTGACCCACGTTCTTCTGTATTTCTTTAAGAGATTTTTGTCTTTCCTCCTTATTGGCTTCTGCTTTTTGATCCATATTCTCCTGAATTTCTTTAAGTGATTTTTGTGTTTGCCTTGTAAAGGCTTCTAACTTTTGATCCATTTTCTCCTCTATTTCTTTAAGAGATTTATTTATGTATTCTGCTACCAGCATCCTGACCAGTGATTTTAGATTCAAGTCTTGTTTTTCTGGTGTGTTGGGGTATCCAGGGCTTGGTGGGATTGCAAAATGGTAAAACCGCTCTGGAAATCAGTTTGGCGGTTCCTCAGAAAATTGGGCATGTCACTTCTAGAGGACCCTGGCATACCACTCCTGGGCATTTACCCAGAGGATTCCCATGCATACAATAAAGACACATGCTCCACTATGTTCATAGCAGCCTTGTTTATAATAGCCAGAAGTTGGAAGGAGCCCAGATATCCCTCAAAGGAGGAATGGATACAGAAAATGTGGTATATTTATACAATGAAATACTACTCAGCAATTAAAAATAATGAATTCATGCAATTTGTAGGCAAATGGTTAGATCTGGAAAATATCATCCTAAGCGAGTTAACCCAATCACAAAAGAATACACATGAAATGCAATCACTGATAAGTGGATATTAATGAGCCCAGAAGCCCTAAATACTCAAGGCACAATTAGCAAGTCAAATGATACCCAAGAAGAAGAAAGGAGAGGACCCTGGGCCTGAAAAGATTGGATCCAGTTTGTAGACCCAGAACAGAGAAATGGTGGGGGGGGATGATTGGGGAATAGTTGGGGGGAGAGGAATTATGGGACGTATGGTGGGGGGGAACTGGGAAAGGGGAAAGCCTTTGGAATGTAAACAAAGAATATAGAAAATAAAAAAAAATAATAAAAACCCTGATATTTAAAACTCTCATCATGTAGAAGAAAGCCTAGCATGTAGTAGGCTATTTGGGGCTTCAAATCCAACACGTTCCATATCTGTTGTATCCATCCCCGCTAGGTAGAAGTCAAGGCTTTTGGTGAACCAAAAATGGGGAATAGACTTTGCTAAAGCACTAATCTTAGGCAATACAGCCACAGATGTTAACGATGCAAACATTAATGATGAGGAGAGACAGCGTGAAACTGTTGGAACAGCATGCATCATCAGCACCAGGTCCTGTAGAAAAGGATTCTTTTGCCATAAGATATGAACATGCCATGCATTTAGATGTTCTTCTGTAAGTTAAACCGTATTGGCCCCACTGGGTCATAGTTAGAAAGAGGTAGAAGCCATTTGTACTATAGAAAATGTGACCGGAATCAAAAGGCTTGAGTAAGTGGCACAAGCAGGTAGCCTAGGAGCCCAATGTCGCCCAACAGAATTTCACCAGTGTCCCTCGCCGGTGTCCCTCCCCGTGCTTGTATACACGGTCATGTGTGGGGGTAGGGACAGTTCTGTATAACCAGCAGAAAGAACAGAAAACACACCAGAGCTTGGTGTAAATATAGGCTGGCTCAGTTCATGGGAGAAAGCTAGGCGTGGGTGACAACCACATATTAAAGCCATCTTCTGGACTTTGAAAGACAGTACATAGAAAAAAAATCTTTCCGTAGATCAGAGATATGCGCTGTGTAACCTGTCATCCACAAACATGAGTCTATGGGGGCAATTTTACATTCAAGCCACTTCGAGTGGGCAGAGAAGGGGCGAGGAGTCCACGTGCCTACAGCCAGCCTACCTCTAGCTCTGTTTCTGCAGTAGTTACCACCCCTTACTTTTTAGTCCACCTCTTTTCAGAATAGCTACAAGGGCCGTGTTGGTCAAATACAGGAGTCACCAGAACACATGGTGGAAAGATCCAAATCCTTATAATGGTCTATGGTCCTAGATGATTTGACGTTGAGCTCGAGTGTTTGTTAAACATTTTTTCCTTGCTGTGATGAAACACCTGAACAAAGCAACCTCGGGACGGGCTTATCTTAGGTCCTTGTTAAAGAGACACGGCCTCTCCCCGTGATGGGGAAGGCATAGCAGCTGAAGAGAGAGGCGACTAGTCGCATGGTGTAAAGTCAGAAAGAAAAGAGTGGATAGGAAGCGGGGTCAGCTATCCAAACTCACGGCCAGCTCCAACACCCACCTCCGCCAGAACCTCTCCCCCTCCTAAAGTTCCCATAACCTTCCAAAACAGAACACCACCGGCTGGTGACCAAGTGGTTGAACACATGACCCTCTGGGGAACATCTCACAACTGCACCAGGCCCTCTATGGTCTTATCCCTGAGTGATACTTACAACTGGAGTAAAGTTGCACGGATCTGCTCATTCTAACACATAACCAGTTACTGAGCCTCTGCAGCAACTGTTGAGAACACTGAATTTATAAATCCCCATTCTGAAGGTCCACCCTTTAATTAAGGTCATTCTTCTGACTGACTGATTTTCCAATTAACTTTTTAATCTGGGAGAGCCGCACGTCCCTCAAGGCCTAAGGTCAATGTCAATATGAGAAGCTATAGTCTGGAAGAGCAATAATAGCAAAAATAATAACACGCACCTGCTCTTCCTCATCAGAGACAGAGTTAACCTAAGAAAAGAATGATCCTTTTTACAGTTTAGCGCTTAAAACACATACACACCAAGAATTTGATTGTCAACTTTTTAAAAGCTAAAGATGATTAAAACACTTATTTTTGTGAGTATGCGTGTTTGCCTGCATATATGTCTATGGAGCATGTGCAATACCTGGTGCCTACAGAGGGCAGAAGAGACCTAGAACTGGGGTGTCACGGAGTGTTGTGAGCCACAATTTGGGTGCTGTGAGCCAAAGATAGGTCGTCTGCAAGAGTAGCAAGTCCTCATAGCCACTAAGTCACGTGTCCGGAACAAGATTGTCCTCCTCTTAGTTTTTGAGGATAGGGTCTCTCTATGCCGCCCTGGTGCTTACTATGCAAAGCAGGCTAACCTCCACGTATAACCTCCCCACATACCTCTGCCTCCCAAGTGCTGGGATTAACGCCTGGGTTGATTCAACAACGTATAACGGTTATATTCCCAGTGTTTAAAAGGCCAAACCATGGTTTTCAATCTGGCTACCTTTTCATTTGTATCTATGTTCTTTGAAGGTGTTACTAGATGCATAGGGTATATTCTCTGACCTGTTCATCTGACGTAGGAGGACTGAGCTCAGGGCTTTTTGCAAGTCGAGCACGGAGCAGGACAATCCCTAACCCTTTAACTTTAATATCAGTCACTGGGGTTAGAATCCTGTCATTTTAGCCTGAAGGACTCACGCTAGTGTTTGCTACTTTGCATATAAGCCAGTCCACGTGTGCTTGCTTTACCTCTAGAGGACTGCCAGTTTCCTCTTTATCTCTGAGGAAAGTTTTGTTTCTTTTTTTTTTTTTTATCAGAAAGGGAACTTTCACAAGTAGGTTTTTTGTTTGTTTGTTTGTTTGTTTTTTCTTTCAGCACTTGAAATATCCCAGACAAGGCTGGAGAGATGGCTCAGTTGGTAACGTGCTTACTACACAAATGTAAGGCCACACGTTTGAATCCCCAGACCCCATGTGAAGCTGGGCGGGGTAGTGAGTAATCCCAGTGCTCCTATGGTAAGATAGGCAGCAGAGACGGAAGAAACCTGGTAAGTTCACAGGTCAGGCAACCTGGCATACCAGAGGAGAACAGCAAAACAGAAACAGCAAGACTGTCCAGTGACCTACCTGTACCCACATCCACACAGGCATGAGCACATGCACACAGCCGTTTTGTGGGGTAGGGGCTCAGCCCACAGCCTTCTGGCCACCCCAGCTTCCTCTGCTTTCTTTACATTATTTATAATTGCTATCCTAATGGTTTTGTTGCTAGTTCCACAACCATGTTTAGGGGTCCTTCTATTATTATTATTTTTTTTTTACCTAGTTGCGGCTTTCTTGTCTTTAATATTTTAGCAGTGCTTATATTCCTCTAAGCATTGCTTTTTTCCTCTGACAGTTCATACTTGGAGTCGATGAAGTCTGTATGAGGCTCACGTTTTGTATCAGTTAGGAACAGTGTAGACTGTTATCAGCAGCCTCATTTAGCTGATCACCTGACACGCTTCTGGGACGTCTCCTTGGTGTGCTGTGTAGGCTGAGGGCTTTCCTGTTGCTTTCAGGAAATGCTAAAACTCCTTCTTCTCGTGAGCTCCAGAGTTTTCACTCTTTTCTTGGTTTCCGTGATTCTCTCCTGAGTCTCCCAAAGGTTCTTTTCACAAGTAGCTGGATTGGTTCTTGGCCCAAAGCTGGAGCCACATCTGCACTGCCCTCAGCTGCCTCTAGGATGGGCTCCTTTGTCTGACAGCTAACTTGGTCGCTTTGATTTCTATCTGTTCAAACAATTGGGGAGACTCATGGGGTCTCTGAGGATCTGGTACTCTGCACCTCGAGTGGAAACTGCCTCAGGTGACAAGCTAAGGTAGTGATAGTCTCCCATCCCAAACACGCTCCCTTTCTTTCCTGCATACCAGCTGCTTGAAGACCCCTCGGATCCCATAGTTCTGTTACATTCTGGGTTTCACAAGTGTTCCAGATGGAGACTTTTTTTTTGGTAAGACACAACTTTCAAAGTAGAAAACAATGGAGGAGAAGAGATCGGTGGCTCATAGAAGGTAAAGCTGGTCAAATTCATGTTGGGGACATTGATAACTCATTGTGATAGAATCAGAAAATCCTCAAACATTTTATAGATAGAAGGTATCCGTGACGACACGGTGATGCCAAATAGCGACCTTTATCATAAGTCAGCCAGATACATATAGAGAGGGTTAGGGAATGGAGGCACTCAGCTAAGACTCTTCCTAAATGAAATGCAAGGAAAAAAGTGTGAGCCTTGACTTCAAAGGGGTAAAAGGGCTCTCCTCACCCAGTCTCAGGCAAACTAAAGACAAAGGAAATGACCATCACAGACATTCTAAATGGATAAAGGTTAAAGGGGACGCTAGAGTGCCAGGTTAGGCTTCACCTGCTTCTTGAGTTAGGAAGAGGCACCCAGTGCCCGGCAGGGCAGGGGACAGGGCCCCAAATGAGAGAGGAGGGAGGGAGGGAGAGGGAGAGGGAGGGGGAGGGAGAGGGAGAGAGAGAGAGAGAGAGAGAGAGATAGCTCGTGCTTCCGTAGCAATAAAACTGGCTTCACTTCTCTCTGCAGAAGCAAAAATAAATACCTGGACTCCTGCTACGGATGCTAGGTGCTTCTCTTCCTATTTCTACTCCTCTGACTCTCTGATTTATAAAAACAGGGCATCAGCCTAGTTGGTATAATAACGAGCCTTTCCCAAATGACAAGCTTTATCATGAGAGGCAGATTGTTCAAGGCTGGATGGAGAGACGGCTCAGAGGCCAAGAGCACTGTGTCTCTTGCAGAGGAGATGGGTTAGCCTCTCGGCCCCGCCATGGAGGCTGGCTGGTGACTGATGACCGTTAGCCCCTGTTCCCGGAGATCCATGCCCTCTTCCAGCCTCTCAGGGCACTCGGAGCATATCTGTCGCACAGACACAAATTCAGGAAAAATACCTGTACACATAAAATAACACATGTCTCCAAAGCAACCATCGATGGAGCGATGAACTAGCAGAAGACATAAATTCTCAGAATATAATAAGCACACATCACATTGTGTAGAACTTAAATGGCAAATTTCTGCTTCGGAACAGAAGTGTACAGTCTGAACATACACCATGCTCTTGAGAAGAGTGAAAACATGACATTTTAATGTTGTTTTTTTTCCCCCAACAAGAAAATGTTGCAAGTTTTTGGCGTGGTGGTTCATTAATAACTTGGTCACATTTGTGTGAGAATGGATGAGATGGAATGATGATTTTTAAATCTGAGGGGTAGTAGGAACCCTCCTGAGGATGGAGAATGGCTTTCTTTCTACTAGTGATGATGAGCATGTTATGACCAAAGTCATCACAGCATGCCCCACATTCTGAAAACTGCCTCTAGTCCCTCCAGATGCTGAGACCAAGTCTCCATCGCTATGTACTTGCAGTGTGCTTTTTCCATTATTCCCAACCCTTGTCCAAAGAACGGCATTCTCAAATGAAGAGATTTTGAAGACGATCCAGTTCTGTTTGCTTGGTGCCGCAGTGCACTCGAACCTTTTGTAAACTTACCTCTGCTTTTTCCACATTACCTTCCAACTTTATTCCCGCAGGGCAAATGCTTCAACTTTACCTCAATCCTCTTTACTGACTTTAATAGGCTGTAAAATTGTTTAAGAGGAACCTCAAAAGACTGCTTCAGGATTCACCTGGTCCTCAAGTCCTGGAATTCTTTGAGGTAGCAAATGTACTCGGTAAGATAAACAATCGGAGATCACGCCCCCCCTCCCCTTTCCTTGGAAGTGGGCGCAGTTCCTCCGATAGTGAGAATTGACCACCCTGGGCACACTGTCCTAAGACCTTTCTTCACTGAGTTTTACAAAGAAACCTTTCCAGCAGAGGGTGGGCTTTTAGGAAATCAGACTCAAACCTAAGCCCCTTCGCTGTGGCGCCGAAGCAATAAGACAGCCTCCTCGTTCTTAACGCGGAAAAAAAAAAGGATACCTCTTCAAGAACCACGAAGACTTAATAAGATAATGTCTGGCATGTGACAGCTCCTGTTTAATGAGTCCTTACTGCTCCAAGAACCCTATCCTCTAAGAGTAGCGTGCAAGGGACCATTACAGGAGCTAAGGCTGGCAGCTTTGGGCAGAGCGATGGGTTATGTGCCTTTAATGGTTTTCACTGTCCACTTGTTCTTCGGTATCTCATTGTACATGTCTGTGTCCCATACTTGAAGAGCGTCACACCAAAACAACTGCAGGCTCCAGAGCCTTGGTGGCCGGACCAGAGTAAAGAGAGGCGTGTCTATGACCCAGAAGTCAGCCTGAGACAAGCACAATTGCTGTGTCTTCCTAATTTTCCTCCAAGACTTATTCTAGGGGACTGTGGTTTTTGCCTTAAGCAAAACCCCTTTAACAGCCATCTCAAAGCAAACAAGATTATTTTATTAGGTTCCCCAGCAGATGAAAGCCGGGGGTCCATTTGGAATCTTCTCAGGCAATTAATGCATTAGCTAAAGACAAACCTCTCTGAAAATAAACCCACTGTTCCCAGCAGCCTCCAACAGATTTGAGAAACAGGGAGCCAGCCTTGAATGTGTATGTATTCACTGATCAGGGAAATGATTCAGTACCCACCGCAAGCCCAAGGTAACATTCACCACCAAGGAGAAGATTTTTAAAACACCAGTTTAATTTTCACAATGACCAGGGAATTTGAATTCATCCTCGAGCTCGTGTCATACTTCCTGACTCACAAAACAAATTACTCATCATTAAAACCTATCTTACAGCTATGTCGACTTAATAAAATATCAACTCATGATTTCTAAAGAAAGTGTTTGATACTCAGGACTGTATCAGTGGGTCGTCGTCATTTCTGGTTTTCATGCTAGCAGCAGAAAGGCCCTATAAGGGACAGCGTGGAAGCCACTCTGATGGTCAGCACATCCTGTGTCCTCAGCCTGATGTAACAAGCCTGTATTTCTGGGTATTTGGTTGGTTGAGAGGGATGGATTAAAAGTTCCAGGATGACTGGGCAACTTGGATAAGGCCACGATTCAAAATAAACAAAAAGTAAAAGCGGCTGGGGCTACAGCTCAGAAATATAACATTTTATCCAAGGCCAGAGGGTTTAATCCTTTAGTATCACAAGAACCACCAAAAAGAGAGAGAGAAAGAGAGAGGAGAGAGAGAGAGAGAGAGAGAGAGAGAGAGAGAGAGAGGAGGAGGAGGAGGAGGAAAAAGTTTATCAAAAATCCATTCATTCAACTGTTCATTCATGCATACTTTAAAAGGATACCTTAAAATGTTCGTGATCTAGAAGGGTCTCTCCCTTACAGAGCCCTGTTTAAGGTTTCAAGGGACAGGCTGCTACTGTTCAGAAAAACACAGGAGGATGTTGGTAGGTATCGGAGACAGGAAGAAGCAGGAGATTTCTCGAGTACATTTTGTCTTAATACCAAAGGCTGAACCTTTTGGAGAAAACTGTGTCCTAGCTGCCCCCTCTCCCAGAGAAAAGAAAAGGCATACACCCCTTTGTGGAAGACGCTGGTGGAAAGAACATTTTTTTTTAGAAAGCTCTGGAAAAATCCACATCCTGAAAGCATTCGATTACCCAGAACTGAAAATGGGATTCTACTCAGTGGCTGGAGTACAAATTCATCACTACATGTCTGGCTTCTGCGGCCGGAGGCACACGAGGGTTTGGAGGGAGGGTTAATGTGGAAGGCAGATAAGCCAGGGCCTAAGACGGAGTCACCAAGTATTAGCATCGAAGCGCCCCCGTCTTCGCACCTGAAGCTCCCCAGCATGCCGTGCATTCTGAATACACAGTCTGAAGAGATTGCAAACAGTTTCAAGCGCAATTTGCTCCCCGTTTTAATTCCCTGCACACCGAGTTATGTGCTGCTAAAGATTTCCAGAAGACTGTCAAAATGTAAGCATCCAGAGGTTTACACAGGCCACACCATTAAATCACATATAAGCACGAAGATTTAAACATTGTTTTCCAGCAATGCTAAATATTTTAGCTAAGTAAAAACTGAAGCTTGAAATGCAATAAGCATTTAAATGACTCTCTTTTTTTTTCTCTGCCAGAATTCTTACTTTTCCCTGTGCGACCCTGGCTGCTGGGATTAAGGCGACCCCGGGGAGCTCAGCAAATGGTTGTGGGTTATGAGGGGCAGCGGGGGCTTGGCGACAGCGCACCACCCAGCTTCAAGAAACCCAGCCACCACGGGAACCCAAGAACCAGTGTGTTCACTCTGTGGTCAGATTCGCATTTTCTCTTCTTGGAAAAAAATGAAAAAGGCTGCTAGGGAAAGCAGGCCTGTCTCCCCCTCCTCCCGGGGAATCGCCAGCTGGGCTAAGCATGGAGCTGTAGGGCTCCAGGGCCCCAGGCACAGAAGCACACAGGAGTGTAGACATGCCTACGGTGCCTCTCTCCCTTAAGGAGGGACACGGTCCAGGGACTGACTGCAGTAATGACAGCAGCCATGCCTCTCCAAACATATTGTGCTGTCACTTTGGGGAGAAGAAAAAAAACCCAGAACAAATTTCGCGTGGTTCTCACCGCATGGTGATTGCAGTCCAATTCTAGGCCTATTACAGGCATGCCACCCACGGAGCAGAAGTCATGGAAATTAGGCCTCCTTCAGAGGCTCTCAAGTCACTGCCTCCTGAGCAGAAAAAAGCCAAACATTTCAAAGAAACACGGACAGTGTGAACCTATCTCCTATCGGGCTCTTGGGCCTCTGGTTCTTCTAGTTTCTCATCCATTCATTCATTCATTCATTCATTCACATATTCACTTTACATCCCAGTATGAACCTCCCTCTCTTCCCAGTTCCCCCCTCCCAGTTCCTTCCCCATTGTAGAATCACCCCCACTCCCACCCCCAGTCCCATATAACTCTAAGCAGAACCAAGATGCTCTCACATCAAAACAGACAGTTCATAAAGAAATGGGTGGACTATGTGCTTTTAATGAGATCTGGGTCAGTGGGTTGTTTTCCATCAAAATCTGATCTTCTGTAAAATTTCCAGCAAAGGTCAAAAGGGATTGCATAGACTCAGAGCTTACTTCCACACTCCAAAGTCCAAAGCTAGAGCACTGGGATTTATACCGTCCTCAAACTGGGACATGGTCTTCAAGGTTGCTATATAGTAGATACCACATTATGTGAAGGGGAGATTATTCCAGACATGTCCTATGTCTGGTATAGATCCACACCTTTACCAGGCCTGCAAATCAAAAACTTGTGGACAATGTTGATGCTTTCCAGCTTTAATCTAACTGCAGGGACAGCGATGGAAAACTTCATGACCAAGAACACCCAAACCCCAGTAGATCAATCAGCATCGATGCTGTTGACAGTAATCCACAAATTCGTAAGATTGACTTCCTTTCCAAAGTCATCGCAATGAGATAAATATCAACAAGGGCTAGATGAATCAGAATTTAATTCTGGTATAAGCCAGTAGCAAATTACGTTACAGATGTGATAGCATAGTTCTCTGGTCCAACTTCCACTGAAGCTTTAAGTTACTTTAATCATGAGAAGAAATCATAGCAAGTTGGGTTGGGGAGATCGCCCTGTCAGTAAGGGGTCCACTGTGCAAGCATGGGGATCTGAGTTTGGATCTCTCACTCACATAGAAACCCAGGACAGGAGACACTCACATGTTTCCCAAGAACAGGCAGGATGTTTATGACTATGGCACAGGTGGCACTCTGGGGCTCACTGGACAGTTACGAGCTTTAATTCCACAAGAGACTCTCTCTCAGGAGTTAAAATGGCATGAGCAAGGAAGACATTGAGGGCAAAACCCTGGTTTCCATACATATATGCACACATGTGCACTTACAGATATACATACCCCACCCCCATGAGCACACAAATATGTGTCCCAAACACACAATTGTCTTAAGTGTTAAAGATGGTTAGGGTGGGCTGGAGAGATGGCTCAGAGGTTGAGAGTACTGACTGTTCTTCCAGAGTTCAATTCCCAGTAGCCACATGGTGGGTCCATCTGTATTGTGATTTGGTGCCTTCTTTTGGTGGCTAGAGTGATGGCTCAGTGGTTAAGAACACTGACTGCTCTTCCAAAGGTCCTGAGTTCAGTTCCCAGCAACCACATGATAACCCACAGCCATCTGTAATGGGATTTGGTGCCCTCTTCTGGTGTGTCTGAAGACAGCTACAGTGTACCCAAATAAATAAAATATCTAAATGTTTAAACACAAAAGATGGTTAGGATGAGTGTACAAGTTCAGTAGTTCTTTCCTTACCCAGAGTGAAATATACATTCTCCCACTCGTTCTGTACCATGAAAACAAGCCCACGCATTATTTTGAAAGCCAGCCTCAATGGGAACACAATATCCCATTGGCAGGAAGAGTAGGAGTCCTATTGGCAGGAAGAGTACGAGTCCATTAATGACAATATACTTTGCCATTCATCATGGAAACACACAAGAGCAAGCAATCAGTAGCTTCAAAAATAGTTTATTTTTCCCTGCACAGACACACAAGCCTCTGACCATGATACAAGGCACCCCAGATTAAATATAAACTTAGAGTATATTTGTCTGACATGATTGGAGAGAAAATTGATTTTAAAGGCAAATGGGTGCCAATCATGGGGACTGAAGGAGGGCGGTACCAGCAGAAAGGGGTGTACATTATTCTTACAGTGTCATTAAAACAGGAATCAGCGTGTGTTCATCGTATACATATTTATCCCAAATCAGTACACTCAGGAGTAGAATTGTGTTTCTTCTGTCTCTATAATAAAAAGGCCAAAAGCACTTCCTTTTTTTTAACATTCGAAACTTTTCCCCAGTAGACTTGGTACAGTAAGAGAGTATGATTACTAAACATCCTCAATGTGGTTTTCATTATGAAAAAAACATGTTTCACATAAAACCTTCATAATATAATCCAGAGGCCAAATTTGTGCATGTTTAAAATTTGAGTCCAGGCTAGATTGTTGGTTTTTTTTTTTCTTTCCAGTGTTTTTCATTTTTATAAATATATACCTAGCTTTCTACCACTTTAAACATGGTCAGAACTCTTTTGGAAACCATGGCCACCTTTCAGTAGCATTAGTGAGGCCATCATCCAGGTAGGAGACCTCCCTAATTTCCCTTCGGACTTATTCCAGATCGAGTTAGTATTGACCAAATCTCAGTTATTCAAAAGATACAGACACAGGTTGTGGGCAGAAGGCCAAAGAATAATTAGGAATAATTCCACATGATCTTGCTACAAAAACATCCAGAAAATGAATGATTACATTTAATATAAGAAGCATTGACCTGAATTTAAACGGGACAGACGCGGCAGAGGCGGAGCCAGGCCTCAGACCCAGATGGGGCGTATTGTGGTTCCAATCATTTTACAGCCACATCCAGGTCAGTCCCCCCCTAGGAGTCCGCAGCAGTCACTTTTGAGGTAGATGCTGATGGCTTAAAGAGAGGTAGGTAAAGTCCAAATTTGTTTTCAATCCCCGCGAATGTTGCAACGGCCAGTTTGTAGCCCCCTACGTGGTCAGGATTGGGAGCGGGCAAAGTAATCCGGGACTTAGGAACCGGCTCGGATCCCACGGGCTTCCTATAAGAGAAGAGAGGGAATGTGAACTGACTCTTAAAAAATACCAGTAGAGACCAATAAAACCACGCAACACGCAGCAATGATCGAATTCTAGTCGACTCTGAGCTCCCTGGGAAACAACATTGCGGACACCGTCATAGGAGGCAGACGGGGGCCCCCCTGCGCTTTTCTCAATGAGAACCGGGTATTAGGGGCTGGGGACACTTAGCAGCGCGCTCGCCGCCGTGGCACTCACACGCCTCCGAAGTCGATGTAGAACCATCGCTGCAGCAATTCATACGTGAGCAAGGTGACACCGAACTGGGGCGAGGAGCGGAAGACTCGAGCTAGGATCAAGATGGAACCAACAGACACCGTGTTAGAGTCTTAGGAAATTTCCCTGATACCAAAGGGTTAGTTAAGAGCCAATTACTTCCGTACCGCCAGCTCCTTTCCACAGTGCCTTGGGGCCTTCTTCGCGAAGAATCTTTCTGAAGCAGTCCATCACACCGCTGTAAGTGGTTTGGCCAGCCCGGGCGGCCACCTGTAATCTAGTCTTGATAACATCAGCAGGGGTCACTAAAGATGCCGCAGGCATACCTGGAGGCGAGACACAACACCATCTCGGTCCACTCACATTCTCACTATATAAAAATAACTGTGCTTTGAACTGCTGGCCGTGGAAAGAAAGTTAAGCAGCCAATGCAATAAAATGCCCATTTTGCTGTCCTCTGGAAAGGCACAACGTGACAGTTCTGTCGGCAAGGGCCCACCCCCACCACCACCCTTCATTTGTTGTTTCTATTCTTAAATACATAAATATTTTTAAGCAATTATTTATCCGTAACACTATTTCAAGTGGTTGAGAACAAACAGAGAAAGTGGTTTTCCAAAAAAAAAAAATTCTTTTTCTTTTTCTTTTTCTTTTTCTTTTTTTCCTTTCCTGTTGAAATCAGAACCTCGAGAAGTTATTAGGTCTGATTTTTCAGAGGCGAAGCTTATTATGTGTTTCCTCTTCATGGTTTCCTGGCTGCTGGCAGCCACACGGGGGGCTGCTTTTCCTCACACATCCAGCCACCCTGCACTCCAAAACCCCAACTTCGCTTACCAGGAGGCTGTACTGATTGCTAAGCAAACACCCGGAGCCTATTCGTGACTCGTACACACATCTTTCTCCCAAAATCGATATATCTAGAAAACTTTGAAAACGGAAAGCTTAAAATTTTATATTGCCTGATAATTGATAAAAAAGGACAACAACAACAACAACAAACAAACAAATCCCTCCCAACAACAAGTCCCTCCAAAAACTACCAACAGTACATTTTTATTTTACTGTTTTTAGTTGTTTTTATCCAAAAAAATGGGGCAGCCCATGTTGAGAGTTTTAAAATGGAGACCATTCAGAAGACACTGTCTCTTACGGTTTTATTACTTTTCCACTATGAACCTATTCCAAACCAAACTGGTCAGATGCAGATGCATAAATCTCCTTTGCTTTTTTTAAGGCTTAATAATTCTGTAAGAATTTCTGTCCAAACCAACATGGTCTGGCTTAGAACTCCATCTCATCCTTCAACAGACAGTTTTAAAGTCACATTGCCAGTGTGTGTGTGTGGAGGGGGAGGGTGGAGCTGTGAACGGCATGCTCCCATTTCTACCAGAAGAGCGGCGAGCCTCTCTTCCGCCTTGCGTCTCCACTCAACTCCTCCAACACTAATTCTTAGGAATAGTCATTACCCAAATAGTGCCTTTCCCGTACGCGAAGCTGACTCTCTATCCTGTGTTCACCTAAGAAGCCGCGCTGGGCTCCTGTTAGCTTGCAGGGATGGACTGTAATTTTGAGTGAGGAATTTATCTTCTGACATGATGAAAGGAAACACGAAAGATGCTTAGAAACCCGCTGTTCACACGGGCCATTTTGCCTCGCTCCCTGGTTTAGAGAGAGTTTAACAGGGAGTCTCCTCAGGACATGAAAATGAAGTCCTCCTAACCACACTGCAGATGCGGTCATGTGGTGATGTGAAAGACACAGGGGCAATAACGGGACCTGTTCTTTTTCCCTGAAGGTAGTTTTCATACACATTTCCTGGTCACGAGAGAATGCTGGAGGAGAGGAGAGTATAAAGAACACGTGCAATAAAAAGTTCCTGAATGAAGAAATGCTAAAAGAAACACATAAACCATGTAATAAGATGCCTGGCCACACAGATTGGTGTGTGTGTGTGTGTGTGTGTGTGTGTGTGTGTGTGTGTGTGTATGTGCGCACGCACGCACGCATGCACTTTGGGGGTGTGTGTGCTAAAAATCCTGTAACCTAAGCACCAGCCCATCCATCTCGTCTGTAGCCATCCCCCCATACCCCCAAATGAATGGCGTCTAGGCTCTCGGAACTGTTACAGACATGTTGTGTAGATTTCTGTATGTGTAGCGGGGAGTGGAGTTGACATTAAACCTGGAAAACTAAGTTCAGATACTCTACAAGTTGGCCAGCCCAGTCAAAGGTCCTGCCAAGGGCATGGGTGTCCAACAGCTACTGGTTTTCCAAGTCCGAGTGGGCAGAGATTATAAATCAGTTGGCCAGGCCATTCTCTGCTTTAAGCCACGTTGATGAGATGGCTTGAGTGAGGAAGAAGAGAAGGCCAGATGGGAAGGTCTCCTCTGTGTCCTCACAGGAAGAGGACAGGCAGCCTGCCTGATTCGCTAGGGGCACGATTCAGGCATACGTACCCCACCCATAGGATGCTACCCATCACCCAAGCAACAGAGATGACACTAGAGATCAGCAGCCGGTAAAAAACAACCATGGGGCCGGGCGGTGGCGGCGCACGCCTGTAATCCCAGCACTTGGGAGGCAGAGGCAGGCGGATTTCTGAGTTCGAGGCCAGCCTGGTCTACAGAGTGAGTTCCAGGACTGCCAGGGCTATTCAGAGAGACCCTGTCTCAAAACAAAACAAAACAAAACAAAACAAAACAAAACAAAACAAAACAAAAAAACCAAAACAAAACAAAAACAAAAAATCTGTGGGATTCCTAGAGAGTCAGCAACTATAGACGATCACCTATAGCAAGAAGAAAACTTGACTTGGTAAACCCAGTCAGCTTTGGGGACAGAAACATTAATTTTTGTAAGTATCATATTAGGATTAATAACTTTGTGTTTTTCTCCATTTAAGGCTTAAAGGTTTAGTGCATATTTATTTTAGGTCAAAGGTAAGGCTTTCCACATTGCACTGTTTGGCTGTCAGCTCTACGATCGATCAACCTACTAGATTGGTGACTGACAGCAACGTGATAAAGTTATTCATTAAGGAGGGAAGTCAGCCAGGCAGCGATGGTGCACTCTTACAATCCCAGCACTCAGCAGGCAGGCAGACCTCTGAGTTCAAAGCCAGTGTGGGCTACAAAGTGAATTCCAGGACATCCAGGGCTACACTGAGAAACCTTGTCTTGACGGATCAAAAGGAAAAAAAAAACGGAGAAAAATGTCAAGCTGTTTATACTTCCTTTTAAAGCTGGACGGAGAGCATCGATTTTTCACTGGATTCATTTCCGCCCACTGTGGCTACCGTTCCTCACGCCCTGTGTGTGTTTCTGTCTCCTCCGCTTCCAGTTACTTCCTGGTTTCTCTCCATTCCTCCACTAGATAAATATACATAGCCATGACATAGCTGCAGCGAGTATCTATCTGCCACACGGGAGTGACTCTAATATGCTCACGTCCCCTTTCAGAGTCACTTTGGCTCGGTCCCTTTTCTTTCGGTAAGTACAAACACCGCCGCTGTCAGAGACATTTGGATCAATTCACAGCTTTCACTTTTCCAGCACAAACTTTGCTTCGGTCAGCGCCGCTTCAGGTATCTCCCATGAGCCCTTAAATTCACTCCTAACATGGCTGCAGGGACGGGAACCCTCGCAAGCAGAGCAGATGCAGGCTGTCCTCCTGTTGGATGCTACATCGCTGTGGTCCACGCCGCACGTCCTGAGCAGCCGGGAGGTGCTGTTTCTGCCGTGAAACTCATCTTTTACTTACCTGTTTCTGTCCTTCTTCCTAATTTTGACATCCAAGTAATATCTTTTAAACAGACAGTAGACCTATGTTGTGTGCCCCTTTAGTTCTGAGTTTCCATCTTTGTATTTTTAGGTCGTATTCTAGGGGGTGATCATTCCCAAGTCTCTATTTCCTAAAGGTCTCTTTTTCCTTATTCTTTACTTAATGCAGGTTCTTACTGTGGCACCCGGGCTGTCCTCAAACTCTTAATTCTCCTGCCTTAGTTTCCCCAGTGTTGGGATTATGGGTAAGCACTGTTTAAATATGGCCTGCCTTGGCTTTCTTTGATTGTGCCTGCTTTATCATTCAGAACCTTAGAGATTTTTTTTAAATTTGATAATCATTTCACTAATTAAAAAAACAAAAGCCACTGAAGGCCACTTTGATCTACAAAGGTTAGCCTCGGTCCTCCTAATGAGAAACTGTCTTAAGATAATCAAGTAATCATTGCACTCGACCCTTGGGTCCGTCCTCGAATAAACACATAAAATAAATTTAAAATGCCGCAGAGCCCTGACATATGTTACATGTCAGTTTTCTGATTTCGACCTTGTCTGACAGTTATGAAGGATAGAACAGTCCCAGGGAAGAGTGGGTGAAATATTACTATGTAGTTTTTACAACTTCCTGTATACTTACCTTTATTTTAGAATAAAAAGTTAAGATAAAACGAATCACCCCTCCAAGCTTCCAATTACAGTCCTTGCAAGTTCCCCTGCGGTCCCTGTAATTTTTTCAGTTCACGTTCCCTGCTGCCCCTTCCTGTCTGAGGACGGCTGGCTGTCTACTGATACTCGGGATCAGATACTCGGGATCAGATACTCGGGATCAGATACTGCCCAGCCACTGTACGCAGCCCTGGGTGGCATCTGCCGTACTCCAGACCTTCTTCCCCACCGCTTTCCCTTCTGGATGGGCGAGCCTCCATGCTGAAAGGGCTAAGGCAGGCTACAGGCCGAGCCTTCCCAAACATCCCAAAATGCTGACATGCAGAAAGCCAGGTGAACTGTGCAGCGAGAGTGTTTCATTTTCTACTCCCACTGGGGAAAAGCTGTTGATTTATGTTTTGTCGCACCTGTCTGACATGAGCTTAAGCCCTGTGCTGTTTTCCCTCAGTTCTACATAAGCTGTTACCAGGCCAGTGGCCCATTCTCTACGTTACAAGTCTGTGTAACTTCAAATGCTCCTTGAAGCTGTAGGTGGCACAGGGAGAGGCCAGGCTGCCTATGTGTCCAGAAAGGCAGCTCACTGGCTCCCTGCTTTTCGAATACGTTCTTCTGTTTACTCGGAGCTCAAGAGTCTCTGCTTACGCTTTACACTATCAATAGTTTTTCCTGCCGGTTCTGGCCTGTGGCATCACCAATTTCAGATGCAGAGTGGTTGCTTTCTGAGTACGGATGCTGCCGCGTTGTCTAGCAGTTTAAGACTTTCAGGAAGAAAGTTGGTGAGTAGGAGCACTTCACTACCCAGATCTGTACCCCCTACTTTAGAGTCTCGGGATGCTAAGAATTGAATTATTCAGTGATCAAATCTTCTGTGCCAGTGGCTCTTCCCTCCCAGGATTTTGAAACAGACCCCAAGCCACAGACATCCAAAAAACGGCTCCTGACTCGCACCCCAAAACATACAGGAGGTACATGTTTTAAGCTGAGATGTTCTGAGTTAGTGATAAAGACATCCCAGGTATACTGGCTAATTTTATGTCAACCTGACCCGAGCCCTAGTCATCTGAAAAGAGGAAACCTTGATTTAGAAAATGCCTCCATAATATCTGGACATAGGCAAGCCCATGGGGACATTTCTTAGTGATTGATGGACAAGGGCTCAGCCCACTGTGGGGGCGATGCCATCCTTAGGCTGGTGGTCCAGGGGTCTATAAGGCAGTGGGCTGAGCAAAGCACGACGAGCAAGCCAGTAAGCAGCACCCCTCCACGGCCTCTGCTCCAGCTCCTGCCTCCAGGCTCCTGCCGTGTTTAAGTTCCTACTCTGTCCTCCTTCAGGGATGAAAAGTGATATGGAAGCGTAAGCCAGATAAAACGTTTCCTCCTCAAGTTGCTTTAGGTTGTGGAGTTTCAGCACAGCAATTGAAATCCTGACTAGCACAGCAGGTGAGTGCACAGGGAACAGGATGGCCGTGGAGGAGCTAAACACCAGCACAGAGGTGGTAATGCCTCCAGAACCTCAAGACTAATGTGGTTTCACAGGAAAACAAACAAAAAACCAATCATACTCTCTACCAGCAACCTCAGTTCCCAGAATCTATTTCTCCAAAAAGGAGAGATAATCCAAATCAGGGTAAAGGGTTTGAGCCTAAAGATTTGCTTTGTATTGATAAAAATCACTTCTATAAAAGTTTCAGTAATTTGGACAGTTCTAAGTATCTGTGATTAAGAGGTATGTGATTCCATCTCTTTATTGAATTCCATTTTAGAATCCTGGATTGTCCTCAGCCTTTCCATCAGCTTCATGTGTGTGTTTCTTGGGCATCACTCGGGCATTAGATGGATCATAAAATGTAGGACATATACACAATAGATGCGATGGCCATTATTGGTTGTCGACATGACTCATCTGGAATGAACTACAATCCAGAAATGGAGGGAACACCTGAGAGAGATTTTTCTTCTTAACTTGGCTTGGAGTGGGTGAATCCACTTCTAGTCTGGGCCTTTGAGGTAGGAAGACACACATCTTTGATCCAGGTCTTGAGCCTGGAAGACACACCTTTAATGTGGGCCATACTTTCTACTGGTAGTCTATATAAAGACTAGAAGAAGGAAACGTTTGCTTTTCGCCTGCTTGACCTTACCTTGCTAGCACATACATTCATTCACCAGCATTAGAACGCCCTTTGGGGTTTCAGCATATTCTGACGGCCAGCTGAGGCTTTTACCATTGTGAACTGAGCAACTACTAGATTCTTAGACTTTCTGTTCACAGCCAGACATGGTTGGAGTAGCTGAACTCAGCCTGTATGGCATTATGGCATTACAATAAATTCCTTGTCTGTCTGTCTATCTATCTATCTATCTATCTATCTATCTATCTATCTATCATCTATCTACCTACCTATCAACATTTGCATCTATCTATCTATCTATCTATCTATCTATCTATCTATCTATCATCTATCTAGAGATTCATTATTAAATTTCTGTTCCTCTAGAGAACCCTGACTAATACAATGAAACACTATTCAACTGCCAAAATAAATATGACATTATAAAATCTGCAGGTAACTAGATGGAACTGGGAAAGAATGAACATATTGAGTGAGGTATCCCAGACAAAGAGAGGCAAATATTACATGTTTCCTCTTGTCTGGTGTCCCTAGCTCCACATCTTCAGAAGACCGAATATAAAAACTAGGAAAGTAAAGAGGGATGTGATGTGTAAATGTGGGCTAGCTTTAACTAGAGGGGAGAGAAACACCGAAGAAGGGAGAAGAGTAAAATACCTAAGGCTATCTGAAGAGATAATAAGTATCCGTTCTATTAGCTATCTACTTAAAGATACCTATAACATATATAATTGTGTGTATACATAGTCACAAAGAGGTTGAATAAAAAATTTCCTATCCGGGCTGATTATGCCATTCCCAAGAGCCATATTGCTATCATATAAGAACCTTAACAGAAGGCGTGGAACACCCTCTTTTGAGTTGCTGGTCAGTGTTATCTAAGAGAGTCCCAAAACTTTATAGGCCATTGTTGGCATCCTAGGTTGCCACCGAGGAAAGAAAGGATAACTTTCTATCATTGAAACACAATACACTTCAGACAGAGGACCAAGAGGACCAGAGCTGCAATATAACCTAAAAGCTATCTTCCTGTGGACCATCTTTCATGGTGCCAGAAGGCACGCTGCAGGTTTCTAAAGGAGGGCAAAAACCAAGAGTCCTACCCAACTATGATGCCTCTGAACCACAACTGGCAGGACATAATAACCCTCCAGGTGCAATAGTGGCGCACAGACCTAGGTGGTGACCAACAGTTTTCTAATTGGACTTAAGGCCTGGTCAACAAAAGATGCAATCATGCCTTCTGCCAACTAGCCCACTGCTTAGGACTAGGAAACTCATAGATCTTGGAGGAGAACCTATAATTGCAAGTTTAGTACACATATATAACTCATAATTACATTTTAAATATTTTTCCTTGTACCCACAGATAACTGAACCCTCTTCAAGGAATCTTCTCTTTCCAACAAATACCATTACAGAAAACCACAACTGATCAAAAGGCAGAGTGGTGGATCCTAGTCCCAATTGATACATTTACAGTACAACATCTATATCTAAGGCTCAGGGATATTTGTGGAAGAGAGGCAAACAGATTATGGGAGCCAGATGAACATAAAGTTTGCTTTAATATTACATCTTCTAGAAGTCTTAATAACAAAGAGATGCTTAAACATGAACGGAACAAGGATGATGTCAATAGTCTTGCTTAAATAGAAGGGGAAAGCTTAAGGCCTCAACGCTGTTAAAAGCAAGACAAAACCAAACCAAACCAACAAAACAAAACAAAATTAGAGACACCTAAGGAATGCTGAAGGCAGGAAAAATAGTCTTTCCCCAAGAAGAGCACACCAATTGCTTATACAATATCAAACGGTCAGCTCTGAAAACATACACATAATATAACATCATATAGACTGAGCAGGTTATATATTTAGAACACACACATATGCAATGCACACTGAGATACACACACCACTAGAGATAAAAAGAGACCATCAGTTTGAAAAGGAGGGGGTGACAACACAGACTTACAGAGGACTGCAGGGAGAAAAGGGAAATAATATAATTATATTATAATCTCAGAAATTATAATGAAAAATAAGGGTATGATTATCCAGCAGTTAAAACTATGTTTAAGGAGTTTAAAATTATACACAGAAGAAAATCACTATAGTTGAACATTTCTGAATACTGACATGATGTCAACTACTTTAAATCTTTGTCTTTTTATTCCACTTAATTCTTTAGTGAAAGTAAGACTGGTTCTTATCCCCCACCGTGAGCCGAGACGGAGCCAACGGCTTGTATGTCCCAGAGGTCTCAGACCCATGCAGCCAGATCCCATAGCACACGCCACTAACCACCACCCTACAATAGTCAACAATGCTGATGCGATGAAGTACAAACACAGGTAGTGTGATTGAGACTCCATCAAAAGCCACGAAAGCAGGCCAAAGCAGAAAGGCGGGAGAGATGGCTCAGGGGTTAAGGCAAATGCCGCCAAGTCTGCCAATGCAAGGTTGTTCCCTGAGAAACACACAGTAGAAAGTAAACTGACTCCCTCACCGTGTGCTCTGGGCTCTGTACACACCTGGGCATATGTGTATCTATCTATATCTATACCTTCATAAATTACATGAATAATTTTAATAAAAAATAAATAGAAACCCTTTTCTCAAAATAGAACCGTGGATAATATTTACCCTTTCTAAGTTTTTACCATAAGCTGTATGGTATCACTTGCATAATCAAGAAAAAATAAAAGAAAATAAATGTTCAGCTCTAGTAACATGGGCTAGCTAGCATACTCCTACACAGACATGAACTTGGTTCCCACTGCCTGCTTTCCCTGAGAGAAGAGTGAACTATTTTCTACACTTTAAGGCAAACAAGATTAAGTCCTCCATCCTGAGCTGAGCTCTACTATACTCACCCTTCATCTCCTATCTGGTACTTGAGGAGTGATTTGATGGACCAATCCTTCTAGAACCTAGCTTCAGTCTGCATGCTTCCGGAATACATGATTCATGACAGACACTATGCTAAGAGCCTCCCATGATGCTCCCCTCCTTGCGACACATCCTGGACTCTATGGTATTCTCTCTATTCAAAGCTGAGGAAATCATGTATGGGAAACAACAGCTTATCAAAGGTCACACATCAATAAGTGGCACTTCGTTTTCCTGTGGCCCTAACCTCATTTCAGTTGGCCAGTCTGAAATAAACTGTCTAATGCCTTCTTTCCATTTTTCCTCATGTGCAGATATGCAATGACGACTCAGGGCACAGCGAATAAACGGCTGAGTTGGAAATGGAAATAAGGATTCTGCATTCCAGGTCTTGCTTCCTTAGTGTTGGTCTTTGGATCTTATTACCAAGCAACTCAAATCCTCAAATCGCCCAGGACGTAATAGCCGTGGCTCACAGACCAGCATCCACGACTTTGAGGAAGAAAATGTTAAGGATATAGGAGAAATGGTATGGCTTCCTGCCACTGGGGTTCTGGCAAAAGATGTCGGCAGGAAGTAGCCTTGCAAAGCTGGGCTTCACCTCCAACCTTGTTTCCCAGCCCTAACCTTCAATCTGGTAAGCACAGCATGTCTACTAAAAACGGCTGGAGCCAGGAAGCTCGGGACTGTCCTAGGTTTGTTAACTCCTGATAAACTTGTTACCACTTAAAGGGCTGTAGCCAGGTTCATCCATCCCTTACCTTCTCTGGACAAGGAGTTTCCCAAAAGCCAAGCGCTGATTCCCACACTGTGCTGGTAATCAGTATCTATTTTTAAGTCCCTATTTTTTCTGTGCAATATTCCTAATTATTCTAGCACAGCACTAAAAGAAAGAAGACAGTCACTTCTATGATTCACTTAAAATACATCTAGCCCCTGACTTGACAACCACTTCAAGAAATCAATCTAATCACCCTAGTTACTTCTAGTTTTATTATGCTTCTTCTAACTATACAATAATAACTTTTGCCGAAATTCTGGACAAGCTTACGTGTTTAGATTTAGATTTGTTTAGATAACCTTTAGGGCATGAGCCTCTAACATTTTAAAAAGTTAAGGTCAGGCCATTTTTATTTTTGTGTTACTAAGGGAAATTAGGAAATAATACGGAATTTGAATTAGAATCTACAGTACCAGAGAAACTACAGAAACAAAGAAATAAAAAAATGAACGAATCACTACCAAACACTTTCTAAAAGCTAAAGTTCTTCTAATAGTCCAATGTGGCAGAATACAAATTAATTCCTTATCTGTCTTCTAGAAGCTAGTCAATAGTCAAAGAAAGTCAGGTAGGCTCAGCTGAAAACTGTCAGGAAACAGAATCCTGTTTCTGTTCCATGGGTGGAGTTAGGCTGGATCCTGGAGGGTTTAGTGGTGGTGGTGGTGGTGGTGGGGAACTCAGGCGCTGTGTGGATAAGACTTACCAGCAATAGCACCAGCTAAGAGCAGGCTTCCGGGGCTGACCTGCCCGTCTTCATTTGCAAAGGAAGCCTTCACGTGGGCGTAGCATGGGAAGTAGATGGCTGAGAAAGGAATGTCCCGCAGAAAGCACGCTTTGGCGCCCTGTGGGGTTTGCAAGGAGAAGGAAAAAAACCACATGAAACACACATCCCATTGAGAAGGTCGGGCTTCTCAGGAACTTACCTCACAACAAAATATTCCTGGAGAAGGCCAAATTTGTACTCACACACTGGAGGGTGGGGGGGGGGTACGGGGGACATTAAAATGTAACCTGAGTTCCCAAAGCAACAAGCCCTCAGCTTGTTTTTCCAAACACAGCTAGCTTTGTCATAGGGTGTGAAGACATGGGAAGAGGGAGATCTGGTCACTTTAAGACTGAGCTTTAGGCTGGGCGGTGGTGGCGCACACCTGTAATCCCAGCACTGGGGAGGCTGAGGCAGGTGGATTTCTGAGTTTGAGGCCAGCCTGGTCTACAGAGTGAGTTCCAGGACAGCCAGGACCACACAGAAAAGCCCTGTCTCAAAAAACAAAATCAAAAACAACAAAAAAAGGTTGAGCTTTCAATTGTAACAATTTTGGAACTCCGTGACTCTTTTCAAGTCTCATTGGGTGGAAGTCGGCCTTTCAAGGAAGATCTGTTGGCTGGTCTCTAAGAAAGGCAGGCAGCGACAATCAAAGTGCCTCTCTGTTTATACAGGAGGAGAGAGACAAACTGTATAGGTGCAATGGGAGAGGTCCAATTTTTGTATTATTTGATGAAACCTGATGAAAGTGTTGGAGACTTTCCCAGAAAAAAAAATTACATGTACATAAAAATATCTCTTTATAGAGTTCTTGGGTTCTCTTCCTTGTTTAGGGTTTATGAACTATTGATGAGTGCCTACCCTAAAATATTTACCATAATTCTGACACATTTAAGAGCTCATTGTAGAACAATTAACCCCAGAAGTGAAGTTTTCCCTAAATAATTTCTGATGCCAAAATCATGCCATGCTGAGGTCCCCAAGCACTGACGACACTAAGGAAAAAATATAATGGTATTACAATGCGAGCTACAGCACACACACACTGCTTCTCAGGCAGGCTGAGTGCGACGGGAATTATCTTTTCGACACTTAATGTTTTAATCCTGTTTCTTTCATTGATTTCTAATGCTCCAATTTTCAACCAGTTACAAAGATTCCCAGAAGAAAATAACGAATCCACCCAGGTTCAACGGATCTAGCTGCATCCAACGACACGCATGGAGGTTTTGTTGGGCCATTATCGAGGGCTTCTGTCTGATGCCTGCTCCAGGCGGTCACAGCTCTCTCTCTCTCGGCCACTCCTCTGTCACTCACTGTTACTGACTTTTCCTACCAAACACATTCACTCCCGGCTCCAACTGAGATCTTGGGATATATATAATTTATCTATATCTATATCTATATCTATATCTATATCTATTATCTCTTTCTCTATCTCTATCTCTATCTCTATCTCTATCTCTATCTCTATCTCTATCTCTATATCTCTATATATATAACCTTCAGTCTTTTTTTCACAGAAACTATTAGGCCAGGTCTACTGCAACTTAATTAGTTGTCTTACACAAGTAATACAAGTGGAACTTTATACCTAATCCTATTAAACTTAATCCGAGTTTAGCTCAGCCTTCCAACCAGAACAAAAGCTTGGAGCCTGGATGCTGTCCAGATCTGACTGGATGTGAGTATTCCTCTTTTGACCGGCCCGTGGAGATGTTATGTGCTCATTCTGCATGACGGTATTAGAAAAAGGGCTGGCCTCCCGTCAGGCGCTGTGCTGCCTGCCAGTCAGCTCACGAAGGTAGGTCGTCACTCTCCAAACTGTTAGATGCCGGAGAGAAAATAAGAACGCCGTTACGTCCTCATTTCACACACATAAAACCCAATGCCGGGATGTTTATCTATCAGCTGCACATCTGAAGGTCGGTGTCCAGTGCTGCCTTAGAGGTAACTGCGGAGAAGTCTAAACCTGTAGATGTGATGCTGAGATTTCTCTGGCAGCTCTCCCCTCTGGCGAGGTTGGCAGTCGAGTGCAGGGTGAATATCTACTGATATCTACACGGAGCACCTAGTGCTTCCGTTATGACTTGTTCTTTAAATAATCTCAGAAAATTAGTCACCCCCTTTGAATTTCTCCTTTTCTTCTCCAGTTTGATTCTTGTCTCAGGCTTTTCTGTGAGTTCTAGTGATCTGTCCACGCACGTGTGCTGTTCATGAGAAACACGCCAAAGAAGCCATTCCAATAAAGATCAGTTAAATATGGCTCCCGCCCTGTAGTAAACATCACCTCACATTACTCCCGAAATAAGTCATGAGGATCTCTTAATTGATATGTTTCTTTCTACAAAGTTTTCTTTTTACTATATCTCTTAGCCATAAAGCTCTCCAATGTTTTATTTCATAGCCAGCTCTCTGTCCTGTTCTTATTTCTTTGCTAATAATAGTTTCTCCCAAGGAAACTAAATTTCTCTCTAGAGAAATTCGGCTATAGAGTATCATGTTATTTAAAAGCCTACACATTTAATCTGGGGTCCACTGTTACCTTTAGAGACCACCACGGCAAGCACGGTAAGTGTTTCAGAGCCCTGTCAACAGGAACAGAAGTGGCCCATTCCTTTAATCCTTAAATCCACAGTGCATGGCTTTGGTTTGTTGATCAGGAATGTTGTAGTGTTTCCTTCGGCCTTCAGTTGTGTTGTCTATAATTTTATTTACGTGCTCCTTTAGCACTCTTACGACTATTTTTAGGTTTGGGATGTCCTGCAGATAGGTTCCTGTATTCTCACCCCTTTCAAAGCTTTGCCCTTCACGGATAAACCCAACTCCTGTCAGCCCCAGCCATCAATGCTCCATTCATCTGGGCCGTCACGGCGCCCCTGTCGCTCCTCACCTTCTCTGATGATTCCTCTGCTGGGGATGTCGACCTTTTAAATACCATCTCTTTATTCATTTAAACCCCCCCCCATCTCTATTGGGAAAAGATGGACAGGCATAGATTCCATACGGCTCCATCCAGTCTACATCTTCTCCCTACCGTCCTGAGTTTTCATACTTACATATCTACCCATTTCAGTGTTGGTATTGCCTGCTTCAGATAGGAAGAAACCAGAGATCAGGGTTGACTACCTGATTTGACTTATAAAACACCTAAACAAAATCTGGGAGTGCCAGGCATGTTCTTGATGCCAGTGATTTTTGCTTTGGTGATGTCAGTAGGAGGGAACACAACTAGAAAGATCTATGAGAGACTTTGGGACAAGTTAGCTTTCTAGAAGGGCACTCACTTGCCCTTCTTTGAAAAAGAAGTCTCAGGCTGGAGAGATGGCTCATTGGTTAAGGGCACTGACTGCTCTTCCAGAGGTCCTGAGTTCAATTCCCAGCAACCACATGGTGGCTCACAACCATCTGTAATGGGACCCGATACCCTCTTCTGGTGTGTCTGAAGACAGCTACAGTGTACTCATATAAATAAAATAAATAAATCTTTTGGAAACAAAAGATCCATTACTCATTTGTGACTAACCAAACTGTAGCAGAAAAACAGGCATTTTGTGCCAGAACTCTAAAGCTTTAAAAAAAAAAAAAAAAAAAGCAAGATCGGTCTGTTTCAGGCTCTGTAGATGCATCATGATCTAAGGCCAAACATAAGAAGGTAAGGAACAGGATCTGAAAATGCGCCTGGGACATAGGAAGGGGCAAGGGCACATGCAAAGCAGCGGAGTTCCCAGGAACCACCCCTACATCCCAACATCTCCCGCCTTTCTTAAAAGCATGAGTCCACTGTACATCCCCGAGAGAAGATGTAAGGAGATTGAAGGGATGAATAAAGACCGAAGGCAAGAGGCCTGGTAAGAAATCAACTTATAAAGAAAAAGAAAAAAAAAGAAAAAAAGGAAAGCAGAGCTGTGCCTATAACGCTAAGGCACGCAGTAGGTGCGGTACCTGTAACACTGTGCGCACTCAGTAGGAGCAGGCTGTATTCCTCCAAGAAACAGGCAGTGTGGTGAAACAATTTATACAATCCCGAACCAATGTTCCGGCTTTGTTAGAGGTCTTAGGCTGCCAATGGTATGAGAATACAAGAGACACAGAATAGGCCAGGAAGAAGACCTCACGAGGCAGGATGGCCGGGCCAGCAAGCCTGACATTGCTTCTCTACCTACTTAGACAGGAAGACCTCGCCGCCGAAGAGCCTCCACCCTGTTAGTGTGGAGCGAGCGCCGAGCGCAGGAACAGCTTTAGACTCTCAAACACCAGGGCCAGAGGTGGTGGTGGTGGGGCAGCTGCAGGAAGGCATGGGTAACGCCTGTCCCCGTCCGGTGACATGCCCACTGTCACAGAAATGAGAGGGACAAGTGTGGGCAGAAGGATGGTGTTTCCTCGCCTTTCCTCCGGTACCCACCTCTATTGTTCCCCCAACCTGTCCAGGCTCAAGAGACTCCTTTCAGCAAATCATTCAGCGTGAGTCAGAAGGTGACCTTAGCCAAGGCATCAGAATCCAATCTTCCTGCAGAGGGAACTTCAAAACCTATTCAATTTCCCTGGCCCCCTATTCTTGACCACTCCTTCCTTCGAGGCCTTAGTCACAAAGGCAGGTGCCAATTTGCAGGGCTGCCTCAGGCAATCCCTGACCTGTTGCTCCCACACAATGGAAAGGGAGGCAGGATGCTGAAAGGGCTTTTAGGAGGTTCCGAGGGTGAAGAGAATACTTCTCTACCAGATCGCTTGACAAATTCTTCCTTCGGTGGCCAACACCCATTTCCCTGCCGTCTCCAAAGAGAAAGCTGCTTGGTTTGAGTTTTACCTGCACCATAAAGTCCTTACTGAGTGATCGAGTCATTCTCGACGGGCTCCCCCCTGCAACAAAGAGACAGGCGGTGCTGCTCTGCTTGCAGCCTGCACCGGCAATGCGGAAATCACAACTTCAGCCACTGAAAATTAATAAATCACATAGAGCCCGCCATTCCAATCCTTCTTTCTGCTCCCATATGAAAAGGCCCAGAGTCTCCGGCTTCTTTTTCACTAGTTATCTAGGTGGATTTTCCTTTATCCTCTGATTGGCCTTGAATTTTCTGGGTACACAGTAAAATCACATATGGAAAATTACTAAACACAAAATACAACCCTCTAACCTAATCACTAAAGTACCCTTTATCTCCAAAGGAGGGAAATTATTATTATTTTTTTTTAATGAAAGGCTCGTTGAGGAACAGATGGAAGCAATAAAAAGCATTTTTTTAGGCAACCATATATGCAAATAATTTTGAGCTGACAGTACTCTAATTCTGGACTATTCCAATGCTTTCTCTATAACTGGGGCTGCTTACAGATACGGCAAGCATCTTTAAAGAGAGGCTCGCTCCAGGTTCATAGTCCTCAACTGACAGGGGTCCTTAGTAGCTTGAGGATGCTGGCCATAGTATCCTCACAACAAAAGAATCATTTTTGTTTCTCCTGTGTTTTTGATATGGAAACAGTTGAAAGCCCAAAGGAGTTTTAATCAGTTCTTAAGCCTGCTGGAATTATCCATTCAAGTTTACTCCAGCAGTTTTTGCTGGGCAAGAGACTCTCATGAAACAACACACAAGACTACCGTCCACCTGTCTCTTACACACACACACACACACACACACACACACACTCCCTTTAAAACCTGATATATTCCACCAGCCCCACCAACCTAACTTTAGGCAGGAAAGCCAGTCCTAAGGTATGGTGCTGATAAAGATGTCAGAGACAGGGCAGGTCTTTTTGCATGCTAATTCCTGCTTATTCTAGCAGTACCTGCAAACACAGCTCTAAACAGACTATTTCTAACACAGGGAAAGGTAATTACACTCACAAAGGCACCTCTGTGTCAGTCGGGCACCAGGAGCCAGCAGGTCTGGGGGACTGGGGCTTAACAGAGACTCCAGCAGTGAATGCACATTGTCTAGCATAGGGGAAAATGCCAGACTGGGGGACCCCCACAGTATTCAAGACAACAGTGGTGCACCTTGTCTGAGGAGGTTATTTAATGCTTCTGGCACCTGTCGTCAGAGCCACCCCCTCGCCCAACCTTACAGGTTTAGAATTTATTTGGCATGCATAATTGTATATTTTGATCTGGAGCTGCAAACAATGGGCAGCGTGTCATGTCTTGATCCCTCAGCATTCCTCTCGGCTTCCCCTCAGAAAGTTAACCCTTCCATGCACAGCTTGGCAGTAGCGGGAGTGGGGGTGGGGTGGGGGTGGGGGTTGGAGGTTGGGGGAGGGTTCTGCCCTAGACTCAATCCCCAGTTTCATTAATAAGGGGATGGGGAGTTATGCAATATACTTCAAGTAAAAACACAAACTGCTTACAGGTAAATAACTGGGATGAGATGCAAAAGAAAACTCTGGTATGCTTCAAAGCATCATGCCAACTTTTGTATATGACGACATAATGGTAATAACATGAAACTTGAACAGGATCCTGCTAGGAATTCTCCCCAGTGTCAAGAAGGTGCTGTTGTGAAAAGCCAATAAGCCAGCCACCAGCTGAAGATGTCAGGGAACAGCCAATGACTTCGATTTGAATATAAAATATAATGGCCTCCCCTCTGGCTCTCATCAGGGGGCTTTGGTGCCATTGTTTTTCTTCTTAATTTTGTTGTAATGATAAAAACCTATCTTGGCAGCCCAGGATCTCTTGGTTGGAGAGTTGGTTCAGTTCCTGTGTGACTGTAAGCTGCTGTCATCAAAGGGGCTGTCACTCAGATGCAGGGAAGCCCTGTGACAGACACAGCTTTTTTTAGTGTGGAACTTTAGTCTCATGTTATCAGCAGGGCAGCAAGCTATGGGAAGGTGCTTTTCTTTACTGTTCTCACTCCTTCCTCCTCTTCCTCCCCCTCTTCTTCCTTCTCCCCCTCCTCCTTCTCTCCCTCCTCTTTCTTCTGCTCCTCCTCCTCCCTCCTCTTTCTCCTAGCTACACCCATGCCTGCCAAGCATATTTTTTCTGTTTCCTCTGTTTACCTTAATACTCTGTAAATTTATCTTCCTTCTGTACAACACACATTCTTCAGACTACTTAAAAGCAGTCCTCCTCATTTTATCATTATGACTATTAATTACAGCTAATAACACTAGTTATTAGTAATATAGTTACACACACACACACACACACACACACACACACACACACATAAACAATGCCATCAAACAGTGTTTCCAGTTCCCAGTGTTTCCATTTCATCCCCACTAAATGATTATCTAGTTTCATGTTTCCTTCTTCCTTATGTGTATTGTAAATCTCCCCCTATTCTCTCTTTCTAAATAGAGCTGGGGCTTGAGTCTATGCATTCTAAGAAAGGAGGTTGTCACAGAGCTAAAGTGACAGAATTTCTTTGTTTTGTTTTTCTGACTAAGTTTCATCATGTAATCCTGTTAAGTCTGGAAGTATGTAGACCAGGCTAGCCTCAAAGTCAGAGTCCTGTGTACCTTTGCCTTTTGCATGTACCACCATGCTTAGCTTAATATTTCTTTCTTTTTTAAAAAATTTATTTATTATATATAAATACATTGTAGCTGTCTTCAGACACACCAGAAGAAGGTGTTGGATCCTGTTACAGATGGTTGTGAGCCAACATGTGGTTGTTGGGATTTGAACTCAGGACCTTCAGAAGAGCAGTCAGTGTTCTTAACTGCTGATCCATCTTTCCAGCCCCCCAATATTTCTTTCTTAATGACTAAACTTGACATTTTTCTTGAGTTTTGTCAGTCTTATTTTTTAAAAAGATTTTTGTTACCCTTGTTTCTAAAATATACTTTTACAAAGTATGGAATTCTAGTCTGAAAGCCCCCTACCCCCGCATACATGAGGACACCGTGTGAAGGGCTGTCCTTTGAATTGGGATCTGTCATCACTGTCATCATCTCTGGCACCGTGGAGCCTCTCTGCAGCCCCGAGACTTAGCACTTTGAGCTGCACGAGTCTGGATTCATTCTGCTCCGACAGTTTCTTATCCTTCATCAGTCCTGGAACTCTTTGGCCATCGGCTCTGCCTTTCCTTCCAACTCTTTCATACTTAGTAAGCCATCTCAAAATTCTCAGCCTCCCGCTCTCTGCTTTCTGAATAGGTCCTAGTTCTCTAATTCTTTATTTAGCTTTGTTCAAATTTGTCAGGGCCACGCTCTGAATGCACAATTCTAATCATCATAATTTTACTTATTAGTTTGTTTGGTTTTGTTTTTAAATAGATCTTCAGTTTATATTTCCGACAATGCTAAGATCTTCACATTTTCATTTCGAGTACGTCCTTTTCCGGTCATCTCTTACTGTTTTGTGTGACTTAAGATCTTTGCTCTTTTAATCACCTTGGAACAGTATCTGAAAAATCCTTTGAGTTTAGGGTTGAAAATGGGCTCCTTCTACAAAGACTAGTGTTACCTTGTGTCAGTCCCATAGGGGCACTCCCAGCCTGGCATTCCCCATCCCCCCCAACCCCCAACGGAGAAATACAAATCCAGCCTGTAAAGTCCAGTCAGACCAGAGAAAACTTCTCAGTGTTAGAAGAGGGCAAGAGGGATTCCTCCCACCCTCCACCCCCCCCCACTTCCCCCACCCCCCCGCTTCTCTTCTCCCCACAAGCAGGGCCATGTTCCTTGCAACTGATGTGGGACGGTGCATGGTTATTTTGCCATCCACCAAATGTATAGCTTTTGGAGTTTTATGCAGTTTTATGGGGGGACGATTGTTTAGCACCAGAGACGGGGTCAGAGACTTGGTGCTCCGGTAGAAGGGAAGCATGAGCCAACAGGCCTGGGTCTGCACAGACGGGTGACCCCTGAGTACAAATGTCCCCCGACGTTCTGTGACCACCTCTCCTACTCTCTGCCACAGCCTTTCATTCTCAGTGCTTCCGGCATTGCTAAGGTATGCCTGCCGAATTGGCCAACCTTTGTATTTCCTTCCTAACTCCTGAAAAGGCCTTTACAACATTTCTAGTTGTTACATGTGGATGCTCTGGCAATGGCTGGAAACCCTATATAGAGTCAGCCCTTCCTGGAGGAATCAATCCTTAACCCCAGCTTTAGACTGTGTCTTTCCAAGTTTCCTTCAAAACGCCAAAGAGTACCCATGCAGTACCCCTCGTGATCAGTACCCCTCGTGATCAGTACCCCTCGTGATCAGTACCCCTCGTGATCAGTACCCCTCGTGATCAGTACCCCTCGTGATCAGTACCCCTCGTGATCAGTACCCCTCGTGATCAGTACCCCTCGTGATCAGTACCCCTCGTGATCAGTACCCCTCGTGATCAGTACCCCTCGTGATTGGTTTCTTGTTTCTTCTAACGCCTTCATTATACTCAATGAAGTTTACTTCTCAATAACACTACCAGTGTGGATGACCCCAGCTATGCCTGCATTCCTTTCCGGCTTTGTACCGGCTGTGTGTGTGTGTGTGTGTGTGTGTGTGTGTCAGTTTGACACAAGCTAGAGTCACCAGCCCGGAAGGAGCCTCAGTTGAGGACATGCCCCCATGAGATCCAGCAGCAGCAAGGCATTTTCTCAATTAGTATAACCAAGGGGGAGGGCCCAGCCCATTGTGGCTGGTGCCATGCCTGGGCTGGTGGTTCTGGGTTCTCTAAGGAAGCAGGCCGAACAAGGCACCGGAAGCAAGCCAGTAAGCAGCACCCCTCCATGGCCTCTGCATCAGCTCCTGCCTCCAGGTTCCCTCACTGTTTGAGTTTCTGTCCTGACTTCCCTCAATAATGAGCAGCGATATGGAACTGTACCGGATAAACTCTTTTCTTCTAAACTTGTTTTTTGGTAATGGTGTTACATTGAATACAAAGTCTGCCAAGTGCTCGCTGATTGCCCAGGAGATGGCGGGAGGGGGGGGGGAACCTCTTCATATAGGCAGTAAGCGGATGGCTTCCAAAGAAACAAATATGCGAATACGGACTGGATTCTCGATCGTGGTTGCTCCATGGAGGAGCCAGAGCACAGGCCTTGCACATCAGAGGACTTTCTTTATGTCAACCTCCTTATTGATAAACGTTAGAGGGACATTACATGTAAATTTAGTATTAACATGAAGTGCCTAGTATAACGTTTATAACGTCCCGGATGGGGTCCTCCAAAAGGTGACACCAATCACCATGATCAATGCTCCGTACCTTGTCTATCCGCCGGAAGATGAGAGCAGCCAGAGTGTACTCTGCTAACCAGTGCCAGCTGCGAAGCGGCTCCAGCTTCACAACCACATCATGAGGGAGGACATTTTTCAGCTTGAGAGTCAAACCGCTTGTACTGAAGAACCCAGTCCTTCTAAAGACGTTTATACACGTTCCTTTAACTGATCATTCTCCACATAGGCCTCTGGCCGCCACAGATTGATCAGATCGATCTTTAGGTAGTGGCTAATTAGCATTTCTCTAGCAGGCTGTCCCTCAGTATAGACCTCAGCCACAGTTAGAAAACAAAGAATGAAAAGTCTGGCTTGGTAGAAAGAGAAACAGTTCTGGAAAAATATACTGGGAGTAGTCTATGAATAGAAGGTTATCACCAGCCTGCGTCCCTTATAATATACATCTACGTATCTTACAGTCTCACGGTTTAGATACTTCAGGCTCCTTGTAAAGATAACAGACCAAAAATTGAAAATGACAAAACAAAATAATTGCCTCTGGAAAGACAGATTTGCAGACACTTGGGCGTGAACAAGGTAATGTCGTATTGTCATGAGCCCCTTTTCTGAACTGTCCGTGTTGACTATTAAAATACTTTAAAGAAGCTGGCAGGACGACAACATTCCCCCGGGGCCTCAACACCGATCCCTTGGAAGGCCACCACCTTCATCTATATCTTTGTCACTTCAGTTAACGGGGTGCTTGCAGGCAACACTTGGTGACGGAACAGAAGGATAGTTGTAGTTTGAACAGGAATGGCTCCCACAGACTCATAGGCCTGAATGCTTGGTCCCTAGTTAGTGAGACTGTTTGAGAAGGATTCCAGGGTGTGGCCTTGTTGGACCTGTCATTGGGGTTGGGCTTGAGGTTACAAATGATCCCAACAGGAGTTGGAGAGATAGCTTAGCGGTTAAAAGCACTGGTTACTCTTCCAGAGGTCCAGAGTTCAAATCCCAGCAACCACATGGTGGCTCACAACCATCTGTCATGGGATCCAATGCTTTCTTCTGGTGTGTCAGCGACAGTGAACTCATATACATAAAATGTCTTGTGTGTGTGTCTCTGTCTGTCTCTGTCTGTGTCTCTCTGTCTCTCTCCCTTTGCTCCAGTGCCACGCCTGTCTACTTCTTGCCATGATGATCATAGGCTAACCCTCTAGCAAGTCCCCAACTTGGTCATGGTGTCCCTTCTCAGCAATAGAACGGTAATTAAGACAACGGTCAAACAATCATTTGTGTTTTTGTAAGCACCCCTCCTTCCACTAGGCACTGTTCTGTAAAAATCACATTTCTAAAACCCATCTTCACTTCATTTGCTCTTCCAGTGTTCCAAGCAGACTGGGTGTGGTAGAGCCTCCCTGTAATCCTGGTGCTGAGGGGGAGGGCTGCAGGGTTAGGATCATCCTCTCTGGCTACATAGGGAGTTTGAAGCTAGCCTGGGAAATAGGAACCGCCCCTCAATCCCTCAAAAAGAACAACAAACAAGAAACCAGAGGCCCAAAGTAGTAACGCCTAGTCCAAGTGATGGCGACGACGGTTAGGGAGGGGAAGATAGAAGAGTTTAGAGGAGAACCTCAGAGATTGCCCAGGGCTCGGGCAACACTGAAAGAGCGTGGTAGGAATTCTTTTATAATCTTTGAGTTGACACCCTCCAGCTAAAAAGTATGATTAGTAAGCAATGCACCATCCATACTAGGTGCTAAACTCTATCCAATGTGCTTTCTATCCACTCAGGATGACTATGTATTTCCAGGGAAATGTAAGGGGCTATGCGTGTGTTCTTTCCTACCTGTGTCAATAAATGTCGTAAGACACGTCAAATTTCAGGGAGGGATGCGGTTGAGTTTGAAGTCCAGGCTCACCACTTAGATGACCTCAACCCATCAGCTCTTCCTTTGCTTGGCTGCAGTTTGGAGCTTAAACAGAAAGACTGTCTGCCTGATGGGCCGTGGTGAGGATTAACTGATCTCAAGCAGGCGCAGCTTATAAGCGTGGGCCCGGGCGAGGACGCGCTGCCTAGGCAGTAGCTTGAATGAACTTGTGACTGCATGCACGCTGCCCCAGCGCTGAGTCTCCCTCTCTGAGTCCTGGACATCCTAGCCACAGCTGATCTTGCCAGCCTGCAACTGTGCCAGACACTGCGTTCATTGGGTCCTTTTCTTCTGTCTACAGATAGAAATTTCTCTCAATAAAACAACAACAACAACCACAGGCTGGGAGGTGATCTGAGTACTACCGCACATACCCAACATGTACTAAGCCCCAAAGGTTGATCCTCAAACATTGGAATATTGTAAGAGTAATCACTCGATGCTCCGTCCTCAGCTAGAAAACATTATCTCTTGACGCTAGTGTTTTCCAGTTGCTATTTTCCTTCACAGTAAACCTCCTAGGTTGAATGGCTTTTGTGCTTGTGTTTCCTCACGGAGCCTTCTGTTTCCATGATTCCATTTCCACTGGCTTCTTAACGATAGTCATTGGCCTGCATCTTTAGCAGCAAAGGCCTTGGCTTGCCCTTTGCTCCCTTTGTCCTCCATTGGACAGTCCCCCTCCCCCTCTCATCCCTCCCCCAGCTGCTATGATGCTCTTCTTTCCAGCCTCGCTATCTTTGAGCCACATCAGCTCTGTGCCCCACCTGTAACTCCTGCCTCACTGGTGCTCTTCCTGCCATCGCTGGCTTCCTGCAGACAGAGATACCAGCACCCCCGTGGCTCCGTGCCCACAGAAGCTCACACAGCATCCTCCGTGTCTGTCCTCCTGCCTTCTATAACCTTCACGGGATGAAGAAAGCCAGAGACGGATCAGAAGTCTGTCTTTGCTCTGCCCGCTTCACTTAGCTAAGCTTCCTTCCATTTCTGGATCGCTCTTCCTCAACGACAGGGAAAAGAGAATTTAAGTTTCTTGAAGCTTCTCCGATTCTGAAGTTCCAAAAACCCCATCTCTGCCACATTGACTCTCTCCCTTCTCAGGACATTGCAAGACTGAAGCGTCCTTCAAATGTCCCCTATTGTCTACCCTAACTGCCACCGCCCCAGTCGGTCAGTGTCACCATGCCGCAGCTGCATCCTTCTCTCCTGCCTGACTTACTCTCCATCATGGCGCTCGACAGGCAGAGACCCCCGTTCCTGTCCTCAGACCTTCCTGGGCTGTTAGAACAGGCCTCCCACCCAGCTACCAATGCGATGCCTTTCCACGCCGCCTCCTTCAGGAAGCCCCTGGTCTTCTCGCTGTGAGGAGGATGTGCTTCCCTCTCAGCTCTGCGTGCCCCTGACGGCTGTTCTTGACTGCATCTGACTGCCATCCAGAGATCTGGGAGCCGCAGGACGACAGGCACGAGATAGTGACACGCTTCCTTAACCACGCCTGGCTGGTTCCTTCCCAGCACCAGGACAGAGCACACTGGGAGAACGGGATCTCCCCGGTTTCCGTCCCAACTCTGCAGTATTGGGCTTGTTCTTCGGTCAGTATGCAGCAGATTGCTTGCTTTCTGGCCTCTGATATCCTCGTTCGCAATGGGGGAAAAGATTTGGCTTCCAGTTACCACTTATTTGCCCAGCAATCATTTATCTGGTGTGTACTCGTGTGCCAGAAAAGGCTACAAAGCAGCAGCGAACAAGATAAGTCCCTTATCGCAGACACCGAGGACAAAGGAGGTACAGGCACCGAGAGAGTGTCAGATGGTCACAGGAGCTCTCAGCTAACTGTGATGGAGATGTGACCGCAATCTGAGAAGACACCAGCAGAGCTGAGATGTGACGGGACAAGCCTTCAGCAGCGTCTGATACGTTGTTTTCCTGAAGGCCGACCTGACTCTTCCTAGCTTCCACACTGTGGGCAGCCACTCAGCGTCTCACTGCCACCTTCTAAGTGGCCACCACAGTGCCAGGACCAGAGCCAGCTCTCACAATAAGTGCATTCACCAATCTGCCTCCACGCTTTCTCTTTCCAGATGTCCTTTATAGTCTGTTCAGACTTGTGTCTTTCACATAATGGCGCGAATATACCTTCCTTCTGTCCCTCTTCATGGCTTTATAGTTCATTTTCTTTTTTTTTACTCAATTTTAATTTATTTTATGTGTATTAATGTTCTGCCTGCCGTGTATGCTGGTGTACTGTATGTGTGCCTGGAGCCAGTAGAAACCAGAAAAGGGTGTCACATCCCCTGGACCCGGAGGTATAGATAGTAGTAAGTCACCAAATGGGTGCTGGAAATTGAAACGTGGGTATTCTGGAAGATCAGCCAGTGCTCTTAACTGCTGAGACATCTCTCTAGCCCCCAGCCCATTCCTTTTTAGCATTTTTTCCATTGTCCGATATACCACAATACATTCATCCACTCATTTACCAAGGGACATCTTCATTGCTTCTAGGTTTGGGCAATTATAAATAAAGCTTCTATAAACAATAACACATGTGTGCTCAGAGAGTGGATTAATTTTATTTACATTATTCCCCGCTGCTGGGTTCTGGGAAAGCCAAGAGCCCCAGAAAGCCCTCAGGAGGCTCCTACAGAGGTCCGGTTCAAAGACAGACGCAGAGATGGGAACATGGGGAGAGCCACTAAGGCGGATGCAAAGTGACAGTGTGCTCCCTTCTCAGCTGAGGTGTCCCCAAAACCAAATACCTGCACAACTGCATTCTTCACGAGAGACAGAGGCACATACAAAGAGATACTTCACAAGCAAAGAGGTAATTATTCTTATAGGTGTTTGTAAAGTTAACAGAGTGAAGGCAGTAAGTAGGTGCAATAGATTAAATCCACTAACACTGAAATGTTTACACACAGCGGTCTACAACTTTATTTCTAAGAATCCCTGCTTTACGTACACTCCCAAAGGTATGCCCAAAATGCACAGGAATCCACGCCCTGACTTCTAACAGCCCCGTCAGGGATGATATGTCACAGCCCATTGTCAGTGTGATGCTTGGAGTTCACAGTTATTGGTAAGTGGGAGGTGCTGGGGCTCTCTCTCCCCTGGCTGGCCACTGGCATCAGCTTCTGTGGGGACTCCGAGAATCAGAAAGCCACAAAGAATCAGAAAATCACAAAGCGTGCTATGGGATCGAGCCAGTGATTAGAAGAAGGGTTAGCTTCAAGGTCCAGATTATCCTTTAGTCCCAGCCCGTAGGAGAAGAGGACAGGGACTTCTCAAGACTGGAAGACTTTCAAAATCTCAAATCAGTGTGCCAGCCATTTTCTATGCTGTGTCCCATTCTGCAGAATAGTGTCTTAAAACACTGCTTCTCTCTCTCTCACTAATCTCTTGAATTTGCTATTACCTACTTCGAACATCTCTAAAATGAGAAAGAATTACTACTGATGATAAGAAACTAGTTTAAAAGCTTATCTTAGTAACACACAGAAACACACAAGCAAGCGCACACACACACACACACACACACACACACACACACTGAAACCATGTGGCTATGAACACAACAGAAAAGACCTCGGATGTACTGTGTTCAGAAACGCTGGATTTATAATGCACTGACTATACTCTAGTATAGTTTGGGTTAGAGACAATTAGAGTTTTACTCTCGTGTCCTGGATGATCTGAGCTTTTGAAACAAATAAGCTGCTGCCACCCTTGCTTCCGGAGCCCACAGACAATAGCTCCAGCAATCTACTGACTGACACAAAACGGCCGTGCATGTCAGCACTTTGATGCACACAGATTTACAACAAACCTATCTGAACAACGCCCGATACAGTGCAAGAGAGCGCATGCTTCGATTAGAACACGGGAAGAGGAGCCCGTATTCCTGGATGGCTCCTAACAACCATGGCAGCTAACAACCTGGGATTACGGAAAAAACCTTTCTGTTAAAGTAGGGTGTGGCTCAGCCTTATTCCTCGGTGGCCAAGTCTTGTCTGCAGAGACAAACTGTACCGCTGCTGCTTTCTAGTGACACTGTTTTTGACCTCCATTGGTCATGGAGAAAAAGCTTTATAAATTGACAGCTCCAACACAAAGGTAAATACACACAGCCCTCTTTCCATTGCAGATGATGTCGTTTATGCTACGGGAACATAGGCCATAAAACGGGGTGAGAGAACTGTATCTACGTACACATGAGGCCATGACTCTCTCCCTGCTTCCTTCCCATCCTCTGTGCATGCACACTTTGCACGTGCTTGTACACACACACACACACACACACACACACACAGAGCACAGGTAAAAACTCCACCACTGAGCTGCAAGCGCAGACCTTGCATTCTCCCGTTCCGAGAAAAAGCAGTGCATGAGCGTTTGTTTTACTTTTTATCTTTTTTTTTTCTTCTTCATATTAAATAGTCTTCCAAAGGCAATTATTCATTCTCCCTTTGCTTTGATCAGGTCTTTCCGGTCTGCTTCAACTGAGTCTCAAATGCTACAGTTTTTGTTCACATCTTCACTAACTTCAGAAGTGTACCCTGCTTACTGTACTCATTTTGATTTCTCAGTTGTAAATGTATGTTTTTTTTTTAAAGGCACGCATTCTAACTGCCATTTACTGGGAGGTCACAGAAGGGTAAGGTACTTTGCAAGTCAATTCGTGAGGGAGAAAAAAAAAAAAAAAAAAAACAGAAAGCTTGGCCAAATCAATTCAGTTAAGGTTAAGCTCAGCAGTCCTAAACACACAGACAGAATCTATCGCACACCCCTCGGGCCTCCAGTATTGTCATGTTAACCGGCAAACAAAGGGGCCCCTGGGACGGAGAAGGAAGAGCATCTGTCCCAATAAAAGTTAGGGCTGGGGTACCCCTCTTAGAGACACACCTGAAGGGACAACTAAGAGCCTTAAAGTATCAGGTGGCACCAGCCATCTGCATTTTCTCTAATGAACTAAAGCTACTGAGAAACACTCCGGGAGTCAAACAAAATGCCTGGGATCACAAGAAAAACTACAGTCCTGGTGATGCTCCTCCTCCCTCTGCTAGCAGTTCTTAGAAAGTTCTTGTGAGGTAGAGAGGCCCGATGTCCAGGTTCACAAAACAAAACTGGAATAACAAAATTGAAGCCACAAGCACACCTCACCAGAGAGGTCCCAACTGCTGGGCAAGCCTTGATTCTCTAGGCATTTGGCTGAGGGGGATGCCTGAGAAACGGTGGAAATGGTCAGGGCACTTTCACACAAGGAAACCAACTTTTCTGCTCAAAGTCACTAGTAGTAACTTCATGTGGTAATTACCAATTCACCAAAACAGCATTTTGCAAGGTAGCGCCAAGCCTTGTGGAATGCCTCTGAACTAGACTAAACCACTAGACTGGTAATTAACTAACATAAGGGAGAGTGCTCTTGCTCGGACGTGAGCGATCTTGCACATTTCAGAAAAGCAACTTCAGCACAAAAGCGCGAACAAGCAAAGGCTGAGCCTGGGTCTCAGCTCGAATACCACGGCTGGCAGACGCTGCTCACCCAACTCCAAAATCAGGGTGCCAGTGAGTTCCAAGGAGGGTTACAGGGGATTAAGATTGAGAGATAATATGAAGAGGGAAAGCGCCAAGCCCCAGCCTGGTGTCATCTACAAGAGTCGCACAGTCTGCCCTTGCATCACCAAACAAGTTTCTACCATTTCATCTACAGAGATATTTTGATAACAGGCACTGCTATCATAGCAAGTGCTTTTTACTAGACAGCCTGTTGAAAGGCTGCCTGGCATCCTGTCAACGTGACAAGCTACTACATCACGTCACAGACAGCAAGGGCCTACAGTGTTGGAACAGAGAGTGTTTTTGCTCTCGCCAATACTGTTTACTTCTTATAGCTGGTAATAAACGTGCAAACAGAAATAGTTATAGACACTGTGTTTGTTGCTCAATGGTAGGATGAACGTCTTTGATGCTATTTAAAAACAGAAGAGCCAACATATCAAGGGCCTTCAGGATGGCTTTGTGGGTAAAGCCTTCTGCTGCAAGCCTGATAACCTGAGCATGATCCCATTAGCCAATGTAAAGGTGGGAAGAGAGAACTGACTCTTTCACATGTGATCTCTGACCTTGACATGAATGTTCATGTGTCAGAGTGCGCACACACACACCACACACACACACACACACACACACACACACACACACACACACGCAAAATTAAAAACAAAACCACTCCACAACCATGAATTTATTCCAAACTATCTCACGCACCTACCTCCCTTCTCAGAGGAAGCCCAGTAGAGAGAGGCACATTCTATCTGAACCTAGAGACTCAGAGCACGGGGTACTCTAACCATCACAGGATCTGGAGGAATGCCATCTGGGGTGGGTGGAGCTGTCTAAAAGAAGCCCCATTAGACGAAATTTTGAATATTCACTGAGGTCACCTGCAGACCCAGAAACAAACTACTGGGGGGATGGGAAGTTAAAGACCACGCGGAAGGCCCTAACTGCTCAGAGGGCTCAGTTGTTACCCATGCAGGGTCCCTTATACACACGTGGGATGCCGGAGGGTTCGGTGTCTCGATGGAAAGTGTCTGGGGGGTAAATTCCTAGGGCCTCAGACAGCATAAGCACTTCACATGCATGGATTAGGAGAAAATGAAGACAGTACACTCTAGAAGACAACCTAAGTAGTGTCAAAAATCAGTAAGGAATGGCAGGGTACTGCTTAAAATTTTTAAATTCACACAATATTCTGAATAAAACATCTAGATGTATGTATACATATACTCTGTGAATTATCTGTATTTCTGCATATACAAATTAAGCTGATTTAGACCAAATTTGAATTTTCACCCCCATTGAGTTGGCAACAGATTCTATTAAAATCTTATTGGAAAAGAGTGGGTACTTTTTGTTCACTAAAAATTTAGTGCTGGGCATATTTTATTTTACATTTTGAGACAAGGTCTCTCTGTGTGCCTCTGGCTAGCTTTAGACTCTCTATCTAAACCGGGCTGACCTTGAAAGCATCTGTCTCTGCCTCCCAAGCACTGGTATTAAGGGCTATTCCAATGGCATTCTGTGGTAGAAAAGTAGGGGAAACTTTTCAAATTTTTACCAAAAATTGACACTGTCATCCTGGAAAACTTTTTCATAAACAAAAAAAAATAAGTAAGATTTATAATAATTAAGAAGAGGTACCAATACAGGAGAATTACCTGGTGCCGGAATATATGGAGGACCAGAAAGTTCTTGATCTAAGAATTTGGTTTGGGGTTGGAGAGACGGCTCATAGTTTGCTTGTCGAGGTTAAAAACCTCAGTGTGGATCTCCAGGGCACATACGAAAAACTAGCTGTGGTCACATGCCTGTAAGCCCAGTGTTGGCGAGCGGGAAACAGGAGTCACTGGGACTCATGGCAAGCCAGTCTGGCCCATCAGTGCCTTCCAGATTTAGTGAGGAACATGTCATAAATGAATGGAAAGTAGTAGAAGACACTCACTGTTGACCTCTGGCTATCACGTGCATGTGTTCACACACCCAAACATGTGTGTACCTACCACCCCACATAACACACAGACACACACACACAGACACACACACACACACAAATAACAAAGAGAATCAAGTTCTTATTATCAATACAAATCCAAAAAAAAAAAAAAAAGAAGAAGAAGAAGAAGAAGAAGAAGAAGAAGAAGAAGAAGAAGAAGAAGAAGAAGAAGCAGCCACTGGCTGAGGAGACTCGGGCTGACAGACTCTATCAGGAGCCGCTCCCATTACAGTCCTTCTGAGTTTTTGTATCTAAGGGCAGTTTGCTGGCAGATGGTAGGAAAGGTCACCTCCTAATCGACATGACAGCATCCTATGGGTTCTAGCAGAACTTATGTGCTTAAGGTAACAGTGATTAAACAAGCCAGTAAAAGAAAAGTTACCTTGTAGACGCCGAAGAACCCCAGGTCTCGAACCACGGACAGCGCGCTGACTCGGGGGCCAGTGGTGATCTCTCCGGCCACTTGCAAGCGGATCTTGACTATTTCTAAAGGATTTGTGAAAATCACTTGGGAGCCTCCGGCCTAAAGAGAAAAGGGAAAATTGAGGATCAAAGCTGAAACATTTTAAGGGATCAAGGTAAGATGAATACATTATTGAGCAAAGCTTGGGATATTCTATTCTCATAGGATGATGGCCTCAGATCATTCGGCTCTATCCACCAATCAAAACAGATGGTCGATCAGTACGATGGCTAAATGGGTAAAGGTGCTTGCCACCAAGCCTGAGGACCTGAGTTCGATTCCTGGGACTCACAGGGTGGAAAGAGAGTTGACTCCTGCCAAGTTATTCTGTGACCTCAATTATGTGTACATAAACACACACACACACACACACACACACACACACACACACACACACACATGCACGCACAAATGTAACTAAATTTTAAAAAGGAATTGAGATGCAGCTAGGGGTTATAAGGGTGAATCAAAATCCACTTGTGGCTTGGAAGCTTCCAGGACAGAGATTCTAGTCTAGAACACAAAGAGCTGAGAGAGGCAGCTGTCGGCTCCACTCACCCTGAAATCAGAGGGACTTCTAAGTGGCGTGCACAGGCCCTTCACACACACAAGACTCCAGGTTTGATCCCCAGCACCAGAGAGACAGAATTTCGGGAAGCATGGAAAACTGCCACCACAACACCCAAGCCAAAGACACAAACTCATTACTAGACTAAACTCAAAATAATAAAATAAAGGTTAATTAATATTTAAATAGACAAATCTGTATCTCAAAATAGGAGGGAGCAAGGGATCACAGATTCCCTGATTCTGGCAGTGATTTAAAAATTGCCAAAGACTTGTACACTCAGAGGAAGAAAATCTTAAGGAAAACTAGCAGGATTCAAATTCCATTTCATGGAATTACTATTACAATTTTATTTATACAGTGCCTATGTGTGATTCTTTTATGTAAACTAATTGATACAACGAATGGTGAAGATATGAATTAAATTGATTATAGCCTAAAGTTTGTATACTGTGGGCTCGTTTGCTCTGGCGATGGCTGGATACCACACCTCTGAAACTGCCAGTAAAGTGTTTAAAGACTACAATACAGGTAACCTCATTTTGAAGCCAAGTTCATATTAATTGTATATGGGTTTTTTGCACACAGAGACAATCTTAATATTGTCTCCAACTTGTTATTTCTTAATTAGAAATATACCAAATTTTATATAATCCAACTAAGATTAATCACGATGTGGCACAATTCTAAATGTGTATTATGAAATGACATCCCTAATGCCAGTGCACAGATATGAGGCTCACACAGCTTATGAGAGGTCATCATGGGCACAGGTAAATTAGGGAAGACTCAACACGTGCATCTCTCAAATGGTCCCTCCGTGCTAGATGGAATGCGTTAAGCTCCCAGAGTGGTCTCCGAAGCACTGTTCATGACAGTGTGCAGTGAGACTAAGAAACAGCATACATATCCAATGGTGAGAACAGATGAAATGAATCTGACTACACTCATGCACTGAATCCTAGGCACCAAGTACTGTGTTACGTGTTCACCGTACATGTTAATTGGAAAGCGTTGCTACACACAGAGAAGACTCACACCAAAGGGATACTTCGACAGTTTAAGTTTTTCTTAGCATATTTTAAATTTCGGTATAGATGCTATGTTACTAGGACAACAGTGCTAACAAAAAGTGAAAGAAATGTTTATTTATTGCTTTACTCTTTTCAACAATGCAGTATCTTCATCAGGAGAGTTTTTTAAAAAAACAAAACAGAACAAAACAAACATTCCCTGTCTGCATTTACAGAGCGGTGGTGTTCATGCATTTCTTGGATACGGGTTACCTCTCCCTGGTCACTCCCATGATGTTCCTTGTCCATCCCCTTCTCCGGGAGATCATCTAAACAACTTGGGAGGTCTTAGGAAGGCCCTAATAAAGCAGGAAATAGAGCCGGAGACAGTATGTCTTGGAGCTTCTGTGTCTGCCTGGTTCATACAATAACAACTTGTCCTCTGCTAAGAAGAGCTGCGTTGCAGGAACCTGGTGTGGGTTGGGGAAAGCCCTGTTTCCACCACCCTAGAGCAAGCTGTGAGTTTGCAGAGGATTCCTCCACAGCATGCGGTCAGCTGATGAACAAGACATGACCTTGGTTACCATATGAAGCACACAAGGGAGATTCTTTTAGTGCTTCTGGGCCAGAGAACTCTTCATATTAAAGTGGAGATCATTATCAAATACAGAAATGAGCTATAAAAGAGGAGCGGTTCTGGCTTGAGCAATAAAAACTTCCATGGGACAAAATTGAGTAGGATGGAACTAGCCTACGGGCTGGTTTCTCTTTCTGACGTTCATTGTTTTCAGAGTAGAGAGAACTTTCCGAGCACACGGTGTAAGGGGAGGGAGGAGAGGCTACAAAGAGGCCCTGAGATTTCTCAAAACCCAAAACTGGGGTAGTTCTCAGGGCACCCCAGTGTTCTCACATCTCAGCAGTGAGAAGGCAGCTGAGTGCCCCAGGTGGAGACAGATCCTCAGCTCACTGACCTGTCAGATCGTCTCGCTTATCGCAAAAAGCAAAGACATGCTGACCATTCACTTCCAGTCCGGCCAATACCAAATAGTGGCCCTACACAGAGAGGGGCCATTCCTTTTGCCATAAGGTGGCGTTTCTGTGTCCCAGTCAAGTCACAATCACCTGCTGAGCTTGTACACCAGGTAACTAATTAAGAATTCCTGTGTGCTTTTTAAAAAATTTCCTTTCTGATTATGCACATGGAGGACTGAAAAAAAAATCCCTTTAATATGCAATCTGGAGGATGCCTGTCAATTCTGAGAGTTTTCTCATCTTCTATAAAAGCTATGATTTCTAATTCCAGTCCCCCATATTATTTCAGAGAATAGCTTTTATGTTTTCCTTTTGATCTCACAACCAAGCATTGCCATTATCAAAGGTATAATTTTTAGACACAGAATTGTCTCATTATTTTATTTCTTTACAAACACCTGTAAAAGTTAACAATGTATCCAATAAGATGGGAACTTAACTCTCAAACCCGAACTCCAAGACAACAGACAGATACCAACTCTTCGGAAGAGCAATGCTAGACTGTGGGTTGAGGATACTTGAGATGCACAAAAGAAAACTACACGTCATAGGGCTGCAGGGACTGGATGCACTAGGAAGAAACCGTCATGTTAGTAGAAATGGAAGGATGATCTAGTTAGTAGAAATGGAAGGATGACCTAGCCTCTGGCAGACTAAGAAATAAAGAACCCACAGACCCAACGTGGCACACTGGAAAGGTGTCAAAGATGAAACAGGTCCTGTGGAGTCCGACTGGGAGCAAGCGAGACTTGAAGGCACCGAGCGGAGATGCTTATCACTTGGTACACAGCGTCTGGGCATCCCCAGGGCTTGATCACTGCACAGCGCGCTCCTGCCTGCCGCTCTTCCATCTTCTGTTCTATTGTCCATTCATAGTACCTTAGCCCTGTCCCTCCTCTGCAGAGATCAAAGATACCTCAAATGGGCCAACAATGAACAGGAACGGCTGTTGTACACAAAGGCTTTGTGTCCCTCATCACCTCAGAGCTCTGCATGGGCAAAGACACTGGCTTTTGTGTACATGTGGTGTTTGTCAGAAATCATTTTCTTATGACTTTCTGGAGTCCCTAGCGGGTTTCAAAGAAGGTTTGTCACACTGGTGGTATAGTATCCCCTCAGTGAGGACAGGGACTTCTTTCTGGTTTTCTTGCTTTAGCTTCTGTTACTGCCTCAACTGAGGAAAAAAAAAAACACACACACACAGACTGGCTGTGGTGGTGTGAATGGAAAATGTGCCACTTAGACTCTGGCATCGGAAACCTTCGCCCCCAGTGCGTGGCATTATCTGGAGAGAGTGTGGGGAGGTATAGACTTGCAGGAGGAAGTGCGTCACTGGGGTGGGCTTTGAGAGTTATCCAACTTCTGGTTGGTCAGCTTCATGCTTGCTGCTAAGGACTCACATCTCTCAGCTCCCTGTTCCTGCTGTTTGTCTATGGCCAGCGGGACAGTTCCCTGCCGTGATGGATGGACATGTGTTCCTCTGGAACCATAAGCCCACGCAAACTCTTTCACGAGGTCTTTTGCTGACGATGTTTTATCGTTGCAGCAGAAAACTGACACACCTGTTTCTGCTCCTGAAAATCTACCCGCATACTCATTTTCTAAATGTTTTATAAACACTCATGTTCGAAGTTGTGCTTGCGAGCTTGCTGTGGGAGCACGCTATCTGCAACCTCGGCACACCAGAGATGGAGGCAGACAAGGTGACCAAGAGTTCCTTTGTTGTATAGAAAACTTGAGGTCAACCTGGGCTACATAAAACCTCCTAACTCACTTACTTCCCTGCTCCACCCCCCAAAAAGGGCAAAGTTCACCCTGGGAATTTTTGCAGGAGCAAGAAAGCATCCCTGTTCTTGGAGAACTTGAAATAAGCATGGAAATAATAGTGGACGTCCAGTTCATACCTCACACGGATGACCTGGGCCCTGTTTTGCGTGTACTGTGTGTCTTTACATCAGGGCAAACACAAAAAGGTCATTGTGGAACTTGTTTATCCAAAGTCACAGATGTCTATGACTAGGCTGAGATACCTAAGCACCCATGTCTCAGCAAGTGCATGTATTTGCAGATGGAGCTTCTTGAAAAAAAAAAAGAATTAAGTTAAAATGAGTCTTACCACTGTGTGTTTGTTTGCTTCTTTGTTAAGTGAGATGCAACTTTGGGTCTTGCTATGTAGTCCTGGCTGGCCTGGAACTTGCTTTATAGACTATGCTGGCTTCACTCTTAATTGATCTTCTTGCCTCTGCTACTTCATAACTGTAATTATGCTACTTTTAAGAATCGTAATATAAGTATCTGATATTTAGAACATCTGATATGCAACTCCTGGAAGGGTCTCAACCCACAGTCTGAGAGCCACTGATTTAGATAGAACAGAAGGGTATGAAAGAGGATGTCAGAAAATGAAACCACTGAGCCAAGTCATGGAAAAGACAGTCTGGGAAGAAAGAGTGGACCCTGACCACAGTCCTGAAGAGGGACAGTTAAATCTGAATGAACAGAGGCCATGTAAAAGATAGCTCAGAACTACAGGGGGAACATCCAAGACTTGGAAAGAGGCTCACATAACAAAGGGCTGTGTTTGGTGCTAATTTGGAAAAAAAGGGACCCAAGCCAAGGGTACCAATTAGGGTTTTAGCAGATTGGGTAAGAAAGAAAAGGTACAATTAGGACAATTATGTCTGTAAGGAGAAGGGAAGGGATGAGCGGACAATGGGGCTGCAGTGAAAACCTACAGGGTTAGAATGAAGAATGGGAGGAAAGGTGAAAGGAGTTGCGGTTTTGTAGCTATTTCAGAGGAAGAATAATAACAAGAACCATCAACCCAGAATGTGAAGAATGTGAGTTGGGAGATAAGAACTAAGACTCAGTAGAGGGCACACTCCACTGAAGCTCTACCTAGGTGTGAGGTTGGAAGGAGGATTAAAGGCAAAAGTGGTGAATGAAAACAGAACTACAGTGTTGTCCTGGGAATCCAGGCAGAGACGTAAGTCTGGAACGTGGCTTCTAGAAAGGAGCTGGCTAGTCAACAAGATTTGCAAACATAGACACAGTCAAACCTGGTGATCTAATGCGAAAGCAAAGTGGCTGCTGAGGTAGAGAGGGGACGTGAGAAAATGGCTGTCACAGAGGACAATGTGTATTTAGAGTCACCGAGGAGAAAGACAGTCGAATGCAGAGATAAAATAGCTGGGGGTATATATATATATATATATATATATATATATATATATATACACACATACATACATACATATATATATGTATATATATATACACACACACACACACACACACACACACACACACATACATACATCCACATACATTAAAGCAAGACACAGTCATTTCTGAATGCAGGAGGAGAGTGAGAGATAAAAATCTGAACTTTCCTAGAAAGCAAGTTTTAGGCCAGCCTGAGCTACAAGACAGCTAACATTCCAATATGTAAGCATAGCCATGTCCCCACCCCACCCCTCCCCACAACTGATGGCAGAAAAGATCTGGCACTCTACAAGAAGTTATGATCAGCAGCATAGAGGTGATGGCGATGATTAAAGAGGGAATTATTTGTGCTTGCTCTTGCTGAACTCAACACAAAGAGCCTGGAAGCCACAGCAGACAGTGTGCGCCTAAACACAATTTAGGGCTGTATCGGCACCTGTCAGCAGAAGAGCCAGACCCGTAGGCAGCACCACATGGGTATTCCACAAAGAGCCTACTGTGTGTACACATGACCCATAGATGGGTAAGTTCAGTTCCATGTGGATTTCTACTCAGCAAGTTACCATACCGAGCAAGAATATCTGACAATCCATTTTATTTGACTGAAAAACAAAAAACAAAAAAACTATTGCATTTTCAAACAGCAAGAAATTAATCTTCGAAAATATTACATATCTTCAGAGGAGAAAGAAAGAACTGGTATATCCCAAAGAGAGTTTATTTCTCAACTCAACTTTCTTTTTTTGAAAATAAGTATCATTAGCAAGAAATAACCATGTAAGATACACAAGACCAAAATGAAGAAAATTATAGGTTTTTGTGTTTTGTTGTAACAGGGATAAAAGATTTGAAGACTAGGAACCAACTATTGTTATCAGGAAGACTCAATGCTGTAAATGTATATTTTGCCCATAATTCAATTTCAAATGCAGATGTTATTAAAAGATATCATTTAAAAAATTAAATCAAATATTATTAAAATGTCTTTTTCATCAAATTAATTTAACACTCAAAGCAATTTTCTGAAGTAAAATTTTCACTTAGTTTTCCAAAGATGTTAAAAAAAAGTCACATGGAGAATTTATTGGTGTCCATCTATGAATCAGAACATCAGGAAACAAATTTAAACGTAGCACAAGCCAAGTAAACGGGAAGACCCATAAATAGTGACACAGCGTACTGAGAAGCCATGTACAGGCAGCACAGGCAGTAAACAAGGAAGGCTCCATCTGCCTATGACTAGGAGCCCCTTCCCTCTGCATATAACCTGTGAGCATGATAGTCAGTGACTGTTTATTGATCTTTTCTTCTTTACAGGGGGAAGCTAGGAGACTGCATTTGCCATGTGTCAGCCTAACTCCCATCAACCATGCTGAAGGAATCTGCCTCAATGGTCTTTCTGGCATAGTCTCCAGCTTCTGCTAACTACCGCTTCCCAGGATTCTCATCTACAGCAGAGTTAGCCAAGGTTCTGGATGCTGGACTAGGGCCAGGTGGTGACAATATACCAATGCAAGGGTCACAAGAAGCTGCATTTAGTTTCCATTTGTCAAGCTGTAGTTGTCTGTGTCTGAAGGCCTTTCCAGTAGAAGCAATACAACCTTGAACTCATTATGAAAGCCAGGCTGTCCTACATCTCATAGAAGCACCTGCCCCAGAGAATGCTGGGATTAAAGGCATGCACCATGACACCTGACTAGCTGCCTCTTAACATCTCCTTCATGTCTTTAGTGTTTGACTGTGCAAGCTGCTCTAATCGCTCTGGCCTTCTTAGCACCAGGAGGCATCTATTAGTTCTAATCTAGTAAGGCTGTCCCCCTACTGTGACCACCACTACAATCATCTCCAGCAAGCTTCTGACAACACTGACTATACATGCATCAGTCCTGAAGGTCCCTTTCTGGAATGATGTGGTTCCCTAAAATGCAAGGCAAAGGTAATCTTTCATTGTTGGTGCTAACGATGGGCCTTGTGCAGACTGGGCAGGCCTCTTCCACTAGGCTACTCCTTGGGACCTTGGAGGGATTGTATTTGTAGAAACACTTCCCAAAAAAGAATGGTTCATAGGTGTGACTAGAGACAAGTCACAGGTATAAGCCTTGGATGACAGTGCCCTCACAAACTCTTTCTCTTCATCCTCCTCTCAAGAGGCCAGAGTCAGACATTTGGGGAGCCCTTGCAGCACAGTGGGCACAGAGCTGAACTCTACCCAGACACCTTTACCCCCTTCCCCCATTCGTGACCCAGTGCAGGCTCTATGACTCTTACCTTTCTAGAGATGAGAAAGGAGAGACACAGAATTCTGTCCATGGAAGAAATAAAAATTGAGTTCAGACTGGCTGGATTTCCAAGCAAAGTTCAGAATCTTTATGCTAATTTATTACAAAAACAACAACCAACCAACCAAACAAACAACAACAACAACAACAAACCCTGAGCATTAAAATAGGTTTTGAGCTTTTTTTTTTCTTCTTCTTTGTGTATGATGCCTGCTTGTGTCTTTGGTCAATCTGATTATCTGGACCACAGTTCCCAAGAATTGTGATGCTTTTGTCATATAAACCCATAGACATCAAAGAGCTATGGAGAGGTGTGTTTTTTTTAGATGAATCGAATTGGCTTAACACATGTATCCCCTTTGTCCTCTGTAGATCAGTCAACAAATCACACAGAAGTCAGACAAGTAGGAATTTTCATCTCCAAATCATTAAAATATGAATCTTTGCGGCCTGCTTTAGACTCAATCAGAAATGGGTAATTAATGGCAATTTCTATTTCATTCAGATGGGCTTGCAAAAAAGAAAAAAAAAAGCTTATGGTTGTTGGTGTAGATTTTACATTAAGTACAGCATTAGTTCACGACTGGAACAATGGACACCCCACCTCTCTATACGCTGCCGTTCACACCTTTATACAACAGCTTTGGCTATTGCGATGATTCCTGTCTGACTCCCGTCATCAGCACAAATGCACCTTTACACCCTGTGGCCCGAGAGCAACCAGAAAGGGAACTGGGCTGTGGCGGCTGTAACTATGCCAGCATGGAGCCCACACACCAAGCTCCTCAGATGAATATGGCTCTCTCCACACAAAGCATCATCATTTCCAAAATGCTCTAATTTTTCACATGATATGATTTCTTGGGGCTCAAAGTAAAATTATAGTTTTTTCCTTCTAATATCCCCTCTCAGTAAAATGGGCTAGATGGCTACTCTGCAAAGAACCTGAAATATGGCCTCTATCACAGCGTCTTTTGGTCCATGCCTAGGTGTTTTTATAAGCTTGCTATCTTTGCTTCCTCACAAGTTTGCAGCCCCAATTTCTCTTCTCATGTGACAAAAAAAGACTTGCATTACTGTTGATGTCTCTGAATGCACTGGGAACATTATGGTTGGGGGTGAAGGTTTAGCTATCTTTTTAGTAGAAACAGCATTCCAAGAAATATTTAGAAAGGCAACATAATCCGGATGTATTGCCCCCTTTCTCTAAACATCCAAAGAACAATGACCCTCACTAAAACTCACTAAACTGACAATATTCTTTAGGTAGAATGGGTACAGACAAATAGATTTACTTATTATAAGTCGAACAGTCTCATTATCACGACTGCAGCATGTATCAGTCATCTAAATACGTGACCTCCTCAGGGGCTCCTACTCTTCCTACTCCTCCATGATCCATTTTTCTTCCATTTGCCTGAATACAACAAGTTTTTCTGGAAAGTGTCCTCACTAAATGAGACAGTATCCCCAAACATTCATTCTTGAACCTGAGGGATCCCATCATAAGTAACTAGAAAAGTAAAAAAACAAAACAAAACAAAAAGCAAAACAGCCTCTAGTCACCACTCTTGAGAGAACACTAACAGCCCTTCTTTAAAAACAATTAAAGCCATCAGTCTGATGTCCACAGAAACACGGCATTATCGTCTAACACAGCATAATTTCTGCTATGTTTTAAACTAAAGGCATTAAATATATCCATAATTTAATCACCTTCCTTTAATTTGAATTCACATGGTAGATACTTATAGCTACTTAAAAAATTAAGTGGCAAAATGTATATGAAGAATATGTATCTTGATATTTTAATTATGCTCAATTGAGTATACTTAGATTTAAAGTGCTTTTCACAAATGACATGTGCTAAGAATATCTAATTGCACACTGACATTCTAAAATATGTGTTACATGTGTCAAAAATAGATTAATATAAAGTTATTGGGTAACTTTTTTTTCACTAAACCCAAATACATTATTTTGATTATTTAGATACAACAAAATTGTACCTACAAATAAGCTCTATACTAGTAAATGCCTACTGACTTGTCACATTAAAATGAACATATACAATTGTGACAGCATTTCAGATGTGAGGAAATCAGAAAACAGTTTTCTTAAGAATTCTTAGGTGCAATGTATTTTTCCATTTACTCATCCTGACTTGATGTCAATGGAAGCATCAAAATAATTCGAAGGTAGGACAAGTGTTTTTATCCTTCCTAGAGATCACAGATAGAAAACAGATACTCATCAAGTAACAGTAGATGGTTTAAATGAATGTATACTGCTCAGAAACAGCCAGGTACTGAACACAGACTTTCAGCCGCCTTCCAGGCAAGCCGGTATTTGTGACTGTTGCAAGAGTTTATCCAATGTCATTCACTCCATGCTGGGTTACGTCCTTTGTGACAAGTATCTTCACACTACCCCAAACTCAGGAAGCTCTTTTAGGTAGAAAACAAAACAAACAAAACCCTTTGCTTACCTCTTGACATTGGGACACCCTCAAGAACCACACAAGCCGGTTTTAAAAACGGAAGAATCACAAATCTCACCACGCTTTAAGTAATAGGCAGACTAATAAATAGCTCTCCTCAGCATCATGTGTGTTGGACATGTCTAGAATCCCACATGCTATGGCTGGAATCATAAAATCCAGAATTTATACACACAGTTGCTAACTCAGCGTGTGTCAGTCTACCCTTTGAGGGAAATCTTTTTTTTTTAAAGAGGTAACTGAAGTACAACAAGGCCATAGGGTTGGCCCTGCTCAATGACTCCTATCCTCAGAAGACACTGAGACATACACAGCACACTGACTGAGGGGGACCCCGGGGAGGACACAGAGAGGATGTGGTCATTCTAGAGAAAATGCATCTGACAAGACCTCAGCCTTGGCTTCCCAGCATTCAGAACTGTGGAGAGCATGTGTAACTGCTGTGTATGCCACCTGACCTGTGGCCCTTTGCTCTGGCAAACCCAGCCTACTGAACATTGAACCTATGGTGCTGGGCCCACTGAAACACGATGCGACGTAGGAGTTTCCTCCTTTGGTTGGGGATATGAATTGAACAACTCTGAAAAAGACGTGAGAGCAGATTCTTACCACTCGATTGTTCCTGAGATACCAAGCTGGAATGTTCTAGTCTTAACGTTTTTAACCACACAGCAAAGGTGAAAAGGGGCTATTATGTTTACACATTTTATAGACGTCAAATTTCATATTTCCAGCTTCATGGGGTTTTAATAGGCCCTTAGCAGCCTGGCCAAGAAATCAAAGTGGGATCTATTTGACATTAAAAAGCAATTAAGTTACGGACTTGTCAAACATGTTGACATTCAGGGTCTGCCTGTTACACTGTCTCCTGGGACTACCACCACTGAAATCAGCTGGTGCTTACCATGCTATTGGTGTCTGAACTTCCTTAACTCTAGGATAGCTATGGCCCAATCACTCCTCAAATTTTCATATCATAAGAAATCCCTCCTCTATTTATTAGAAGCCCAGAAGATGACCACAATCTTTCAGGTGTCCTGAATCAAATATTCTAACTGCTGAAGAGGGGGGGGGAATGCAACAAGTTATCTGATGGGGGAGTGTCTGTCCTGAAAGCTGGACTTTGCTCTACTAAGAAGAGGTTCCCTAGCATTTGCAGACAGCTCGGATCCAAATACTTGAATGTCTTCATGTTTTCAGACTGCAATGCCAAAATATCATAGATTGGGCTCCTGTGCCATGTAAAGGTTGCTAGTTTGACACAAGTTAGGGTCATCTGGGAAGAGGAAATCTCAGTTGGGAAAATACCCCCATCTGGGTGGTCCTATAGCCAAGGCTTTGAGAGCATTTTATTCATTGATGTGGCCCAGTGCTACCCTTGGGCAGGGGGTCCTGGGATGTGTAACAAAACAAACAGTAAAACCAAAAAGAGCAAGTCAGGAAGCAACGTTCCTCCGTGGCCTGCTTCCGCTCCTGCCTGAGGCTTCCTGCCTTGGGTTCTCGTTCTGACTTCTCCTAAGGATGACCAGGGAACTGTAAGCTGAAACAATCCTTTCCTCTTCACGCCGCTTTTGATCGTGGTCTTTTGCATAGCAACAGAAAGCACACTAGAACAGTTGCATGCCAACAGCACCAAGTGATTCCTCTGGGTTCCAGAAGCCACATTCACAAGCTCGGATGCCAGCTCAGCGCAGGGACGGTTCCAAGTTCACAGACGCCGTCTTCCTGTTGTGTTCTCACATGTCAGTGCCAGGAAGAATCTGGGTGCCTTCTCAGAATGGCATTTCCCCTTCCTAATGCCATCACATTGGGCCTTAAATTCCAGTGTATGAACTGAATGAGGAGATAGCCCCCGAATCCAGAGCACCCCAAAGTCCTCTGCAGTATCAGGCATTGCCTTCAGTTCAAGTAAGAGTCATCTACAGAAAGCTCTCAACAAGGCATGTGGAGGAAAGTAGGGACCAGAACTCTGTTCCTCATCAAGGCCTAAGTCCCATCCCCAAGAAAACTTCTCAGGTGATTGTCAATGGAGATTCCTCCTCAGCTTTTAAAAATCTCTCCAAATTTGGATATCGTTACAGTAAGCTTTTTTTTGTTCATCATCTCCTTTTTAAATCCTCTCTTTTATGGTTCTTTCGTGGTTTGGACATGACGATTTTACAAGTAACTAGTCAGTAAAACTCTTTTCTACTTAAAACATGAGTCATCATAAATAAACTATACCAAATGTCCCCAGTCATTATCTTCATCCTGTTCTTAGGGATCTGATGTCATTTTTAGAAATGAAGTCAAGTAAAATAAATAGGAACTTTACAAAGGTTGGATCAATTTCTGTGTGCTCATGGAATATTTCTTGGCGAACCCCCACTTTGATAAGGCACTATATGGTCATGGCTGCAGCTGCTCCCCACAATCCATCACCTCCTTGCCTTGCTCTTTCTGGAGTTAACACTCCCCATGGGCCATACATCTGTAAATTAAGAAAGCACGGCACATGGAATACCTCTGCCCTCTTTACCAACCCCTCCTAGCCAAATATATAGTCATCCAATGCAGCTTTCAGACTATGGAAAAATTTTTCCTTGGAATATTTCAAATAATAATAACAAAAATTTAAAGGAAAGAAAACAATCATCAAATTCTAATCAAATTATAAAGATATAAATACAAAAAATAATAAAATTATATACATACCATTTTCTTGGTAACCTTACCTATTAGAGTAGCATCAAAGAAACTCCACTTAATGACTAAGCTAACATCATCTGATACTTATAAGTAGGATATGTGAATACTTGTACTGTGAAATAAAAGTGTCTTAAGGGGAAAAAACCCAAAAAACCAAAATACTATGAGGCCACATCTCTACAGGAACCCTTGAGAAAAGAATGATCACAAAAATAGGACTTGGATCTACTTCAGACTAGTTTCTCAATAGCTCTGACTGACAGCCTGTGTGTTCATTATTGAGGAAATTTTCTAGGTTTGAAATCTTAAGAGATTTCAAGTTCAATGGTAAAGCATCTGGCTTTGGGTATATTTCATGACCCAGGCACCCACACCATCATTGAGGCCTACTTCCTGACAGAATTCAGAATACAAAAGGCTGCAAGGAGGTTTGATCTTGTTCTTAGATGATGCACATGCAGTCTTTCAGAATACGTGAGTGGGGCCACAACTCAAAAGCATCCATAATCAAGTCTACCCATTAAATTTCTTCTCTCAAGGAGTCATTGAGTAGGAGAGCACAGGTAAGCAACTTGAGTTAATTACCTGGGTATAGGGAGGGAGCTGAAGAGGCTGAAAGGCCAACTGGAGAGGCCAGGTGACTAGTGAGAACATGAAGTCAATTCTTGAGTCATTAAATACCATGAAAAGGAGAAACGGACAGCAGACTGATAAGAAGTGTGGAGAGATGTAAAGTCACTGTGAGAGGGATCAGCTGGCCAGGTGGAGAAAATGAAGGTAGCACGGGAGTTTCCGGAAGTGCCCAAAATTCAAGAACCTTGCATGTTATTTCATGATACCCTTATTGGTTATTGCTGTTGAGGTGAGTTCCTGCTCCCCTGTGAACAATGGCCATCTGGAGTAGGAAAGTGAATCAGAGACTCAACAGAAGGCGCGGAGACACTGGACCTGCTTGGAAGACGTCTTAGTCAGAAGGCAATGAGTATGCTCCCAAACGCCAAAACAGAGAGTCTGTTAGTGGCTTACAGGTCACTACTGTGTTGAAGAGAGATTATTTTTCTCTTTCTGAACCTGGGCTAGCCTCACGCACTTATTTGACCCAAAGAATACAGTGAAAGAATAGTTCAACAGAAGTGTTACAGCTTCTGCTAAAGATCCTTAAGCAAGGCTCCATTTCAGAATCAAGCTACCAAGGTTTTCAAAGTCCAAGCTACACAGAGAACCAAACCGTAGATATTCTCTGGACAACAGACCCAGATATGAGCAGCTAACAGAGAAAATTGATGCCAGCCATGAAAGTTCACCATCTTAGTATCCACTTCAGGATAGGTTTTAGAAAAATTCATCCCCAGTAGCCCTTTGATAACAATATGGAGAGCCTGACAGAGACCTTCCCAGCTGAGTCCAGTCAAGCCAGAGAACCTAGAGAAATGATGGTCAAACATCACTGTGTGAAGCCAGGAAGTCTTCAGTAGATAAAGTTAAGCCTAGAATCAGAACCGGCATGCAGGGGAGGTTAAGAGGGACTAAGAGCTACAGTGAGAAGATCAGGGCTCAGGGTGCAGCTTGGCGGTGGTGCACTTAGCTAGTATATGTGAGAGGCTTGTTTTGATACCCAATGTTATGCTTTAAATGGCTTCTGGGAAGTGTCCATACCATGATAAATTCAATGAAAAGTCTATTCTTAGTTTGATAGTCTTGCTGGGAGGCAGGTGAAATGAACAGGTTGAGCTAGTTGGGGAAGGTTACTGCGGCTATGCGCTTTGAAGGCATTATCTGCCTCCAGCATTTTGCTTACTCTGTACTTCCGGCCTACCAGGAAGTGACCAGCAGCCTTTGAATAAGCCTTGCTGTCCCGTCTCTGTTTTTTTCGCAGGTCTAAAACAGGAGCCAAGTGACCCTGGACTGAAGCCTGTGAGTGTGGGACAGTGAGCCAACAGTAAACCATCTGTGTGGGGTGTTGCCACGGGGACAAAACCTCCCATTGACAGTATTGCAGAAAGTATCAGGAATGGTGGCACAGGGCCTCAGTGGTTGCCTTAGTCAGACTCCAGTGCATCTCCCTATCCCCTGAGGAAGCTGAAGCTGAGCATGATTATATTTAGTCCTATCCAAAAAGCCTAAGGGAAACATTTGCTGTCACTAAATCTGGTATATGTCACGTCACATATACCAGAAGTTCAAAAGAAAAGAAAGACTTTCTGATTTTTTAAATTATTTCTGATAACTCTTAAGAATGAGTTCTGCAAAGTTTTGAAAAGAACACTCTCAGTATGTGGAAGGATGATCCAGCCATGTGTTTACTACTCATCTTGACTTGGAGACCCTGGTAAGAATGCTGTGGAGCGCTGGGCATGGTGGTGCACGCCTGTAATCCCAGCCCTGGGGAGGCAGAGGCAGGTGTATTTCTGAGTTCCAGGCCAACCTGGTCTACAGAGTGAATTCTGGTACAGCCAGGACTACACAGAGAAACCCTGTCTCGAAAAACCAACCAAACAACCAAACAAACAAACAAACAAACAAAAAACAAAAACAAACAAAACAAAAACCAGAATGTTGTGGAGAGGAAGGCACATGACCAAGAGAAATGAAAAGATACTGATACCACCAAGTCTGTCTCCAAAAACATTCACATTTAACAAGATCACTTTTAGTTCTCCGACTGAGAGTTGTGCCCAGACCATGAGTGTGGTAGGCGAGTCCACTACCACAGGGCCATATCCCAACGCTCTTTTTACTTTTTACTTTTGAGATGAAGTCTCGCCAAGTTATACTGGTCTTGACCTCATTCCGTAGGTCAGGTAAGTCTCAGTCCAGCCATGAATTCTCCTTCCTCAACCAAGCAGCTACAATTACAGGCCTATGTCCTCTGGTCTGGCAGTGAAAATCACTGGGGAGAGCAGTTTTGATGTCGAAACTGTTTCCTTTATCTAATAATATTGAATAAGAGTCTGATGGCAGATTGCCATGTATTGTCTGAGACCATTGGAATATGTTAGTGAGTAGAAGGTGTGTCCATTACGTGGCAAGAAGGGAGACACAGAAAATACAGAGAAATTATGAGGAATAAAAACCTCATATAGAAAGATCTCTTGAAAATGACAAGAGTGACACCAGGGGACAGGAAGGAGAGAAGGAAGAAGAAACAGAAGAGAGGGAGCACCTACAGTAAGGAAAAGGGAGAGGATGTCTGTGGCAGGAAGAACTGACATTTTGAGTTTACTCAACACTGGATATAAGTTAACATTATAAGACTCTGAAGGAAATATTGTAGTCTTGGTTAGAAACCTTCCATTGGTTAATTAAGCAGGACACACTGTCCCAACTCTAAGAATGTCATTGTAACAACTCTGTAAATATGAGCATCTGTATCAGACATTTGTAACAGGCAGTGTTGCCGCATGGGAAGGTCACAATCCCACTGACTGCTCTTTGCAGATGGAAAGGCAAAGGCTTAGATCTGGACAGCATGGGGTGCTCCCGTAGCCCCAGGCCTGAGTGCAGCATTCAAAAGCAAACATTTACACTTCTGAGGGATACATTCTGCTCCAGTGTATCACAGGGTAGACAGAAGAAGCCTTACGGGAGTTACCTAACTCGGAATAATGGTAGCCTCTGGGAAGGAGGGAGGGAAGGCCATGACACAGCTACAGAAGGACCTCCAGATGCACTTTTGCTGTGTGGCATTTTACCACAACCGAGAGTCATACATAGGTTCATACCTTTGTGTTTCCCACAGTTTTCTTTTTCAAAATAAACATGAATTTCAACTAAATGTGATGTAAAAATGATGGGTAACGAAGGTTAGCCTTAACGATAGCACCTGGGATCCTGGGGCCCAGAGAGAGCGAGAGCTCAGCAGTTAAAAATCCCAGCTACTTTTTACCAAGGGTCCAGGTTTGATTCCCGCATGGTCATTTACTATTCCCAGGGGATTTGACACTTCCTTCTAGGTGCCCCAGGCACCAGGAACACAGTTGTTCCACAGACATAGATGCAGGTAAAGTAAAAATCAATAAAACAACAACGACAACAAAATTTAAACAGCTTCTAGAATATCACTGAAATGGCTAAGGGGTTAAGGCATAACTAGCTGCCAAGCTTGACGGCCTAAGTTTGATGACTGGAAGCTTCATGTTGGAGAGAGAGAGCCAGTTCTTGTGACCTCCACATGAATGTGCACATGGACACACACACACACACACACACACACACACACACACACACTAAGTATATGGCCAACAAGGCGATATATATATGTAATCTCAGCACTCAAAGACTGAGGTAAGGAGATCTTGGGCTCCAGTCCAGTTTGGGTTACACGGCCAGACCCTATCTCAAAGAAAGAACAGCAAAAACAACTAATACACATCTACACAAGAAGATATAAAGTCACAAACATGGGAAGTACCACCACACTGAGAATACAGACGCTGGGCCCAACGGCACAGGCCTATAATTGAAGGTACCTGGGAGGCCAAAGGAGGAGGAAGACAAGCTCAAGGTCCGTCTAGGCTACAGCCTGAGTTCAAGGTCCGTCTGCGTAACGTAATGAGACCTTGTTTTTAAATTAAACTTAGGGGGAAAAAAACGAGGATGTGAGATACAGTTCCAGGGGTGCATATCGTGCCCAAGGGCTTAGGTTCACTCCTTGCCTAGAACCAGAAAAAGAAAGTAGGAATACAAGCAGATAATAGCACGGGGCCCTGATCATTTGCTAGGGAGAGCACGTAGATTGCATTTCCATCCTTCCCAATCATGCCATCCTGTTGTTTGCAGATGTGCATATGGGCACATGTGTGTGCAGGAATAAGAGAACATACATGCACAAGCAATATGGAGGTCTGACAGTGAAGTGCAGTGTCTTCCTTAGTTTTGCTGCACCGTCCTTATCAAGGCCGAGTCTTTGGCTAATTTCGGCTGGTCTGGCTGGCCAGCTTGCTTTGGGGAATTCCTATCTGTTCCCAATCAGCTGAGATCCCAGGAAACCCACTGCTCCCAGTTAGCTCCTACATGAACTTCTCAGGGGACGGCCCTGGCCCTCACACTTGCGTGACCAGTACTTTAGTCACCGAGTCACCTCGATAGCCCTGGCGATGCCTTCTTTACCTATCATTTCCGGAACAAGCGATGGCATCGATGACTTTTCCCATGAAGGAAGACAAACTCAAGATATCACATGCACTCACCTCTGTGTGCACGTGAGCACACAACAGAGAAATACCGGGACTGCGTTACCACAAGTGCAGCCATTGCCTTTACAAGAACTATGACAGAATTTTATTTCCTACTGACATAGAAATATTTTATGATTTTACTAAGAATGAGCTCTATAAAATAAGAGGTGTTAATACAGTTTTTTTCTGGTGAGTATTAGATTTTCATGCCAGATTCTTTCTTAAAAACAATTATAGGACCACATTTGTCTTTCCTTAAATGGTATTTAACAAGATCAAAGGAGCAGAAGATCTCAGACCACTCATACTCCTTACCCAGACTTTAATCCTTTATTTATCTAGATGCATAGAAGAGAGGATGACTACAACCCACACGCTATCAGCATTGTATGTTTCGATTATTAATATTATTTATTTATTTATTTTGGAAGAGCTATAGCAAGAAAGCACTCATGACATACCCAGAGCTGGCAGGTGAGTTTTGGAGTTGCTGGCAGGGCTGTGGTCAGGTGTCCCTTTCCTCTATCATATTTACCGACAGTGTGTCCCTAACAGGTTATCAGCCATGCACACTGTTTTACAGAAGGAGCCGTGACCAGCAAGGGAAAGGCTGGAAAGAGAAGGCGTATGTGTCTTTTGTTCCAGGGCAGCCTGGGAGCCCAAGTTTCTCTCAGAATTTTTGCATCGGTGAGTCTGATTTACAAATCAGAAAATTCACTCAGAGAAAAACACCACCACACAGATTTCTTTCCTACATAAGAGTTTATAAACTCCACTCTTAACATCTAATTGAGCTACAAATTATGGTAAAGAATATCACTTAATCACATAGTGTGGATCTATCGAAAAAATGCTCAGAAAACTCAAGTTGAAAGTTTAGTTAGGGTTTTATACTAGAACTCATCTCAGTAAGAAATTTAAAATTTATTTTTAATTTAAAAAAAAATTTTCACCTTTGCCCTTTTATGTGAGACAGCTTAAAAAATGCTACTTTATGAAAGTAACAAGAAATGGGATACGTTTTATTCCTTGTCTCCCTCCAAATGGCCAACCACGGTCATTCTTCTAAAATGAGTAAATAAATGAGATCTGCCAAGCACTATGAAGATGGAGGTTACAAGCCAACGAGATCTTTGCCTATTTTCCCCATTGGCAAAACCATTGTACGCCAGAGACGGCTTTGTTCAAAGAAATGAACAGCTTTGGTTGACGTGAGTGAGAGGTCAGCCATGTGTGCTAACACTCGGCCAGCACGGTGAGCTCCCAGGGACTTAAAAGTCGACGCCCAGGGATGCTTGGCTGAGCTAAAGCAAGAAACTGCTCATGTGACCCTAGGTCACAGGACCCTTTGTGTTCTTAATCACCCAGACCAGCTCTTCGAACTCATGACTTTCTATGGTATACACCGGCTCTGACAGGGAGAAAACTTCCTAAAAGGAAGGAGAGACGCTGCCATAATGAACACACACACACACACACACACACACACACACACACACACACACATCCATTTTACTCTCTCCTGGGCTCTTTGCTCCCTCCATGATTGCTTAACTGAACTTAAATTCTTAAGGTCTTGGCTAGTGTGGGGAGGGGCGCGAAGCCAGAGATGAACCTCAGAGGCCCCGCCTTTGAGGTAAAGGGTGGCAAACCTCATTTCACAGATATTTTAAGTAGCTGTAAAGCCCAAGTGGCTCCAATTTTAAGCCCGTGTTTAGAGCAAGCTTGAAAGGGGCTGCGTCTCTTTACAGTCGCCAGGCACCACTTGAAATGCCAGTCTGTGCTCTGGTTTGAAATGGGCCACCATACTTGAAAACGAGACCACCTACAGAGGGCACCTTGACAACGCCAGTCTCCTCAGCATCCACATGCATGCACAGGCACTAAGGAAAAGATACTGCGTCTCCATGCTCCACGCCCATGGTGGTGGCCTGACTAATTTCACATTTTAAATCCTTTCATAATTCTAATATCACATGTCTAGGAGGTCTAAAACTGTAACCTATAAAATATAAAATAAAACCTCCATCTTTTCCCGACCTAAGTACCCTGCTATGTCAAGACACTTTGCAACAGATTCAAGGACTGGGCTAGACTCAGCCTCGGGAGACAGACATCTATCCAATATCTTCGGCTCATTGCAACATTCTGAAGGACTGAGCCAGATCCAACCGGAGGAAGCACCTATTTAAATGTTAAAAAACAAGCTGGAGGGCTGGGTGGCTCGGTAGGTAAAAGCAGATGGTGCCCTTCCAGAGGGGCACAGCTCATTCCCACATTCCCAGCAAACACCTCAGGCCGCTCACAACTAACTCCAGCTCCAGAAAACGGACACACACACACTTGATACACATTCTCTCTCTCTCTCTCTCTCTCTCTCTCTCTCTCTCTCTCTCTCTCTGTCTCTCTCTCTCTCTCTCTCTCTCTCTCTCTCTCCACACACACACACATTAATTAACAGTGGAAATCCTTGCTACTCGAATGGCAAAGGCAGGGTTGCTTGCAATGAAGAGTACTTAAGAGAAAGGAGTTCGGAACCCTCTGATTAATACCGTGCATTCTCAGCACTGAGGACATAAAGGGTCCCTTTTCCATCCTCAATGCTCCTAGAGTTACAGAACAAGGGACCCTACCTGGCCACTTCTGACAGGTCAGTGATCAAACAAAGAGTCAGGCGGCAGTCAAATTCCATCCTCTCCTGAAGTTACCGGGGACAAGGACCCCTGGCAGCTTCTGCCTTCGACACGAGGGAGGACCGTGATCCTTTGCCACACAAGCATTTCAGGTGTCGGCCCAGCTCCCACACTCAATGACTTTCAAGGCGAAAAGGAAAAAAACAAAAATAATGTGTGCATTTGCTGCCTGACCAGGCCAGTTAAAAAAAGAAAGAAAAATAGGACCCTCATGTTTTCTTATATGAAAAGTTACTTGAGGTCAGTGGGTGAATATACCGATATTGTATTGCCTGGCTGATCAAAGTCTGTTTACTTAATGAACCTTATCTTTAAATGGCTCCAGCCATTGTACAAGAGTTAATTTCCCTAAAGTATTTGCATTCACATGGACACACTGGCCCACGAGATGGAGGCAGACAATGTTCTGCTGAGCTTTAGAACAAGATGCAGGGTGCTCACCCATATCTCAGAGCAAGCAGTTCACACATCTCTGACCCGGCAGAACACTCTCAGCCAGCTGCGTCTCGGCCTTTCTCCCCAAAGCACTGGAGCTGGAATGCTCGTGGCCGCTAGCGAGACAGAGCAGAGCAGAGAGCTGGAGCGGCGGACTTCAAGCTACGGACTTTCGTGCTCGACCCAGCCGAGGGTGCCGCAGGAAGCAAGACAGTACGAGGAAAACTCAGAGAGGGCTGGTCAAAGGTCCTTCCCGGGCCAAGCACCTCCTTGGCAAAGGAGCCGAGGGAGAGCTGACTCCACGCAGGGAGATATGTTAGCAGGCATGAAGGGAGAACAGGTAGAAAGGTCCGCAGTTCACCCCTCACCCCAGCAACCGCAGCCTGTCTAGGAGACGCTGGCGTCGTACGGGATCTGCGGTCAAACGGAAGTCTTAGTGCACGCTTGCTGTCCGTGGCAGAGACACAGAAAGGAAGATTGGCTTTCCGATAGAGAAACCAAGAAAAGGTACTCACACAGCCTCCGGCAAAAATCTCGGCCAAAAGTGGGACGGAGCCATCTTTGTGCATGAATTTATCTCTCACAAAATCATTCACCTTAAAGAGAAATGTTTATAGAAGCTGATGAAAAAATATAAAGAGAGTCAGTAAACACATATAAATATACATCTGTCAATATGTTATTTTTTTCTCAGCTGTTTGCCTAAATTAATGGATCCTCAAATAATCTAAGAGATACTCTTAATAGCATACAGGTAGTTTTTAATTTATATTTTATAAGCATATATATATGTATACATATATATATTCCACATGCCTGTTATTATAGAAAAATTCAAAGAAAGATGGCCTAAAGAAGCAAAAATTTACAGATGTCCTGCAATTATAGTCACATGAAAAGGTAGGCATAATGATAGTACAGATGAAAACATACATTTTATAAATTAAGAAATGTCTTATAAGTTGTAATTAACATCATATTAAGTCTTTTAACAAAATTTAATTTAAAATAGCACTCCTCATTGAAACGAATTTAGGCTGGTGAGTGGTTTGGTTATTTTTTTCTTTTCAGCTTAGTAGATACTTAGTATCTAAACCTTCCTCAGGCGGCCGGAGAGGGATGGCTCAGCTATTAACAGTGTCTCATATTCTTTTAGAAGATCCCAGATGGATACACAGCACCAATGTCAAGTGCTTTTTAATTGCCTGTGATTCCAGCTTTCGGGACAAGCCAAAACCCTCTTCTGTCATACACTCACAGATATAGGCATAAAACGTTGAGTATAATATTCTCTGGATGAGGAAGTACTATAAGCAATTTTAAGAAACAACGATTATATCGCTTGGGCAGGTCCAGGCCAGAGATCAGCTATGTCACAGTCACGTCATAAAGTGACACCAGATGCATTTCGGGGACCAAGACTGCACACGGTCCTGTCTAAGACCAGAGTTTAACTTTCTAGGGCTCTGGGCCATACGGATGTGTCCATAGTTATCTATGCACTCGGCAGTGGGTACCAACCACCTGCAGGTGAGCTAGCTGGTGGGCCAACACCGACTAGAACCCGGAGCTCTCATTACTTGGCTTAGAACGCTCCTAGGACAGACCCTCAAAATGTACACCGTCAGCACGGAGAGTAAGAGCAGGAGGACATAGTCACAGGTCCCCAAGCCTGCCTCAGCATTCTGGGTCTCTGACTCATGAACCAGGAGAACCCCCGGGAGGCTACCTGGATCCTCTCAGCCTCGCTTACTGCATACACTCAGTGAATCACGTCTTGAACCGACAGGGTATGACGACACGTGTCAAGTGCCTACTATGGTAGCTAGTGTAGGAGCGTCACTGCTGCCGCTGCGAGGGTGAGGAGCCGCGGCAGCTGCCACCTGCAATCATCGCCAAGCTCAGGACATCTGAGGGTGTCTAATGCTCCACGGAGAACAAGGAGAAGCTCTGTGTGCTGACGGCTCCGACCCTCAGATTCATTAGCGCGGCGGAAGGAGACCTCAAACCTGCCGCATCCTAGAAGAATACCTGCTAGACTGTTGAGTCTGTGTAAATCCCCTTAATAAGAAGCCCCAATTCAAAGACTTACTGTAAGTTTTATGGCCTTCTCCGGGGCGACTCCCAGTAACTGGGGCAGCAAACCTAAAAATCAACAAGAAGCAGAAGTGTATTAAATAAATTAGCATTAACTACACAAATCAACAGCTCTGCCTGCGGAGGGGATCGCCACTTGAAAACTGGGGCACTCGCTGCTGCAATTTTCCGCTATTACCTTTAATGAGAACACTTGTGACGGAATTTAAGAACTGACTTCTAATAAGCCACATCAGCCCCGAGTAAATTCCCTTCCACATTCTGGACCATTCGCACATTGGGTAAGTCAACAGTGTTAATGATGCAGGGGACCTCATTATCTCGGGGAGTTTGCCCCTTCCCCTCGCCTCCCGACACCTTTCTCGGACCTGCTAAACCCTCACAGTGCGGTCCTTCCGTCACGGAACAACTGTAACCCAGTGATGAACACCAACAAATAAAGGGCAGTGACATTATGGAGGGAAAGGTCTTTCTGGAACGTGACGACCGGCGAAGATTAATTTCTAAATAGAGAACAGAGCAGGCATAGAAAAGAAGGGAGAGTAAGCCCTGTGTGCTCTAGACATGAGAAGAACACGGGACCACAAGGAGCTGGTGAGAGGGTAATGGTACAGGTGGGCACCAGATGCTGCTTACATCGGAGGCCAGGAGACCCCGCCCACTCATGCTGTTAGATGAGAAGCGTGGATGTATGTATGTATGTATGTGTGTGTATGTACGAATGTACGTATGTAGATGTATGTGTGCGTGCACACACACACACACACACACACACACACACACACACACGGAAGGAAAAACCTTCCTTGTCCTTTTTTTCACAGGCTTTCATATGTACTTCTGCATGGCTTTAAACTCTCTATGTAGACCAGGCTGGCCTTGAATCCATGATTTGCCTGCCTCTGCCTCACAAGTACTGGGACTAAAGAAAGGTGTATGCCACTATGTCTGGCATAATTTTATAGTTTTAAAAATCTACGCTAGTCACATTGTGGAGACAGTGTAATGTGTGTGTGTGTGTGTGTGTGTGTGTGCGTTCGCACGTGTGTGTAATGTGTGTGTGTGCTCTCACACGTATGTGCACAAGCACATGCACATGCATGCAGCTGTGTCTCAAGAACGGAGACCGAGGAAAAGAACACTGGGACACTGGGACACTGGCACACACTACAGCTACACCAGTTCTTTATAGCATGAACAACTGCATGGAACTGAGGAAGCCAAAATAAGAGGTTTGAGGCAGCACATTAAGAATTCTGTTGGGGCCACATGCAGAATTCCCAGGCCTTTGACGCTGTACTAAATAAGACTGAGTAGCTCTGTATTTCTAAACCAAAAAGTCAAGCTCTTTTTATTTATTCTTTCTAAGAAAATAAATAAGTAAAAAAATCAAAGATAAGCCTTCCCTCGGAAACACGCCTAGGTGACCTGGGGCCTGCGTCAGTCTTCTGTCCTTAAGAAGGGCTTCGTGGTGCCCACCGTAGCCACATAAGTCAGATACCTAAACTCCACTCGCATGCCCTTCTGAGGGGACAGCTATGATCATGCACATTCTTACAGGCACAGCCTGCGGCCAGAGCTTGCTGCCTGTGGGCTGTGTGCCTCCAAATCTGTACGTGTGCCCGACTGGACAGCGAGAATCCACCCACGCTCTTTGCCAAGACAGAACAACACATGCGACAGCGTTGGGCCTCTTTTTAATATCTGTTTAAGACATTAGCAGGTGACAACTCTATTCTTTAGACAGAACCTGTGCATCCAATCGCCAAGTTACTCACCCTGCCCCATGGCAGCCATCTACAGACCAGAGCCCCGTGTTGGCTTTCACTTTACAGTCCTGTTCGCACTCTCACAGTAGAAATAAGCTTCCTTTTTAGTTCGTGGTAATATAAAAGTGGGAGGGATGGGAACTAAATACCCCATAACTAACTTCATGTTTTAGGAAAAAGGAGAGAAAGTCCATTTCACTGTGGAAGTAAACCATGAGGATACTGACATTAATGAAAACTGAAGACACACTATGTGCCAGGCACCCTTTGAGGTCTCTATTATCCCATTTAAACCACATAACCACCCTAGAGAGAGGAAACTAGGGTTTGCAGAGGTTACATAATGTGTTTGGTCAATGGTGAGCTGATGTCAAACCTAAGTTCTTTCCAGTCAAGAGCTTATACTAGTAGGCACCATTACCGGGGGATTAATAAGTATCTCCTACTCAGCCTCTGTGGTTCCCTGACATAACCTGCTGGGGTTCTTCAGCCTTTGAATTTCTAACACACTCTCCACACGGCTGTATTTTTCAGATCTTTCTCTATTCCTGGGGTTTCTGCTAAGAGGATAATATGCAGGCTACTAAGAGCTAAGCAGTCCGTGACTTAGCAACCTGAACTCTGTGAATGGGAACTGGGCCATCAAGGAGCTCTCTCTGGAAACAGGACTCAGTGTTCTCTGAGGTAATGAACCCCAATTTGCACAGGGGCAGAAAATGAAAAGATGTCTCAAACGGCGCAGGGAAAATGGCCAGTTGGATGCTAGGCATGTACTAAGGTCACAAGGAGGAAAAACCATAATAAGCAAAGGAACTGGGTTGGTGCAATGAAGAGAATGTGGGGCACAAAGTGTGGGGAAAGAAAATAGTCTAAAAAGAGCAAAGCACCTAGATGAGAGGGACGGCCTGACCACCTTCTGAACCCAGGGAGCCAGGCAGGCTCCAGGCTAAAACTGCTTTCCTTGGTTCCCTGGGAGATTTTACCTTTACTTGGTGTGGTGGTTTGAATAGGTTTAAACCCCAAAGACTCACGGGTTTGAATGCTCGGTCCATAGGGGGCGGCACTATTAGGAGGTGTGGCCTTGTTGGAGGAAGTGTGTCACTGTGTAGGTGGGCTTTGAGGTCTCTGCGCTCAAGCACCACCCAGTGTAGAATTAGAGTCTTCTCTCCTTCCTCCTTTTAGATCAAGGTGTACAACTGTCAGCGCCTCCAGCACTATGTCCGCCTGCACACGGCCATGCTTCCCGCCCGGATGATAATGGACTGAACCTCTGAAAGTGTGAGCCAGCCGCAATGAAATGTTGGTGTTCATGAGGGCTGCACTGGTCCTAGAGTCTCTTCCCAGCAATAAATCCCGAAGGCAGCTGCTCTCACGTGCACTAAAAGCCTCTCTCACCCTGTACTGGCTAGCTTGGAGGGTGCTAGGCTCTCTACAGTCTAGATGAGTCAGAGCGGCGCAGGGGGTTGTGGGAAGAGAGCACGGGCTGCTGCTCTAGATCTCTGCAAGCCCTTTGTCTATGGTGCTCTTCTTTATCAGCCTCTGAAGAAGCCACTTCCAATTCAAAGAAAGGCTCTGTTACCACCCAGCGATACATTAATTTCTCCTATGTAAACATGGGCACAGGCCGTTTAAACTACTACTTACTACCTTCTTGCATTCAGGCCACGCCTGCCAAATGTTTAAATGTTTACTTGCTACACGTATTTGCTTTTTTTTTTTAACCATTAAATTGTAGAGCAAACCTGAGCACATTGTGATTAAGATGATGATCTCTTGTCTCTATTACTACCGCGTGGGTCTTTTAAAGGACTAATTAAAAACCAGCTAGAATCCAGTGGCTGCTCTACTACATACAATCACTTCAGCCAGCCTTGAAGCACACTGACATTTGTCGTTCTTGCTATACATGCAGTGTTGCATGTTGAACATCAAGATAAAAAACAGGAAACCTTAACTTAAGACTTAAAAATAGAGCAAAAATATATATTCGTGGAGCAAGCATCTCCCCAATACTGTCTGCTTGTGTCTGACAGAATGATCTGGGATGAACACAAATGAGATGGGTGACTCCTTGGGGAGAGAAAAAAAATCTCAGTTTATAGAAAGGTCTGTCTACCAAGGTACCCTTCCAAAATATCAAGAGCCATGTCCTTTCAGAGTCAACAGGATGACTGGAATTGGTGGAGGAATCACAGATCTAATAACAATGGTGCTGTTTGGGGGTATCTACTGCACACCAGGTATTACCTCTGGTGTTTTACATAAATGAATATAATTCATTCACATGACAATTTTTCTAGGTGCAACACCACCAACACCATGGTCCTCACCCTCATCCTCATCCTCCTCATCCCTCAAACCATGAAGAGAATGAGGCTGACTTCCAAGGCGCTGCAGGTCCCCTGACGGTTGGATCGGCAGCACAGTCCCCCTAGGCAGTCTTGCTCCCGTGTGTCTGCTCAGCTGGTTAGCTCACCGCTGCACACACTCATCACTGTATGCTCACTGCATACCCTAAGGAGTATGGACCAAATTCTGTAGACACTTGGGGTGGCTCTTAGGGCAAAGAGCAAGGTGTAAGAAGCAAGAAGACTAGAGGCCCTTGGAGGTTACCTGTCAGGGCTAGAGGTAGTGAAAACAAGTAATAATGAAAGATCACAAGTTTTCCTTTAAATGAAGACCTCCAGGAAAAACAATCAAACAAACAAGCTACACAGCCATCCCTAAGATCTGGGCTGGGTTCTGGTGCTCAGCAAGGAAGTGGGAAGAAACCAGTCTTACTATTCTTGTTCTTAACTCTCCCATGGTTCCACAGGAAAGCGCAGGTGACTCTGGGTTATAATATGAGGCTACTGACAGGCCTCGGCACTATCAGCTTTGAGCAAAGTTCTCCTGACGGAGTCATAAACTGCCAGACTGTGAAAATACAGGGGTGGGAATTCCAATAATTCTTCTTCTGCATGGTTCCCAGAGAAGGAGGGGAAGATGGTTTAGTAAGCCTCCAGCCACCATCCCAGTTACAGCACCTCATCACAACCACACTTAAAGCTCAAGAACAGATGTGTTTGACATCTGGGTAACTCAGCAGAAAAAGCAGGTTTCTAATATAAGATGTCTCTGGTGGTCCCCCCAGAAGTTCACTTGAAACCGCTCTGAACAGAAACGGGATGTGTGTGTGTTGTTTCTAACTTGTCAAAACAGCGGTCCATTTTCCAGTCGCCTCAGATGAAATTTATTAGTGTGGCCGCGTCTCTAATCTTCTCTTTCTCGTTTAGCTCCATCAGCACACATGGCAATTCTTCCTTGGCGCACTTTACCAGAAGGCTGCTAATGCGAGAAAAGATTTACAAGGCACAGAATTAATGCAGTATTTTCCCTTCAAATTTCACGGGCCGAAAATATAAATCACACCGTCTCTTCTCCCTGTAAGCGGCCAATGAGAACTGAGAAGGACACGGACCTTCGCCTGAGCGGCACACAGCAGCCCAAAAGGAGGCTCCGGCCAGTCACGTGCTCAAGGAGGGACCAACTGCACAGCCATGTGCAAAAGGACTTCGCATGAATACTTCAAAAACTAGTGTGGAATTCTTAGGATTTCAGAGCTGGCCGAGACTCGGGAAAAGCTCAGTATCAATCCCAGCCCAATTAAAGCGTATTCGCCCCTCAGAGTTGGGAGCAGCTGAACACCAAGGCATAAACTTTAGAGAGAGATGGATCTAGGCTGCAATTCTGGGTTTGTACCTCTTCCTAGTTGAGATTTCATTAGAACATTTGGCCTCAAAGTTGGAGTTTCCCCATTGGTAAAAACAGAAATGCTAGCTACCGTTTATTTTGATAATTTAGAGAACAAACATTTATGTTTTACATATTCAAAACAGTGTGCTGCCCTGTCTTTTTGAGCTATAGGCCCTGCACTGCTTCTGATTTCTAAGAGGCAATTCAGGTCGAGGAAGACTTTTCACTCAGACGTAGGTAAGGAATACAATACCATCCACAGGAGATCATGCCTGCCTGAGGAAGAGCTCTCCTAAGCCAGGGACACCTGGACTGGGCGTCTAGCTGCCCTGCCCAAAGAAATAGCACAGGAGTAAGACAAATCTTCAATTGTTCATTTTACGTTAAAGTAAAATCTTTCATTTAAATATTTAAGCACTTCTTGACTTCTGCTGGTAAGCAATTGTTTACAATGGAGTTTCTGGATCTGAAGCTCCCAACTGCAAGGTTTCGCTTCCAACTGTGATTTAATGACTGTGACACTGTCTATAAGTGAACTTATCTTTTTGAACCTTGGATTGTATCCATTCCTTCATGGGGAAGATCGTAGTTACCCCTTCTTAGGGTAGTTATGAGGATAAAAAAGAGTTAAGAAAACTCGCCAGAACAGTGCCAAGCACACAGTGAGTGCTTTAATCACCATTATCATAACCATCGTAACAACGCTGAGCCTTTAGTCTCCATCCTCTTTCCTCACGGGGTGCAGACTCCACACACAGGCTACACAGCCTGTTCCACAGCATTGTCTGCAGCAATAAGACCACGGCTGTTCATGTTCACTACTAACTTGCACACCAGACTCTGTCTATGTCTTTCACATTTAGCTTTTCTCTCTAGTGAGCATAATGTTCAAACTTTTTAGAAGGGAGCCCTTCACGCAACCAAAGCGGATGGGTGACATCACACCCCCTACTCCGCAGAAGGGGTCATGAGTACCAGGCTCTCTGGAGAAGCCAGTGATCCGAGGTAGGGCTGATCAAGCATGGAGTCCGTGTGGCCAACGCAAGTTCTGTTCTAACCGTGCTACGCGAGTCAAAGCAACAGGGTCTCTAACAAGGAAGAAACTCAAAACCTAAAGGTTCAAACAAAAGCAAGGCAGCAGCAGCAGTCAGCCCAGAGAAAGGTGGTACAGCCTACACACCGCGGGACGGGACGGAAGGCATGCAGGGTGGAATTTGGTAGGTAGGCAAAATGAATACACATGACACCCTTAAGCCCTTTGAGCCCAGTGGTAACCCTCTTGTGTTGTCTTACCCTCCTGACCTCACCGTGGAGGCCACTCCACTTGTTCCCAAGTCCCCAGAGAGCACCCCCTTGCTTTGAAAATCAGATTAGCCCCCAACTCTGTGGCTATCATCCCTGCGTGTAGCCTGCCTTACAGCTTTTACTCTCATTCCTTTCTCTCCACACCAGTTCAAGCATTCTTTCCTCCCTCCTCCTCCAGCCATTGTCTATGGGCTTCTGACTCATACTGCCCCAGGCCGCAGGCTCCTCCACCTTCCCAAGCACACTATCCTGTTTCAAAGCCTCACTGAGGTCCTGTTCTCCACAGGCTGGCTCTCAGGGCAGCTCCTCCACAGTGGCTAGATTAGGAGGCCAGCAGAGGGGTGGAGGGAGAAGCAGTTGGGGTTTCCACACCTGTTTCCAGAGTCCCAAGCTGTATTAGAGATTTTACAGTCTACGATATAGCTCTGCATTCTTCTGGGAGTCTAAGTATTAAAACATAAAAATGAATGGCACCAATAAAGGCCTAGAAGAAAGCGAGTCTTTTGATGGTTCTAGTTTGTCTGGGGCTTCCCAGAAGTAAAGACTGTTAAGACGTGTCAAACGCTCCTTTGTGCTCTAGGAACTTTCCAGAAGATGGCCATTTTAGCATCTGAACTATGAGGTTTAATCTGTTTCCATCTGAACAAAGATGGCAGCTGCTCAACTACTACAGCCCCAGGTGTTTTAAAGAAATTTGTCAGTAATCTCCCCTCCCGGTTCCCAAAATTTGTCACCCTCCCAAATTTGCTGAGCTCATCACTGGTCCTATCCAGCAATCTCAGGTCTTCACCCACTTCTGACCATCCTCAGTACAAGTGTGGGTCGCCTCAGTGTCTGCTAAAAGCTGCCTGTGCTCCCCAAACTCTGGAGTTGTCCACGTTTTCTGCTCGCTCTTGGTTTCCCACCATCAAATGTTTGTCCTCTGAGTTCTACGATTGAACATCACACATGAAAATGTGAAGAACTGGGCCAGGAAAATTAGACTCATTCTGCACAAAATGAACATTCTGCTGGACAAGAGTGGACCCACAACTCGAGGCAGCTCAGAGTGTCTTAAAAAATGCCCATGTGCCAAGAAGAGAGTTAGGAAAATGCCAATGGCCTTATTTTATTGTGAAGATTTCTGGGTTCATTTTTACCCACAAGAGCTAAATATGAAGGAGGGCTCTCATGAGAACCCCGAGGCATCTAGATTCAGCTCTAACAAGAGTCTTGGTTCAAACCAGCTAGCTGCCCACCAACTTTCTTCTAGAACATATAGAGATCAATGGCTTCCTGAAATATCACCCCAGCATCCTGTAGATGTCACCTTGAGAACATGCCAGGATGGAGGATAACTGCTTTAAATGACAAACAAAACAAAACAAAACAAAACAAAACAAAACAAAACAAAACAAAACAAAAAACCTGAAATAAATAGTCCTGAAATTTTGCATGGATTCAATGGGCTGACTAGAAATTGTGTGTGTGTGTGTGTGTGTGTGTGTGTGTGTGTGTTAATTTTTGTTTTATTATTTATTTGCCAATAAATACTGATCCCAATTAAGGCATGGCTTGTGAAATGATCTAATTTGCTTTTCTGGGATCTTTCTTCCTTCCTTCCTTCCTTCCTTCCTTCCTTCCTTCCTTCCTTCCTTCCTCTCTCTCTCTCTCTCTCTCTCTCTCTCTCTCTCTCTCTTTCTCTCTTTCTCTCTTTCTTTTTATAATTTCAAAAACCCATTTTAGGGATCTCCTACCAATTAATAGAAACAGAAATCCTTTAAGAAATGTTTCTAATGTACTCTGATTTCTCTTGAATATATTGGCTGTCCCCAAAGTCCTCCCACCATCTGAGGCATCTCAGGTTACCACCTGGGCACTGCAGGAGAGAGGAGGGCCTCTGTAAGTTCAGAAGCAGCAATTAGTTGTTTCTGGGACTTAAGAACATTTGATTATGGATGACTACCCAGCAATTGTTTCTCTTAGAGCAGCTCGGGTGCTGGCAGGCCAGTGAGTGACTTGGTTTACTTAAGCAGTTCATGCAAGCCAAGGGAAATGTCAGGGAATTCATTCGGGGTTCAAACACCTTTGAGTGAGTTAAATCGGCCTGGAAAGCCGGGAGGAAACAAAGATTTTTAGAGTGACTTTGGGGAATCCTGGATTATCTACTTAGCCTAAGGGTGACATGTTCAAAAATTTACAAAAATACCTGAGAAGAGGAGTCATTTTCTCGGGGAGAAAGTCACCTGTCCTGCAGAGGGGTTTGAATCCAGAGTCGTGGGACTCCTAGGGGGATCTTTCCTCGAAACCAAGAGTTGTGTAAGAGAAGACACAGTGGTTCTGGGCCTGGAGCAACAGGGCCCTACGCTAGGCACACAGCCAGAGCTCTCTCGGCTTGCAAAGGCACTCCACCGAACTCCAAGGCTGGCACGCAGCCTTCCTGGTGACCGAGGCAGCGACTTCGATGTGTGTTCTGACTGCTGCCCGGTAACGTGCCACGCTCTGTGCAGATGCTGTTGCTGCCAGCCGGAGAAGAGAAAGTCAAAGGAGCCCGAAAGCACTGCTCATGCACTCTGGTTCGATTGGGAATCACTGCTCGTGCACTCTGGTTCGATTGGGAAGCACTGCTCGTTCGCTCTGGTTCGACTGGGAACTGCTCCTAAATACAAAGACGCCTTCCTGTGTTCCTCATGTTCGAGGTGTGGCAGGGAGGTATTAAACTCGAAATAAAAACGCATTAGGGAATGCCTTCTTTGACAGTGTTTGCCATTATCAAAGTAGTAAACACGTGCAGTGTGTGAGAGCATTTGCAGAGATAGTTTCGAACAGGCGAGAAACCTCATTTGTACCAAATTTTCAAATTATCCTATTTAGGAAACATAATGGAGAAAGTTTTTTACCTCGTGCAAATTCTAAAATGTAAGAGGATGCCCAATATTTTACAGCTCCTTTATAAATCAGATATCCTCCAGTATTTCAACTACTGCCAGTACAGAGTATTAGCATTAGCAAGTTTATATTCGCTAAGTTTAAATTTGACCACTGTCCTCTATAATGACATTACATTTAAGGTGAAATATAAAGAGAGCTGCATGAGGCTTTGTTTTATATACAAAATGAATTTGTATAAAAAGACCAAGTCTCAGAAATACTTGTCTTTTTATCCCTATTACTTTCCTTTTCAATAGTGACCATTTCCCCAGGGTTACCTACAGTACTGCTGGTCTCTCTCTCTGGTCCGATGACACACATTTCCAAACACACAACAATTGTGTACAAGATGGTGCTCAAGAGGGCGGGTCCCTCAGCCATCCAGAAAAGGAATAAGACATTTCAGGGCCTTTCAGCTATCTATATAAATGTCTATCACCTCTTTGCTTAGGAGCTAAAATAAAGATGGGAACTAAACAAGAGTTTAGTTCCTTTTTTTTTCTTAGTTCCACCTTTTTCTTTTAAAATCTACCCTCTCACAAAGAAAAGTGACAGGAAGAAAAAAAAAAACCCATAGGTGAGTCCCAATGCTAATCTTTGTATATTCCCAGTCTATGTGTCACGGTGACAGACAGCTTCAGCCCCTGCCCTGAGGGCTCTCACACCCGAAGCAGGTTAGATAAATGGCTATTTATGAACCTGGAGACAGGTGAGAGCCGTCTCTTGGTACCTGAAATGAGCTCTCTCTCTCTCTCTCTCTCTCTCTCTCTCTCTCTCTTTCTCTCTCTCTCTCTCTCTCTCTCTCTCTCTCTCTCTCTCTCTCTCTCTCTCCCAGCTCACTCTCTTGTCTGGAAGTTAAAAAGGAGTGTGTCTCTTCTCTACTCATCCGCAGCTCAATGCTCAGGAGGGATGAACTGCTTTTTATGGCCCAGTCAGTCATTCAACACAAGGACCCCCATGGGCTCTTCTGTCCATGGGGTCAAAAGGTGAGGTCACACAGAGAAAGATCAAGATAGAACCAAGAATCAGCATCTGCCAGGTGTAGTCACAGAAGAGAGAAAGGCCCAAAACCGTGAAACGCAAAAACGGCAAGTCAATGCAGGCAAACTGAACGCTGTTAAGGCGTGGAGGGGGGGCTCAAACCTTGAAAGGCATCCTTTACATTCTATGTCAATACCATGAAAGCCCGTAAAAGCAGTGCACGAAGCAACATCCAGGCCTGGCCGTCTACGCACACTAGAGGTTCAAAGTTTAAAAGAAAAACAAACAAAAACATAGAAGTCGGTAAACAGGTCATTTTTGCCGAGCTACTGTAAACACCTCATTGGGACATTAACCTTGTACTGTGCTGCATAGAAGCCATTTTATTTGAAAGGTTGTTGTCACCAAAGAGGAAAAGCATTTCAAATGGAAGGTGGTGACCCTACAGGGGTCATCATTAATCACCCCGGGGTCAAAGACCTTCAAAACTGTAATAGAAGGCAGGGGGCAAGGGAAAGGAGGGAGAGCAGAGATCAAAAGGCCTTTGATGAGGGTTATCTACCTACACAATAGCACCTGTGGAAAGGGGCTTCTCCGCAGTTGGAAGCCTCCCAGCTTCTAAGGTGACAGGGTTTCTGTTCCTTACCTCAGCTCTCTTTGGAGACTATAGTCAGCAGATGGCAGAAGAGGCCTAGAGGTCTCTCCGCGGCTGTCACTTTTCATTGTGCCTCAGTGGAGCACAAAGCACTATTTTCATTTCCAAGACCAGGCAGCATGAAAGGAGGGAAGAGCTGTAGCTGGACACACTGCGGTGCACTGACAGGAAGCTCCTTGCAAGTCCACAGCTTGCTTTGTGAAAACATACCTATACGCTCTTTGCCAAAAAAGCATGCGTAGACAGGAAGTCGGGAGTAGGGGTATGTTTCCTCAGGGGACGCCAACAGAATAGAAGGTCTGTGGGACCGTCGGCTCAATGACATGGGCACTCTTTGCTCCTGTTAACACTGCTTAATGAACCTTACATGTCAAAGGAGCAGGTGGACGGAGAAGAAGCAGGTGGACAGAAGAAGCCCCGTGGCTCCTGTAATGTGAGAATCCAGTCCTTTCACGCGAAGGGAGGAGGCAACGAATTGAGGATGAGGAGGGCTCCGGTGAACGCCTGCTTATCTGCCTGACAGGGTTTTCCTGAGACAGCGCTCTTCGCACATCAGCACTAGGCTCATTCCGAGACCCTCCCTGGGGGGCTTGACCTTAGTCAGTCCTAACCTCGGAGGCTCCACTCTTCCCCATATGCGTATATACTTAGGGTAAGGCAGAATTTACAAATACAACACAGCAAGAGGAGAACAACAATAACATTAACAAAACAACCCTAACGATTTACAGTCATCAAAGGCACCTGAACGAAGTCTCCCTCAAAGTAGGGGAGTGTATTGTCCTCACTCTCCATATAATAAATAATCCAAGCGGAGACAGCGCCTTGGTGCTGAGAGGGACAGAGGGGAGTGGCTGGGAGACGCAGCAGAAGGAAGGTAGATGCTACCGACCTGAAGAGACTCAGGCAAACCAACATCTGTATTTCGGAGCAGGACCGTGAGCAAGTTCACAAGCCAGTGCATTGTTCACAGCTTGTGAGTTGCTTATTTCTGGAATTTTCTAGTCTGTATTTTTAGAACACGGCTGACCATGAATAACTGAATCCGTGGAAAGGGACACTCTGGGACTGGGGGGAATCACAGGACATTCCAGGAGACTCAAAACTCTGAAGCAAGCTGTGTCTCATTCCTAGGGTTCCTCTCCCTGGTGGATGGGGAGTGGAATACTTCAGGAACACAAACAAGGGACCTTTCAAAAACTCACTAAAAATGTGTATTAAAAAAATAATTTACTTTAAGAAATCAAACACACAACGGACCAATATAAATGGCTTTCAGAGGTTGGGCTGTTTTGATTAGCCATGCCCTAGACGCCTACCGCCTACACCCATTAGCATGGATAATTGAGAATCCGCTGGATTTCCATTTGAACACAGGCTCTCTAATTCATTTCAGGCGCTGAGATGGGAACGCAAACCCTTGGCGACGATTCGCGCTGCACCGGCCCGCTCTGTGCCGCACTAACCTCGGTACAGTCCAAAGAAGCCTTCGTAGCGGAGCACCTTCTTAAAGCAGTCAAAGCTGTTTTTATACATGAGCTCTCCCACGAAAGAGCCCGTGGAGCGCTGGTTCTGCATTCGAGTCTTTACCAGGTCGATGGGATACACGGCAGTGGCTCCGACAGCTGAAAATGAAGGAATACCAATAGCTCAGGCAGAATTAACGTGATCTGGGTGAAAGAAATGGGTGGGCAAAAATCAAAGAATGGACTGACAACAGAAGTGGTTTTTTTTTTTTTTTTTTTTTTTTTTTTTTTTACGCACAGATCCACTGAACTACCTTTGTATACTCTTAATTTTTATTCGAATGTCCCCTGACAAGAGGATATCGCTAGAGTTCAAGCTAACAGCACATCCAAAATGGCTACCCTCACGGAAGGGAGGGAAAACTATCACTTGTAGGATGCTGATTGTGCCCAAGTGTAGGAAAGACCCCTTGGCTGTGGTCCCCGCCTAATAGATACAGGTTGATAACTGACTTGGGGAACAACCACCATAAGCAGGAGGTGGAAAATCAGAGAGAAGACTGAAGGAACAAGAGACGTAACACGCAGGCATGACTAACCTCCAGCAACAGAACCCAGTCCAAACCTGTAGGCTGACTCTGCGAGCTGCAGGAGAAAGGGCCGAGAGGCATCCCCCGAGGCCTTCTGCTCAACGTGTGCCGTCAGCGGGAAGCAAGCAAACAGAGAAAAGAACAGAAATGCATACGGTCACTTAAAACATCACTCCCCGGACTCTAAGTCTAATATAACTCAAATACAAAAAGGAGAACTAGGTCCGAGTCCATCAATTTCTTATTAACAAAAGTGATTGCTACTGAGCATGACTGAAATCATACTGGGACATAAAATCACATGGAAAAATAACATTATAACTGATTTCCAAATGTTCAAATCTCAGATTGATCATAAAATTGTCAGAGTGAAAAATACCAAGGAGTCATTCGTCCTGATTCATCAGACTGGCTGAGCTTCTTATTTGGATTTTGTCTTTGTTTCCAATGGTAATACTTGGATTAGTGGGAATTATTCAAATGTTGTTCCCAAACTCACTGTTAAACAGAGAGCTTTTGAAACTATAATAACATATACCTAAACCTTCAGTTGAATTTAATCTCTGATGCTGTGACTCTTACTGAAAGTTACTGGAGAGTAGCACTCATTCGAAAGTGCACAAATTCTGGAACTATACACTAAATGACCAGTAAGAGAGGATTAAAATACAGTACTGGTGAGCACGGAGGTGCACACCTTGACTCCCAGTACTTAGAAGGCAGAGGCAGATCTCTATGAGATCTGGGGCCAGTCTGATCTCCTTAGCAAAGCCAAGCAAACCAGGACTACATAAGGAGATCCTGTCTCAAAGTTAAATAATAAAATACAAAAAATAATAAAATAAAATAAATGGTATTTTATTATTTCACTTAATGTACTTAAAACAAAAGCACATCATTTAAAATGGTATCCTCAAGGAAGATCAGATGCTGGTAGAGAAAAATGTTCACAGAATTCTTCTTTTATAAAGAAAAGGTAAGGGGTATGGGAGACGGTTCAGTGGTTACCGGAAGGAATGGGAGAGATGGTCAGTGGTTAAGACAAGAGGCTGCTCTTTCCGGGAATCCAGGTTCGATTCCCGGCACCCACAGGGCTGCTCACAACCTTCTGTCCCTCCAGTCTCATGGGTCTGATGCCTACGGGCATGTGTGTGTTAAACCCACGGACATAAACGTAAATTAATACATTTTAAAAATGAAAGAAAACTAGCTGGAAGGAGCATGGTGACTAGACAAGGGTTTGTTATATTCCTTTCGCCTTTGTCAGATGTTTGAAATGGTTCATGGCATTTCCTTTATGTGTGTGAATGTTTTGCCTGCTGTGTGTATATATAATGTACCACGCGTGGATCTGGTGCCCATGAGGGTGCGGAACCGGCAAAGCAGGAGTTAAAGATGGTTGTGAGCCACCATGGGGTGTGGGGCACTAAACCCGGGTTCTCTGTAAGAGCAACAAGTGGTTTTGTTTTTGTTTTTTACAGTTTAGCTCTTCCTTTAGTGGTATTAAAACAAATTAAGAGAGTAGAATTTGAAGTCTTTTGTTGGTGGTGTTAAAATTGTTTGTGGATATCTATGTATATATACATATATGTGTGTGTGTATGTGTGTGCATAATATATATACATATATGTGTGTATATGTAGACATGTAGATATACACACATGAAATTAGTATGATATTCTGGCATCTCTTTCACCTAGTGACGCTCAAAATGTTTATGATGGCCATCTTCCTAAAATTCATTTTTCAAGACAACCAGATGTTTCGTTGTTGCTTTTCTGACCTGTTATGATTAGTATTACTAAGGCCACACCGCTTTTGAATATTGTACTACCCAGTCTGTGTAAATAAAATATTAACTTTGTCCTACAGAATTGTCAAGTGAGAGTGACATACAGTCAGCACCTAATAATACCTGTTGAATGAATAAATACATTCAATAAAATTTGTTTTCAGAAGGCACGGTAATTAACATCAGTGAACAATGAAAACAATCACCAACCTCAGCTACCCACCCACTGAATTTTAACTGCTGTCAGGGCAACACAATTCCAATACAATGAGATCATTTGAAATCTTCAGTCATTTAACTGAAAACAGCTTTACGGAGAAATACGCATGTCTAAGAAGGTAAAACATCCCTTCCACAAATTCCACGCGTTGTCTCCAATTCCACCCCTGTAGTCTACTTTCATGGTGACAGATGCATTGAAAGAAAGAACATTATTTTATTTACATGCACGAGACCATGCGATACTAAAAATGTCCGGGCATCAAAATAATGAGTGCGGAGGAAGGAGCCTGCTCTTACTGCTAATTCTTCCTGGGGAAGACAAATATGTTCTTAAAATAATGAGTCCAGCTCCACGGCTCCCCTGTCGAGGGCAAACACTCCACAGGCTGCGGGGTGCTAGGACATGCAAACTGCCCACAGGTAGATGACCCGACATGCTTGATCTACCAGGCACAGTGGGCTTCACGCATTTAAAAAAAAAGATCACCTTAGATCTCAGGTAGGGTCGTGATGAATTGCTCTAAACCTCTGAACACAGGCCAATCGCGTCCTACAGTAAATCTCATTACATTCCTCTAACCCTTTCGAGGCCAGTACCAGCAAGCACCCATTATAAGACTCCCCCCCCAAAGCTGCAAAGGGTACAGAGGGAAATGGAAAGGTGCCGCCGCTGCCAGTGGGGAAAGCAGGGGAGATCTGAAACAGCCCCTCTACTTTCCTTAATCCCCAAATTTCTACAATAGCTGGTGGCATGCAGACGAAGAGATAATTATCTCAGACACAGTGTCTGAAATCAAAGAGAGGAGAGGACAAGGCTGCTTCCTCCTCTCTGCCCGGGATTACACAGTTCTCTCTCCTGCACCAGGGGGAAATCGGCTTCCTCTTTTAACCACAGCCAGCTGGTTTCCCAGAGGTGCCTAGTTAGGATTTACTGAGAACACACCCACTCCTTCCCTTTCCAATGCCGCACACAACTTGCTGCCGCCCTTGGGTGGGAGGGAGCCGAAGGGGCGGGGGCTGGGGGGGGAGTTCTGGCTCCAGGCCTGACAGTCCTAAAAAATGCAGCCCGCGCGTCAACCCATTGTGGTCAAACTGGCGTCGCTGTTCAGACCCAGAGCTCCGAGCCAAAAACAGTTAAGTCTCGCAAGATTCAGAGATGGCTTTGCCTTAAAGGAGGTTTTTTTTCTTAAAAGAAAAAAAACCTTTCTGTCTGTTCAGGGATTTATTTTACAAGCACCATGCAGGCATAGCACATGCAATGAAAGCGTCGCTCTTTCGGGCCCAGCTACAGAGCTAAGCGAGGGGGTCCTGCGTCTTAGGTTTCTGACTCCCACAACTTCGAGACATGGGCTTCTGTTAACCATAAAATAAAAAACCTAGCATTCCTCACATTGTTTCCACATAGCTTATGAATCCTTTCGCGGAGAAAATAGGTCTAAAAGCCTCTGAACTATGACTCCAGACTAAACAAAATTATCTCATTTTGATACTCAGGAAGAAAACGGAAGGCACGGCTGTTAGACCAGGCTCTGCCAGTGCCCCAGTGAGGAGCGGCGAGATGGCTGATTTAGCAATGCCAGGTGCTTCTGGGGACAGTCACAAGAGCCAGTGCCCCATGACCACATCCCTCAGGACCAGAAGAAAAGAGCTACTTGTTTTTGGAGTGTTGGGGTTTCTAGTGTCGGGGCAACAGATCTGACTTTCTAAGAAACACACGCCCGTGTGTGTTCAGCACTCGGTTGCTAACAACCTTCCTTTCAGTCACCTCAAAATGCCTGCGCTTGGGGAGCAGAACTGGAAAAAAATGGTTAAATCAGAAACCAATGCTGGAAATTCACTGGAAGTGCTAGGGGCCTGGGTATCCCTGGAAAGCACCAGGAGAGAAGTCATTCCCAGTCACTCACCTGCCTCTGGGCCTCCGCCAGGTTGAAGGGTAACATTCCTTCCTCTAACGGGGCGATCCGCTCAATGTCTGCTAAGGTCATGCGCCTAGGCAGAAAGCAAGCGAGGATGAAGTCCCACATTTCTTAAATTTACATGACGGAATTCTAGAACGTTCCCTTTATCGCTTCCCATATTTCAGCGTGGGCCTTCATTATTCCGTTTCTGTCTCTCCTGCTGAAGTCTCCCTACACCTCCTAACCTTATTTTATTAAACTAACTTAAAAAAAAAAAAAGCCAACTTACCCCCTCGGCTCATATAAATCTGCTAACTGAAACAAGATGTCAACTTCCATGGGTGTGACCTGACCGAACTTCTGGGCTGCCAGCGCGAACTCCTCTGTATGGAAAAAGAGAGAGATTCAGAAAGACCAACGCTTCATTCAGTGTTCAGCGGAAGTGCTGGAGGATGGACATCAGAACACGTTATCCTGGAGTCTTCCCAGCTCTTTCGCCCACTTGTTAAAGGGGTGTAGAACTCCATCCCAACCACCACCGAGAGTGAAAGCTGGGTGTCATGTAAATGCTCCAAACAGCACCAGCCAGGATTCAAAGTACATCGACATTGCTGATCCCCAAGCTATTTTTCTAGGTTTTTTTTTTTTAATCCTATTGAAATCCTGGTAATAATATCCTCTTCAAGTTCACAGATCATCAGTATGGGTTTGTGGAACCCTCACGTGTTTTTGAGGTCCACTGCCCTTTTAGCTTAAGTTCTTGTAAGAAATGAAAAGATGCAAGAAAGCCTGTATCTTCTGTTCAGTCAAAGGTTATCTTCGGTTTACCAAAACACGTAGTGAAGATTGTTTTGTTTGCTTTAGTTTGATCACAGACTGGAGGACACACATCACCAGCTAATTGACCAGTATGAACGGGATAGCACATTCTACCATAAACTCCAGACCGCCTTCCTTACGCCCTGTGCCCTGTATCGCGAAGACACGTGAAGCAAACGTTCTGATACGCTCACTCACCCTTGGTCACCTCCACGTCTTTCCTGTTGCCGGCCAGAGTGCTGTAGATCTTCCTAATGAGTTCCATGTTGTTAAGGAGCGAATTAAATCCGTTAAAATAGGAGAAACTAACTTGATGGGACCTGGTGCCTCCAGCAGCCTTGCGGAAGATGAAAACAAGAGAGGGAAGAAAAACATAAATAAAAAAGATTCAAAGGCAAAGAGGTCCCAAAAGTACATATATTTATCACTCCCGGGTTTTGGAAGTAACTGGGAATGAATATGCAAAAAAATGACCGCAGTATTTTTCTTTCACATTAGAAAAAAAAAAAAAAGCTAGAAGTGAATCTTAAAAGTGACTGCAGCTAATCATGACCAGGACTTGTGCTTCCATACACAACCTCTGGAAAGCTAAACAAACACATGTGTAGGATTAGAACAGGACCAGTAGTCATTTGCAGAGTTCAACTTTCAGTTGGAAATGTTTTATAAGTTGGTTTATTTCATCTAATGAGCAAATCTTAAGGTCTTAAACATACAAACCGTAGCACACGCGTGCATGTGTTCCCACACGCAAAACTGCATTCTGTCGGTGCAGACATACCCTGAGAAGCAGCTAGGGCGACCTTAATATCAAAAATTGTCTCGATGCTTAAACCAGCAATAAATAAACACTTCAGCATCGGTGGACTAGCTAAAGAGCAAGTATGTTCTGGTAAAATTCGAAGACGCCGTATGCCTCTCTGGGGGTTGAAGCTGATTGGAATTCTAATAATCAGAATTTTTAAGGAAACACTTTTCTTCACAGGGGACAGGGGAAACAGATAATTTATCCCCTGTGAATGGAACTTCAGTTTGGGGTTTCAAGTTCTATCCTTCCCTAACAAGGCAAAAATATTTTTATTAGGAAAGCACTTTTTAAAAACAGCCACATAAATCTTCACTTAGTAATCATTCACAAGAGCTGACATGAGAGTCTAGCTGGGAGTGGCGGCGGGGCAGGGTGGGGGTGGGGCACGGCAGAAACGGAGTGAGCTTAACGCGGGGCCGGAATGGGAAAGGCCATGAGTTCGAAATGAAGCACGAGGAAACAGAGACGAGAAAGGCTCATCATGGTCGGCACTGTGGGAAACTCAGCTGGATGTGAACACGTTCATGGTCTAGCAAAGGGAGAGTTTCCAGGGAACTGACTCCCAAACCGTAGGAATCAGCTAGAAGCTTTAACATCTGGATACTGAGATGTGGCCGCCCATGGGTGGTGAAGCACACACCTACAGGAAACCTGGATTCCACTGTGACGATCTTCCCTGGTGATCTAGATTGTCCATGGCCAAGGCCTGGGACCACTACAGAGCATGCTTCATGACACCTTGGAGTTCCAAGAGGAAGCAAGGACATCAGCTGGACATCTTTCGGGATGGGACAACCAGGACACATAATGGCAGGGATCTGCCTATCACAAGCACCACTGCAACCCCAATAGACAACAAGTGACAATGAGGAATGTAAGCTTTAGACCGTCTGATCTGTCTGTGACTCCAGCAGGCATCTGTGCGTGCATGTCTGCGGAGGTGCCTGCCTGCCTGCCTGTGTGTTTCTTTTTCCTTTAATTGGAAACACAAAAATCAGCATTCGACACATCTTAAAATATAAGGCAAAATGAAGATGAAGTCATACATTATTTTTGCTGCTCCTCTTTTTTTCTAATTAATTATTAACAGAGGGACCCTCTGTATTTATGAATTCTTCATATGCAAATGAAAGCAACCAGATTTGGGGGAGCATGGGGGGTGGGGAATTATATCTGCAAGGAATATGCACACAGGTCTTTCCTTGTTTTTGTTCCTTGAACAACACAGCAAAGCAAAGATGTAAAAACTATTACATTATATGTTACAAATAATCTAGCCACGATTTAACGTACAAAAGAAAATACATGTACATTATATCCGTAGATGATGTCACTGTGAAGAAATGACCTGAGGATCTGCACACTTTAGTATATGAAAGCACCCTGGTTCAGGTCTCCAGGGTCACTAAGAAATGACTGAACACACCCCTAAAACATACAATGCAGACAATCAATAAACCTACCCCACTAAGACAAACCAAGATAGATTTTGGTTTGCAAGGGTGGTAACATACATGATCATATTAGTGTTTTAAACAGGACAAATTCATAACAACTGTTCTTTACTTTTTTTTTTTACTTAGCACAAATCAGGAAGAATAAACTATTTCATTAGGACAACACCCAACTTACAGCTACTAGACATTCTTCAACAAAAGGGGTCAGGACGTGGGGACGGATGGTGACCATGATGTCCCGGAAGTCAATGGCTGTGACTTTTCCCGTCTTGGCATTGTCTCGTTGCACAAAGGCTTGCTTCGCGTGCTCCAACTGTATCTCCTGCAGTCGGAGAAGGTAGAACGGTTAATTTATGTCTCTTTCCTACTGCAAATGACTGCTCATTTCCACAGCAGACAAAAGAAATAAGCCTACATCGTGATTTAACAGGCCCCCGCCTGCCTGTTTAAATGCTTTCCCCCCCAAACTACTTTTTCCTTTGAAAGAAAAGAACATTTCTCAGAGCAGTGACTACAAAGTCAATAAAGTACACTGCGTTTTAAACCATACACTCAGCGGCATCAGAGGCGGGGATGGTGGCACACGTCTGTGATCTCAGCACTTGGGAAGCAGAGGTGGAGGGATCAAGTTGAGAGATGGTCGCAGACACATTATGGCTCTGATGTCAACCTGGGTTGCATGCTAAAGCCCTGTGTCTAAGTTACTGTCCTAATGCTGCGAAGCGGCACCGTGACCGAGACAACTCTTATGAAAGAAAGCATTTAATTGAGGGCTTGTTTACAGCTTCAGAAGGTTAACCTAAAGCAGACCGGCATGGCACCGGAGCAGTAGCTGAGAGCTTTGCATCCTCATCTGTAGGCAGAGAGAGGCACTGGGCCACGGATGGGCTTCTGGAAGCTAAAAAGCACACCCCTGGCAACATACCTCCAACAAGGTCACATCTCCTAATCCTTCTCACACAGTTTCCATACCTGGGGACCAGGAACTCAAAGACATGAGCCCGTGGGGGCTGTTGTCATTCACAACACCACACAATGTTTCAAAAGAAGTAAGAGAAGGTAGAAAAGCAAGAGGAGGAGGAGGAGGAGGAGGAGGAGGAGGAGGAGGAGGAGGAGGAGGAGGAGGAGGAGGAAGAGGAGGAGGAGAAGGAGGAGGAGGAGGAGGAGGAGGAGGAGGAGGAGGAGGAGGAGGAGGAGGAGGAGGAGGAGAAAAAAAGGTGAAAGGAATCGAATCAGGTCCCTTTCTTCTAGAATCTGAGATAGGAAGAAAATAAAAAAAAGCAAAGATGAACTTCAGTAGCTTCAAAGACCTAGCTAGTTCCAGCAAGCAATCGTGACCACATGTTACTGTGTAAGTGCTCTACTTAACAACAGTGAAGGAGTGTTCTCTGCTGGAAGGTGCTAATCCCTCAGCACCGGCACTACTGATATTTGGAGCAGGTTAAGTCATTGTCACAAAAGGCTGCCCTGTGCCAGTTGATCCTCCCAGTAGCTGCTGGTAACTTCTCCACCCAAGGCTATGAGGGTCAAAAATGATGCCACATAGAGAGCCCTGTGTTCTAGAATAAGGAGTCTGGAGAGTGTGTGCATCTGAGGAGGAAACACCGGAGCAGCACACATGGATATATAATTCATATGGCCAAATTCCAGCAAGAAGCATAGCTCTCTGCTGCTGTTACTACTAGGAGATAAGTGTAGGCATAAAAAGAACAAACGCTGCTTCCCACTGAGGCTTACTTCACACTGCTTCTGTAGAAAGTCACGCTATCATCTTCTGTAGCACATTGCCTACCTTCCAAACGGACCTCAGAAGGCTGATCTGCATGAACCTTAAAAGCATCACGAAAGGGCTATCAAGGATTTCAATTTATTTAAGATGAAGTAGGGTTTCACTGGTAAGCAAGCTATCTCATGGTTTTGGTAACAAGATGACACTAGTTGTTCTATGGGTTACTGTAATTTGAAGTGACCGGAGTCTGCGATGTCACTGCATAGACTGTTTGCTTTGCCCTGCATGAGAGATAGGATGAAATGTGATTGACAAAATATTAATAATGACTGGACCTGGGTAATAAATACAGTCATGAGTTATGCTTTCCTGACTCATTTTCTGTACTTTAAAAATGCAAACACTGGAATTTTAAATATTAATTAATAAGTAAGAAAATGGTCATTATCATATTGACAGTTTCTCCGTAGTTACCTTCAGCATTGGCCACTTTCAGGGCAGGGCACCCAGATGAAGCTTCGTTGACCCAGATCCTTCTAGAGCCCTGCACTTGATCTTTACTTAAGATGTGCCCCCCACCCCGCCCCGGTTCTCAGGTAATGCTCACTCTGCTTTTCAGGAAAAGCATTGCCACAAAATGTGAAAGATTTCTTAGGAACTAAGGGTTACTGCCTGCCTCTAAATCTCCCACTCCTACGTGTTAGACCAGAAATATCTAAGACTATATCTTCTATGCATCTTATAAAGGCCATAAAATCACACATCACTAACCCCACTGTTAGTGTCCCCACCGAGGACTCAACCACAGTAGGTATTCCATTGAAAGCCAAGACCATAGTAGGTGTTCCGTTGACAGGAAGTGGGGGCACACCATTCTCAGATGCAATGCTAGCAATTTAGAAAGTCAAGGTTACTCTGAGCGGCAGCAGCCACACCCTGTGAGCATTTTCTATTTTCCTAGTTATGACTTAGTCTTAAGGATCCAGAGTAGCTTCATATGCCACAGCCAACCCTTCTCACAGAGGACATACCCATGAAGACCAGCTTGTCTGCAACAGCAAAGAGAAAAACAGATACCAAAGGTTGTAGAGGACCCATGATGGCCATACCACAAAAGAGGAGGGTGTGTGTTTGTGATGCGAACATCTTCGTGAAGGGAATATTTGCTCCTTTGCTGACTACATAGTTTCAATTGGAGAGCTGCCAGCAGGCATCCTACAAACAGGCAACAAACCAAAACAAAACAAAAAAAACTAAACAAAACAACAAAACAGCTCCTGTTATCCCGATGATGTTCAAATTGAGAGCTCACTTTTAAACAGCTCCTAAAAACTGGAGACATTAAAATTCTATGCTTGAATTTGAAGCTATACCAGTGAAGAAGGTGTACACTGGTCCTTCTATGTGAGCTACATCATTGAAAAGAGGGCTTGTTCCCACACCGACACTTGAAGGGCAGGTCCTGATAGGTAGCCTAGGCTTGACCAACCTTGAGTCCTCAGAATCCTCTTTCCTTGCTTAGTACATTGGATACATCACACAGGTCATAAGCATCAACCTTACTGCATCCAAGGTGGGAGCTGTAGTCCTCTTGCCAGGGGCAGCAGAGCCGGAACCCATGCCTGGGTGCCCCTCCCATACATACAGTCGGCACATCCCTGAGGACAAGCGCCTGCCTCCTGCCTGACCTTGATGCACAGGAAGACCTGGAAGACCTGCTGTAGGGAACTTGGCTAAAACTACACCTGACACTTGGGAATCTAAAAAGCTATAAGAATTTTATATCATGTTACTCTATCTATCTATCTATCTATCTATCTATCTATCTATCTATCATCCATCTATCTATCTATCTATCTATCTATCTATCTATCATCTATCTATCTATCATCTATCTATCTATCTATCATCTATCTATCTATCTATCTATCTATCATCTATCTATCTATCAAGATATCAAGGGACGCATGAAGACCAGGCTGGGCTCAAACTTTCTGCATAGCCAAGGAAGACCTTAAACTTTCCTTCCAGTTCCTCTGCCTGCTGAGCATGGTGCTGAAGACTGAACCCAGGGCCTCCTGCCTGCTAGGCAGGCCCTCTCTCCACCATGTGAGCTGCATCCCCAGGCCTGCTTTGATAGTACTCTTCATGCTCTAGATTTTGCCTCTGCCTGGTTTTGTGAGAATATTCCTAAGTTTCCATTAAGGCAAAAGGCAATACTTCCCTCAGGTTCTACTCTCCGTTCAGCCCTAAGAGCCCTGAACAGCGTGTGTGTGTGTGTGTGTGTGTGTGTGTGTGTGTGTGTGTGTGTGTGTGTGAGGGGGTGTTGAATGGGGGGAGGGAGGAAATGGGGGGAGCCTGTAGGGTCATATGTACAGACAACTCTGCAAATGTTAAATTCAAGAATGTGCTAGCTTTGCTCTCTCATCTCTCATCACTCTTACCTCTTGGCACTCACCTCTCTGGCCCTCTTGGGCTCTCCTCCCCTCCACACTCTCTCCACGTGGTCATGGCTGGCCTCCACTCTTCTACTCCTCCTTTCTCTCTCTCTCTCTCTCTCTCTCTCTCTCTCTCTCTCTCTCTCTCTCTCTGTGCCTCCACTACCCCATTAACTCCTATCCCCTGCCCTGAATAAACTCTATTCTATACAAAAAAAAAAAGAAAAGAAAAGAAAAGAAAAGAAAAAGAAAAAGAAAAAGATGTGCTAGCTTTGAAATAAATGACTGGGCTTAGTACCCACGACACAGTGACTTAAATCCCTCAACAGTATCTCTATAGAATCTATTAAAGAATATCTAAGACATATGTAAGGGCCGCTAAGAGGTTGGTGCTTCCTATATGTGTGCCGGAAGGGACAAAAGTGGGAAGGGAAACACAGACATTAATACTCATTTCCCAAGGAAAGAGAACAATAGGAGAGCCATCATTTTAATAAAGTATTTACAGGTTAACAGACTGGCAGGTTAAAAATCCAGGGAAGGAGTCAGGCTGCCTCTCTGTCTGTCTTTTAAAAAGAAAATCAATGGGAAGAAGATACTGGGGTAGGTTGCAAGACAATGCACTAGTCTCTCGCTTATAAAACTCATGAGTGATGAAAGGAGACATCTCCCACAAGCAAGTGTCACTGGTAACACTTTAACTCTGGGCAAAGGGACACCTGTCACAGACTTCATTCTCCGTGGATGGAGGGGAGTGGCAGCCCGGTGACAGCAGACTGTAATGCACCATGACAGTACTTACTACGTGGCAAGCTCTGGTGAGCTTGCTGGTGTCTTAGGCCCCGAGGCTTTCTCCACAAAATGCACACACCAGGACCTGCCGTTAGGTCATGCGTGACAGACACTTGGTAAGTGGTAGCTTTGATTTCTGTCAAGGTGAAGGGCTTAAATGCCAGTAAAGTCCTGTCTAATCCAGAACCACTGAGTCCTGAGAACCAGCTACAGGCACAGAAAGATGGACACATGGACACATGGACATGGCAGAGAATCCCAGCAGCAGATGAATACTAAACATTTACTGCCGGACTAAGGTGGAGGCAGGGTTCTGTTGAGCCCTGTTGAAGCCTTGTAATAACTTATCTTCACTTTATGGAAAGACACATGAAGTGGGAGAAAGTCACCCAGCAGCTGAGCTGAGCTGTACACTGAGGACAGCGTGGCTCCAAACTGAGAGTCCTCACTGTGGGGTTATGCGGTCCTGGGGAGAATCACAGTGACTTGGACCCTAACAAGAAAAAAAGAATTTCAAAAATGCTTTGAGTGAGCTTAGGGAAACAGCACTGTTGAAAAAGTGACTTTTACTCATCCCCCCAAACACTCAGACACACACACACACACACACACACACACACACACAAGCAGGCGATATCTCCAAAGAAGATTCCAGCACAGATTAAAGACACTTTCATCTGTGAAAGACATGCAATGGGTGGCCATAATGAGAAACACTGAGTGGACAGTTTATGTTAAAAACAAAAGCTAAGCTTCTTATAAAAGGAACATTGAAAGGACCAGTAGAGTGTAAATCTGGGGAAGTAATTCAGGAGAAATAGAAGGTAAACCCTGTGCTGAGTACATGCTTTCCCCTGGGGCTTTGCCTTCTTAAACTCTCAATACCTGATGCTGTGGACTCCATGACTTTTGTCCTGTAGATAGAAACAGGAAGTATAGTGTGTGTGTGTGTGTGTGTGTGTGTGTGTACGCGTGCGTGCATCTTTTGCTATGTAGCATCTAGCTACTCTGAAACTTAGAATCCTCCTGTTTCTGCCTGTGTGCTGTGGTGGCAGACATATGCCAACAACCAGCTGACCGGGAGCCACAATTTTTTTTTTTTTTTTTGGTTTTTGGAGACAGGGTTTCTCTGTGTAATCCTGGCTGTCCTGGAACTCACTCTGTAGACCAGGCTGGCCTCGAACTCAGAAATCCGCCTGCCTCTGCCTCCCAAGTGCTGGGATTACAGGCGTGTGCCACCACGCCCGGCTAGCCACAATCTTAATAAGCAATTGACTAGTTGGTTTGAAAGGATGTATATTTAAAAAAAAAAAGAAATCAAGAAAGAAAACAAGAAGCAAAATGTGGAATTGTAGAGAGATGTGATTATCTTGTAATATTCAGGGAGTGGAGGCTACAAAGATCAAATTGATACTTAAACTGAGTACAGAAAATGGAACAAGAGGCCTTAGAGCAGTGGGAAACAACAAAGAAACAGAAACCAGACAAGCTGAGAAGAAGGCACGCCTGTGAGAGAAGGCAGGCCAGCCGCCAGCCCGTCAAGTACCAGGCCAGGGACGTTTGCTAACCTCAGACAGTTTGTGACAGGAAAGGAGGAACAGAACACAGATGACCCACGACACAGACCAGGACATCGGTCCCCTAAGGCCAGGCGGTCCCAGCCGGGCTATCTGCAGCCATCTCTCAGGCCCTTCCGCTCAAGCACCAGCGGATGTTTGATGTTCCCTCCTGCTCGGCTGCAGGATGAGTAATGGAAGAGGCTTTTATTGTAGCAGATTCCAAAGGCATCAACACACCCACTCCGAGTGCTGCAGGGAAAAAGTCAAACTCTTCAAAATTGCTACCTCTACAGAAATAAACATATATGGGGATTACCCCGCTTCTGGTCTACATTCATGCTCCTAATAGTTCCAGGCCTGTCATTTCCTTAATAATCTCCAATTTTCAAGTGAGCACATTTTTGAATGTAAAAAGTTCTTTTCACCTCTATTCAGACATGCCAGTACATTTGTGCTTGAAGCCTGAGAATAATTTATCCAGCAGAACATCAACGTCAACAACAACAAAAGTCGACAAGACAAACAGCAGATTCACTTGAGCTATAAAGCAAAGACCACCGTGGAAAGATAAAATGAAACCAACCAAAAATCCGGCTCATTTTTACTTTTGTGTTTTCAAAACTTGAAAAATACATACAATTTTAATAAACACAGAGTCAAATTTTGTTTCAAAACCTGTGGTGGTAGAAAATTCCAGTCAAAAATGAAAGTGAATGAATGGGAAAAGGAAGACTAAAATGAATAAGAAATGTAAGCTCAGCTCTCTAAACTACTTAATATAAGTACACCTACATTTTCATAATTTTAAGCTAATTTGAAAATCACCTGAATTAAGATAAGGATGAGCATATGTACGTGCATGTATGCATGCGCGCTGTGTGTGCACTTGCGTGTGGACATGCATGCACAGAGGTCAGAGGAAGATGCCAGGCACCTGCTCTCCCATTCCCTGGCTTCTTCCTTGGAGACCAGGTCTCTCAGTCCCTAGGCTGCCAGCCAGCAAACTTTCATGATCCACACTGAAACTACCGCCATGTGCACGGCTACCCACAGATTTTGGCATGTGCGCTGGGATCTATGCACAGCAAGCACTCTGACACTCTGAGTCATCCATCCCTCCAGTTCCCATATATACACACATTTTAAAAGGAGGGGAAAATGGAATCGAGCAACAAGTACATAGAGAGTGAAGGCATTTCCATTCTTCTGTTGCAGGAAATATTACAAAAGACACCGCCACATTCCAGAACTCCATCCAGCTACCCTCTGCCCACTAACCCTCCCGCGGGGCTGGAGCTCCCAAGCTCCCTTCGCTGCCACCCCAACCCCACGCAACGACCGACCGTCCACCACCCCCCCCCCATGTTCAGCCACCATAACGCCCAACAGCCCAGTGGAAACAAAACTCTAGATGCTTATAATAAATGGGTCAGATTCATATATCAATAAATTCTCAATTCACAAGATGCCCACACAATAATCTCAGGACCAACTGATAATGGCATGAGCCGCCCACCTAGATCAGACAAGCTTTACCAATTATTCTGCCCTTTATGATATCTTATCTACCTGTGGCTATTTAAAACCATGCTGGTTCAGAACCTTTTTCCTGTTCATTTTTCATCTTGCGTTTCTCTCTCTCTCTCTCTCTCTCTCTCTCTCTCTCTCTCTCTCTCTCTCTCTCTCTCTCTCTCTGCCACTCTTAGCTCCACCTCCCTTTTCCCTGTCCAATCACAGGCCTCCTGCTGCACTAATCTAATAATGTAATTGGAGAGGGAAAATCCTGCCACATTCTTCACATCCCATAATCATGAATTCTGTCACACAGGCCCATTTGAAAGTTCATGGTGAAATTCTGCCCCTGGTTCCTTCGGTTGGACCCTCAAGAAGAACCGTCAGAACAGTGCCACCGCATCCTCCGCACATAAGAAGGCAACACCGTGATGGAAAACGGGACCGGTGCATCTCTATGTTTCCTTGCTCGTATGATTCCCTGCTCAATTTCTCAGTGAGTAGCAGCCGGGGAGACGCTTGATGAAGTGTTTGCTCTCAGCAGGGTGTTCCTGTAAAAGCCGGCTCAAGCTGTTCAACAGGAGGGCAGGCTGACCAACCGTGGACACAACAACAGTGAATCTTGATTTCCTTTGTCCCAAACAGAAGTGTCTGAAAAATGGAATCTAACTATCCAAGTGAGCTGGATTCCACACGGACGCCAAAGAAGCTATCTTCCGTAGAGCTGGGCAAACAGCGTCACCTTCTTGTACTCCTCAACTGTCTTTGGGACACTACGGCTATTGCAATTATAAACCAGTACCAACACGTATTACATATTCTGCCAGTAGCAACTTACAATCAATAGGAATAGGTTCAATATCGATATGGTCTCTGGTTATCAAGGATTTATGGTCTTAATATTTTTATTAACCCCAACTTCAAATAGTCACTGTTTGAGATTTGCTTGCAGTTTCACTACACTATCAAGTACATGGCAAGAATCGCCACATCTGTCCACGAGCTTGTCATCTCTGTGCCTGCCAGCTCTTTGCCCAAGGCCTCTGGACAAACCCTGCCTCTTCAACAAAAATGCATTAGTGAATGACCTGTCTCCCATAAGTAGTGATAACAGCACAATACAAATAGGAAACAGAGAGGTAGGTAATATCTACACACTGAATCAGGTGAAAAACACAACAATTTCTGAGTTCTCCAGAGTCCGCCTTTCTTTCTTTCTTTCTTTCTTTCTTTCTTTCTTTCTTTCTTTCTTTCCTTCCTTCCTTCCTTCCCTCCTACTTCTTTTTCTTCTTCCTTCTCTTCCTCTTTTTCCTCCTCCTCTTCTTCTTTTCTTCTTTTTGGGTGGTAGTCAGTGGTGGTTTGTTTCAACACAGGGTTTCTTTGTGTAGCCCTGGCTGTCCTGGAACTCACTCTGTACACCAGAATGTCATCAAACCAAGAGATCTGCCTCCTGAATGCTGGGATTAAAGGCATGCACCACCAACCAGCTTCCAAGTTTTTCTTAACAATCTCAGATAATATCAAAATCTATTTGTGAAGCATGAAATCAAAGCTTTGCTTTAGGAGATGAGAACAGAGGCAGACAGAGAGTCTTACAGAAACATATCTATTTGCCTTTAATTCTAGTGCTGGAGAGACAGATGCAGGTGGTTCTTTTGAGTTCAAGGCCAGCCTGGTGGATGTGGCAAACTCTAAGCCTATCAGAACTACCCTGTCACAAAAAGAAACCTGAAAAATACATACTTAAAAAATGTTCACTTTATAACATTTGCACACGCATGCCACTATTCATGAAGTGTAGATGAAAGAATTACACATTAAAAAAAAAAAAAACAAAACAACAGCCATCCCTGTCCTAGTATAGAGGAAGGAAGTTGTATGTCCCCTATTGTCTTCAGAAGTCCTTTCTCAGAATTGCAGAACAAGAATCCAAAAAGTGGACTCTGTCCATGCTGTTCAGTCCTTGTATTTGTGAAATCCATACACAAAGGACAGACAGACAACATACAAGCTCACCATACAATCTCTGACAGACACCAGTGACCTCTGTGAGTCACTTACTGAAACCAGGCATATTTGCTTCAATAGAGCACAGATTTTATAAAATAAAGGGGAAAAGTCTGGAGCCTGCAGAGAGTGGACTAGCTGAGCAGTCTGCCCACAAGCATGGCTACCATCTCCGCTGCCTCGAACCAGCTGAGGTCTTTCCTGGGAACATCAGGATTTCACTCAGTCCCTGAGGCTCCTCCTGCCTCATCAGAGACGGGCTAGAGGGTGCATGGTGATCGCTTTCACGTCCCAAATAGCCAAGCATCCCTGTGCTTGGACACCAGTGACTACAGCCAGGAAGGAAGCAGCGCCTACCTTTCCGAGCGCTCCTTAGAGCAGGAGAATGGGTGAACCTGTCAAAGCAGAAGCCTCAAACACGGGAGACCAAGATCACTGTCTTAGGGGTCCCATTGCTGTGATAAAATACCATGACCAAGAAGCAAGTTGGGAAAGAAAAGGTTTCATCACTGAAGGAAGTCAGGACAGGAACTCAAACAGGGCAGGAAACTAGAGGCAGGAGCAGATGCAGAGGCCTTGGGGGGAGTGCTGTGTGCTGGCTTTCTCCTCATGGCTTGTTCAGCCTGTTTTTTTTTTATAGAACCCAGGACCACCAGTTCAGGGGTGCCCTACTCAAATTGGACTGGGCTCCTCCAATCAACCACTAATTAAGAAAATGCCGTATGGCCTGGTCTTCTGGAGGCACCCTCTCCATTGCGGTGCCCCCCTCTTAGATGACTACAGCTTGCATGAAACCAGGCAGCACATTCTCTTATGTATTTCAGAAGCTATCCGAATCCAGTACCGATCCCATGGAAGAAAAGGAATGTTCGAGAACAGGGGCTCGAAGTTCAAGTCGCCTGGAGCCAACAGCTGAGAGGAAGCCACGGAAGCGGAAGCGTGTGAAATGGAGAGAAGTGACTCAGAGCAGCCCTCAGGCCCAGCACTGGTGGAAAGCCTGCCTCCATTCACCCGCTCACTCTTCTGAGTCTGAGCTGGGTCTACAGCAAAGTCCCTGTCAGTACCACTGGGTGCTCCAATCACTTCAAATTAGTAAAAGTTTAAGGCATGTCTTCTTGCTACAAAGGCAAAAAGCATCCCATGCACGCGTGACACTGTGAGACAGTCCCATGAACCGCCGTGGGTTTGTGTCTAAGTTTAAGCAAATGCCTACAAGCTGCAGCTGGAAAGAGAACAAGCTATTCCCGAATCATGGAATCTTGGACCTGGGCTCCCCACCCCTTGAGGAGGGCCAGGAGGCTGCTGCGGGTAGTTACAGTTAACTGGATACGGCCTGGTTGACACTAACTTAAAGGTGATTAACTCAATTATCCTTATTACTGCTGGCATCCCGTTAAAACGAGAAGTTAATTCTCCGTGTTTCACAAAGTTAGGTGGCGGCATCTTTCTCAACAGCATTACTGTAATTATTCCTCATCAAATAAATACGGCCTCCCACCATGTGCCCAAGTTCTGTGTAAACAGTGGTAAGAATCTACCTCACATTCAGTTCCCTACCTGCATGACTGAACTAGGTTTCTGTGCATACAGAACTGGAAACGGAGATTTACAGACATTAACATGTTTAGCAAAGAAAGAATAAAGCCAGAGGTCAGATATCGTGTCTTTACATTTTACATTTCCTGGTATGAATATGTGTGTTTGTTGGGGGTTTGGGGTGATGGTGTCATTCTTATCCCAGCCTGGCTTGAACCTGAAGCAATCAATTTTCCTGTCTCAGTCTCTGGGGTGCTGAGATTATGGCGGGTTTGACCCACCAGGTCTGTTGAAAGTATCTTTGAAGCTTTGTCCAGAAAGTAACAGCAAACTTGAAGGCCTGATAAATTCTGTGTATTTTAGCAGCATTATTAAAAATTTAAAAGAGAGTCAGGGAGATGGCTCAATCCAATGGCTCTGAGTTCATTCAATCTCTAGAAAACCACGATAAAAAGTTAATGAAGTGCAGCACCATGGGGCTGCCTTGACCTCAGACCTTAGCACAACTGATGCCATGTTAAAGACACCATTCTAACCTTAAAACCCAGCATGTAGGCCCTGCCACCTGCCAAAACAGGAACTGATCCATCACAGACCTGGTAGATAGTTCCAGGATCCAGGAAAGTCCCTAAATACTAACCTTGTCTTTTGGCTTCTTGTAGTTCTGCTTCTTGCCAACTGAAATGTATCGACAGGATTTTTTTTTTTTTGCATAAAAGACAATGAATTGTGAGGATCGGAGCTGCATGATTTGGTTAAGATTCCCTGTGTAGCCACTGGCCAGAAATAAAGAGGTCCTGTTCTGCCTTAAGAGTGTACATGTGTGTTGTCCTGTGAGCAGCCGGGGAGGTGGAGTTAGGTGAATTCCTGGCATGGTAGACACACACACACACACACACACACACACACACACACACACACACACTGAAAAGCTTAGAAGAGAGGCACCTTTAAACACTAACTGGCTGTATACCGTAGACAGTGCCTGAGCATAGATGCTGAGAAGAGCCTTTAAAGGACTAACACTGGAGGGGATACAGCTGTTCCCATCCCCACCTCTCCATCCCAGTTCTGTCTCCAACCCCTGCATCTGGAAAGACCTGGGGAAAGTTTTAAAAGAGCCAGAGGAGTGGAAATACTAACAACACTCCTGGAACTGAGGGCGATTCCCTGGGCAGCTTTCCTCCAGGCTCAGAGATGATCGAGCCCAAGAGAACAACATTCAACACTGTTTCTTAAGTAATAGATTTTGTAAAAGAAATAAGGTTGCTGAAGAACATAAATGAGTTCATGAAAACCCAAAAGGAATGCACTCTTTATAGAGATTTGTCTACCAATAGATATTGATCCCCAGTGACTAAACATAATAGTGTAAATTAAAACATTTTTAAATGACACTTGAAGAGGAAAACCCAGACATAATCATAATTTTATTTTTTAATTCATTCTTCGTTATTCTACAAGAGATGAGCTTCATTATAGCATTATCATAGAATAAGAACGGTATAATCATATTTAAAAGTACTGTCGGGCTGATCTCATCATTGGTCCGTGATCCAATCACCATAGAGGGAAAGAAGATGTGTGGGAGGGAGCTAGCTTAGGGGAGGTGCTGGAAAGCCTCACAGCAGACCGCAGACCGCACAAGCACACCAAGTGTCACACACACACACACACACACACACACACACACACACGGTGGCAATCTCTAAAGACCAACCGGAGAAAGAGTTTCCAAAGCAGCCTGGATGATTTCAATATGCAGCAATTGGAAACGCAGTGGCTTAATCTATAAAAGACCCCAGAGGAAACAATTTCACAGTTAGAGACAGACAGCTGCATTTTCTCAAGGAGAAACACAATATTTGTGCATCGTGGGACAGCCAGGCACGGATCCCTGCTGCAATTCTGACTCTGCTTTCTCAGAAAGCTGAAAGAAGAGGAACGAATGCTCTTAGCCACTGAGCCATCTCTCTCTCCAGCCCCATCATTTCGCCTTCTTCGACCCAGCAACCATGAGAGGATCGCTTTCACACTCTCAAACAGGAAGAGCTTCTACACAGCCTTTAAAGAACCCATGTAATTCTACAGTTTCAACAAGCCAAAAAAAGAAATACTTCCAAATTTCTAGCCTTACAAATCTGTGGTGAATCAGGCTTCAAGGCAAGAGCACGCTTATTCTTAATTCCTTTCGCCTCTTCTCTTTTCCACTTTTTAAGAGTAAGACTCCAGGAGCAGGAGAGATGGCTCAGTGGTTAAGAACACTAGATGCTCTGCCAAAGGACCCAGGTTCGACTCCCAGCACCCACGTGGCAGACAGCTCACAGTCCTCCCAGTCCCGGGGGATCTAACGCCCTTCTTAAAGACTGCACATGGTTGCACAGACATGCAGGCAAAACACCCATACACATACAGTTAAATAAGTTATTAAAAAATCAAAGAACACAAATGCAAATAAGACCTTTGATACAAAAAAAATATAACAGAAACTGTTAATGGTTCAGAAAAATAATTCAGGGCGAAAACATCAGTGAAGTGAGAAAAAGAAAAAAGAAAGACAAAAACCGACTTAGACCTACCAACAAAAACTGAGTGAACTCCGCATATGTAAGGTGTCTTTTTCGTTCTTTTCCAAAATGCAGTTGCACGAATTCTGAATCCCAGTTAAATGGAATATGTTGATGAATTGTAGTCTGTCCAAAAACTTGTTTGACATCCTCTGAAAAAGAATAAATCTGTGATTAAAAGAAAGTCGGGCTCTTAGATGAATTCAAACAGGCCCTCCTACTTGTTATTAAAAATCTATGAATGCGTATATCCTAAAACTTTGGCAGGAACAGAAATCAGAATATTCATGGAAAAAGTTGAAATAGTATAGTTAATAACTTGGAAGTCAGGTAAAAAGCTAAATTTTATACCATTTGTTTGTCTTGAAATATGGTGACTGTTTTCTATATAAGGACAGGATTTCATCTTTAGTGGCTATGGTGGTTTGAATGGGAAATGTCCCTCACAGGCTCCCATACTTGAACACCGTTCCCCGACTAGTGATGCTGTGTGGGGAACTTATGGCATTTTTAGGAGGTGGAGCCTTGCTGAGACAAGTGTGTCACGGGGCTGGATGTGATGGTTCATATCTTGGCATCACTTGCTCTCTGTCTCTCTGCTTCCTGTGTGGATATAAATGTGGCCCGTGAGCTGCCTGCTCCTGCCATCTGTTCTGGCACCTTCCCCGCAGATGCAGAGCCAGCTGGGATGGATCATAGACCAGAAGCTTTCTTCTGGACGCTGCTTTTTGTGGTGGTGTTTTATCAGAGCAACTGAAAAGTTTCTAATACGGTAGCAGAAAACCCGTCCATATGTAACAAACATTTACTTTTATTTGTAAGACAAATAAAAGGCATTCGCAAATTTTTTGACAGGTTTAGCACCTTTCAACCGAGCTGAGGCAGTGTTCACCACCCCTGAGATGCCATCTGAGCAGGAGGGAGTCCATTACAAATCTCTCAAGCTGCTCTTGTGGTAAAGGACAAGAAAAAAGGGCAGCAAACAGTCCTAGTTTTTAACTTTAATACCAGCACCCCACCCCACAACCCCAAGACAGGGTTTTTCTGTCTAACCCTGACCCTCCTGGAACTCACTTTGTAGACCAGGTTGGACTTGAACTCAGAGATCCACCTGCCTCTGCCTCCTGAATGCTGGGATTAAAGGCGTGCCCCACCAATGACCAGCTTAACTTTAATTTTGGGGGGAGGATAATGGGGGTAGGGTGCTTGACAGAAGTTCAAAAATTGTCCAAATAATTCCATTTCAAGTTGTGTTACTCGGTGTACTAGTCTCATCTCATCTCTGTTCACCCTTAGACAACGGGACTCAAGTGTGGCTCACTTGTCCAGTGTTTGACTAGCATAGGGGTGGGGCAGAATGGTGCACGTGCATACACACAGACACACACACACACACACACACACACACACACACACACACACAGTATAGGAAGAACGACAGAAAACAACATGGAAATTACTTTTCTAAATAAAGTATTATTTTATTTACTAGTCTTCATCCATGATGAAAATGTACCTTCAGAGGTTGGTGGGAAAACAAATGACCATATTAGTGAGTTTTATCCTGGCTTTCCCACCTGCTTTAATAACTCTGTCAACAGGGGCTCATTTTTATAACTAAACTAGGCCTGGTTCTTTCTCTTCCTGCCTTTTTATCTATGAAGGAAGCAAAAGAAAAACCTGAAGTGTCCCTGGTACCTGTCTCTTCGGCTTCCCCCAAAGTTCCTACTTCTACCTCATTTCGCCCACAGAGTTTTCATCCCATGTTTTCTGGAAATTTTTACTTGTCATAAAAATAGCAAGGCCACCGTTGGCCTGTACTTGTGTGTGTTTGCACTGAGAGGGTAAGAAAAATCAAAATTATGCTGGACGTGAATTTTATAAATGGTGGCAAAAAACAAGCAAAAAAACAAACAAAACCCTCAGGCTGACTATGGTGAAGACAATAAAATAAAAATTTCAAAGTACTATCCTCAAGTTTTCTTAGAGACAGAGAGAGACAGAGAAAGACAGAGACAGGAGAGACAGAGACAGAGACAGGCAGGCAGACAGACAGACAGACAGACAGACAGAGGCTAGCTATAAAAGAAATAATATAAACCAAGAACTAAAATTTTAAAGAAAAAATATGATGCAGGGGAAGGAAGAAGCAAGGCTCCTAAACATCTAGCCAAGGGTCACTAAGGCAAACTAGATCATAAACTCCCTCTGCATTGAGAAGTTTCCGAGTTGTCATTTCAACGTCTAGGGCTCCAATACTATAGCACAGACAGCCACCATGTCTTGGTGCTTACCAAGTGACAGGATTATTCTACTGACGCTTCAAGCCCCTTAGCCTGAAGCCAGACTTTCCCCAGTAGCAACACTTCCTAGGATAGCCAGAAGCTCCTGTCCAGCTCTGAGTTCACACCTCAGCGTGGAGCAGGCTGCAGAGATACAACAAAACCACCACACCAAACAAGCAGCCACACTCAGACAATAAAGACAGCATCAAAGCCACACAGGAGCTTTGCCCATACCCGGAACACAGTCAAGTTCCTTGACTGCGAGGTGAGTTTCTAATGACAAGAGAGCCAAAGTGGATCCTAGAGTCCTCGGGGTAGCAGAGGATGCCTTTCGGACACATAGTGCATGGAAATCATTTTAATGCTCTATGTGTAGGACAGCTTCAATAACATCTCCTCTAGGCCTTCCTTCATGTTTCATGGCAGTAAAAGAAACTAGGAAACAGAATATATAGCCAAGGCATCCAGATATTTCATTGTGGCCTGTGAAGAAGGAAGTCTGAAGAAACTGAAGAAACACATGATCAACGTTTCAACGCTTTTTGAACGACTAACACCCCTATATAAACTCATATTTATACATACATATTTATACATATGTATGTGGTTTAAAAAAATTAGTGAATACATTTAAAGTAAGTTTCCTTCTACCCAATAATTTTCCCCCCTATACTTAACTATCATGCTCAAGGACTTAACTTCCTTGAGCTCAGACTCAAACACAAAACTGTGAACCTTTAACCCTAGAGGTACAGTGCTTTCCCCACAATTCTAGAGAGCTTGACTCTCCAAGTACTGAGAAGTACTTCAAAGCTGCACTTTAAAAGCTATGATATCAGGAAGGCTTTGTCCAACCCTAAAACCTGCCAGCCCTAGTTATTACAAAAAAAAAAAAAAGATATTTATGTGGTCTATACGTATGTATTTGTCCAGATTTGCTGTACACCTTTTGGTTCCTAAGTGATTATTAATGCCTTGCTGGCACAGGCCCCACTGTCCACATGTGATTCCTCTCCATGGCTGGCACGGTGGTGGGCAGAGGACAACTTCACCCTAAGTAGTTTGTTTAACTGAAACCAGTCAGCAAAAGCTTGCAATAGTTAACAGATCCGACAGTGGCTTTGGAAGCATGATATTTCCTGTACAGAAAAGTAATTTCTGCTGTCAGTGACCAACAGTTCAGTGGTACTCCTGCTCATCCTGAGTCCCTCTTCTCAGTGACCTTCAGGAGAAATAATCTCTATGGTAACCACCCCCCCAAGTTTTCCTGACACAAGGGAAAAGGATATTACTTTGCAAAAATCAGCTTACTAAGCTATGAAAGAGATTCACTGGTTGTCAAATTTTAACTCCCCACTGAAACAGCCAACGTATATGTAAGGAGAGCTAGGGTAGTGTCTTAGTCAGGGTTTCTATTCCTGCACAAACATCATGACCAAGAAGCAAGTCGGGGAGGAAAGGGTTTATTCAGATTACACTTCCACGCTGCTGTTCATCACTAAAGGAAGTCAGGCTAAGATTAAAAACTCAGAAGACATCAGGTGTTGGCGAGGATGTGGAGAAAGAGGAACACTCCTCCACTGCTGGTGGGAATGCAAGCTGGTACAACCACTCTGGAAATCAGTATGGCGGTTCCTCAGAAAACTGGGCGTGATACTTCTGGAGGACCCAGCCATACCACTCCTGGGAATATACCCAGAAGATTCACCAGCATGCAATAAGGATACATGCTCCACTATGTTCATAGCAGCTTTATATATAATAGCCAGAAGCTGGAAAGAACCCAGATGTCCCTCAACAGAGGAATGGATACAAAAAATGTGGTATATATACACAATGGAGTACTATACAGCCATTAGAAACAATGAATTCATGAAATTCTTAGAGAAATGGATGGAGCTGGAGAAAGTCATACTAAGTGAGGTGACCCAGTCTCAAAAGAATACCCATGGTATACAGTCACTGATAAGTGGATATTAGCCTAAAAGCTTGGAACACCAAAGACACAAATCACATATCAAGTGATGTCTCACAAGAAGAAAGGAGTGGACACTGGTGCTAGAATGGACCAAAACATCATTGTGGGAGAGTACAAGAACAGTAAAGTGGGAGGGGGTGGATGCGGGAGCAGGGGGAGGGAAAAGGACATGTGGGACCTTTGGGGGTGGGGAACCAGAAAAAGGGAAATGAATTGTAAATATAGAATATATACAATAAAAAAAATCAAAAAAAAAAAAAGGAAAAAAAAGGAAGTCAGGACTGGAACTCAAGCAGGTCAGAAAGCAGAAGTTGATGCAGAAGCCATGGAGGGATGTTTCTTACTGGGCTTTCTTCCCCTGGCTTGCTCAGCCTGTTCTCTTATAGAACCCAAAACTACCAGCACAGAGATGGTACCACCCACAGGGGCCCTCCCCCCTTGATCACTAATTGAGAAAATGCTTCACAGCTGGATTTCATGGAGGCACTTCCCCAACTGAAGCTCCTTTCTCTGTGATAACTCCAGCCTGGGTCAAGTTGACACACAAAACAAGCCAGTACAGGTAGTTTCCAGAACACCCAGTCATGTGCAACAGTAGTCATGAGTGGTCCCTGAATGACACAGGGTAACCGAATGGCCAAACATTTCTTCCACCATCCCTGTGGGCGTTAACTTCCTGGAGCTGCACAGCATAAATACTAAGTCGCCTTCAGGATGTGGTGCAATCCCCTGCTTCTTAGCTGTCTGAACACACCAGCTACTGTAGAACGAATGCTGTGAAGGGCCAGCTGCAACCCGGAACCAGCATAGGGTATGCACACTGTACTCACTACTATAGGAAAAATGTGTACCATAGGAGGTAAGGAGCTAAATCCATGTCTAACCCCCAAAATTCATCAGGATCAGGTTGACACGGCACTAGCACTGGCGCGGGGGTGTTCTCCACAGCAAGGAAGCAAAATTTAAGGAAGGAAAGCACAGAAATAGGAAAGAAAGGTTTATTTCAACTTTGATGTGGGCACTGAAGACTGCCCTAAGTTTATCCCGGGTTTGGGGAGGGTTAACAATGACTTTCACAGGAGTTCTGAAGCAGAAAGCGAAGTTCATTTCTTCTGAGGCAAATCAAAGGTTCAGACACAGTATATGAGCCCAAAGCTCCCCCTAAGGCGTGACAGATGCTGCTCCAGACACCCAAGGCATTTCCATAAACTGCCAGCAGTAAATACTATTTGATTTAAATTCCTAAGACTTAATGCTGCATTTCCAGGAAGGAGGAAAGACTCTTCTGGGAAGAGCACAGCTCTCCTAGTTGTGTAGAGGGGTCAGGGGAGGCAAGGACTAGAGCCCTTTGCCAGTTGGCACAGAGTCTACATTTCAGTCACTCTTCCGACCTTCCTACCAGGATTGTCACATCCACCATGAAATTGTCAAGCCAGTAGATGGGCCACACACAGCCAGGGATGTGCAAAGCACAGAAGGTCCTTTCTATTTTACTGTCCCACCCAATGAACTGCTACGAGATTAGTTTCTGTCACACACATTTTTCCACAGGATTATTTTGGGGGTCATAAATCTGAACTTTTTCTTCTGCCCCAACAAAGGCCTTGGGGCCATTCATCTTCTAAAGCCTTGACCTTTGGGTTTAAGGACGGAAGTACTCACTATGAGTGAAAATATCACAATAGTTAGCCGTGTTCACCCCTCAGTGGCACTCTTACCTGGATGGAATTCATCCCTTGGTGCGGCTCATTCCTCACCCTAGAAAACACGACCATGCCGCCCCAGACAGCATCGTCCTTTTAGGGGCACAGATACCTTTTTCATTTAACTGTTTAAGAAGTCTCCCCAGCCTTCTGAGACAACGAGAGGAATGTGCCTTGTCTGACAGCTAAAATATGGGAAACTAAGAAGCAAAGCAACACGCAATGCTTGGATAAACTCCACACTCTACCTTCAACGTGGCAAACGAACTTGACCATGAAAGACGCCAGGAGTTAAAACGTGGGACTCTCCTATGGCTAAGCTAAGCCCTCACCATGTCGAGACCTTTCCAGAATTTTCTAGAGCTAAGCTGAAGGTGGTTTTGTTTGTTTGCTTTTTTATATTTATTTATTTTTACTTCATGTTCATGAGTATTTTCTGTGTACCATGTGCCTGCAGTTCCCGTAGAGGCCAGAAGGGGGCATTGGATCCTGTGGGACTGGAGGTGCCATGTGGACTCGGGGAATGGAACCCAGGTCCTGCGGAAGAACAGTACCAGAGCCCTTAACCACTGAGCCACCTCTCAAGCCCCTAACCTGAAGTCTTAGGGAAGAAAAAGAAAGCCAATGAATGTTCCTGACATTTTATGGCTTTCTTGGTTTATAACTCAACAGCTGAGAACCTTCTGGAATATTTTCCCTATCATTTACTTAAAAGGAGTGAGAAAAAGGTAAAGGATTCTCTTAGAATAAAATGGAAGATCCCAAAGTCTTCTCCACAGAGGAAGGCCGCTGGGACAGAGGAGGCAAGCTGGATGGACTGGCTGCAAATGGCGTGGCAGCGCTGGGTACGGGCTCAGAGAGGCAGAGGTGGGCCTTCCTAAGCTCCATTGCTGTGCCAAAAGGACAGGGAACGGAAGGCTTGCCGTTTGAAGCACCGTCAACGTTACTTCATTTTTGGCCAAAGTGAAGTACTGGGAAGGCCTACCACTCCTGTCAGATCACCAGCAATGGCGATGCTACTTAAGCCAAGACTTTACCAAACAAGCTCACTTCCCTGTGAGTTTCTTTGTGAGACTTTGTTTTCTCCACTAATGTTTTTCCAACTTAAAGTCGTTGGCTATGCTTTACATATCCTAAAAACATAATTACAAGGGGCAAGGCCATGTTGGCCTCTAAGCCCAGCGTTCAGGAGACTGAGGTAGGAGGATGGTAAATTTGAGGCCAGCTTAGGTTACATAATGAGATCGGTTTTAAAAGTGGTGGAAACAATTACAAAGTAGCAACTGTTTGTTTCCTGAAGGTGACTGGTTTCTTAGCTCTTCCCTCCTAAGAAACATTGATTCCCTCCAAAATACTAGCAGGTTTCTTGTAGAAACACAGTAGCCGGTCACTGAATATTTAAAACGTTTAAAAGCTGGGCCACAAATAAACTGATATATTATATTCCCAAGGATTCTACTAAAAAAAATTTCATATTAGTAAGCAAATCCAGCCAGATCAGAATATGGGAGTTCAGCATTAAAAAAAGTCAATGGTAGTTTTACATATATGGAATAGCAATCTAAAGATAAAATCAAAGTAACAATCCCAAATGCAATGTCCTCAAAAAGACACAAACTTAATTAAAAATATGAAATTCATCTATTCTTCAGATGGTACAAAATGTCATTCATTAGAACAACTAGTATTATTTAGATGACAAAATAACCAAGCATTGTGGCTTATATCTTGAATCCAGTATTCGGGAGCCAGGAGCAGAGTAAGTTTTAGGCTGCCCTGAGCTACAATGTGAGATCCTGGCTCAAACTCAGTGACTACGTAACATTTATGGTGGGGGGTAGAAGCACATCCCAAGCTGGGTGGTGGTGGCACACGCCTTTAATCCCAGCACTTGGGAGGCAGAGGCAGGTGGATTTCTGAGTTCAAGGCCAGCCTGGTCTACAGAGTGAATTCCAGGACAGCCAGGGCTACACAGAGAAACCCTGTCTTGGAAAAAAAAAAAGTACATCCCAAAGTTCGTGTTAAGTGGTCATGCTCCCCAAAGTGACATAGACTCACAACATCCTAGCTGGCTTCTTGAGCACAGAGACAAGTCAATTCTCAAATGCATGAGAACCCAAGGAATTGTGTGTGTGTGTGTGTGTGTGTGTGTGTGTGTGTGTGTGTGTTCTTCTTCAAGACAGGGATTTTCTGTGTTGACTTCGCTGCCCTGGACTGGTTTGTAGACAAAGCTGGCCCGGAACTCACAGAGATGTGCCTGCCTCTGCCTCCCAAGTACTGAAATTAAAAGCCCGCACCGTCACCATTCCTGAGCCCAGGGAAGTTTGAAATACAAGAACAGAGTTGGACTCAAGTCAGTACCAAAGTGACTACAATTCAGAACTGCGGTTACAACATAACACAGGCTAACAAATGACCCAAGTAAGACCAGAAACATGATTTAGAGTCAAACAAGTGTGCGGGCCATGAAATTTCCATCAAGTACACCAAGAAACATGAGCCCTTAACTTGTAAAACAAATGATCTCTACATGCAAAATGTCAAGTCCAGCCCTGACTACCTACTAACTCAAGATAACAAACACCCCCCCCCAAATACAAGAGATATATCTATGAAGGTGTTAAGAGGTTAAGATTTGAATATAAAAAAAAATGGAGGCATTATCCTTGTGGCTTTGAATTAGGAAATAGCTGCCTGAATATGAAAAAAAAAAGGACAAAAGAAAAAAGAAAAAGGAAAGGAAAAAGCGGATAAACTGAGCATCACCAGACTTGCTTTTGTAAAGTGTAACATCAAGAATGTGAAAGACAGCTTACAGACTAGAGGTGGTGGATAGGAAATCGTATATGATAAACTCTAAAATATAGAAAGGGTTCTCACAACTCAGAAATAAAAAGACTAGGTTTTAATAATTATGTGTATGCTCGTGTTTGTATGAGGAGGTCGGAGTGGTGACCTATCCCCTAGAACTGAAGCTACAGGCAATTGTGAGCTCCCTGTTGGTGCTGGTACTTAAGCTTGGGTCCAGCCCAGCGCGGCCTTGGTGGGGACAGCGATATGGTCCCTGCCCCCTGGGACAGGGCCCCGGTGTGAGCCTCCACTATTGTCAATGGCAGCTGAGGGCTTAAGGCTCCTTTGTGTACTAACATACATAAAGTCCTCCCTGTTACCATAAGGACTCCCTGATAATCTGAGACAGCTGGAGTCCAGGATGTGGCTAATGTCTCAGCAAAATGGTAAACACTGGGACCTTCAGGACAGCCCTTAGGGCTATGGAAAAGATATCTAAATACATGAGCAATATGTGTGTGTGTGTGTGTGTGTGTGTGTGTGTGTGTGTGTATGTGTGTGTATACATATATATACATATATATATACATATATATGTATATATATATACATATATATATACATATATATGTATATATATATATATAATTTCTCAACTATGCAAAATATAAGGATGTAATATGAAATACGATGGGCCTCATGGATTTAAAGAAACAAAGACAGCTATACTATCTGCCAGCTTGTCAGAAAGATAAAAATGCAGGCAGATTCCAGAGTTCAAAGTCAGCCTAGGAATGAGTGAGGTTAGGCCTAGGTGTGGTAGAAAAGGTAATTTCGGGGCAGGGTCCCACCTAAATAGTTTATCAGCTGTGCTTAACAAAGGTAGACAGATCTCTGAATTCTTTTGTAAAGTTAAGAAAAAAAAAAGTTTGCTTGCGGTTTCTTAACAGTCAAAGGGTTGGGTCAACGGATGCTAATACATAAGATAGTCAAAAGGAAGCCTGGAATAAACGACTAGATTGATAAGGAAAATAAAGGGCTGGACCTGCATTTTGCAGGATAAGAGCTATCCAGAGAATTTTCTAGGATAAAAATTATTTTGTGTGTGCCTGCCATAGTATGCTCGTGTGTGTGTGTGTGTGTGTGTGTGTGTGTGTGTGTGTGTATGTGTGTGTGTGTGTGTGTAGGCCAGAGAACAACTTACAGGAGATCTCTTAGAGTCACTTAGAAATCTCTTAGAATAGCAAGCAAGCAGAATCTTCAGAGAGAAAGTAGAACATGGAGAGAAGCAGCCTGGAAAAGCTGTATCAGGCGGAACACAGGTTGGATTCATGCTTTGACCTCAAGTCGTTCTTTCTGTCGTTCCCAGACACCCCTTCTCTGAGATCCCTCCCTATGCCAACCAAGGTCCCTGGCAAACTTGGGTCATGTGCAGGAACAATAATATGTGCTCTTAATGACAGAGCCCTCTCCTCAGTCTTGACAGTTCTACTTAAAAAGGACAAAGTATAAAAAGGACAGTTTTTAAATGGGAAAAAGAACTAAGGAGACATTTTTCCAAAATAAAAATGGCCCACAAGTGCCTACGAAGGCGTTCCACTCCTCCGCCTCATCTGGGAAGGTGAAGGCCACCGGCCAGCACTTACCATGGGGAGCAATAGCCAAGAGGGGTGCAGCAGGTGTTGCTGAGGATGTGAAGACCTTGGAGCCCTCAAGCACCGCTGGAAATACGAAATGCCACTTCGAAAAGCAGGTTACACCCTGGGTTACCAAATGCGTTAACAATGCTATTTCCAAATGTGTGCAGTCACAAGAGCTACAAAAAGTATGCAAGTGAATGTTTCTAGCTATGCTACTCATAGCCAAAACAAACAAAAACAAACCAGTAACAAACTGTGTGTACACTCCGTATTTGATGAGCTAAACAACATATGCTAAGTCCATGTAATAGACTATTATCCAAATATAAAAAAAAATGCTCTAAGTCCCTATAATAGACTTTTATCAAATATAAAAAATGAATAATTGAATGTTAATATGTGGACAAGTGTTCTAATATTGTGGGTGAACCTTGTAAACATTATGCTAGAACGTCTATACTAACAGACCACATAGTCTATGAGCTAATTTATAGAAACTTTCAGCAAGATGGCTCAGCAGGTACAGGTGCCTTCTGCCATGCCCTCATAAGGGAAGAAGTAACACACACACACACACACACACACACACACACACACTATGATGCGCGCACACACACTATGATGCGCGCACACACACTATGATGTGCACACACACACAATTAAAAAAGCACATTAAAAACATTGCCGTAAGCAGACAATTTGATATAGGCAGACAGATTAAGGGTATTGAGAGGAAATGGTTGCCTGCACTGAATCCCTGGTTAGGGTGATGAAGTGTCCTGTGACTGTGCTTAGAACCAAAAACTCCGCAGCTAGGAAGAGTAAATTGGAGCATTTTAAATCTCAGCAAAGCACTTTTAGGAACCTAAGTGACTGCTAAAGATTCACTTCCAGCTAATTGCCACAACTGGGCAAACTGCGACTCAGCACCCAGTCATTAACATGGGATAAAATACCTGTCTTGGAGAGTTATTTGAGTCGAGTGTGCCTACTACAATATTCTGCCCATAGTAGGTGAGGTGACCATTAGGATAAGACCAAAGTCTTAACTATACTGGAAGTTACTGTTTAGGCACAATATACTTACAGAGGATTTTTTTTTAAATCAAGCAGAGTGAGATTTGGAAATAGCATAGCTCATACATCTCTCAAAAGACATCAGTTTTCCTGCAACACTTAAAATCCACCCTTCCTTGAGCTCCCATGCTGAAATCTTGAATGAAAAGTGATCAAAATCTACGTAATTTTCTATTATGTTTCTTAAAGTATGAAATTAAGAAAGATTAAGAACCTCCACTCTTTACTTTGAAGATGTTTCAAATACTAGAAATATTTAATTGGCAAATTACTTGCACATGCCATTAAGTGGTTAGACTGAATTTGTTTTTAACAAATTCTATGGGCTCTTATTCCTTAACCTCCACCACACTATAATCTGAAATCATCAAGGTCTTCACTTATGCAAATTTTAACTTCCCACATCTTTGTTTCCATACAGAATAACGAAATTAATGCTCTTTAATTTCTAGAAGATTCACTTTTCGAAGCTTCAAATCAGTGAAAACGAGTTTCCCATTAAGATAAAAAAGATTCATCAAGCTATTGCAAACACTAAACCATAATATCTCTCCTATTGATCTTAAAAAGTCTATTAATACAATAAATGCAAAAAAAGGATGTTTCTGTTAAACACCCAAGTGAGCCCTTTAAGGAGACAGGAGAACTATATAGACTGCACTCGTCTTCTCTCTGAGGGGTCCGCCACCTTCCCTAAGTCTTATTCCTCAAGGAAAATTCGTGAGTTTTCTATGGGAAGTAATATTTCACCTGCTGATACAGCTAACAGCAGCTTATACAGATACGGTTCCCAAGCGTCACATAGAAGATGAACTTGAATCGCAAGTTAAGGAACAATGGTCTAAGTGGATGCAGACAGCCTGGTTCGTGCACCCAGTGTCAAGGCTGTCATTTCAAACCCTCCTGACGAGTACCTTTTTATATCAATCATAGTGAAGGGTCTGAGGAGGAGAACTAAAAGGAACGCTGGCTACAATTGAGGCTCACTCCAGAAAAGTCTGAAAGAAAATGGATGCCATTAAAACAGTAAGCACAGAGAGTGTCACATTACAAATGAGTTTTCTGTAAGATCTTATAAAGCTTTTTATTGTTATTTTGAACACATTCAGACAGTGGTGATGAGGATCTTAAGGCAGACAGAGAGACAGACAGACAGACAGATAGCGTGTGAGAAGCCAAGCTCAGGTCTACTGAAGCCAAATATGATGTCAGTGTATTTAACAGTAAAGTGTAATGTAAAACTCTTCCAGTTTTACACTCTGAGAGGAGTAGAGCAGCCCTAACTGAAGGCCATGTGACATTCTGGAAAGCACACTCTTGTAGTGCCGCAGACAAGCTATGGTTTCTATGAAGCCAGCCACCTTTCCCCACTGAGCCAGCTCACGCACGGAAGGAAAAAATGACACCAGCTATTGTTCACCTGAAGAACGAGCTCTGTTCCCTAGGAGAGCTTGTTTAAAACACATTCCCAAGCGTCACGCCCCAACATTCTGAATCAGCAGGGAGAAGGTCGGAGCCAGAGTATCCACGGTTTTAACAAATGCCACATGCAATCACAGTAAGAACCTAGGGTCAGCCTCGTTCGTGGATAAGAACCGCCCTACTCTAAGATCTGAGCTCTATGAGCACCATAAATCTCCATAGTGGACGACGGTGAACAATGTGGCCGCAAGGACAACAGACATTTAGCAGAAGATATAAATGGCCTCTCACATGCTCTAACTCAATCAATAGCAGAGAGGCCAAATCAAAGGCTTTCTTGGTGTCTGCTAGAAAATGCATTTTTCATACAGTGGAATGACAAGGTCTTCAGCCTTCACATGTAAAGCAAGTCACTTAAAAGAGTGTTTGGAGGCAAACAGCAGACTGTGCTCCAGGCCCAGATGTGCTTGCTTTAATCATCGGCTGGGTCGATTATCATTTTCTTTCATCACCCAGAAGGGGCACCCAAGGAACTCCAAATCTCTAAATTTTTTAAACAGTGTTAAGAATCTTAATTCATGCCGTAAATGCAACATAATATCTATATTGTTTAAAAAAATTTCCTAAGCCAGTTTCCTTAGACGGATGTTATCAAAAATAATTCTCTCACAAAAGCATTAACATACATTTAACCCTACTTAATGGCTTCAAGAACAGATGTGTTGCTAAAGCACACCCACAGAGAGCCCATATTAGTATGAAACTGTTTTATTTCAATTAAAATGTCTAACTATCCACCCCCAGCATATACCTAAACTGTAATTTTCTCTAAGAACTTCCAATATGCACTTGATTTTTGTTTCCTTTATCAACCTATCAGAACAAATCTGCCTTGCAACTGTTGGAAGAAATCAGTCATTAGCAGCAAGATTGCAGCGAATTTTCCAATTTAGAAAAACTGTATTTTTATCTCTCTCTCTCATACTGAAAGAATAATGGTATAATTTTACTATTTTTAGATGAGCTGTACAGTTTAAAATAGTCCACTTTCCCCCACAGCTCCGAGTTTCAGGATTTAATGTTAGCAGCTTAGCTGGCTGTTCTCCACACCGTCTTATGAACAAGCTCTCTTCTGCTTTCACTTTGCACAAACGCAGACATGAGGCACGTGCACACACAGACACACACATTACACACACACAGACACACACACACACACACACACACACGGATAAATGGATGGATGGATGGACTGACAGATGGACAGACAGTAGGGGCTCTCAATCTAATCACTCTACATCCCTGTGGAGAATGGTTAACCTCCAGGCCTGTGGTTAACTAAGAGTGACTTCACATGGCTGTTGTGATTTACTCTTCAATTGATATTCTTCCACTTTCTCAACAAGCCTGCCCTAAAAAAAAAAAAAAAAAAAAGGAAAAAAAAAGGCCTTATTTTTAAAATGGAGTGATGAAGTAGCAAAAAGTACAATATTTTAGCCATTTGAGCATGGACGGTTCTCAAATTATCCCACCAACTGGAAGTGCTCTCTGATACTACTATCTTTCAAAATTGAAGCCATTATGGTCAATCGTGCAAATCCGTATTTAGCTTCTCGTAAATAGCGGATTTTTGACCCAATGAACTGGAACAGCTTCTGAACAGTGTCTGCACTCTGACAGGACGCTCCTGCACAGGGCTCGCTCGCTACCAACGTGGAGGAGCCGGCTTACAGAGCTCGGGCCCTTCTCACCTGGGGTCTCAGCCCCTCTGCGACAAAGTGCCTGTGAGTGGAAAGCACTCCCCTCGAGTTAACATCCGCTTCCTGCAGGACACTGGGCTTCTTCTAATAACATGACCTTCGTGAAATGCCAAATCTAAAATCAGTATTAACAAAGGTAGTCACAAATGACTTTTTTCCACTGAGTTTTTTTTTAAATGCCTCCAGGTTTATTTATTTTTATTTATTTTTGGTTTTTCGAGAAAGTCTTTCTCAGTGTAGCCCTGGAACTCACTCTGTAGACCAGGATGGCTGTGAACTCAGAAATCTGACTGTCTTTGCCTCCCGAGTGCTGGGATTAAAAGTGTGTGTTACCACTGCCCAGCAAGATTGATTGATTGATTGATTGATTGATTGATTGAATGTATGTATGTGATTACACTGTGGCTCTATTCAGACACACCAGAAGAGGGCATCAGACCCCATTACAGAGGGTTGTGAGCCACCATGTGGTTGCTGGGAATTGAACTCAGGACCTCTAGAAGACCAGTCAGTGCTCTTAACCCCTGAGCCATCTCTCCAGCCCTCCTCCAGTTTTTCATCTAGTTCGATACCAAGGGACGTCCCAGTCTTTTGGCAAATCTGCCTTTACCTGAATCGTGGGCTTTTTGTCAGTTCGTGTTCCCACACGGTTAACTCCCGTCCCTTCCTGAGGCTTCCCCAGCCCAGGACCGGAACAGGCTGTTACCACTTATTTCCTTATTTTGTCATCTAGCCTGCCTGTTGTCCCAGTGTCCCCGACCTAATCACATTTGTCACTACAGGAATTGATAGACTCTAACCTGAATCCAGGGAGGGCCCCCGTTCATGTCACGTGTGTCACAGAAGCAGCTGGCTGAAAAGAAATGGTCTGGAATTAAGTATAAACTAGCCCAGCGACCATTTTGGCTTTATGGGTTTCACATAGTGTGATACAAACACAGGACAGGAAGCTCACGTTCAGGCTTGTCTCCCAAATGCTAGTTTGAGCAAAGTTAGAGATTTCTTTTCCTACAGGGCTTGTCAGTGCCTTAATAAACTTAAGCTCTTATGCTTTATGACCGCCTAATGGTCTTTTTCTCACAACCCTTGTTAACATGCGCAGGAAATGTTGCACAAAATCAAACATCTTTTGATGTAAAAATTAAAGGACAGAGTCAGTGTACTTTCTAATAATGGCAAGACCGGACTGGTTTCTGGGCTTGTTATGTTCCGGTTTTGAGGCAAGGTCTCACTCTCTGGCTAGGAACTTGCAATGTAAGCCAGCTGTTCTACTCTCGCAAGAAGACACCTATTCCCTTGCCTCACGGATGACAGATGTGTTTGAGGACTTGCACCATTCACAACTCCCCGCTCTAAGCATCGCCACAGTCCTCGACCAGGGCTATAAAAGACCTGCACCAGCTCCCAACTGCTTTCCTACCAGACAGACTCTTACCAGGGGTCCTGAAGTTGACATGACATGGTTTCTCCTCCCTGACAGGACTGAGTAGGGAAGTCCTCTTGGTTCATCCAATTCCACTGTTGTGTAGATGCCTGCTTGTTTTTATATCTTCATGCCTATGATGAATTTCCCAGAACACTTTGCTAACTTCTTATAGCATCTGCCGTCCAAAAGTCCTTAGGCTGCCACATCCCATTTGACATGGTCCACTTGGATTAAAAGGCTGTTAGCCACACCTACATTTGATAACTCTGCACTACCCTATGAAAAATCTTAGAACTTGTATATTCATCTGCAGTTCAATAGTCATTTAGATACCTTGGTACTGCGCATGTCTTCAGCTAGAATTATTTGGGGGCTCATGGCTCAGCAGACCCAAAGCCATATGTTAATGAGACCTGTAGGCTGAGGTCCTAATGGGTTTATCATAAATGTACACAGCACATACACATAACACATCACTGTAATTATCCAACGGATGATACAGGTAATAAATTACATATGGAGGGGCTGTGCGTTCTGTGCCACTCACGGGCAGTGGGTGGTGTAACAGAATGGGTTGTAGAATGTGATCATCCCAGAGCTGGGACTGCCAATCTCGTATGGCCTGAGAGGTGGGCAGTGCTCTTCACGTGGCTGATGGGCTGCAGGTAGCACCATTGGCTCAGAAGACATCCCAAAGAATAAGAAACAAGAGGAATCAGGCATCATGTTTGGGATGAGAAATGTCGCCATAGGCTTATTTATTTGAATTCTTGGCCTCCGGTTGGTGGAACTGTTTGGGTAGGATTGGGAGGAGTGGCCTTGTTGGAGAAGGAGTGTAACTGGCTTTGAGTTCTCAAAAGAACTGTCTCTGTCCCCACTGCTGACACCACGTCATGGTTGGGGATCAAGATGTCAGTTCTCAGTTGTTCCTTCCACCATATCGTTGGTATGACATCACGGAACCTAACCTCTGAGACCATATGCCCCAATTGGTGCCTTGATCATGGGGTCTTATCATAGAAATAGAAAAGTAACTAAGAGAGTGGTGGGTCGGGGGGAGGTTCCTCATTCTGGCTAGTATTATAGCATTACCACTTTTATAAAAACCTTTGCTTTTTAGATATTGCCCTGATATGTAGTGATGTTTTCATAGGGTCTGGGAAGGGAGGCATCGCCTCCATTTTATACATGAGAAAATAAATTCAGAATGCTAAAGTCAGCCAGGTGGTAGTGGCACAAGCCTTTAATTCCAGCACCTTGGAGGTGCAGGCAGCTGGATCAGAAAAACCCCTGTCTCAAAATACAAACAAACCAATAAAAAGGAGACACACACACACACACACACACACACACACACCAAAGCTAAAATCATTCACCCATCCATAAACAGCTTGAAAGGCGCTGAGGGGGCCGATGCTCCCACCGCTGTCCTTTCTAAATTCCAAGCCGACGCTCGTCTGCTACACTTGCTTCTCCTGCCCTAACCCCTCGCCCTACACGGCTGAAAGTCTGGATCTTGTGAATTAATGTGAAATGTCCCTCCCAGGCTCACGTGTTTTAATGCTTGACTCCAGTTGGTGGTTGTGTTCCGGAAGTTTGTAGAACCTGCAGGAAGTAGAATCTCTCTGGAGGAAGGCAGTCACTCAGGGTAAGCCTTGGAGCCTATAGCCCAACGTCACTTCCTGTCAACGCTCTACCTCTTGACCGTGGTCACGGTTTATCTAGCTGAGTCACAACCACCTTCGGTGTCCTGCTCCCTGCTGTAGACTCTACCCCCGGAACTGTAAACCAGAGTAACTCTATCCTGCCTTAACTTTCTTTCAGTCAAGTATGTGGTCCCGGCAACAAAGAAAGTAACATCGGGTGCTTCTCCATTGGAGCCCCTAGCCCAGCTCTTGCTGCCTTTATCCCCTTGCCAATTTGTCCCTACGAAGAAAAGAGTGTCGTGTATCAAGGAGTCCATGCCTTAACTCTCTTTACCCGAGCCCAGCTTCCTCCCATTTCTACTCAGGCATGTAGAGCAAAGCGAGTAGAAAAGGCCCCGTGCTCTGTGGAACCCACGAGGTAACACTGTCCTGAGACCAGCTTCCTCTGGCCCCCATGCCACCCTGAGCCAGATGCTCACTGGGGATGTGAGGACTCTCACAGACCCACTTCAGTGCCCTTCTAGTGGAAGCTGTGTTTACAGAGCTGCTGGGGGGACTGGGCGTCTCGCCATGCAGAAACGAAGAGGGCAAAAAGCCAACACAATAAATCAATTAGCCTAGCTTACCTCTGGGGTTCTAATCTCCACTTGTGATAAGACCGTGGGGACAGAAAAAGCTAAGCTGACGGTGGCTACGTGTGTTTGATTGTGCTGTGTGACATCATCTGTGTTTGTCCCTAGTCTGTGAACTTCCCACGACACACCAAAACACAACAGGAGATGTCTGAACAAATTGGAAACAATCCAAACATTTAAAGTGGGCACCCTGAAGGTTAACCTTCCTAACAACTTGACCGCCCTTGGAATCACCACGCAGACACACTTCAGGCTGTATTGCGAGGGTGTTTCCAGAAATGTTTAACTGAAAAGGGGGTGACCCACCTTGAATGTGGGTGGCACTGTCCCAGTGGCTGAAGATTCAGACTGAATGAAGAATGAGAAAATTAGTGGCGTGTCAACGTGCAATTATTTGCACAGTATGACGAGCTGTCTCGTGTTCCTGCTTAGTACTCGGCTCTCAATGCCTTCCCCGTAAGGACTAGAATTTCAAACTGTAAACAAAATGAGTGCCTTCTCTCTTCAGTTGCCTTCTGTTGAATATGTGGTCACAGCAACAAGAAGACTAATACACACACGTTGGCCATTTCCCTTACAGTACAACCTATATGCTCAAAGGGCTGCAGGCTTGTTTCTAGGCAAGAGTGCAGCAGGTTTACAGGAATCTCCATCAGAAGCAATCATAGAACTTTCCAGAACCTCATTAAAAAAAAAAAAAAAAAAAAAAAAACTCTTTAAAAAAGAGTTTACTCCAGTCTCGGCACCCTCAGCTCTTTCTCTTCTACACTCAGATTTTAGGGTTTTCTGTAGCTTTGCAGCAAACTTTGATGAAGATGCACCTGCCTTTTGATATTAAGAAAGGCTTCCACTGCACAAGCAGCATGTGCACACCAGCTGGAGAGAAGCAGTTCAAAGCTCATGGTCCCCGGAACCGTGCATCCCAAAGCAGCAAAGTGCTCCGTGAAGACAGGGTGACCACAAGAAGTACTGGGACTGTGGGAAGCTCTGGTGTGGGTGGCTTATAATCACTGTCGCCCCAGGCAGCGGCAAGCGTGGCTCACAGAGAGGAAAGGGGACACAGGAGTCCTTTCTAGTGGTCACCCTCTGCGACAGCCCAAGGAGCCCACCTAACTCAAGCAGAGTATTAAAGCTAAGCCAGAGCAGAGTCCGTCCTCTGCAAAGAGAAGACATGTGAGCCACAGCCCCCGGTGCAGTATGCTTTAAAGGAACATGCTAACTTCTTAAGAGAATGTGTGGGCCAGCCCAGCCGCAAGCCCTTTGATCTACAAGGGTGTCCTTCCTGCCTGCGAGATAGGCTAGGGCAACGGTGGCACAAGGCCTGTGGGAGGAACCGACTAATTTCTGCTTTGACTTAAGGTTCATTCCATGATGTGGAACCCATACCCGACACTGCTTGTGAGACAGAAACCCTGAGACTAGGCAGCCCAGAGACTTAAGGTAAAATCAAACAATCAAACCACTGTGTTATTATATATATATATATATATATATATATATATATATATATATATATATATGAAATGACAAAGTGACTCTTGACCTCTAAGGACATCATCTTAGACCCATAGGTCAGCGCCTCGCTCAGCCATCATGAGAGAAGCTTCCTCCTGCAGCGGATGGGAACAAACACAGAGACCCACAGCCTGTGTAGAGTGAAAGACATTGGAACACTCGGTTGTCAATGCGATGTCTCCACCAAACCCCTCCATCAGGGCTCAGGGAACTCGGAGGAAGAGGAGGCAGAAAGTCTAAGAGCCAGAGGGGATGGTGGGCACCGAGAGAACAAGGCTCTCTAAATCATCAACAGGAGCAGAGCTCACATGAGCGCAGAGGCGGCACGCACGGGGCCCTCCTGGGTCGGGAACAGGTCCTTTGTGTATATATCAAGGCTAGGTTCGTGTGATATCAAGTTTAGTATCTGTCAAGGGGGTGTGAGTGGGTTTCTGTCTCTCCTGTCTTCTCTTGGGCTCCTCTATTTGAGGGGTTAGTTTTTGTGTTATCGTATGATATCATCTTTTACTATTATCCCTTAGAAGCCCGTTTGTTCTCCAGTGAGTCAGAAAAGGAAGTGGGTCTGGATGTGAAGGGAGGTGGGGGAAACTGGGAAGATATGGGGGAACTGGGGGGAAAGGGAAACCATAGTTAGGATATATTATGTGAAGGGGGAAAATATATTTGAGAGAGAGAGAGAGAGAGAGAATATGAATGTGGGTGCCTTTCATTCCTAAAACAAAGAAATGCTCCCCCACCGCCTTCCTTACCAAAAGTCACTTCTCCTTTGCCAGCTTTGTCAAACAGCTGGAACGCCACCATAAACAAGGCATCCGGAGCACACAGGACAGATTCAAATGCGACAAATTCCTGGAAGGATATTAACCTGCAATATAAAGTAAGCAAATACACAAAGTCAGTCCCCTATAGAAATTAAAACTGTGCAATCATACACTAAAGTCACAAGATCAGATGCCACCGTTGACCCGTCAAATCCAGTTTCGCACAGCTAGCAAGCACGCCGCCTTTGCGTGGGCGTCCAGTGTGAGGGGATCAAGGGCAGGTGTGCTGGGAGCACGTGGGCGAACACTGACTGGCGTGGGATTTCTGACCTCAGTTTCCCCTTGACTCGTTGTTGGGTCCTGTGGCTGAAGCTTGGAGACCTTATAAAGCGATGGCAAACCCGAGAAGCAGCCCCGTTCCTTATAAACAGCCTTATACACCACATACAACGAACTCATAAGTTCCCAATCATGACTGCCACTCTCCTGACCACACGTGAGGGACGGATGCCACACAGGCAACTTCGGCTAGATCAGGCAGGTCATGGGACTCGTGAAACTTCTGTGACAGTATACAAGAAAGACAGATCCGAATGCAGGGACCAATACAGTGAGAGTGGACTTATGGCAGAAAGTCAAAAGGAGGAGGGTGTAGTGGGAGATATTAAAAAGGACCTACAAGTCCCTGCACTACGCCGGGCACCGGTGGGCCACATGACTCCAGACAGAAGATCTCAACTTCGGTCGCTCTGGGCAGAAGCTCCTGAGTTCCCTTGACTAATGGGATCGTGGCCACGCCAGCCCCATACAACCACCGTCCACCCCACGGTCAGCCACCACAACATTTAGCAACCCCGTAGAAACAAAACTCTTGGGAGACCTGCAGGCTTCCCAAAGCTAGGGCCCGCAACTCTGGCCCGGCCCGGTCCAACCACCTCTGCCTCTAGACCAGCCTCATCAGGACCGATGGCCGTCTTCCCAGCTCCAGTTCGAGGCTGCCTGTTCCTTCTCAGCCATAACCCCCTGTGGTCAGCGGTCCAACCTTCCAGTAACCCAGTAAAACAAGACTCTTGAAGTTTATAATTACCTAGTCAGATTTATGTATCAATAAATTCTCAATTCACAAGATGCCCATACATTCTTTTCAGAGCCAATTGATAATGATAAAAGTTGCCCACTTAGATTGGACAGTTATCCCAATTATTCTATCCTTTTTGACTGCAAATTCTCAGCAGTTAAGAGATTTTTCTCCTCTTGCAGAGACTGAAGTCCAGTTCCCAGCGCCCACACCGGGTGGCTTTCAATGGCCTTTAAGTCCAAAGGATCCAATTGCCTTTTCTGGCCTTTCACCCACATGTGCATGAGTGCGCGCGCGCGCGTGCACGCGCGCGCGCGCGCACACACACACACACACACACACACACTCATTAAAACATTTTTGTACAAAAACTTTGTTACAGAAGTGAAACAAAAACTGGACCTTAAAATAGAAGGGCAATTCAGCTGTGCAGGGAGATGAGGGAACCAGAGGCCCAACACAGGGGACAACAAAGCTGGGACACACACACAAGCAGATGGAAATTGTAACTGATTTATACCTGGAGGATGACACTAATAAAAGAATCGTGTGCTGGAGGGCCAGAGGTGACCTTAAAGGCAAGAAAAGGCCACAACATCCTTCTTCATGAAAAGCAGAGAGAGCGAGACTAGAGCAACGTCACGTGACCAAGTCCATGCTTGAGGAAGAGCGAGCGTGGCAGGCCACGTGCCAGAACTCACGAGGAGGAGAGGGCTCCACCGAAGACTTCCTGGGAACAAAGGCCTATGCTGTATTATAAAGGCTCCAACATTTCAGTAATCTACTGGGAAAGTCCAAGTCTCTGAGGTTATGGGAGAAGAAAACGGGAGTCTTTTTCCATGTGTCTCAGCACACTTAATTCCTCCGAAACTTCCGGAGAGAAATCCATTTGTAGGCCGATGTATCTGTCTGCAAAGTTAACTCAGCTGCTTCCCAGAATGTCACCTGGTCACCACAATGCGACCAAAAAAGGAAAACTCCACGCGTGTTCCATTCGTCATCTCCCCAAAAGATAACCTTTTGGAACGGGTGGAACACTCAAGAATAACAGGCCGTTTCAAGAGAATACCTGCCCAGACCAGGTCTCACAGGGATAGACCAGGGCATGGTGGGGGGCGGGGAGGGGAGCAGGCAGGACTCAAACATTCTTGGCTAACAACGTCAGGATACAGGCACAGCATACACAGCCCAGGGAGTGCCAGGGTTGTGCGTAAAAAGCAAACACAATAATGCACCAGGAGGGCAGTGAAGGGAGCTTTCTTTGCCACGGAAGAACTCGGAAGGGCGTCACCAAGTCATGGCATTTAAAACATACATTTTAAAAGCAACTAGATTTTAGAGATCACTCATCTCAAACTCTTTCTGCCTTTGAAGAAACAAACTGAAATTGTTGGCCGCTGGCATTTTGGACTACCGAGCGGGTAGGCTAGCCGTCCCTCTGAAGGGAGCTAGGGGGGACAACAAGATCATCACACACACGGGGAGGGCAGCGGGTGGACACGGAAGATCAAACTGCATACAGGGGACGTTGTGAAGAGCCAGAGACCAGTCTGAGTTGTCGTGTCAGACATACAAGTCAGGAGATGGACCTCCATGGGTCACAGAGAGACGTCACCCCGCGTTTTAAGATAAAGTCAAGGTGAAGTCTCTGCTTATCAAAGACCAAAGAGGTAAATGAGTTTAAAGGACAGAGGCATTGATAGGCTTGATGACTACCTAGAGTAGGTCAGAGCTACATGGGCACTTGTGGGAGCAGGAATAGAGGACGGAACGAAGATATGAGGTGGGGCCGCGGTGGCCACTTTGGTCAGGAGGTGACGTCAGAGGATAAACAGAAGGACAGAGACCAGGAAGCTGCCACGCCTCCCTGTAGACTGACGAGTTAAGCGAGGTGACGGAGACAATGTCAAAGGAAAATGGCCATGGGAGCTTTGGAGAAGAGGCTCTGCAGTTCCCTGATGCTATCACCTGAGTGCAGGCATTTCAGATGCTGGGAGCATAGAATGGATGATGTCTCTCCAAAACGCTAACCCGCAGAGCCTAGCATCCCAGCTTACCTGGACAAGGGCTCCTAGCGGGATGAGGAGTTGCTGGGGTAGGGTGATGAGCTGAGCCAATGATTAGCAACCTGGACACACATCCACGGGGTGGGGGAACACCGTGTGAGGATGGAGAAGGAGGAGGAGGAGGTCATGGCTATGGGTCTATACTAAGTCAAGGAGCACCAGACATTGCGGGCACACCAGCCCCATCTTCCAGGAGCTGGAAGAAAAGCACAGAACAGATTCTCTCTCAAGTCCTCCAGGACAGAAGAGCCTCCCCAGCAACCTTCATGCCTTCCACCATCCAGGGCATGAAAAATTAAACTTTGGAAAAGTTTAAGACATACAGTTTTTAGCACTGAGTTACAGCGCCTGAGAACACTTAAAAGAGAAGCAAAGATTGGAAACAAGGACCTGGGTGGGAAGGGGTTAAAGAAGAGTTGCCGAAGGCTTGGCTGACACTGTGATAAGCATCTCTGGTCATCTTCCTCAGACTGCTCTAATAAAGGGACTCATCGATTGGCCCGTCCCTCCCAAAGGACTACAGGGAGTGGGGTAACTGTCTCTGCTTCCTCCTTGCCACGCGCATGACCCTTGGCCCCTCCGCGTGCTGAGGTTACAACAAGCCCTGCACCTACCCTGTCTGTTGACCAGGAGAAAGCCACTGGGCAGCAGGAGGAGGGTGTTTATCGTGCTGAGACTGCAAGCAAGCACAGTGTTAAAACAACCTACAAAGACACCAAGCTCGTCAAGAGAGCCACACTGTGTGGGGTGTAGAAAAGAAGCTCTTGTTCTATGGGCTGAATAAGGCTTAAAATTCAATAAAAAGAGCATCCTGCCTGCCTCGAGATGATTCAAAAGCCCGGAGACTCTATAAGGGTGTAACAGGTTCTACTCAGCTGTCTTAATGTTACTTCAAAACCATAACCGGCCAGCAAAGACTGGTATTTTAGGCATGTTACTGATACCAAAAAGGTATGTAATTTGGTAATCCTATTAGATACAAGCATTACGCCTCTAGGTAGGAGGTATCCAGAGGAACCATGAAATCATAATGTACTATTGTTCATCAAGATCATTCTGGATTTTCCAGGTAATCTGACTAGAAGGCCAGGGGAATAATTATACAGTACTATGTTCACTTGCAGAATGGTTTCCACAAACATCTATATTTTCATATAAACACTGCTTCAGCCTTACTTTACAGGTTTAATGGGTATTAACATAAGTTACAAGGAAGAATACAAGCTTCGTCAAGTTCAGACCTGGCTGCTGAGCTCACTGGCTTCCTTTCCAACCACCCCCAACTGCCAAACCTTCTTTCAGTATACTAGATGCCCTTTAAAATAATCACGTAACTCTGTTAGCTCCATGACAAGTGCGGATTGAGAGCTATGCGTGTCTGCACTCTCTCACAGCTCACAGTAGGATACAGTCACTGAATGTGGAAAGAAACACGGAAGTGAAGTCGCATGACGTGGCTCACAGGTTAGGGGACAACAGGTGTCTAAATAAACAGGACATTTTTCTAGCATGTCATTTGGAATTTCTAGAGCACCAGAGCCACCGTTCCCTTCGTCCACTTACAACAGCGGCAACTCTTACGGCTGCCTAAAGTCCAGATGAAACAGCCCAGACATTGCGCGCCACCTCAAAACACTTAGTCCAAGAGGAACTGGGATAAAAATGGATTGAGTCAGGGAAGATTGACTTCGGTGCTAAAATACTTGTTGCTCTTGTCCAATACAAGGGGTTGATTCCCAGCACTCACATCACAGCTCACAACCATCTCTAACTTCAGTTCCAGGCGATCTGATGCCCCCTTCTAACCTCCTGTGCACCAGACCCCCACAGGCAAACATGCCTGTACACAAACATGCAGGCAAAACAGCCATCCACACATATTCATTAAATAAATAACTCCTTAAAAATCAATTTAAAAATGGATTGCATGTGAACAGGTCAAAATGGAGCCCCATTTCTGTTTTAATTAGCACGTGCTTAAAGAAAGTAGAATCCACTGCTACAGTTTATAACAAAGCAGACACTATCAAATAAACATACTAGATAGCTACCTACCAAAGTATAGCCACTATTTTTAAAATCTCAGTACAACTTTGGGTCTTCCGGACAATCCCAACTATGCAAGAAACAGCTTTTAGTCTAGTTTCATATAAGAGAACTCGGATCCAAAGCTGTGTTGTTATGAGAACAGAGAAAAGTAGGCAGTCAGGTCAGAGAACTAGAGACAGGTCCGTGAGTCCACAGAGAAAGCCTAGTGTTATGTTGAGAGAGGAGACGGAGAAAAGCGTGCTGAACTCTGAGGAGAGACAGGATGGGGGAACATGGGGCTGGTCTCGGTGTGAAGAGGCAGGGAGCAGGGAGAATGCAGAGCAATGGGCCTGTGGCAGCGCTGGGGAGAGGCGAAGGCCAAGCTAGGAAATGGCTGATGGGTGCACTGCAGTGTGGCTTCTACGCTTCCCTGTGTGTGAGGTGCGCAGAGGCGAGGGCGAAGAACAACTGGGGTTGAAGGGGATGATCTCTGCTCCCCAAGATGGGTAGTGGGCCAGAGGAGCAGCAAGTAAACCAGGAACCAAAGAAGAAAGGCCTAGACGAAGAGACACAGGGGAATCAGCTTGCTGGAGTGCGTGTACGCGGAGCTGTAACGGGCACATCCGAGCTGGTAGCCAAGTCCTGACCGTGTCATTGACAAGTCCATGCATTCTCCCAAATAAGCAAATGAATTGAAAGGAAAAGGACTAAAGAACCAGGAAGGCCGAGATGAGAAAGAAGGGTAGACAATAGCAAGTACTCATCTCCTAAGGACAATTTGGAAACATAGCAAGAGGCTTAACATGTCATTATTCTTTGTCATAGTTGCAGTTTCTACTGCTGTGATGAAACACCATGACCAAAGCAAGTTGAGGAAGAAAAGAGTTTAGTGGCTTGTGGGAAGTCAGAATGGAACTCACACGGGGCAGGAACCTGGAGGCAGGAGCTGATGCAGAGGCCATGGAGGGGTGCTGCTTACTCACTTGCTCTCCATGGCTTGCTCAGCCTGCTTTCTTATTGAACCCAGGACCATCAGTCCAGGAACGATACCACCCACAATCGCTGAGTCCTCCTACACCAAACACTAATTAAGAACATGCTCTCCGGCCAGCTCTCATGGAGGCATTTCCTTAACTGAGGTTGCTTCCTCTTGGATGACTTTAGGACTTGTCAAGTTGACATAAAACTATCGAGCACATTCTTTGACACCACCATCTCACTTCTAGGAATCTATCATAAGAGAAAAGTTAGTGAATATGTACACGCTTTTACTCCCAGGAATCCTCACAGAGCATTCATTGATATTAGCGGAAAAACTACACACACACACACACACACACACACACACACACACACACTATGAAGAGGAAAGAAAGAAAGAAAGAAAGAAAGAAAGAAAGAAAGAAAGAAAGAAAGAAAACCCTTCAACATACAATATGTGCTAGGTTTACTAAAAGACCATTTATATATACAGTACTACCTACCCACCAAAAAATGTTATAAACACACCATGGCATTAAATTAGAAATCTCTTAAACACATTACCTGACTCCATTAGCAGGGCCTGCTGGGACCTGCGTGCTGTCCAGCACTGAGGAACCAAAGGCAGGAGGATCTTGGCCTGAATTCCGGGGGCGGGGGGGGGGGGAACCCCGGGAAAGCCTGAGCTATAGGGTGAGACCCCTAATTCAGAAAACCCAGCTCCAGAGGGCTCAACAGGTTGACAGTGCTTGCTCCAAGCCTGCAGACGACAGTTTGAGCCCTGGGACCGACATGGTGAGAGGAGAGATTTTCACATGTTACCGTGTGCCTTCACACGCGCTTGCACACATGCTCTCACACACACATTCCCCAAGATAGCGATAATCAAATAAATAAATAAATAAATACCTCTAAAATTAAATAACAAAGCCAAGTTACTCCATTTCGCTAAGAGTGGACAAAAATATTTATATAAGCACAAATCCTGAACCATGCCTATCAAAGTGTTAACAGTATATATCTGTCATTAAATTATTTACAATATAAGGTTTTTTTTTCTTCTTTTTTTTTCATGATCATAATTTCTATTTTTATACCAATAACACATAGACCATACTGGTTTTTGCAACAAGAAAAAAAAATTAAAATTTACACAAAACCAAACAGCAAGTCCAAGCCTTGATGCAGGCAGAGAGGGCTGAGAGGGCAAGAAGACAAGACAGAGAAAAGGAAGGACTTCTTGGAGGGCATCAGAGGAACGTCAATTATCCAAGGTGGGCAGCTCTCCTCTCCCTCCCTGCTGGGCTCATCCTGCCCTGCAGAGGCTGAGACCCCATGTGGCCCTTTCATCTTCCGCCCAGTCCCTATCTCCAGGCCAGTTCTGCGGCTCTGAGAATTCACACAGCTGCGCAGGAGGCTCTGATCTGCTCAGACTTTAGGAAGTTTGAGTGTAGACAATGCACCATATCAAAATCCAATTACCACTTTACTCCAATTCCTAACCACAAGAAGGCTTCCCAAAAACAACTTTTGCTTATTACCCCCTTCTGTGCGCTGCAACAGAAGCCAGGCAATTGTCCGGGATTAGTGGTGGAGATAAAAGGAAAACAGTAAAATCTAACTCCAGAAGCAGAGTTCCAAGACCACCCATGTTCAGGTACTGTGGTTCTGAAGAGGAGGAGGAGGAAGAGGAGGAGGAGGAAGAGGGGGAGGAGGAAGAGGAGGAAGAGAAAGAGGAAGAAGAGGAGGAAGAGGAAAGGGAGGAAGAAGAGGAAGAAACAGAACCGCAATCAGAATCCCACTCCGTGTTCTCCAGCAAAGAGCCGTGGGCTCTATAATGTTAGCATCTTTTAACAGCTTTTTGGCTTTCCCGGCTCTGTTCCTTGAATACCTTGCAAATAATGCACTGGACAGGTACGGTGATCACACACTAGGCTATGTATGTGTCCTGGACACAAATGACTACAATTAGAATCTGGGTCATCAAGGAACCACTATTTAAGGGAGGGGTAAAGCAAGGAGCACGAAGGTCATCCCAGAATCAGGTGACAAAATGCAAAGAATCCAGGAGACAGGTGCATGAGAGTTGTGCTGGGACCCCAGGCCCGGGGACTCTTCTTCAATGGCGTGATGAGCCCCAACTCCTGCGCTTCTAGCCTGCGGAGACTGAAAATCAGCATGCAATTTAGAGTAGCGGCGAGGAGGCTTTGCCAGTTAGTTTGGTTAGTGGAGGCATAAGGGAACCATGCAAGGGGCCTAAGACACTGGAGACTAGCTAGCCTCCCTGGGGAAAGGTGACAGCCAGTGGCTACAGAAAGAGTAGCAGGGCCATTCGATGACTTTGATACCCGCGAACCTGCAAACAGCATCACTGTGAAGTGTTTGCAAGGAAGTAACATGCCTTGCCATTGGAACGACCCCTTGAGCCGGCACTGCACAGCACACAGCCCGAGCGGCTCTAGTTGATAGCAGCAAAGAGAGTGTGGCCACAGCCAGGGTGTATTTGCTAAGGCGGTCCTGGAGGAGTCTCTTCTAGAAGTCCAGTTAGGGCTCTGTCCCCCTGGATGACACCTGGAAGCCTGTGGCTGCAGGGACACTTGCAGTCAGAAGACTGGTAAGACCAAGGATATGGGAACGGCCCATTAGGTAGGTGACAAGGGAGATCACACATAAACACTCTAACAGGCTGGCTGGTGGTCAGAGAGCATAAGAAGGCCTCTCAGCCCTAATTATGCAAATTCATATGCTGGCTTTCACTGACGTTTAATGTTTAAAACACGCTCCTAAGAAGAAGCCATGCTCCGCTTTTACGTTCCAAGCCAGCAGGAATAAAGTGGAGACTACACTAAGTTCTAGCCTTACTTCAACTTTACCGCCCACTGGCCTCCTCTCCTAGTCCATGAGGGGTGTGTCTGCCTTGCCTGCCTTTCCTCTCCCGTGTGAGGTCCACCCTGGCTCCTGCGAGGGCTTGGCCTCATTCCGCTGGAGGCTGGTATGATTAACTTACAGATCAGCTGAACTCTGGTTCAAGCCTCACTGGAGTGGTTGCCAAGGGCCTATTTAAATCCATTGGCTCCAATGGAACCTCACACACCATTCAATCAGGCAGGCTACTACCTGGCTCTGAAACGCTATTAAAGACGTTTATTAGTGATTTTACTGTGTTGCTATCATGAATTTGGTCTATAAATAGCACCTCTGCATACATCACTGCCTCCATATTGGCAAGGGCAGATAGATATATATGCTTTGGTAACTGTGAGCTTACCACAGTGAGTGACTCATCTACATGCCAACCTACCTGTGTGCCCACAGCCTCACAGGTCATTGTATCACTCAAGCTCCTCAGACCGACAGTGTCGGCCAGGGAGATGCTATTTTTGCACCTTCAACATTCCCTCCCATGCCAGAGGTTGGTCACCAAGCACTTAGGCCAATGTGACTCACCCTCTTGTGGTTCTCCTTTGCCGGTAGTCAACATTAAGTCATGTCTTCTAACAATACGCTTTTTATTTCCCATCTTCTCTTTCTTTCCCGATTACGTAACTACTGCCCATGGATCCTGGGGGAATCTGTGTCCCTGTGCAAGCCACGTTTCTACCTTTCAAACTTTGAGGTATAAAAAAAGGTCGGACTGTGGCCAATTTCATCCTAAAGAAGAACGCCAAAAGCCTTCTAAACTACAGGCAAATTCTGTCTCCACCATCTCGAGATAAATAGGTATCAATGGTAGAAAAATGTCATTTCTAAAACCTGAGAATTTGGGGCCAGAGAGAGGGATGGCTCAGCAGCCTCCTCTGGCCTCCACAGGTATCAGGAATGCACATGGTGCACATACATACATACGCAGGCAAACATTCACACACAACATATAAAAACTTAAAGATGCTTTTGAAAAAAAAAACGCTGAAAACTTACCTTATCACATATTATATTATTCCAATTGCATATATCTACAAATACTGAAAGCAGAGCAATAAGTACATATCACAAACATATATATGATATGTGTGTATATATGTATATATGTGTGTGTGCATATATGTATATGTGTACATATATGTGCATAAATAGACATATATATGTATATGTATGTGTATATGTATGTGTGTATATATATGTATGTATGTATGTGTGTGTATGTGTGTGTGTGTGTGTGTGTGTGTATATATATATATATATATATATATATATATATATATATATATTACATTCGTGATATTTTAAGATTATCCAAAGATTTTTTTTAAGGAGAAATGTGCTGAACTTAACACAGAAGAAAAAGAAAAACAGCTGACTATAAAACCCTCATGTTAATTTCTTTATTGTCTTTAAGAAGACACTAAGGAAGGAGGGGAGGGTAACTGCACAGCCCGTTGGAATAATGATTCACCCTAACTGCAGGGTTTTTAAAGCACTGATTCTGACATCTTTTCTGCTTCTTTAGTTAAGGCTGGATGAGAAGGCTTGGACTTTATTAAAATAGCAAATGAAGGATAATGGGAAGATTAAGCCCACAGAAAAGCAGTCGCTCACAGAGAAGCCAGCAGGTGAGCCATCTGTCAGCTGCTGCAAGTGGCCACTAAGGTGGTTGATTCTCCAGTCTCCCGTTCTTGTCTTGCCTTCCCTCCAAAAATGGAGTGGGCAGGCAGCGAAAGGGGAACAAGCGAGGGTGACTTTTATTTGTCTCGAGGGAAAAAGAACCCAGTAGGGAGAGAGACGCTCAAGTGGGGAGGCTGGGACTTGAGGAGCCTTCCACGACCACTGGCGTACCGGCCGAATGTTAATCAGCCATTTTAAGTGCACGGAGACCAACCAACAGGCAGAGCGCAGGCTGTAAACCCTTGGCTCTCTGAACAGCAGCCCCCTGGCCTTGGAGGGGAGAATCTCCTGAAGCATCCCAGGCTGCAAGTCAGGTGTGGCCAGGAGTGATTTTCCTTATGGAGAATTTCAGTAAAAGACAAAAACTGAGCAGGATGGTTTTTACTGGAAGGCACTGCTGTTCTCAGTGGATTTTTCTGAATGTCTGAACCCAAATAATAATAATTCAAACAATACCCTAAAACTAACAAAAGGCCTCTAAGCACACACAGGAAGTCATAAGGTCAAATAGGCTGGGGGTTTTCAGTTCGTTGGTTGGGATTTCTTGTTTTGTTGGGTTTTTTTGTTTGTTCTGTTTTTTTTTGTTTGTTTGTTTTTGCATCTGCCAGTGGCGAATTCCTATTTCGTCTGTCACTCTGCTTTAGAAAGTATAAAAAATAAGCATCAACCGAAATAATGATTAAACATATGAACCCAAGTTAGACTGATTTCCTATGAGCAGCATTTTTTTTAATTACAAATATCTTAGCCTTTTCTTTTATTCAATTGTAATTCCTATATTTGGATGAAAGTACACCAAACTCGCCCTTGGTGTAAACGTGATATAGACCCCGGGCAAAGCAAAATGTAAATGACAGGAAAAGCCGCTATCATTTTAAAAACATAGACTGATTCATGGTGAGGACAAAAAGAAATAATAAAAGTACATGGTCTTGGGCCAGAATACCACCCCAAATCCCACATTAATATCTGCTGTGCCAGCTGAATTCAAATTAACCCAATTTTTACATGTTAATTAAACCAGCTATTTTCTTCTTATTGTATTTTTGCTTCTTAAATAGTAGAGTCTACGAGTGATTCCCAACAGACTTGTTCCAACAACAATGACGTATTCATTTACTTCTATTGTGACCATACAATACAGTAACTGAGCAGTAATTTTTCACAGTCAATTACATGTGTGGTTCTTTATGCTTAAAGATGCTGAAATAATGTGTACTATAGAGCCATATGCCTGAGTCTCTAGCCCGCCAGAGGCAGTTGCCTGGGTAACACATTTTCTCTCCAGTTCAGCATAGCCCTTCATTGACTATCATTAGGTGTCATTAAATAGCAAACATTAACATGAACTTCAATATACTACTTACATAGAGTCATTTTACCCATGTAAACAAGTGTTCCATCGGTTATAATACGTTTAAAATAGATTATGATTTTCTATATTTAAGAACATGAAAAGGTATCCACGTGTTGATCCTAAATTGAATTTGCACTTTTTTTTTTTTTTTTTTTTTGGTCAAATGAAAATTCAGACTGAGTTTCAGGGACAACCCTTCTCATAGCCACGGTAGTAACATCCCATGTAAACAGAGAAGGCTGAAAGGTTTTCAGTTTACTCAGCATTGGAAAAAAAAAAACTGTCTACTAAGCCTCGATCAAAGTGTTACATTCTTTTTTGAATAGGAATGAGGGAGAGGAAGCACCCACCTTCAGCAACAAAAGAAATGTAAAGAAGGTGCTTAGAGAGCAAGAGGCTTAGAAGTAAATAGAACGTGAGAGCAGTTTCCTGCATCACCTAAAGCACATTTCGAGATGGGCTGAGGCATAACTGACTCACCCAAAACTGCATGCACTGAGGGCCTACAATGTATTTTCAAATGCGTACACATTCCGAAGTCCTTAACATAATGAAGCGAATTTATGTATCTATCATCTCAATGATCTCACTGAGTTAAAATAATTTAAATACTCAAAATTTAGTGAGGTGCCACATAGTTTCAATTACAGGAATAACTGGTTTGTGTTCTAGAAAAATGCCGGACTTAACATAAGTAGCCATCCTGCATAATATGCAAAAAAAAAAAAAGTTACCCTAAGGTAGCATGAGCAAGCATCTGTGTCTACGGAAACTGTGTGTTTCTTGCTGTAAACTGTCTCAAATTACATAGACACCTCTTCCCAATTAGCCTGCCCCTCCCAAATCACAGGATGATGTGGCTTTTGAGACATATCATGACTGCACATAAACTCAACCTCTCAGCCTGCCCACAAGCACTTTTACTCTGTCATCGCACTGTAAAGAGCCTACAAAAGTTCACTGTTGGTTTTAAAGAACAGAAAGAGGGGCTCCCTGGGCGACACTGCTACTTCTTTATATTTTCTGACCGCCTCAAATACAGGATGAAAGCCTCTCACCTCCGAGAAAGGCAAAGCAGATGTTGGGGGGGTGGGGTGGGGCACAGCACTGTCCAGTCAACATGGAAACAACTGACCCAAAGAGTTGCCCCCCAATAAAGGAGCTCCTGCTGTTGGGGACAGAGGTACTGCACCTGTTACCTGGCCCAAATAAGGAAGAAATGCCACACAGAAAGAAGAGGCTTCGCCCCCGCCACCCCGGGCTCCAATGAACATTGCACCAAGCCTAAGGTGATTAAATAACAGCCACAGGTTTGATCCAGAGGGAAGAGAAAAACAAACAAACAAAAACTTGACCATAAGTATATGGTTTGTTTTGCTTTCAATAATCTGCTTTGAACGGATGTCTCTTAAAAAGCAATTAATAAGAAACAAACTGTTGGAAACGTGGACTTGGAGCAGAGAGGGGAGGGGAGAAGCTGCAATTGGGTTATAAAGTTAATTAATTCGTTAATTAATTTATTAGTGGAAACAAAAGAAGAACAAAGTGACTACAAAGATAAATACATCTCTGAACTAAACAGTCATGGAGTATAGGACTCAAGCAAGTGAGACGGAGCTATGGCCAGGCCCCCTCTAAGTCGCTCCACAGAACAAGCCAGAGTTTTAAATCAAGTCAACTTGATTGCAACACTGATCAACAGTGGCGGCTGGGCAGAGCAGCCCAACAACCTAAACACATCAGGAATGAAAAGAGAAATTAAAAAGTGGTTCATGCTTATAAAATTCTGATTAAGTCGTCATTTCTAGATTTTTACCTAAAGTTCACAGTAAAGAAAACATTCCTTATGCTGCTCCTAGGTCTCATAAGGATTAACATTTCATTACAGGAACAAATTTTGCTTTAAAACTGACGGCAAGCTGGACCTCAAGAAAGTGAATTTTCCATACAAAATTATGTTTTATTACACAAAGAACCTCAACAAAATGTTAATAAGAATCTCCTATAACAGGGGTCACCCTGCGATGTAGATTTCATTTAAAATCGTCGCCAAGAGTTTATTAGGACTGTCTCAAACCTGGGTCTACTTAAGTTTCCATTTTGTTTTATCCCAAGAAGGCTAAAGAACAGGTAAGAGAAGAAAAATGTGTCTGCCAGCCTGACGTGCAGCGCCAAGCACTGCCCCTCACTACATACGCAGAAATCCCAAGCCCTGTTTCCAAAGATCTCAGGGCACTACCACGCTTTCCTCAAGGCCCGCACAGCCCCGGTGTGAGCAGCACTAGCTCAGAGTGCTTCCTGCTAGCTTTGTAAAGTAAATCAAGCTACAAGGCTCGGGAGCCTTTCTCTAGATAAAAGCACTACCGAAGAGAAACTGCAATCTTTTTACACTTGTCTTTCCCCTTTTAAGACAGGAAGTGACTCTTCACTTCCTGTCTTAGAAATACGTAAATAAAATACTGAATCAGGCAAACACTAGATCAAAAATCCTGGCTTGCATTTTCAGTCAGTTCTGGAGGGGAAAAAAAATCTATTTCTTTTAATGAATCTAAAAACTAATTTGACATTAATAGCCTGCACTGTTAGGGTCTGAGGAGACGTAGCTGCATTTACTTCTGTAGAAGGCGGGAACTAAGCAACCATGAACCACAGGTGAGGAATCAGCAGGATGTCCCGGGGCCAGTCAGGATAAAATAACTTCAATGTGTTTCCAAGTCAGGTCCCTTGCAGGGGAGCTGGGAACAGGACAGGACGGGGCCCCAACGGGAGAACTAGAGTTTAGCGAACTCAAGATGCAAACATAGAAAGTATTAAGCATTTAAGATGTTAACACAGGAAAACAAAACCCAGAGAGCATGAGTAAAAACTAGGGAGATGGAGAAAAACCAGAACGGGAGCCTGAGATGGAGCAGGTAGCCAGCCTGGAGGGAAGCGGGCGCGCCCGGTGGGCGGAGAGTGAAGTGTTACAAGAAGGTGTGATGGATCGCCTATGCCGACCTGCGGGCTAATATTAGCATTGGAGTCCGCCACCGTGCTCACTTCACAAGGGCAAATTCAGTCCAGCAGCAAGGGAAACCTGCGGCTGAAGAATGAACGGGCAGAGACATGAACTGCAAGGGCCAGCACAGGCATCTCTGTAGCGGAGGGCTACAGAAGGAGAAGCCAGGTGGAAGCCGGCGGGCGGAGGGGATAACCAGGAAAGACTGCTGTTCTTCACACGGGAGAAAGGGTATAAGGATCGCGTAGTGGGACCCGGAAAATCGGGGAGATGTAGAAGATGTGGCCAAAGCGGTAACAGGGGAAGGTAGAGAGGAATGGGATCTCTGAGTCAAGGGAGGCGGGAGCTAACAGAACACGCTGGGATGTCATTTCCCTGGGTAGCAACCATGGAGCGTCCAAAGAGCAGGATCTATAGCACAATCTGCTCAGTGATAAGACAGGCTGGTTCAGAGAGTGCAGGCCATTTGCCTAAGGTCTCAGAGGCTTTAAGAGACCTAGCAAAACGCAAATGCTGTGTCGGCCACTCCCACTGCTCCTTCCAATACCCAATGCTTTTCCTATGAGACAGATCCATTATGCCGGATGGCAGGAGTTATCGGAAGTCACATATGCATACATGCATACATACATGTATGTTACAACAACAGAGCAAAACATCAAAGCAACCCGAAGTAGTGTTTGGTGCACCAATATGGGCACCTCCGAGCAATTCAGCCCATGTCACGTGGTGTCCACATTTCTCCCCTAACAATTGTTTGTTTCACGTATCAACTTGACTAGGATATAGGGACCCAAGACAAAACACTACTTTGAGGAGTATCTAAGGGGTATGATGAGACCGGCATTTTTCTAGATGGACCTGCTCCCAATATGGTGGGCATTATCCCGTCCCTAAGACTTGACTGGAACACACACTTAAGAGCAAAAGAGAAGGTCACGGTCTCTTAGCTGGGCACTTGAGCTGGAACACAGACTCACTACAGATGGAGAGCTACTGTGTGTGTGTGTGTGTGTGTGTGTGTGTGCGTGTGTGTGTGTTCAAGTGTGTGTCATCGGTGTGCAAGGGCTCATACATGGGTAAAAGTCAGATGTTGGGTGTCCTCCTCAATCCTTCACACTTTTTTTTTTTTTTTTGTGAGACAGGGTCTTTCACTAAGCCTAGAGCTTAGACTAACCTACACTAACATTCATCGAGACAAGGAGACCAGCAAGCCACAGGAACCTTGTCTCTGCCTTCCCAGCATCGGGATTACAGACACAGCACCAGATCCAGCTTTTTATATGGACGCAGGATCCTGTACTCTCTGTGGTCCTGAGCCTGTGTGCCAGTTCACAGATCTCTTAGGGCTCTGGTCTCAGAAGAGAAACTACCACAACCCCACTGGGTTTCCTCAGACTCCAGCCAGCACACAGGGGTGAGGGGTGGGGAGGGGGTGGCAGTGGGGCAGCTTGGACCCCATAACTAAGAGCTGATTCCATATAGTAAAACTCTACCTACTGCCTCTTTCTATGGAGAACGTTAATACACGTTCAAGTGAATATAAAACACTCTTTCCAGAGTGTGTGTCTGTGGGGGCGGGATGGAAAGAGAGCATTTATTAGCTGTCTGTTCTGTTTAAGAAGCCAGCATAAACACGAATATTGGTATCAATTCCCTTATTGAGGAAGAAAAGTGTTCTGTGGCAGGAGAAACTAAAGACGCCCGAGAACGGGTGACTGACTCCAGAGAGGAAGGCACGCCGCGGAGAGCAGCCGGGAGTCAGGCTTCCCCGCAGACATTGCTTCTAGGTCGCAGTCCGGACTTTGGGGCCATATGTTTTACATATGCAAAATGCAATTAAGTCCAAAGAAAAAAAAAGAAAGAAAAGAATGCCTAAAAATTGAAAACAAACTGAAACGAATGAACCCCACCATATATCAACTCAGTGGCCAAACCACACAGAGTAATGGATTATTTCAAACGCTCTAGAACGCAACGCTTTAACTGTGTACATCTCGTGGAATACAGTGTAAGCACAAACAGCTGAAAAGAAGTCTTAATCTTCACTCAATATCTAATCGGTAGAAGCCGCACAGGTGATATTATTTTGAACATCTGCATAATACAAAGATGCAGTTACACGAAGGCTCCCAGCAACCAGGATTTTCAATGAAAAATAGACAGAAAACCGAAGAGATAAAACTACTTTGAATTTAGTGTGTCGATTTAATTTATCTGTGAGTCAGAAATATTAACGTGACCTGGAAGCTCATCTTCACCTCCTCACTGAAAAAGTCGTAGTCAGTCAAAGTTAACGGCCCCACTTGCCAGCTAAGTTTCTATAGAAAAAGATTGAGAAGCTACCTAAAGGGATATTCTCCTAAAACGCCAACACTTGGGAGGCCGAGGCAGGAGGAGCCTTCAGCGCTTGCTCTTTTTCTACTCAAAACTGATAAGCCTCGAACTTTCCTATCAGATCACAACTCCAGTCCTACTCCCAACAGCTCTGCTAAAGCCCGCCCGGCCGTGCACAGTTTATTCTGGGAGGTGACTCGTGAACCAAAGGGAACCTTAATAAGCCCTAAATCCCCCAGTGGTTTCTAGCTTTTGTGCAGCTGTGGCACTGGGCCATCTATAAACAGCAGATTTGCACTTCCCGTGCTGAAGGCTGGGGACAGGAGGAGGGGGTGCTCCAGATCACGGCACGGCAAGGGTGCCCGGTAAGGGCTTCCTGCTGTGTTATAATATAGGAGATGGCATCACATCCACAAGGGGGAAAGGGCAGTCTCAGCATTTTATAAAAATCAACTTCCCGTGCTGGCTAGCACCATTAGCCCATGCCAGAGAAGCATGCTTCAGTAGCCCAGCCCTCAACACTGTCACCTTGGGCTTACATTTCCAACCTGGGGCTTTGGAGGGGACACATGCAGACCAGGGCAGTTTGCGTCAGGAACTCCTCTTCAGAGCTTCGGAGGAGGTCATCTTTAGTGAAGCAACTATCACATCCCGCTCTAATACTGACCATGGCAGAGTAACAGATCCATGACCAGCTCTAGGTAACAGTGGTTGCATTTGACTTCCTTTCTTTTATAAGTTTGTATCATGACTCCACTATGTGGCGCCCTGAGGAATCTCCACAGCACAGCACACCATGGCTCGCTCTTGGCAGGCGCCCTCCCTCCTTGTTTCTAACATCTCAGCAGCCTGGGTTCCTCTTCCCACCCATCTTTTTAGGTGCCGGGCTGGCGCTGACTCCAACTCCACTCCAACCCGAGTCCTCAAAAATTTTAATATATTTACCCTTCAAATTGAAATGGTTGCAATATGTTATTGAGTCTTCCAAACCTGGATGCTTCACACATCAAGGCCCTCCGAGTCACATTGATCTGTCTCTTTTGCTAGGATCTCTTTCTCCTCCCCTCCCCCCGCCCCCTTTTAGCTGTCCAGGCCATGGTCAGAACCAGGCTTGCTTGCTTGCTTACTTTCAATCTTTCCCCCCTTCCCTTTCTTTCCCTCCGGCCCTCCTCCCTCTGGCCCACAGGGCTTTTTATTTGCTTCTCATTACAGATGGTTGTGAGCCACCATGTGGTTGCTGGGATTTGAACTCATGAACTCGTGAAGAGCAGTCAGTGCTCTTCACCACTGAGCCATCTCTCCAGCCTGGAGAGCTAGGCTTTCAACATGACCAGTAACTCCTTAATCTCAACAGTTGGCTTCTTGCTTTGCAAGCACTGTCTCGTCTCTTTCTTGCTCTCTGTGCCCAACTCCAGCAGCTCCCATCCACACTGAACAATGTAAGTCGTTAAGCCTATACTTTAGTATCACCTCTAAGTGCTCCGTCCCCACTACTCGCTTTGCCCCTGACAGAAAATAAATCTAACTGGGGGTGTCACTCAGTGATAAAGTGTTTGCTTAGCATCCACAAGGCCCTGGGTTCAATGCCCAGTACTAGCCCTCCCCGCCCCCAACTCACAAAACAGACGAAAATTGTTCCCTGTGTGTCCTATACCTCTAAGAAATATCCCCTACTCTAGATTCCTTACAGCAAAGAAGACCTCAACCCTTGCTACACCTAAACCCATGCCAGGGCAGGAGCAGCTGAACTGTAGGGAAACATAGCACTACTGAGCTGTTTGAATGTGGAATGAGTCCCACAGGCTTGTGTATTTTAACACTTGGTCACCAGCTCGGGGAAGGTCTGGAACCTTGGGGTGTAGACTGACTACCTAGCTTGAGTCGCTGTGGTAGAACTTGAAGGTGGCGCCCACTTCTGAGCTCCTGTCCTTCTGCGTGCCGACCCGTCAACCTGTGAACGGGCTGTGACTCGAGCTTCTGCCGCCACAGATGGTGCCATCAGCAGATGCTCAGCTCCTCTACTCTCCCTGACAAACAGATGCTAACTTCTGAAACAAACAAAAGCAGGTCCTTCCTCCTGTATTCCTTCCTGTCAGAAGAAGCTGCTTCTGTCCCAGAAATGAAAAGGGTAGCTAGTACATCTGGTAACTGGTCTCAGTACATACACATTGGTCTCAGTACATACACTCACTGGTCTCAGTACATACACTCACTGGTCTTAGTGCATATACTCACTGGTCTCAGTACATATACTCACTGGTCTCAGTACATATACTCACTGGTCTCAGTGCATACACTCACTGGTCTCAGTACATATACTCACTGGTCTCAGTACATATACTCACTGGTCTCAGTACATACACTCACTGGTCTCAGTGCATACACTCACTGGCCTCAGTGCATATACTCACTGGTCTCAGTGCATATACTCACTGGTCTCAGTACATATACTCACTGGTCTCAGTACATACACTCACTGGTCTCAGTACATACACTCACTGGTCTCAGTGCATACACTCACTGGTCTCAGTACATATACTCACTGGTCTCAGTACATATACTCACTGGTCTCAGTACATACACTCACTGGTCTCAGTGCATACACTCACTGGTCTCAGTACATAAACTCACTGGTCTCAGTACATACACTCACTGGTCTCAGTAATACACTCACTGGTCTCAGTACATATACTCACTGGTCTCAGTACATATACTCACTGGTCTCAGTACATAAACTCACTGGTCTCAGTACATATACTCACTGGTCTCAGTACATATACTCACTGGTCTCAGTGCATATACTCACTGGTCTCAGTACATAAATTCACTGGTCTCAGTACATACACTCACTGGTCTCAGTACATATACTCACTGGTCTCAGTACATAACTCACTGGTCTCAGTACATATACTCACTGGTCTCAGGTTCAGTTTTATGGTAGTCCCAGCTGGGCCCTCCGGTGGGTTCTGCCCAGTCTTGCTGTTCTGTTACCCACTCATCCTAGACAAGAATGTTCTACTGTGACATTCTCTCCATAAGTAGCCAATACCTCAACCTACACCTCCCATTCACAGATTTCCAGGACAAAATAAATAAATAAATAAAATCAATAAAAACAAAAGGAAACTTCTTTCTACATCTGCCCACTAACTCTTCAATACAGTCCTCTAGTCTCTACCTTCCTTTCCACTTTTACCTAGCATTCATCAAATCTGCCTGGGACAACCTAGCAGCCTAGAAATTGCTTAGATCCTACAAAGCTTTTATTTATAAAGATCATATCTACCATACTATTAGAAATTAAAACTGAGAAGTTTTAAGTGGGTCTATTAATCCACTTATCTATAAAATGGTAACATAAATATTTGTTTGAAAGGTATCTATGGTTTTAAACAAAAGAATTCGTGTAAAAAGTATATTTCTATCTGAAAATTCTTTTAACATCTCAGTAGAAAACCACTGCATCTGTGGTGCAAACAATCTGTAGAGATAGGCTGTTCTGGTGACTATGAGCCCTTTACGGATTCACAGTAAGAAAAGAAAGTTGGGTTTAATGGCCCTTTCAGGACCTGGGGTGTTATTCTTTACTCTAATACCAACATCAACAAGAAAAGTTTCCTAGGGATCAGTTGAAGCTGTGTGGACCTTTCTCCACTGTTACTTTTAAAACCCCCGTGTGCTGTGCTGCTTGAGTAGATCCTTTATGCGTCTGGGCTTCTTTTAGAGCAACCGAAAATGCTGTCCCCTGAAGTTATGCAGCTGTTCCAAACATTGGACGTGTCTCATTACCACATTTAAAAAGATACTTTCATTTGTGTTGTTGCGAGTAATATGAGGAAAATCTTTAATATCGGGACTCTGTCACATGAAAAGAACTTAATTATTTTCAAATAACTTATTCTTGGGGGTAAAAAAAAATCCTATAAAAATTTTAATTCAGCTATTAACTCAACTGATCATTTTCTCTCAACTATCAAAGTATAAGTATGTAGATTCTTATGCGTAGTTCCCACTTAGTCACCCAGTGTATGTTCAAGAATTTAAGAAGTCAGTAACTTTTATACTTCGAACCTTCTGAAGCAAAAAGTAGTATTATTGTTGTTGTTCCTGTGTGGTAAAGAAGACAATGACAGCTCACTGGCCTGGCTTCTGTCTTACTTCATTCAGACTGTTGAACAACAGAAACATTTTGCTCACAATTCTGGAAGACTAAGGGACACCAGTAGATTTCGTGTCTAGTAGAGACCTGTTCCCTACAGACGGTCCATACCTTCCGCTTTCCTCACGTGGTGGAAGGAGTGGACAGGTTCCTTCGAGCCTTTTTTATAAGGTCACTAACCCAGTCCAGGAGCCATAGCCCTGGTCCCAAAGCCCCACCTCTTAAATTCACAGCTGCCAGAGTCAGGTTTCAGCAGGAATTTGGGGACACCAACAACTGGTGGCAAAACTAGCAAGTTCGTCACCTTCAGTCTTAGAGACACCTGCTCAAGCGTCACAGCTGTGGTCAGAGTCTGCTGGACTGTGTCTGCGCAGAAAACAGTGCTGACCTTCCGGGCTGCTGGAAAGGTCACTGAACTTCCAGAGGTCCGCTGGCCATACTCTGAACACTGCTGTTGTCTAGAACTCCCCGTGTTCTTACAAGAAGCAAACCTCTCAGGCCAGAGCCAATTGCCTTCCCTTTCCTACCGACAGGATGGATTCTCTCCACCTTCTAGAGAGTCCTGTCCCTCGGAACGCCTTCTGTTAGCAGTCTATGTGCAAAGAAAACGCCCGTGACCTTCCTTTCCCTCTCCGATTACATCGATTTCTTGTCCTTACAACAAAACTCTCCCAAAAGAGGGCTTGGAGCAGAAGAGGAAGTGGCGGGGGAGGGTGTAGGCACATAAGAATGAGATGTGAAATCAGTACCTAGCTGCTAATCAACCCTTACTGGAATTAAAAAGAAAAAATACAACTCAGGCATCTGACACTCCTAAAGATTTTTTTTTTCAAATGCATCAGCAACATAATACCAACCTTTTTAAAAATTCTTTTGAATTTACTCCTCGTAGACAGTGTCTAGCCACCACACTGCCTGCACCCCCACCTTAAGATCTCAGACATCAAATATTAAACACGCAGTGAGTAATGCAAAAAGAAAGGGGGTTAATCAGACATCCGCGGAAAGAGAAAGAAAATAACTCTGATTCAATGAGAGTGGTTAATGAGGCCTTTTGTTTTGGTAGATTAATTTGGGAGTCTGATGACTACGAAGTACATTTAAGCTCCTTGCTTTGGCTGGTGTTGATTATTAGCAAGGCTTTTTTTTTTCCTTTTTAATTAAAGAGATACCTCTGGTTAATTCTCTATGAATTTCAGGTGTTTACCTGAAATGCATGTCCATCGTGACACCATGACACCGTAACATGGTGGAAAGCTTTACTCATTAGCCGACAGAAAGGCCTCCTCTGCCGGATGGCAACTGTACACCACAAATGATGAGCAGTTCAGCCTGTGAACAGCTGATGTTTAAATACATTACCCTAATGCTCTTTAAGCACCGCCAATTGTAAACCTCGTTAACTCCCAGCATGTGGCCAAGGCCTGGATTTCTTCACCACAGCCTCACAAAGTGAAAACAGGTATATAAAAATGATTTTATCATCAACACTATTACATCCTCCTTCACCCTGGGAAGGACTTAAAGGGCCGTAGTTTCCTTGCTATGAAGCAGTGAACATGGAAAAAACAGAACACTCTTTTACACGGGCCACACCTCTAAAATCCTTGTCTTCTGCTTTTTTCTTGGCACCCTATATTCCTCAGGCAGCGGGCCTACCCCAGATCTGAGTCTTTGTTCTCAGAACAGAAAGGATTCCTTCCTGTGTGGCGATAATCCTCTCTGATCAACACAGCGGGGCGGGGTCCGACAAGGTGGTACCCGGTACCTGTCAGCTCATCAGTAACAACAGGGTATCCGACACTCCCCTTCCCAAGTCAGTCCTCACAGGACACACATCTTCACAGAGTGAAAAGGGTCCCACACCCAAGGTAGGAAGCATGTGCTGTGTCCATGGACCCCGGATCTAAACATGTAACCGACTACAGCCAGAAAACACGCAGAAAAGGAAATGGATCTGTACCGGGCAGGCACTTTCTTGTCATGACTGCCTGTACAACGTGAAGAATGGTCCACACAGCTCTGAACTGTGTTAACTCTTAAGTCATCTGATGATGAGTTAAAGCAGAGTGGAAAACATGATAGGTCAGGTGTAAGAATCCCAGAAATTTACAGAAGACACCTGGGCAATGGGCAGATCTTGTCAGGATCCTGGGAGGGTTCTGAAACCGATCCACCATGCCCATAGAGGAAGTTTTCTATGTGATCCTAGCAAGCCAATGAGATAGTCCAGCCACAGGAGCCCCCTGACAGACAGAGTTCAGTACCTTTGCAGGCAGTCAGCTAAGAACTCAACAACCCCAACTCAGCCCCACCGAGTCGCAACGTTTCTTTGGCCTTAGCTGGTTCTCATGAGCGTGGTAATTGTTACAAACAAACAGGAATGTGTTTGGCACGGCTCCTACGGACTAGCATGAGACTTCCACCTGGTTCTTAGCAGAGAAGTGATATGAACTGTATATGAAAATTTTATTTCTATAGACACAGCACGGGTTTCCATCTTAATGAAAAGCTACAGCCACCACCAAATCTGAAAGACACGTCGGAAGCCACGCACAACTAACAGCCAGGGGAACAGTCACACTGCTTAGTTACATAGCTTTGTAAGTGGGTCTGGGCCCTGAGAAATCCTGAAACATATCTCTCCTCCCTCCTTAGATGGAAGGTAAGCCCCGCCCCCTCACTCAGGCAGGCAAGCCCCGCCCCCTCACTCAGGAAGGTAAGCCCCGCCCCCTCATTCAGGAAGGTAAGCCCCGCCCCCTCATTCAGGGAGCCCCTTAACCAGAGGCTGCCAGCCCCAGGCATTCAAACTCTCTTCATCTCCCTCAGGGACCTTCATAAATTGATTAAATCCATCCTCAAATTGATTAAGACAGTAGAACAAAGGAAACGCCAAACACAACAAAGAAGATCAATAGGGATTATGCTGCCCCACAGGAAACCCTGCCAACTTCCTGATTCAAACCAGCCTTGGGTGGATCTCCGCGGCTTCAGATAAACGTTCTCATCCTCACCCTAACATATGAGCCCTTACATGGTCTACACGCGGCCTCTTTCCCAGCAAGCCTTGCATTCCTAGACCCAGACACGCTAGACTCAAATCACGAAATGTGGGGCTTCTCCAGAACCTGTTCTTTCTGCCCTAAATGTTCCGTCCTCTGTTCCCAACCCCACATATCACTCACGGGGTGTCTTCACTGACCTCTCAGTGAAAATGAAGTTTCTATTTCCTGTCTCTCACACCATGTGTCTCATCCAGGTCTCTTCTTGTGCTGTAACAAATAACCCTCTCTATCTAGAAAGATACCCTGATGGGACTGGAGAGTTAGCCTGGCAGTTAAGAGCACTTGTCCCTCTTGCAAAGGTCGCCAGTCCAGCTCCTAGCACTTTCAGATCCTTTTCCTCTTCTGACTTGCTTGGGCACCAAGCAGCAGAACATTCATACACATAAACGGTATCTAAAAAAACAAAAAAAAAAATGTTTAAAAACTCCAGTGATGGAATTTAGAGCCCACAGGGGTAGTCCGGGGAAATCTCTTCCATCAGTTCACATGCATTTGCTTGTGTTTCTCAGACTAACTTCACACATTGATTAAACCCGTCCTCAGAAGCTCTAAACTGGGCCAGGCAGGGGTGGTATGTGCCTTTAATCCCAGCATTTGGGAGGCGGAGGCGGAGGCAGATCTCTGAATTTGGGGCCAGCCTGGTCTGCAGAGCTTCCTGGGCCAGCCAAGGCTATACAGAAATCTGCCTGGAAAAAAAAAAAAAGGAAGACGAAGGGGAGGAGGAGGAGGAGGGGGAGGAGGAGGAGGAGGAGGAGGAGGAGGAGGAGGAGGGGGAGAACGAAGCTTAACTGGAAAGAGGAGGAGCAGTAAGATGAGGAGGAGGAGGAAGAGGAGGAGAAGCCAAACTGCATGGAGTATTTTAGCCAAATTGGACTAGCAAGACTGACTCAAAGCCAAAGCAAAGCGAACCAACCTGAGGCCGGCAAGCCAAGGCTCCTCTATTGAACTGGAACAGTGAACACCCTTCTCTTCTAATCGTGCACAGGGCAGACAGCTCCTTTTCCTTCACGTACCGAGCACACATACACACCTCTCGTGGCGCAATGCACCGAGCAGTCTCGGAGCCCCACCTGCGGCAGGCCAGCCATGCACTTCTCAGAGTAATGGGGTAAGTTTCCCCTCCCCTATAAACAGTCGACAATAGAAATTTAGACAGTTTCCATTCAAATATATCCCTAATGTATCCACATAAAAGAATGGAAAGTCTGCTCTAGCTTGGACTGGTTTGGGAAGCATAAGCGGTAAGGTGAGACTCTGCCCTCAAGTGAACTTTTAGAATGCCCTGTTTACCATATTATGCCTATGCATGACTGGGCATGCGTGCGATTAAGATCAGCTGCTTTATGAGAAGAAGGTCTGTGCAGTGGAACAACATGAGTTAATCCATCAAATGAAACAGGGAGGCACACTCGCTACACCCCTGTAACAACCCAACCCCTTCTTCTATTGAACCCCACAAAAACGTTTCAGTCACCAAGGACCTTCATTCTTGACTCTTGGAAGTGTCTTCTCTCTTGAAGTATATTCTGATCATTTTTGCTGTTTTGCTTTAAATAAAGTCTCTTTACTACTTTGCAAGCTCTGTGGGCTCTTACTTAAATTCCTTGAATAATAAACCAAAATATGCCGGAGGGGGTGAGTGGGTGAGTGGGTGAGTGGGAGGACGGGAGTGGGTAGGTGGGGCACACCTTGAAACTCAGCAGAGTCAGGCAGATATCTGAGTTCAGTGCCAGCCTGGTCTACAGAGAGAGTTCCAGGGCAGCCCTGTATGGAAAAACAGACAAACAGAAACAAAGAAAACCAAACCAAAGCAAACAAACCACAACCAAAAGAAAGAAAGAAGGATGGAAGAGAATGAGAGAGAGAGAGAGAGAGAGAGAGAGAGAGAATGAAACCAACACCTGAAATCATTTGGCCCAGAGTTGAACAGCCATCACCAAGCTAAACAAACAAAAAAGTCATACTTTTCAAAAGTAAAAAATGGTAAATACAGTTCACTGGATGTCATGACACACTCTTATCATCTCAGCATGTGTGAGGCTGAGGCAGGAGGTTTTCTGAGTGTGAGGACAGCTTCAGCTATAGAACAAACCATGTCAAGGCGAGAGCAGCGGATCTGAGACGGCAACCACATGTCCCTCCCACACTCCATGCCAGCCTCTGCTTAGTCACGTAAGTGACAAACAGAGCCACTGCACGGCTGCTGGTCAAGAGACCAGGGGAAAGCTCCTGACACCAGGGGCGACCAAGTCACAATCTCATGAACCTCAAGCTTAGAAACTAGCAAGCTGGAGACTTGAAGATGAGGAGGTCCTGTCCTGCTAAGCACAGGCATTTAACTCCACAGGACAGGGTCCAACTCCAAGTCGGACTCTGCTGCGTGTCACTGCCTGGTAGATCTCTGCACCAGACCAAAGGTACCACTGGGAGAAGAAATGGATGTTTTCCATCTATCAAGCTGGTCACTGGCCAACAAAGATTCTTTACAACTATGAGCTTTCTAATGCCCCCAGAGAAAAGAGCTGCTACAGTCAACTATAACACAGAAAAAGATCAATGTATTAAAGAGATGGCAGCCCTCCCCTGCTCACCACAGTAACCAAGATGACGATGTCAACTCAAACAGGTATCCATGCATGAGTAAATTAAGAATGGGCTCTGTGCACCTGACAGTATAGCACTCGGTCTTTACAAATAAAATTATGTCACATGTGACGATGCAGATGAACCCAGAAAACCTTATATCATGTGAAATATGCCAGGTGTGTAAAAAAAAAAAAAGTCACATGTTCTTCAGAATCCACAAAAGCAGAGAGTGGATTGGTGACTGCACAGGCTGGCGAGGGGGACGTGAGGTGACTCTCTTCAATGAACAAAATAGTTCCAAAAGGCAGTCTCGGGCACTGTGGTGTTATGGTTAAGAAAACTGCATGCATACTTGAAAATTGCTAAATGTTCTGAATACAAAAAGAAAACATGTGCATAGCGTAATAGATATGTTAACTAGGTAGATTAGTCCACTTTCTACAATGAATATGTACTTCAAAATATGTTGTAAATGATACTATTCTTTATCAATTAAAAATAAATAAATTAACCCAGCACTCAGGAGGCAGAGGCAGGAGGATTTCTGAGATCGAGGCAAGCCTGGTCTACTGGGTGAGTTTCAGTCAGCCAGGCTACACAGAGAAATCTTATCTCAAAAATAATAATGAATAAATAGGATAAACTTTATTACAAATTTGAAGATTAAACACAGCAAAACTATATATTACTGTTGAGAAGCCCAGAAACCCTAAATGAAGGTGTCACCAAGGCCATCTGGCACCTCTCTCCAGAGCATGTATGGGAACTCCATCTGAGGTCATGATATGACACCTGGTACCTGTGTCAAATCCACCTCTGTCCCCATCATCAAAGGTACTTGTAACGGAAATTATGTCCACCCAGATAACAACACAAGACAACATTGTCATCTTAAAATGCTTAATTACACCAGTCCCCAAGATTCTGCCTCTAAGATTTGACAATTAGGTCTTACAACATCTCATTGATGACAACTGCCTCATCAAGGTATAAGCAAGTCTTATAAACATGGAGTCTACAACTCTGAAAGAATTCTTGAAGAAATACTGGGTTATCATTTCTAAAATGATGGATTAATAGGTAGAAAAAAGTTTTGGACATACAGAGGATGCATACATTCAGTGGCTTCTTTATCATTAAGCAAAAGACAGCTGGTTTGAAGAGAAGGAAGGTATTTAGGAGGACACATACCCATCTTTGGTCTGATCCACCACACCACTTAAAAGTTCCACAGTCTTCGGGTTGGGCTGGCTTTCTCCAAAGATATTCAAATACCGAGTGACAAAGTCATGAGGAGACATAAAAAATTCACCATTTTTTTCAATGCTCGCATACTGTTGAAAGAGGAGGGAAGAGGGAAGAAACGTTATTTAGCATCTCTGATTCTTAAATATATATAACCACGTAACAGATCGTGAAAGGCCTTAACCATCCAAAAGATAAAAATCACACACCTAGTAACTAGTAACATCTTTGAAAGGTGGTTATCATCCATCACTTTAAAGAAAAAAATTTAAATAGTCAAATTTTATGCTCATCAGAAGCTCTCAACAGTGGCGTTTGGGGGACATGTGGCAATGACTGATAACTATTTTCCTTGTCATGACTTGGAGAACGGGAATGTTACTAGGAAATGTCAAATAATGTAGGGGTCTCATTAGGAAGCCCAGGTGGCCTCAACCTCCAGACCTCCCTACCTCAATCCCCCAATTCGACTGCAGGCATGCGCACTAAGCTTAAGGATGTGTGAGGAATTAAAGATCCTTCCACAGAGTCTGAAGTGAACGTCCGCACCTAGACCTCCCGTTCCTGGGTGACAACGCCCAATTCAATACAAAGAGAGAAACAAAACTGATACTCAGCCAACCTGAAGCCGTCAAAGCCACCTCTCTCTAGCTCTAGTTTTCCAGGTTAGCCAGTCAAACATATTTTCCTTATTTTGGTTTCTAGCAAGCAGTTTTATAGATGTGGAGCCCCAGATGGCTTGGGATCAGGTCCTACCCAATTCCTAATTCCATAGCTGCTCAAATAACCCATTCAAATGCTGACAGTCCCTGGGGAAAGGAGACAGCCTAGGCTGAAGAGCTGCTGGAGCCACGAGCATCTTGGGATGTTGGAAGCAGGTTCAGATTGCTGCCCTAGTCAATGTCCTCTCAGCGTCACACAGGAGCTCCCCAGCACCGGACGTCCCTTTTATGGTGTTCTAGGACTCAGTTAACGGTAGGCAAGAAGGACCAGGCTGTGTCTTGTTTCCGGGGACAGCCAGCTTGTGGGAAATGCTGAAAATCAACACGGGGATATGACATCCTCGATGAGGAGAATCAGGCCTCCCGATTCCCAAGATAAAAGAGAGGAGGTCAAGAAACCTGAGGACGGGGGTTACTGGGTGACGAGACACGTACGAGCATCAGGGTGATGGGGAGGACGGTGTAATGAGGAGCAACAGCGGGCTTTGTAGGCTGCGGGCTTTGCCTCTACTTGGCACCAACTGAAAGTCTCGAGAGTTAAATGAAGGCTTCCGGGCTCTGGTGCTTCATGTGCAGAATGGGTATAATAATATCACCAGCCCCATGCGGCTGATGCATGGAGCAGATGAAATACTAATAAAATACACTATGAACAATGCCCAGAGCACAATAAGCACACGTCTGGTTTTGCTTTTTTGATTACATTTATGTATGCATCCATGTAGATGCACACGTCAAGGCATTCCTGTGGCGGTCGGGGGACAACTCGTGGCAGCTGGGTCTCCCTCCCACCCTGTGAGTTGGGAGATGGAACTCAGGCTGTGACTTAGAGGCCAGCACCTTTACCTGCTGAGCCTCTCCGCGGGTCCATGTTTTTGCTCTTCGAATTCATTTCTTTCACCTTCTGGGTTTCTCTGAGTGACATCTGCTGCTGGTATCGGACCAGGTCGAGGGTGTGACGAGGGGCTTCTTTCATCACTAGCGACCTGGTCCTGGGCACTGCCTAAGGGAAGCCGATGCAAAGCGCTAGGAGACTATCTTCTAAGTATGCTTCGCAGCTAACAGTGCAAAAAAGACACAGCCCAGTGGTGCTGCCATTTACCCCGCTTTGCAGAGGATGTACAGAATTCATTGTCTTTTTTTTTTTTCCTAAATGAGGACAAACAGGCTGGAAATGGAAGCAGCACGTCACCGCCAATGATAGCAATCCTAGGGCTGGCTATACCAAGGTTTCCCTATGATAGTGATTAATTTACCTTAAGACACAATTTAACTTTTCTCCTGCTGGTACACATTTAGATCATTTCCAGTCCGGGTTATTTTGTAAGAAAACCCAAGATAGCCTTTCTTATATATAACATTTGTCCCAATTCCTATTTTCAAAACCCAGACTCGCCGAGAAAGAAGAAATTGTTGAGTTAAAGGACAGGACCCTTCAGGCGGTCACCGCTCATTATCCTGCTGTTCTCCAGAAAGGATTGTACCCATCGCTCCGCCACCCACAGGGCCGGAACGTGCTCTCGCCCCTTCAGGGGTCACATTTGTTTCAAATACTTTTCCAGTTTGACATTTTTTTTTGTAATTGAGTCTAAAGGGTTTTTTTTTTTTTTATTTGCAAATCCTTCCATTGCTTTTGTGACCTTAGAAACCCAGTCCCTTCTCATCTCAAGAGGAAATACCAACACAGTTTCTCTCCTGACTTTTGACCAGATCAGTATTTAGCATTAGGCTCCAAAGATATCGGAGCCCAGCCTCTGTGCGTGTTCTGACATGAGAATATTCCTACTTTTCCCAGCCAATCTATTGGCTGTCCCAAGCCCACAAGCCACGTCTTCTTCCCCTCCCCACCCCCTGACCTGGCTCTTTCGGATGCAGGTTTTTCACTAATAAAGTATCAGATGCTCACCAGGGAAACCGGTGAAACGCAGATTCCACCTGCAGCGTCAGTTCTCAGAGGCTGGGATGGCTTCCTGGGGCCAGAGAGTCCTCCAGAGTTGCCAGGCACAGCACCAAGAATGTGTCACGGACGGCAGTTCTGATGGGTGGGAGACGGTCCAAGACCACGCTATCTTGTTGACCTGTCTGTCCTTGCAAGATAACAAGGACTCTTACTTGGTACAACTGCAGGGAGGGCCTTGTCAAGACAGGACTTTTTTTTTTTTTTGGCTGTGTTCTCTCTCACTGTTGTTTCCTCAGATTCCCAGACTGCTGCCTGCCTGCGAGCCGTGCTCAAGAAATACTTTCTGAATGGATGAAAGGTTCAGAAGGCCGTATTACTTTTCTCCTGGAGCTTTTCTTGGCCTGGTGATTATCCTTTGAATTTTCGCCAAATGACCCTGGGAATCATTGTCAAGTTGTGGACCGGAAACTCAATTGTCCCTGGAAATGCAAGATCAAGCTACGCGGAAGCACACTACTCTCTCTCAAGATAACGAGAGCTAATGAAAGTTGGCAAAAAATGTGGCGCAGTCCCACACGGTGGTGGTGGAGGAATAAGCTGACGGAACTGGTGAGGCGGCTCGGCGGTCAGGAGCACTGGCTGCTCTTCCGCAGGACCCAGGTTCAATTCCCAGAACCTACGTGTCAGCTCACAACCCTCTGTAACTCAAGTTCAGAGAATCACAGACATACATGCAAGCAAAATGCCAATGCACACAAAACTGAATTAATCTGTTTTTAAGAAAATTATACTTGTGTGTATATATGTAAATACATATTATATGTGTATATATGTATGTATATATATGAAAACTGACAAACCATTTTAGAGAACTACTAAGCAATGTCTACTGTAACTGTGTCTAGCCTAACCATAGACTTAGCAATCTCAATCATAAGGAAATCTCTAACAAAATGTATGAGATATAATACCAAAAGAAGTTAAAAGTATTCACAGCAACTTATCTTAGGATGACAAAAATGCTTAAGGAAAAAAAAAAGCCACAGTCCAGAGATGACTCAATGACCGGATGCTTAATTGACTGTCATATAGTCGCACCATAAAATGCAATGTAGCAATAAACGAACTCACTCCACCACCCGGGACACAGATGAATCTACATAAAATCGGGGTTGGAGGGAAAGGTCAGGGGGAGGGTGAGAACCTGCGTTGATGGCGGCCTGGAGCTCAGCACCCAGCGGCAAGGACTCACAGAGAGAACACAGACCGCATGGCTAACTACACTTACCCTGGCATGAGATAAAGGACTGAACTAAGGTGTCAAGAGAGAATTCAACCAGTCACCTTTGGGGGGATGGCAACTGACCAGCACAGGGAGCTCCGGGTGCTGGTGCCATGGGCTGATGACTCGCCCTCTAACTAACCATGGCCATTACGATCTGTGCCCCAGACTCAGACCAACTGTCACATTATCACTGAGGGATTTCTTTTTTATTGCCCTCACTTGTTTAGAGGTGACAGAGGTCATCCCTTAAAGGACGTGTTAATTCAGATGCAGAATACAGTTTGGCTCAGTTTAGAACAAGCCAGTCCACCAAAGCAGGATTGACCCGCTCTGGGGTTCGAGTAAATACATCAAAGGCTGTCTCTCGGACTCAGGGACAGAGGCTAACTATGACAAAAGCATAAACTAGGGGTGTTGACAGAGCCAGCTTGGTTGTCCTTGTAGCAAGGAACAAGGGCCACAGCTGGGCAAGAGACTCTTCCAGCTGCCACAGCTCTAGAATCGCATTCGGTATCTTGGGGCTATCCTTCGGAAGGCTTTTCTAATTCTATAGATGATCAGGTATCTCATCGGCTGTGGTGACACTGAATGAGGACAGTAGCACACAGACTCAGAAAAGGAGCCTGTCCCTGCAGTGCCTACTCCATTAGGACCGGAGTCCTATCTAGCTTGCGCCCTGCAAGTTATTTTAATAAAAGCCTGTGGGTGGTGACCTGGGTCAGAGCCCTTGCAGTCCACTCTTGTTTGCCAGGGGTCATTCACTGAACTCAGGGGCTGAAAGGTAAATTCTCCGGAACACCCTTTCAGCTAAAGATTGCCTGTGCACGCCAGGTCCTGTCACCTGCCAGCCTTTACCGTGATTCCCTGTTCTAAGGACGGAGTAACACAAAACAGGGAATAAAAGCCCCATCCTCAACGTCATCTGCTATCATGGATCGCTGAGTATTGTATTGGGGCCATAGTATAAACAGGGAAATTCTTAACATTGTAAATTTAATTTTAAAAATTAAAATTTTAAATTAACTGAAGATGCGTATTACAGCACCTAAGGTGAATTATAGTAAATGCTGAGCAAAGAAATAAGCAAAGTATACGTGAAAATGTACAAACCAATGTGGCAAATATTCAGCGAAATTAAGGGCTAATCATGTACATATCTGCCTTATAATCTTATTTCTGTTTGAAATGATCACAAAAAAATTAAAAATCTCAGAATCCTGAAGCTTTAATTTTAACATATTTCTAGTTATTAAAAATAAAAAATAAAAAAAATAAAAATTTTAAATAACATTTTTTTCAACTAACCAGAAACAAAGGGGTGTTGTTTTACAGAAATAGTAGTCTCGGTTGCTAGCGAACATGTGAGAAATGTACTTCCACATTCCAACCCAAAATACACAGACAAGAGTGACCAAATACTAGTCCACCATGAGCCTACCATGAGCTGCATCTAAGAATTTCTCTTAAAAATATAGGGCAAAAACCAGCAGTAGAGACTCACATCTTTAATCCCAGAACTTGGGAGGCAGAGGAGGCAGGTGGTCTGAGTCTGAGGCCAGCCTCCTCTAGAGAGAGGTTCCAGGATAGCCAGAGCTATAGGGTTTTGAAACCCTGCTGCAAAGATAGATAGATAGATAAATAAATAAATAAATAAATAAATAAATAAATAACAAAAACAAACCAAACAATAACAATTAAAAAAAAAAATCTGCCGGGCGGTGGTGGCGCACGCCTTTAATCCCAGCACTCTAGGAGGCAGAGGCAGGTGGATTTCTGAGTTCTAGGCCAGCCTGGTCTACAGAATGAGTTCCAGGACAGCCAGAGCTATACAGAGAAACCCTGTCTCGAAAAAACAAAAAAAACAAAAACAAAAACAAAAACAAAAACAAAAACACACCCTAGTGTAAGCTAAAGGAAACCTGTAGCTAGGAGGCCAGCCAGTAGGAGTGAGGGTTGGCACTCGGGTGCTTGCCTGCAATGTATGACCCAGAGTTCAATGCCCAGCACCATAAATATCAGGAGCAGGGGAAGACCAGTTCATTACAGTGTTGCTATGGTAGCTAATCAGAACCAGCAACTAAATAGACAGTTATGGAGAATGACTAGATATAGCGGTTACACAATAACCATAGTTAGAAAAATCAGAGTTTTAAAACTTAAAAGGCATTTGTGTTATATTAGCTGGAAGGTGTTCTACAAGGCAGCATTTGTATTGTTTTCCTCCTGTTTAAAAAAACAACTGAAAGAGGGAGAGAGAGGGAAAGAGAGAGAGAGGTGGGGGAGAAAGAGAGTATCTGATGTATCGGATGTATCTGCCTTCTGAATCCTCAGCAATGATAAAAACTGATTGTAAGAGCAAAGATCCTCAAACAGGAACTAAATGGCTTTCCGAGTTTTCCTACCAACCTCTCCTGGTGTATGCCAAGCTTCAGTGGCCAGTCCAGACCTGAAACTCCACAGATGGCTCACATTCTCCCTGCTTGCCGTCCCCCGACCCCGCCCCACGCCACATCAGAAATGGAATGGCTCTAGACTCTCATTCCTAAAGATTAAACATCTCATTCACTCCACACTCTGGAGGTACTGGTCCTCATCCCGTCCTGTCTCACCTCATCTGTGGGGTGTGTGTGTGTGTGTGTGTGTGTGTGTGTGTGTGTGATTGTGCGTGTGATTGTGTGTGCGTGATTGTGCGTGTGCGTGTGCACGTGTGCGCGAGTGCGTGTGATTGTGCGTGTGATTGTGCGTGTGTGTGTGTGTGTGTGTGTGTGTGATTGTGCGTGTGATTGTGGGTGTGCGTGTGTGCATGTGTGTGTGTGTGATTGTGCATGTAGTTGTGCGTGTGCGTGTGTGTGATTGTGCGTGTGTGTGTGATTGTGCGTGTGATTGTGCGTGTGCGTGTGTGTGTGTGATTGTGCGTGTGCGTGTGATTGTGCGTGTGATTGTGCATGTGTGTGTGATTGTGCGTGTGATTGTGCGTGTGCGTGTGTGTGTGTGTGTGTGTGATTGTGCATGTGCGTGTGTGTGTGATTGTGCGTGTGTGTGTGCGTGTGCACATGTGTGTGTGTGTGTGTGTGTGTGTGTGTGTGTGTGTGTGTGTGTGTGTGTGTGTGTGATTGTGTGTGTGTCCACTTCTGTTCTGCGACTGTGTACCTAGGGCATGTACATTGTGGCCATAGTCACACACCCAGGCCCCTCCATTATCAAAGATTGGTTAGGCTCGGCACCCTCGGGCCATGCTTTAATCCAGCACTCGGGAGGCAGCGGCAGGACGATCTGTGGAGTACAAGGTCAACCTGACCTACATAGTGAGTTCCAGGAGAGTCGGGGCTATAGAGAGAGACCGGCTCTCCAAACAAACAGACAAACAGACCAGTCCTTTTCGTCAAATACCCCTGCAAAGTATCCCTGACCAGCTCATTGCTCACTGCCTCTGCAAACACCACCGGAATCAGAGGTCTCTAAAAGGATCCCTGTCTTTGCAGTACTCGGGAAGCCTTCAATGGCTTTTACCTATTTACAGGCACGGCAGGCTTGCCAGGACCCTCACCCCGAGCCTTCTTTCACATCCTGTACTGCGCGGCCCCTCCCCGACAGTCGCATTCCATCTCCATCTCAGGGCTTCCCGTCCTCTTCTCTCTCCCACTGCCCCAGAAGTTCCCCCATGTTCTCCCCACCAGCTTCTCCCTCCACACACCGGAATCCTTGGAGTGCGTTTACTCGGCTCAGTCTCTTTACTCGCTGTGCGGAACCAGAGCTCCTGAGACAGCCTTCATGTACTCCCGGTCCTCTCCGCTTGCCCCACTTGTTACGGAGCATCCCAGCACTTGATTTAACTCACACATCCCTTTAAATGAACACGAGGCTTCAGCGAACACACTGGGTAGGAAAAACAACTTCACCATGCTGATGAGATGGGAACCAACACTGACGGTCTGGAGTTCAACCTCCACATCCAGATAAAACCTTGGCGAGGATCTCCCCAAGACCAGCCTTCAAAGCGAGCCCCACTGCTTCAGCCCGGCATGCTGCAAACCAAGCACCAACATCCCAGGCATTCTCAACTCGTTCACCGACGCGGGACCACTACACCTAAGGGTCGCGCCCTCCACGCACAGGGCACACTGCACTTTGTACTTTCCTTTGTCTGGAACACAATCCATCCCGGCCTCCATCTGATAAACAACCTATTCTTTTTCCACTTCAGGTCACACCTTTTCGTGGGAAGATAATCGCCCTACACATTAATGCTATGTCATTCTTTTCATGGCTCTGTTTTCTTACTTACAAAACAGTGAACTATTTCAGGGTGGGAGCCATCCTTCCTAGCTGCCCAACGTCTACTAGACAACCTCAAAGCAGCGTGAGCAGGATGAGACTGAGTCTCCTTCTCTAAAGCATGCTGTGAGGAGCCAGAATGGTGCCCTCTTCGGTCCTCTAGGAGCCAGCCCCCTCCCCACCTGCTCAGCTCCATGGCTCTCTGACCTCCAGGGCGGCCGACACCCCCACAACCCAGACACCTAGTGCCAAAGGCTCAGATAAGTCTCCTTTTCATCCCTCCCTAGCCAGGGAAGAATCCTCCTTCCGCCTCATTCAGAGAGGGGGGTGGCATACTTCACGTGGAGTTTTTACTAGAGAGAAAAGTCATGTTACATTAATGAACAGGAAACAACAGAGGAGCCGGGTTTGCAGATGGGTGACTGTCGGTCCCTACGGAGCAGATCCCACTGCATCTCGGCCTCCTTTCATCCCTTCACCACAACCATCATCTATGTCAGACAGTAAACAAGAGCGCCTCCGCAGGCCGAGGAGGAGTAGATTTAGGTTGGTCCCGCACTATCCAGGCCTGGTGAGGTCACCAGACCCTGTGCCAGATCCAGAATCCCTTCTTCGAAACTGCTGATTCGGTTTCCTTCCCGTGCCCACCTCCTCCCCCGCGTCACCTCAGACTCTAAGCCATTAAAAAGAAAACAAATCTCACCCAAAAGTCACGTAGTCTCCTGTTTAGTGCCAAAGATTCTGAGGCGAGCTTTGAGGTCACCCACACGGAAATACCACCAGTGGCTGCTCAGAGACCCACACCGAGTTCCTACTCTCTCTGTGTGTTTTCCTTGTGCCAGATGGAGCCATCTCTCCAGGCCCAAAACATTAACTTAAGGAAGACATGACTATCATCCATTTTCTTTATTTCAATCATTGGGGTTCAGTTTCTACCTTACAATATTCTCTTTGGACCCTTCTTAGCTAAAAGCAAGTTTGAAGTGTGTGTGTGTGTGTGTGTGTGTGTGTGTGTGTGTGTATTAAGTCCAAACATCTTTACAAATTAAACCCTCTTTCCTCCTCTGAAAACTTCTATATTTACTTTGTGGAATCTTTGTCTTTCCTGCGTTTGTTCTTGTTTTGATTTATTATGTGTATGTCTCTGTGCCTGTGGGAGTTTATGTGTAGCACATGCCCTCAATGGCCAGAGACCTAGTGTAACAGGCAGTCTTGTGCTGCGTGATGAGGCTGTGGGAACTGAACCTGGGTCCTCTGAAAACGCAGTAGGCAGCCTAACCCTCCAAGGACTGAGGCGCCTCCTCAGCCTGTCTCCTCCGTATTTGCATCATTTAAACACAAGCACGTCACTGGAATCCAGCTGAAGAATACCAGGTGCTAGCCAGTGCACACCCGTCAACGTCCTGAATCTCTACAATTTCTCCTAACTTTTCATTATGAAAATATTCAAAGGCTCAAAGTAGAGAAGTAAAAGTGTACTAAGACGAATATCGCATTTCCCAGTTTTAAATATTTTTCATACTACCACCTACCTTCCCCTCCCCCAAATCGGATTTTAAACCAGATTCTACTATCACGCTGTCATCTATAAATGCTCCAATATACAACTTCAAAAGGTGGCACTTCCATTTTGTCTTCCATTTTGAGATGGAGTATTATATAGAACTGTGCGTTCCGGAACTCACTGGAGAGCACGTTCCCTCAGAACAGCCTCCAGAGAGAACTCCACTGTCTTAGCCAGGCATGTGTCAAACCAAGCACCAGCACCCCAACCACTCTCCAACCATCCTAACCCGGACCACTGGGCTCACCTTGTTCCCTGCACACACCTGGTTCACTTTGATTTGCACGAGCTGTCTTTTCCACGTCTAGAGAAGGCCACATCTCTTGCTTCTATTGTCTTTAACAAATAGGCCTTTTCTTTTTTGACTATGTTGAGCCACAAAAAAAGGTTTGAGCCCCGAGGAAGACTTTCATTGTGCCAGCCACTCCTTGTCCAGAACCTGAGAGTTTGGAATGTACAGGAAATCAAAGAACTAAGTTCTCAGAGCATCTGGACCACTGGATGGCCAATGATCATCCAGTGATACAAAGACGATGATGATGATCAGAACAAATGAATGGGCTTCTTCTACCCTAGAGAGGGAGGACAACCCTCTGTGGCAGAATTGAGAATGTACCATGATACTGGCCCAGGCCCTGAAACTTCCTAGGAGAGAATGCAGCAGTGTGGACCTTCAGAGGCCCGTCCCCAAGAGGTAGTGAGTCACCACACCGTCCTTCAAGTCCTTTCCAGTTGAACTGTGTGATGTGAAAGAAATTCAAATAGAAGCCATATCCCGACCACCAGAAATCACCTACATGGTTCCCACATAGTTTTGAAAAACAGAATATAAAGGATCCCTTTCAGGAGTCCTACGCTAAGATACTTTGGGGGATGTTTTTAAATTTTTCAACAATGAAATAAAGAGCTGTTTTGAAATAATCTTCTAAAGTTATAGAAGAACACAAACCAAACAAGAAACAAAATAGATTCCTTTATACCGACCTTCAAAAATATTGCTTTAAGCTCAGCTGGATCTGCTCTCTTGGTTAAAGCCACCTATAAATAAACATAAAAATGTTTATATTATTAGAACAAAGCGGAGAAATCAAGCTAGCAGGAGGGAAAATAAACTTTGGGTTAGAAATTAGTACATTTCTTTCTTCTTCTTCTTTTTTTTTTTACTTGAAGTACCAAACTGCTCCAGTGTGTAAACTCGTCCCCAGATTCTAAAGTAGACTCCACGTGGCTTCTGAAATGATAGCATTCTGTGTGAGAAACTAGAAACGCTTTAATATCTAGTGTTCAATGTATAAAAAGTGTGTGTGGGGGGGGAAGGTGAAATGAAACAGATTGGTGAACACCTGGCTTTTTAAACCACACCCAAGAGTAAGTCATACCTTCTCATGGGAATATTAAATATTAAGTACAACCTGCTTGCCAATCCTGCATAGGAGCACATTTCTTAAAAGTCAGTGAACTAGTAAATCATATTAAGGGCTCTAAGAGAACTGCTTCCCATAGCTCCCCCATGAACGGCACGTACACCCTCCGACCTAGACACACCAAGGGCCTCCCCCACCTCTCCCCAGCCTTAATAAATCATAAGTCTCCAAAGGTGTGACTATTATTCCTCACATTCTAGAAACTCAAGGGACCGTGGTTACCTTCCACCAGTAAAATTTGACAGATTAGCTCAGAATAGGTGTTGTGCTTAATTCTCCAGGCCACAAAGTCCAAAAACATCACTGGGAAAAAAGCAAAGACAAACTTGAACATGACTGCCCCAGGCCAACACAAAAGAAGCCTTATTCAGAAGCAAACAGTGGGCTTATTCACGGCCCATCACCCAGTCCTGCTGGCAAAAGTGGTCAGAAGACACAGTTCTCAACAACCGCAGTGTCACCCCGTGATACAACCAAGGCGGGGCCACTGGAACCACCCCAACACTGGAACCATGTCCCTATCCACGGGGAGATTTATGCAAATTGTTCTAAATCCCTTCTGTGTGCTTGCAAAGGAGATCTTTAGACAATGGTCTTTCTGTCCCTCAAAATGAAACTACCAGAGAGTGTTAGCACACCACTATCAGGAATATATTTATTAACTAGTCACTGGAGTGGGAGGTGGCCTCTCTGAAAGCTGCTGATTGGTCACCTTGTTCGGCTACCTCTGATAGACTCTTTCGACTTCCGAGGAATAGCTGACACTATCAGTGCCTGAAACCCAGAATTACCTGATGTTCTTTGCTGTTCAATAACGAGAGGAAATAAGACCGCTAACCAGCCCAGCCATGATTAATGATTCTGCTGACCACTAGCCAACCCAGCCGTGATTGATGATACTGCAGACCTCCAGGTTTTAGAAGAGGAGGCCCTGCTGGTGGAAAGGGGAAACTAAAATGAACACTCTCAGAAAAGACACCACCAAAGTGCCTCTCTGCCTCCACTTGCAGTGCATTCCTCCCACCTGTGTAAAAACCCTACGCCCTTTGACAGGCTATTTACTAGACATAGGAAGCGGGGACTGCACATATATATGCTGGCCTAAGGTCCTAGTGTTTTTTTTTCTTTAAAAGGCGTAGAGATTTTCTACAGAATAAGCTATGCTCGCTCTGTATGAATACACACTCGCACACCTGCTTATTAGATCAGCATGCTACACACTTTGGATGAACAATACCAGACACTGCTTTTTAGCACGTACCTCCTTGGCCTGAGGTCCCACCGCACCATAGTCTCCTGATCCCCATGCACACAAGTCATCCAATGCTCCTAGCCAGAGCTGGACATCTTTGAGAGAGAAAAAAGCAAACAAGTCCCTCTGGGGGACAATGCTTCGAATTTTTGCCACCAAGAATGAACCCCACAGTTTACAAAGCATGGCCAGGTCCTCACAGCAAGTCTGAAAGTCAGGACACATACTATTCCCCCCATTTTACAGATGGGAAAATCAAGGCTCAAAAGCAAGTCACGTTCTTCCATTCCCTAAGTCAGAATCAAAAACCAGTTTCCCCCTTGCATTGGAGTTTTCTCAGTCTCAAATCTCCCCCATTACCCCACATTACAGGCTTGCAGAAAATATACAGCACCAGAGTCAAAAATCAACACTCTAAATGTAGTTTGCCTGATGAGGTGGTATATACCTGAAATGCCAGAACTGCAGAAACTGAGGCAGAAAGGCCCAGAGTTTGAGACTAGGCTAAGTTAACAGTAAGATCCTTTCTCAAATAAACCAACCAATGAAAAAGAAGAGGATTTTACAATCAAGACTGTCCTTGAACAGAAGGGAGAACTAGGAGAGAGGAAGGGAAGTCAAGACTCTTGAAGACACTCCATCAAAGCCCTGACCAAAACCCCAAGGCCATTCTAACACACCGGTCATCCGTAGCTCTCTTAACCTGTATAACACTATTCTTGCAAACAGCCCGAAGCTGCAGGAGTAGTAAGAGGATAATGATCACTTAGGAAATTAATTTGCCTGACGGAGAGCCCTTGATATCTATATCACATCTTAGGCACAGAGAACGATGGAACCAGGAGACAGCTTCCTAGAACTTACTATCAGCCTCCGGGGTCTCATCTGTCCCCTCGCCATCTACTGCCCACCTGTCACTTTTGGAATTTCCATTTTGGCTTCCATGCACAGCCCCCAGGTCATCCGCAGCAATGGAGGGACAATCGCAGTGGTGGCCGAAGGAAGTTGCAGAGAGAGCTATGATGTCATGCAGGTGCACTGAGATAGTCTAGCTGGTGGCAAAAGCAATACCCAAGAAGACTCGTGCTGCGGAAAGGGAGCCAAAGAAATAGAGCTGTGCTTTCTAAGCAGACACAGAACAGCTGTTGAGAATGCACGCTTCCTAGCCGAGGAGCCCGGCGTTATTAGACCTAGCTTATTCTTGGGCTACAGCAGATCCATTAAACTTTAGATAGTTTCCAGATGTGCATACACACATGGGCGTGTGTATCTTAGATAATTACATGTGAATACTTACAAGTACTGGTCATTTAATGACTCCATGCCATCATTACTTATTATTATCTTATTCTTTATCATCTAGTCTTAAAGACTAGAGTATAATACAGTCTAACTTTAAAACCAGCATACTACACCTTAAATAAATGAAGTAATTGGTTTCCAAATCCAAGAAGGAAGAGGTTCTTTGCAAGTGACTGTGAAATATTACTTGATATTTAAACAACACAATAGAGAATTTTGTACTGAGCCAGGTAACATATTGCAGTGACCCCAAACTTAACGAGACAAAGAAGCAAAGGACTGGATGGCTGTTAGCCCCATACACTGGGAAACAACTAATTGGATTTAACTTAGAATGGACTTTTCAGGTATATTCCATAAGCCCGTGCTACTAGATGGTAAAGTTAGAGAATCAGGAAATACAGATTGCACTTTAACAAGATAAAGGCTCGTTATAGCCATGTGAGGCGGCCATCAACAGCATGAGAAACATACACAAACCAGGTTACGAAGCTAAAAACCAGTTAGGTAATAACACAACTTTAGTAACTAGCTTTTTTTCATAAAGGGGACAAAAATAGAACAGGAAGTACCAGAAAGGTGTCTTTCAGAACAAATAAACTCATTCTAACAGGAGTTAGAGTTGCCAACAGCAGGGGAGAGATTCCTACTCATAGGAGGTTTTTTTTTTTTTTTTTTCAATCAGCTTGCTTACCCTGGAATCAAGCCACAGTACCAGGCTCATTACTTTCACAAATTGCAACAGCACTCACTTGTGCACTCAAAATACTTGGTAGGCATGACAGATGGTGGTAGGGACACACAAGACATCCAACATGTCTGGGTATGGTAATCCCAGCCCTAGAGAAGTAGAGTCGGGAAGATCAGGAGTTCAAGATCCTCCTCAACACTTAGCAAGTATGGTTGGGACCACCTTGAGATGGAGGAGTCCCTGTCTTGGGAGAGAGATAAAGAAAAAGCAGAGGGGGAGATAAAATTGGGTCACTCCTCTCCGGAAGCTCCGAAGATGAGAGACCTGGCCGGATCTTCCTGGGGGCTTCCACAGACCATGCCCGCCTCCACAAAGCACTTAAGGGACTCCTCAGCTGATAAAGGGTCTTGATGAGTAAGATGTGAGATCTACAGTGGAAGCTCCATCCACTTCAGTGTTCTCAAAATACTGAGTCGGGACACTCGCGCGCGAGCACGGGTCCATCCCCACAGGCAGATGCCCACACATACGTATAATTAAAATATCTTTGAAAAAAATGAAAGGAGGGGCCCAGAGAGATGGCTCAGTGGTTAAGAGCACTGACTGCTCTTCTCAAGGTCCTGAGTTCAAATCCTGGCACCCACAGGGTGGCTCACAGCCATGAATCAAGGGATCTGATGCACTCTTCTGGTGTCTGAAGACAGATACAGTGTACTTACATAAAGTAAATAACTAAATCTTTACAAAAAATAAAAAAAAAAAAATGAGGGGAGCATTCAAAAGCACAGAGAGCTCCCTAGGAGCCTGAGTTCAGAAGCTCTGCAGTGGATATATTATAGTTTGAATACGAAACACCTCTGCTAGCTTCATGTGTTTCATGTGTTTGAAGACTTGGTGGTGTTTGGGGACGGGGTCTAGTTGGAGCAAGTGGCCAGTCATAGGGAAGGCTCTGAAGTTTATAGCCTAGCCCTGCTTCCTGTCTCAAGTTTCCTTCTTGACAAGGGCAAGCTCTCATCTCTACAGCCAAAAACCCCTCCTGCTGCTATAGCTTCCCCACAATGGACTCTATTCTTTCTAACAATAAGCTAAGATAAGTATTCCCCCTACCTTATGGGCTTAGGCTGCTGATTTAGAGAGAGAGAGAGAGAGAGAGAGAGAGAGAGAGAGAGAGAGAGAGAGAATTATGCTATTATCTGCTACAGTCATTTGAAATAAAACCAAAAATCTTCATCTTCATAAAACAAAAAATACTCCTTCCCTCAAGCTGCTCTGGCTACATAATTTATGATAGTGAGGAGAAAAATAACAAATATAACATAGCTTTAAAGCTATAAAAATATCAAATATGGCATATCTTGAAAAGATTACCATGGGTGGGTAGACATAGCCCCTGGCTGAAAGCCAGCTGCAACATTACCCACAGCGCAGGCCTCCTTCCCTAACTCAGTTCCCCAGTCTGAGAGGCCCCTGAACTCGGAACACTGGCGGGATTGCTTGCCCAAAGATGACCTGATAGAACGACTGTATATAAAAAGCAGAAAAGGTGACTCATCAAAAGCAGGCCACCATGCGTATGTGTGGAAGCCAGCATGCAATGATAAGAATAAAGGAGCCAGGAGAACCGGTGCCACACGGCCCTTGTACCCGAGGAACCCAGTGTGAGAGAACCTAAATCCTGAAGAAAATATCCTGCTCCTGGATAGTGCTTAGCAACTCACGTTCTCTCTCCATCTTCCTGCATGGCAGAGCACATAGTTACAATCCCACCTCTCAGAATCCCTTGCAGCTATATGACCCAGGGGCTGTCAGAAGAAATGTGGGTAGCATTTGCAAAGAAACAGACTTGGAGTCTGTGGAACACAGTCCGGTGCCTCTGCGAGCAGACGCCTCTGCTGAAAGTGTCTGGTTTTCCTGTGACACCGTCCCGCCCACCCACGTTGCTCGAAGCATGGCCTCCAAGACACCCTTCACTTGGCAGTAGACATCCTGACTGCACAGGAGGTCACCCCTCCCTTGGTGGCCTGGTCTGCTCTGAGGCTGTAGAGTCATTCCTAAGAGCTCAACCTCAAGTGTGTTTCTTCACCCACCAACAAATTCTATAACCCATTTAATAGCCTCCAATAAATCTCCGTCTGCTGAAACCAGCTAGCATGGACTCAGTTTTCTGCAAGCCAACCTGGACTGATACAATCAGTTATTGCAAAAGAAAGTTTGGAATTCCCTGAAACCACAGTGACCATTGCCTTGAAGAAAGAGAGAGAGGGGGGTCTCATCAAATTGACAAAATCCATTTTTTTACTGAGGTCACCAAATCACTCACTCAAGCCTTGTTAAGTTTCCTTAGGTTCTCTTAGTGAAGAGCTGTAATTACACAGGAAGTTACTGAAATATAAATCAGCACACAGACAAAATGCCACATAAAGCACTCTTCCAACCACACACTTCTGGGTAATCAAACCTCAATGTCCCTGTCACTCAAGGACTCACTTCCAAAGCATCCCCAGGACTGGGGCAGGTCACTTCAGGGGTGCTGGCTAGAGACGCTTATCAGGACAAGTCAGTAACTTGTGACCCTGCTCTGCCACAGACACCCGTTAAGCACCTCTAAAACCGTCATGATTAAAAATCTGTCATTAAGAACCAGATTTTAACAGTGAAGCAATCGATGGTGTCTTATGCTCTGGGTTCTGCTATGCCAAAAAGGCTTCAAACACAAGTTTCAGTTCTGTTATTGTCATTACACTGAAGAGAGCATGCTAGTAAATGTTCCCAGGAGAAAACAAAAATCTGACAAGAGACACCAAGAAGCTTTTCTAAAATACACACTTTTCTGTTTACATGCTCTTGCCTTATAGAAAAACCAGGAGCTGCTGGCGATGCCTGGGCTTCATGGTCAAAGTTTAGAAGAAAATCTTGGACCTGGCCACGCCTAATGACCTTGATCGTATCAGTTACCATCTCTGAGTTTTAAATCTGCACTTACACATGATACGAAAACCTACCTTCCATCTTTCCTATTGTTTCCTGACAGCCAATTCGAATGAAGGAAAGACATCCTCAAAATCTCCAGCGGTTAAGGTTCGCTATCCCCAAATCAAACAAATAAGCTGATAAGGAGACTACAGGACACTTCTGCTCCCAAATACAAATGGAAGGTGAGGAGGCCCGGCACTCTGAACTCAGAACTAGGTAACAAAAGGTAACATGCTCAGAGGAAAAACGGTTCACATACAATGCTTTGGGGGCCCTGGGAGCATAGCCCTATCAGCACACCATGTTACTATCGAGCACAAAAGACTGGGCTTTCTGTTCCCAGCACTGCATAGAGCAAGCATAGTGACTCGCACCTATATCCCTAGAACTAGGAAGACAGGGTCCTTCAGCTACAGGGCTAACCAGGACTATAGGAGACCCTGTTTTGTTTTTTTTTTGTTTTTTTTTTTTTAAAGGCAGAGAGAGGAGAGACAGAGAGGGGGAGGGATCGTGTGTGGAAGGAAGAAAGGAATGGAGGATTGAATAATGAACGAAGGAAAGATATTGTGTAAAATGTCAGCTGTCTCATGAGGAAAGCTGGAGAATCAGCCAAAACCAAAGAGCCACCAACAATACCCTCGGCTGCATAGGATGACTTGGTAAGGATCCAGTACAGCATAGCAGGTCAACAGCATTAGGCTGAGACACCCAAGAAAATTTTCTCCGGACATTGTCAACTTACGTGCAGGCGGTAGGGGGCATCTACTCGACCCCAGTTGGTACGAACATGGTAACTAGTGACACTCCACTTGCTCACTTACACACTTCCTATAAACCCTGGAACATTCCAGGTTTACTGCCAGGCACTGCCAGAACTCTCCCCAAGAGATAATGACATACTTAGTGGTGAGTGGCCTGTATGTATTGTATGAGGACACACAGTGTACCAGAGGCAGAAGATAGTGACCAGTCCATTGTGATTTTAGCCATAGCAAGATACGGGTAGCTTTTCCACAGCCAGCCCAGGACTCAGGGCCTCAAAGCAGATCTCACTTCACACCACTTGAACTCTCTAAGGTGAAAAGCCATTAATTCATCTAGTTTCCAGAGGAAGAAACAGATATCTCAGATTCTTTTTTTTTATTTTTTATTTTTTATTTTTTGGTTTTTCGAGACAGGGTTTCTCTATGTAGCTCCAGCTGTCCTGGAACTCACTCTGTAGACCAGGCTGGCCTCGAACTCAGAAATCTGTCTGCCTCTGCCTCCCAAGGGCTGTGATTATAGGCGTGCGCCACCACCACCAGACTTTTTTTCTTTCTTTCTTTTTTTTTTTTAATTATTTATTTGGTACATATGATGAGTACACTGTAACTGTCTTCAGACACACCAGAAGAGGGCGTTGGATATCTTTTATGGATGGTTGTGAGCCACCATGTGGTTGCTGGGATTTGAACTCAGGACCTTCAGATGAGCAGTCAAAACTCTTAACAGCTGAGTCATCTCTCCAGCCCCCGACTTTTTTTCTTCTTTTCTTTTCTTTTTTTTTTTTCTGAGACAGGATTTCCCTGTGTAGCCCTGGCTGTCCTGGAACTCACTCTGTAGAGTAGGCTGGCCTTGAACTCAGAAATCCGCCTGTCTCTACCTCCCAAGTCCTGGGATTAAAGGCGTGCGCCACCACCGCCCAGCTGGTATCTCAGATTCTTAAATGGGAGGCTCTACATTACAAAATCAGAAAGGAGCCCAGAATTAGGTCATTCAGATATTTATTTTAACACCTGAGAGATGTAGGAGGCGTGGTCCGAAGTCTTCCAATGAATCAGGCACAGGATAACGCTGGACATGCCATTTAAGTCTTTGTCCCTTAGTATCATGACTGGCCTAATGAAGAATATCACTCTCCAATACGGTAAGCTGAAGTTAGTCTCAATTTTTGGAAAGTGTAGAGATCGCAGTGTAATTAGGAACCAGCTGCAATTATAATTATCCCTCCCAATATAATTTGTTACCTATTAGCAAGCGTCAGATTAGTACTGCTCCTTAAATGAATAAAACCTGATTGCTCGGTCCTGAAGGCGGGAATACATATCCTTGTTGGGGAACAAAGAAGCATAAAAGCCTATGACACGATTCTAAAGCGAGAGGCCCTACCTAAGCTACCACAAGCTACTAGAGCCCAGACAATTTAGTAAGTGTACAGGGAAAGTCAAAAGTAAAGGGTCAGTAGAGAAACGGCTTCCACTAAGCAACACATTCTCTGTTCAAAATTCTGCTGGGCACCAGCCTCTTCTAAATGCAGCAGCGTCAAAACCCCAGATGGAAACAAAACCAAAGGACATTCAAACAGACAAGAGTTCATGCTGGGGACAACACCTTCCTATACAGCTGAGCACTACACCACCCTCAGCTGGACCCCTGGCATAGCCTTTGGATGACATTCCAAGCAACATTTCCAGCTCTGAGGACACAGCTGATACTCAGGCAAAACTTACAATGCCCCTAGCTATAGTCTAGCTTTGCAAGCATAAACACAATGGGGCTTTCTAACTGCGCCTCAAATTGGTGAAATTATATATCTTTTATAGACAAAGAAATTGAAATATAGATGTACATTGGTGTGGGTGGGCCAGCCCTGACCTGCCAGCCCTTAGGTTCTATAAGGAAGCAGGCTGAGCAAGCCATGAGGAGCAAGCTAGTAAGCAGTGTCCCTCCATGGTCTGTGTCAGCTCCTGCGTCCAGGTTGCTGCCCTGTTTGAATTCCTAGCCTGACATCCTGTGATGATAAACAGCAACATGGGGGGCTGGAGAGATGGCTCAGCGGTTACGAGCACTGACTGCTCTTCCAGATCCTGAGTTCAATTCCCAGCAACCACATGGTGGCTCACAACCATCTGTAATGGGATCCAATGCCCTCTTCTAGTGTGTTTGAGGAAGAGATACAGTGTATTCATAAAAATAAATAAATCTTTAAAAAAAAAACAGCAACATGGAAGTATAAGTCTAATAAACCGTTTCCTCCCCAACCTGCTTTTTGGTCATGGAGTTTCGTTGCAGCAAGAGAAACCCTAAGACACATACTACTCACAGCACATGGCAAAGTCTTAAAAGGCACAACTCAAGGCTTGAAGCAAAATGTTACCCTACTTTTCAGGTGCACAGAACCAGCATGAGATGGAGAAGGCAAGAGAAGTTGGGTCAAAACGAAGCTTTATTTATATAGCAATTCGATAACTGCTGAACACAGAAGAGAAGTGGTAAAATGCATACAAGACTGGTCCGTTATAGATATGCAATTCCTGTAAGAATTCAGGTGGGAAAATGGCATTGTGAATCCTCCGGCTTTTAAGAAATCTTATTTAGGGCTTGGTGAGTTCAAAGCCAGCCTGGTCTGTATAGTGATTCCCAGGCCGGCCAGGGTTACATAGTGAGTCCTTGTCTAAAAAGAAGTCAGGGGGTGGGGGTGGGGGTAAGGAAGGAGGGAATGGAGGGGGAGGGGAGGAAGGATCCTGTTTACAGGCTGGAGACACCCAGCTCTTCCAGAGCGTTAAGTCTGATTCCCAGCATGCATATGGGCAGTTCACAACCTGTAACTCTAGCCAGGCCAGCATGACCCACACAGTGAGTTCCAGCCTGCAAGCAGGGCTGCAGTGTGAGGCCCTGTCTCAATTCAACAGAGTGCAAAGGAAGAAAGGAAAGAAAGGAAGGAGGAGAGAGAGAGAGGAGAAAGAAAGAAGGAAGGGAAGGGCAGGGCAGGGCAGGGAAGGGAACGAAGGAAAGGCAAAGCGAACAATAAATACAAAGACAGAAACGTTGTTTAGACGTGCTTCAGAAGCACGGGGCACGCCTTGCCCGTCTACAGTCCCAACACTACAAAGAAAAAGAGGGACAAAAGAAAAGGGAAAGGGAAGCCAAAAGACAGACGAAAAGGAAGGAGGGAAGAGAAAAAGTTCCAGGTACAAACACATTCTAAAGTAAAGACACTAGGGGGGTCTGAGGTTCATTTTTAAGAATGGGAATAGAGGGCTGGGGAGATGGCTCAGTGGTTAGGAACACCGACTGTGTGGCTCACAGCCATCTGTAATGAGATCGGATGCCCCCTTCTGGTGTGTCTGAAGACAGCTACCGTGTACTTACATAAAATATTTAAATAAGTAAATAAGAATGGGAACGGATAAACTGCTGGCTATAAATTGATACGTATTACTGACTCGATGGGGAAATAGAGCTCATGCTACTATCTCACCTCTGCAGATTATGGGAAATATCCATAAGGAGAATTCTAAGCAATGTTTTTCCTTTCAAAAATGGAGTCAAGTGCTTCTTCCTCCAAGGAGACTTTCCGCCTCTCTAACCAGATTCTCCTCCTTTGGTGCTACCTGGACCTTACTTAGGGTCTCTGCAAGGGTGTGTGTAAAGTTCTGACTCTTTGCCTACCAAGCAACATGAATCTCACCTGTTAAAAGAGAGAAAGAGAACACAGACTGAAGGGCAAGGCAGAGCCCGGGACAGCTGTAGCCCTGCTTGGCTTTGCAGCAGCCTTATCCTTCCGAGGTCAGAAGAGCCCACCTGAGTGGCTGGCACAAGACAACACCCGAGCAGGGGAGACTACAAAAGCTCTCTCTGAACCAGAAGATTTGCTCCAAATGGCAGCAGGTCACGCTGTGGCCCACGGGGCACCAGTGATCACTAGTGAACTCTCACAAAGAAAACAACCCCAGCTGAAGGAGAGAAAGATCGAGAAAGGCACTAGAAAAATACACGGGTGTTCGTCGCCTCTGTAAGATTAAGCGGGAAGTCTGGTTTAATAAAGGCACAAAGGAGAAGCCATACAGGTGGACCAACATGAGGTGTGTACGAACCAGTTAAACATCAAGCAGCTGAGGGGGCAAAAACAAGCCGCAAACGGGGCAAAGGGGCAAGGTCCTTGATGTCACTGTCCTCTCGGAGCAAATCAATGTGGAAGGCAAATAACCCGGGAGAAAATCAGGCCAAAGGTCTCCGCCAGACTCTGTTCAAGTTGCTGAAGAGACAGAAGGTGTCCGTGAGGCATGCTGAACAGAGAGCCTGGGGTTGAGCTCGGAGGAACCGAGATGGGAGACAAGCCAAAGAAGGTGGAATCCTCCAGCACAGGGGAAAGAGAACAACCCAACCGTGGGAATGCTTAGAAGGGAATGCATCTCCTGTTAATGATCTGAGGAGCTGGAGGGGGTCTGGGGGGGGAGTAATGCCTTAGTCAGGGCTGGACAGGTGGTCAGGGGTAGCTCGGTCAATAAAGTGTTTCACAGGCAAGCTTGAGAATCTGAGTTCCTGTCCCCAGCACCCACATAAAATGCCCAGAGGGACCACACATGTATGCAGTTTCCGCGTGGAGAAGCAGACATAGGTGGATCCTGCAGTTTGCTGGCCCAACAGCCTGACTGAATAGGACATCTCAGGCTCAGTGAAGACTGTTAATTGTTTTCTGAGAGTAACTGAGGAAGATACCTAGCATTAACTTCAGGCCTCCACAAACATACACACAATTAATTAATTAACAAAATTTTTAAAAACTGTACAGATGGCTTAGGGCAATATCCCCAAAGGCAGCAATTCTGAGAATATCTGATCCTCCAGCTAAGAGTTCTGGGACTGGGGTCTGGTTCCTCATCCCCCTCAGGCCACCTGTGCCTGAAGGATCTGACTTATGGTGCAGAGAAACTACCAAACTAGACTGCTCTGTAGGCAGAAGGAAATACTGGTTGGGGATCAAACTGCCAAGCCCATCTCTTGGAAGGACAAAGTAGATTTTATATGACGGTCAGCAGGTTGGGTACAGGCCATGGGTCTGAGCTGGAGCTAGGTGCCCTGGCCAGAGGTAACCAAGCCTTTGGGAAAAGATTAAGGGAGATTCCTGGAGGATTTAAGGAAGTTGCTGGTGAACTCAACAGTCTTAAGAGATCTGATTTTCTTGTGAACTGAAAACTTTAGGCTTGTTTACACAGCCAAAGTCCTTCAGTTTAGGACAATGTCACCAGCACTGTGGTTTGGGGGGAGGAGGGGCTTTGGACTTGAGAGCTATGTATGAGTGTGTGAATAAAACCCAAACCCAGACACTAATCCCTTCTGGTGAACAGCTTTGGGACCAGATGTCTGGATTTTCATGATGGAAATGGATTCCATCTCTTTATTTCAACCCATCTCTTAGATTATGATAGAGTTACCACTTCAGAATAGAGAATGTCACAGTAGCCTTGACCAGGGCTCTGATGAGCACCACTGGGGAAAGATGTGTCTTCCTGCTCAGAAGAATGCAATCTGTATCTGACATTGGCTAGACACCTAACATTTGAAACTAGCCAATACTAAAGAATTAATTCAACTGTGCCCAATCTCCAGGCCAAGAAACCACACCTTAGGAAAACTGATTCACTTTAAGCCAAAGACATGTGAGGAATAAATATCCCTTTGATGAGATAATGCATTTTTCCTTCCAAAGATTCCCACCCTCACAGCGACCATATACAGAGCCATAGGGCTGGAGCAGGTATGCCAAGGTTTCTGAACTATTCACACCAGTGTAACTTTCCCTTTTTCTTTTCTCCTTTTTCTTTCAGATACTGGCCATGGCCTGGGCATGCTTTCAGACACTCTGGACTCTTGCCCCGTGGATGTCTGCCTCAGGATTCTATTGCTGACCTCTGTCCCCAACTCAAAAGACATGGTTTGCTTCCTTCCTTTTTCAAATCTTTCTATCTCCGTAGATTCTGAGATAGGTAGCTTGCCTGGTCTGGGATTTTTCTCTTAAATTCTAATAATAATTGCCCTCAACTTGAGTCTTACAAGACTAAAAACCCTAAGGGAACCCCAGTTAACTCCCTAAGTGGGGTTCTAAGTGGAGTTCTCCAAAACTTCTAGTTAACAGTAGTACGAAGCCTCAAGCCACCCGATGACCCAGGATACTTGGAGGTAGCAGCAAGTGTTGTTGGGGACTTGCTGACAACTGTCCCTGCCAGTGACACTGAACTTTCACAATCAAAAGGGAGGGCTTCTCAAGGTTTCACCTTTGGAAGAAGCCTTTCTGTGTTCACGGGGGACTCATCTCCCTTAGAACAGTCCCAATTCCTCCATGAGATAGCTAACAGCTTACTCTCCACCCTGCATTCTCTTGGAGATCACTCATGCACATTTTAGCAACTTCCGAAGAAAGATTCTTATTTTGTTTAAAGATGGAGGGGACTAGATGGCGGGAAGAGCTATTAAACAGTGAAGAAGTTTCCATCCAACGATGAACACGCAGCAGGAAGTCTTCCCTCACTCACCTTGCCAAGGGTTGGTGTGTCAAAGCAATGAGTAAATAAACGAACGGTGCGTTATAATGTCATGTGACAGATACCGTGACAGATATCAGGATCTAGAGAAGAAGGTCCCTGTCACGGGAGCTTAAAATGTAGCAAGAAGCAACCCAACAAGGACCATGAGAACCTCAACAATCCAATCTCACCTAAGGCAACTTGAACATGAGTCAGGTTCTGTCATGAGCTGAACTGTGTCTCCCTACATTCTAATCCTAACGCCAGCACCTCAGAACATGACTTGTTGTAAATGAAGAAAGGTCTGTAATGAGGTTGTTCAATTGATATAACAAAGATGTTCTCATGGCTAGAAGTTATACTTTTACCTTTCTCTCGATCTTGTTCCCCAACAATGTCCATGATTACTCGTTGAAAACCTTTTAATAAACCCTAATAATAAGAAAAAGGAAGGGAGATGGAGGAAGGAAGGGAAAAAGGTAAGGAGTGAGAGGGAAAGGAGGGAAGGAGGGTAGGTGAATGGGCGGGGCATTAAAATATAACCTAGCATGGAAGGACATGAGGATATAGGAAGACAACCCACCAGCAGCCAAGGAGAGGCTGTAGGGACAGACAACCTTGCCTGGATCTTAATATCAGACTGTTAGCTCTCCAATTAATTGTGAAAATTAATTCCAACTATTTAATCTGACTGGTCGTCGGCCCCTTCTTATGGAAGGCCAGGCACATGAACAGACTCCAATAAATACACGGCTGTTCCAGCTGAGCCAGCTGTTGCTTCATTCACACCCATTTTGCAACCACGATCAAGCACTGTATTTGCTCATCTCTCTTTGGGAGTCTCCTTTTCCTCAGCCTTTTGCACTCATAATCCATTCTTAAAGTCCGATGAAAGAACTTTAAAGATCTTCTTGGACAGTTCCCACTGCATCACTTCAGTAGATACAAAAATGCTAGCTTCTCCACACGCTTAGGATCACTAGGTTGAAATATGACTTCCCATTGGGAAGGTCCCTTGCTTCTCTTGTAAGTAAACCATTTACCAGGTAAGACTTTGAGAAGAAGGGAATGCTAGTCCTCATTCACCAAAGCCTTGCAGTATCTGCAGGTAATTCTTACCTGAGTCAATGATTATTTGCAAATTACAGAATGGTTCATCTCTTGTTTTCTAATTCTGGAATCTTCTTTTACATTTTTCCTAGGTAATATATTTTGGTCAACAGAACTAAAAACAATACAATAAAATTTAAAAAAGCTATACTTTTCTACTCTGTTTCAATTTGACTCCCTTTGATAAGTAGCAATCGTCCACTATGGGCTAATAGAACTCTTCTTTATCCAATGTGTTCCATCTGTTTCTACCAGGTTTGGTTTTGTTTTGGTAATCTAGCACTTTACATTAAAGATACCATTTTTAAGAGAATAGTTAAGTATCATTATCATATTCAAATGTTAGACTCAGCCAGCACTATCTTTGTTTTGTTTTGTTTTTTGATTTGGTTTTTTCGAGACAGGGTTTCTCTGTGTAGCCCTGGCTGTCCTGGAACTCACTCTGTAGACCAGGCTGGCCTTGAACTCAGAAATCCGCCGGCCTCTGCCTCCCAAGTGCTGGGATTACAGGCGTGTGCCACCACCGCCCAGCTTTTTTTGTTTGTTTGTTTGTTTGTTTGTTTTCAGCCAGCACTATCTTATCACCCTAAACACAAATTATACCCACTGGTTAACACTCAGTGTTTGTAATATCCACTATGTACACTTACAAGAATAAGTCTGAGTATTTAAAGGATGAAAACTAGCTTTCATATTCCGTGCTGAGCATGGAGTTAATATTCAAATTTAGTAATCAGCCATTGACAAACAGCAGGTGAACCTGAATCACAATATCTGAACCCACTCATCAAACATAACCTCAACAAACAGCCAAGAGTCATAGGCCAGGTGAGTCCCAGCACTTGATGGGAGGGAGTGCTTGGTACCATCTAGCATGCTAGGCACAATAAATCCAGGACCCTAATTCGATCAAGGTTTTAGAACTGGTGCTTTCAGGAAACATCAAGATTAAGAAGCACAAAAGGGCTGAGTGTAGTTAGTGAACTAGAAGTTATGGGAAAGTGCAGGAAAAATAATAAAAGTCTCTCATGAAATAAGTGTCAAAGGAATAAAAAAAAAAGAAGGGATAACCCAAAGATTGACAAAACTCGAAAGACTACGTATAAACTATGATGAGTGATCAAAACAAACCTAGCACAAAAATACAACTCTGAAGACGTACTCAATGCTGAATGAAACAGGCACCGGAAGGAAACCGAAATAGCTGCCGCATGGGTTAAAAAAGGAAAAGTTCATTGCAAACCGTCATTGGATGTCTCCCAGGAAAGCCGGAGGGAAGCAACTCCTTTGATTCCAGCACTGCAGAGGCAGAGGCCGAGGTAGGCAGATCTCTGAAAGCTAAAGGCCAGATTGGTCTATATAGTGAGATCCAGGACAGCCACGGGTATGCAAAAGAACCCTGACCCAAAATGAAGATAAAGGATGGATGGATGGATGGATGGATGGATGGATGGATGAATAGATCGATGAATGATGTCTTAGGGGTTTTCTGTTGTGAACAGACACCATGACCAAGACAACTCTTATTAAGAACATTTAATTGGGGCTGACTTACAGGTTCAGAGGTTCATTTCAGTCCATTATCATCAAGGTGGGGGAATTGCAGCCATGTGGCTGGAGGAGATGAGGGTTCCACCTCTTGTTCCAAAGGCAGCTAGCATGAGGTTCTTAAAGCCCAGGCCCACAGTGACACACTTCCTCCAATAAGGCTACACTTCCTCCAACAAGACCACACCTACTCCAACAAGACCATGCCTCCAAATAGTGCCACTCCCTGGGTCAAGCATATACAAACCACTCTAGAGTCACTCTAGAGTCAGGCTGCCTGTGTCCCAACCACGACTCAGCCATTTACAAGCTGTGCGACCCTGGAGAGCATGATCTCCATCTCATGAAACTTAACTATTCTGGACCAGATAAGTTTCCACATCTGAATAGAGATAATGACCGCAGAACCTACGCACACTGTGTGAATTAAATCACATGATTTATAGTGCTTATTAAGGCGCCTAGCTGTTCTAAGTGTTATAATGGTGATATAACAGAGACATCACTTTCACATAATCTTTCAGGGCCTCAACTTTCTGACCTGTCAAATGACATTAGTGCCACCTTCCCTGCTTGTTGCAAGATGAACAGAAAGCTCAAATAATGGAGCTTGCTTCTTTGCTTATCGTAGTCCCTAAGGTCATCTTGAAAACAAGCCAAACCAAGTGTCACTTTCCCCACTCCAGACAAACAGCACTTAGAACGGGGCTGGCCAACAGTGGGGGCCAGCCACACTTCTGAATGCAGTGTTAAAACTGTTAAGGGCTGTGCCTGTGAGCATACTGTTGCTACTATTGTGGCAACATGAGCCAATCTCTGAGGATTACTTTGGGAATGTGGGAAGAACAGAAAGGAAAGAGCCAAAGGCAGTGTGGAAGCCACAGTGACTGTGTAACTAAGAATAAGGACCTGGATGGACAGGACACCGCACTCCAGGAAAGGACATGGCTTTCACTGACACACGCAAATGCCTGCAGATAGCGTCTCAGGGCTGCCCAGAGGAAACAAAACAGCAGACGGAAGGTAAGGAACACCAAGTAGATGTACTCAGTTCTGAACGAAAATGGGCGGCAGAAACCAAAATCAGCACCGTTCCACGAGTTAAAAAGTTTATTCCACACTGTCAAGGCTATCTCCCGGGAAGCAAAGAGAAGCAACAGGGGGAAAGGCTTCCAGGGTTAACTGAAGAATGCCCAGCACTGACACAGGCAAGTCACCACAGCCATTTGTTAATCGAGAGCCAAATGTTCCTCTAGCCAGAGATAAGAAGAGTGACTCCCTTTTTTAGCAAGCAGGAACCTTCTTCAAGCCTGAGAATGTTCTTTTTGTCTGAAGGCCTGACCTTAGGAAAAGGAACTTCTTGGGGGAACCAGACAAGATCTAGCTGAGCAAAGTTTGAAATATCTCGGAGGTACCCAAGCTGAGTCTTACAGCAAACATTGAATCGTACAGACAGGAGCTCAGGTCCACAGGCCTGTCTACTCTTCGAAAGATGGATAACAGGCACTAAAAGAGAGGAGAGGCAGAGCCCAGGAGGCACCAACCTCCCACCAAATTCAGGGAATCTGGAGAGAAGCCCACAAGGGAGAAGCGAGAGGAGACTCTGAGAGTTTGCCACTAAGCCTACAAATTTGGTAAAACACCAGGACCACCTGAGGCTAGTGATAAATTACTTCTCCGAAAGTGAAATGAGTCAATTCAAACCAGATTAGATTAGATGAAATCCAGGTTTATTGTGAAGGCAAGTTCACTTGCACCACGGAAGGAGTCCAGGGAAGTCAATGTGGGAAGGTAGAGAGAGGGGAGTGGAGCAGAGGGGGGAAAGGAGCCTGTGTGCACAGAAAGAAAGACAGGGTAGGAGGGGCGAGAGAGCAAAATGTCCAGATTATGTAGAGGGCGCCTCTGGTGAAAAGACAGACAAGGCCCTAGGCTAGAAAGTTCAGGGTTGGGGCCAGATAGCAGCAAAGGGATGCTGGGAGAAGCTGGAGGTCAGGTCTGCTTTGATATGTAAATATACACCTCAGTCTTTTGTGGTGTGTGTGGGGGGGGGGAGCGGGGGCTCGGGAAACCAAACAGCTAGAGCTGAGAACAGAGTGAGAACAGAGATCAGAGATCACCTGTGAGCACTGGTGAGAATGTCAAAAAGTAACAGGCAGGAGAGCAGTGAGGAAGTGAGGAAATGGACGAAAAGCACAACCCTTACACAGCACCCTTAAATAATCCCCCCTGAGACATGCTACAAAGTAATTACTGGCCTGGGAGGGATACTGAAAGCAAAGACCCAAAATGTATACACGATTTTGACACTGTGTATTTAACTCGGCAAAAGCCTGGACTAACAATGAATCCAAAGTCGTCACATTCTTATTAAATAAAGGCCTTTAATCACGAGGTTACAAGGACTCCAGACGCATACCAACCAAACTTCCTCCATGGGGACAGGATTGCCCGAGGCTCTAAGTACAAGGCAGATGCCCACGCCTCGGGCCTGGGGCTTAGCTCCATGCCCTGCACTTCTAACAAGGGCCCAAGGGAAGCATCAGAGGAAATGTGTCTGATTGAACTCTGGATGGGCACGACAAGAATTTCAGTAGCAAGGCTGCCCAGGTATTCCAGGTGGCCCATGTGGACATGCCACTAAAGCAGGCAGGTGTCACCTCTACAGTGAGTTTCAGTAAAGCTCCTGTATGATTCAGGACCCTGTCCCTTTGTTTACAGTTGGGTAGAATGTCCCACAGGCTCCAACAGACATTTTTTTTGATATTCCTATTAAACAGCATGATTCCCCAAATGGATTCATATGTTGCATGCTGTGGGACTGACCAAGCCATGAAGGGTCCCCGGTTTTCCACAGGGTGATACGGAGTAGCCAGAGAGATCAATGTCCAAATTCCAGGAGCAGAATTGGGTTCTAGAACTTTCTAGTCACTGAATAAAAAGACTGTGGGAGAAGGGCCCTGGTAGCCTCTTCTTACTTAGGAGAGTAAACTCAGGAACTAGCCAGTCCTCTGCAGAAATGCTAACATGCTAAAAGCTCACATGGTGACCCATACTCAGAACAGACATCTCCAAATCACATCGTGTGCAATCCTAATAACTCCTGAACATGCACCACCCATTGTTCAAGTTGGACTCCTTTCCACAACTTCCTTACTCAAGATACTCCACACCTCTTAGACAAGAGCTATCTTGGCATGAACAGCAAGCTTATCAGGAAACATCTGACTCTCCCATGGTGATGGTTTGCATATGCTTAGTCTGAGAAGAGGCACTATAAGGAGGTGTGGCCTCTTCCTAGCTGCTTGCAAGTCCGTATTCTGCTAGCAGCCTTCAGATGAAGATGTAGAACTCTCAGCTCCTCCTGCACCACGCCTGCCTGGATGCCGCCGTGATCCCACCTTGATGATAAAGGACTGAACCTCTGAACCTGCTAGCCAGTCCCAATTAAATGCTGTCCTTCTAAGAGTTGCCTAGGTCATTGTGTCTGTTCCTAGCAATAGAACCGTAACTAAGACAGCCATCAACAGTATTCATGGGTAACAAAAAATTGCTCTACAGGATGACTCTTGTTATGCTGGTCACTTTGTCTTGATTTCCTTCCATCTGTGGTTACAGTTTTCCTGGGGTTGAATTTCAAAGAAATCTCAGTTATTGTGAATGAACTGTGTTGTCAACACGGAAACTCAAAAGGAACCACCTAGCTTTTTTTCTTCGTGCAACTATGTGCACGCTTTCCAAAGGGAAGGGAGACTGTGAGTGCAGTTAAGCATTGCAGAGTGACGAGCAGAAACATCAGAGCATGCTCCACACACGCACTGGGGAATTACCGCAGAGGTCTCTAGCTAGAGCAACCGTTTAAACGAGTTAGCTGGACAGACAGGAAGTGTCTGGGTGGACAAATCCTTAGGACAGATTTGCTTAGCGACTGCAGGTTTCCATAGCTGCTTCAACAAGTCCATCCTCCTCCCGACACAGAACCAACCCACGGCTCCAGCAGGCCAGGACACGGCTCTTGAGTCCTAAAGGTCACCCTAAAACCAAGGATACATGAAGCAGGGGTGGGGGCAAACAACAAGCGGGGAGCAGAGGGGCGAACAGTTCAGTAGGCCTTATCCTCACAGATAGCGGAAGACAAAGAAATGCCTCAGTGTGGCAGAGCTGCTCCCAGGGCAAGTGGCTGGCCCATGAGCTGGCCCTGGTAAAGGAAGTCAATGATCCTATGACATCTTCTAAAAGAACTCAATGTCCAAAAAATACACCGTGCCGCCTGGCATTCTTACACTGTGAATTTCTCGCCTCACCCAGTGTACTGGCTGGTTTTGTGTCAACCTGACACAAGCTAGAGTAATCGGAGGGAAGGAAGCCTCTGTTGAGGAAATGCCTCCAGGAGAGCCAGCTGTGAGGCATTTTCTCAATAAGTGATCAATGCGGGAGAGCCCAGCCCACTGTGGGTGCCATCCCTGGCATGGTGGTCACGGGTTCTAGAAGCAAACAGGCTGAACAAGCCATGTGAATCGAGCCAGTAAACGGCATCTCTCCATGGCCTCCGCATCAGCTCCTGCCTCCAGGTTTATGCCTTTTTGAGTTCCTCTCCTGACTTCCTTCAGTGGGGAAGTATAAGTCAAATGAACCCTTTACCCCACAACTTGTTTAATAGTCATGGTGTTTTGTTACAGCAACAGAAACCCTAAGACACCTGCCCTCCAGTCCTCTCTCTGTGAACCAATGCTTGTAAAGCGATAGGCCCTAAATGAGGGAATACTAGAATCCTCATGTATCAGACCAGGAAAAAGGAATGGGCTAGAAGTCCAGGTCATTCACTACAGTGTTCCCCTTCGACCCCCCCTCCCTAGGTACCTACTCTGGCTACAGAAAACCACTGATACATTACAAGAACCCAAAGGAACTTCCAGATGATTTGGGTGCTAAAAATCTAAATTCTCAGGTAATTATAAAACTATATGATCTTGATTAAGCAGCAAGGAATCACAAGCAAGACCAAATTTAAAAAAAAAAAAAAGTCGATTGTCCCCACCTGACCCTCTTTCGAGTTAGAATACCATTGCCTCCCCGTTCCATGTCCTACAGGTCTGACTGCTCTCCTGTCTTGTCCTCAAAGCCAACAGTGAATCACAAGGCAGATAGATCACTTGAATAGTGGCAGCCTGCCACTACCAGATGTCAGCTCAGTCCTGAAATGGGATGGGAGCCCTGCATCGGCAGCGCTTAGACCTGTCTAGATGATTCCAGCACCTGGGAGCCGCTGCCCAAGAACAGTCTTAAAGAGCCACAGGGCTCAAGGTAACTGGCATCAACTGTAACTTTTCCTGGGACTTCATATCTTCCTCTGGTAGACAGGAAGGATAAAGATCTTACACTTCACAAATCTCAAGGTCTCCACCCATCTCTAAGGATTTCGAGAACTCTAAAAAGGGCAAACATGAAAGGCATCATAGGAACCTGCTCCCTTAAAATGTATCAGGGGCATCGTACCAACCGCTCTCTTTATGCAGGGTGTGGTGACTAACATTTGTAATCACAGCACCGGGAGGGTAGGGAGAGCACAGATCAGCTTAAGGTCATCCTGATCTGCCTGGAGTTCAAGGTCAACCTGAGCTACCCGAGGCCTGGTTTCCAACAATTCTCTCTCTCCTACATAGCACAAAGATCAGTCTGCTTTATGAAGGCACTACCAAAGAGCTAGCAGCAGTTCTGAAGACCCACGAGCAGAGTTAAAATCCAGGCTGGTTCTCTTAGGAGCTGAAAAACTGAGGGATTCACACACCGAAGATCTTTTTTTTTTCCTCCAACTGGAAAATAAAGACAAAAACCACCGGCACACAGGAAGCACTCTGTAAACAATCCTTAATTAAAGCCGGGCGGTGGTGGCGCACGCCTGTAATCCCAGCACTGGGGAGGCGGAGGCAGGTGGATTTCTGAGTTCGAGGCCAGCCTGGTCTACAAAGTGAGTTCCAGGACAGCCAGGACTACATAGTGAAACCCTGTCTCGAAAAACCAAAAAAAAAAAAAAAAAAAAAGTCTGATTCTCAGGGAGGAGCCTGACTTCTCCTAAGTCATCACTCATACCTCCAGTTCTGAATCTAAATGTGTCCTTGCCACACACATGCTCTGTGGCCACAGGGCCAGAGTGGCGGACCCTCTCTAGAGTCGGCATGGCAGGATTGGAATGCCAGACTGAGAACTTCCCAGTTAGCAGTTCTCATTTGTTTCGAAGCACAGTTCAGGGTTTCTGAGTCTTCATCTATTGTAGGGATGGCAGTACTAATATCTAACTCAAGACAGACTCATTGACAGTTAAAACTAAAAGACATTTGGAACGGAATTTGGTATCTAGCAACCCATTCCTTATTGTTAGCCATTATTTTTTTAAGCATATGCTATTTCCCAATGTAGCACATGTTCTCATTATTCAGCTTCCGGTCTGCTGTTCCTGACACTGTGTGTGTGTGTGTGTGTGTGTGTGTGTGTGTATGTGTTTCCAATTGCTTTGCTTTTCATTCCTTCTGGGATGTAGTCACACTTCTGAGAAGTCCTCCCTCAGATTCCCTCAGATTAGTAGATACGGGCTCCTATTCTGGGGTCTCTAGGTTTTGGTTTTTTTGTTTTGTTTGTTTGTTTGTTTGTTTTGTTTTTTTAGGTTTAGTTGTTCTGAAACTGAGGTCCAGTTGGTGTTAACACTGGGGCTAGTATCCCTTGCAACAAGTAGACAGATCACAGCATAAAATTCCGATTGAATGCATTGTCATAGCAACAATACACCCTTCAGGAGATATCATCAGAGGCATCAACTCTGGTCCTCGGGAGAACACTTTGTTTTTTAACTGGTGTTTGCATTTTATCACCAAATTCCTTTCTTTAGTTCTAGGCTAATTTAAGCCCAGCAAGGTACTGAATGTCTGGATTTACATATGAGCATCTCGGAGTCTTAGGGCTGAACTTAAGGGAGCACTCTAAGTTTTCGGTTTCAATCAGTTGAATTTGATCATTCTTAATGCAAAAACTTAGCCAGTGCCAAAGACACTTCTGAGATAATCTCAAACATGCTCATTCAGATCACCATTTCATGAAAAATAAAAAAAAAAAAGAAGTAACTCTTTTACTGCTGGGCAGCAACTTGATGGGGAAAGCCAAACATAGAAAGATACAAAAGAAATAAATTATTGCATTTGAGTCACTACAAAGATCCAGGAATTAGGATAAGATTAAGAAATTGCCATGGCTACATCTTTCCAGTCTGTCGACTTAAAAATTCTAGTGGTTTACTATAGCAAAATAGTAAACCTGGAATTCTCTCGTAACTGTTGGGTTCCCAAGCTCACGGGCCAGTTTCATGATACTTCACTGGGGTGGGCTTTTCTCTTTCATGAGCTCCTAAAATCCTTTACAGGTATGTCAGTTCTACCCCTAGCTGAGATTGTTTAGCTCTATGTTCAGCTAACTGCCAACATGGCTGATTACATTCCATGGAAAAAGTAAGGAGCACACACAGGCTTAGAGTCAGCATTGCCCAGAACTAACTAGAAGCTGGAAGAATCGATCAATAAACATGATACTCAAACGCAACTCAACGGGACACATTCATTCTTGGACTAGGATGGACCTGGGACCTTTTAAATGTACCCAGACTATATTGTCCTTGATCTATAATGAGAGGCATTACAAGAAATGGTCTTATGGAATCCACAGATGGTGGTCCTCACTGGTTTCTTAATCCAGTTCAGATATATAATAAATAAGGATAAAGAGCCTGGTTTTGGTCAGATATGTCTTTAACCCCTGCCCTTGGGAGGAAGAAGCAATCAGATCTTCATGAATTCAAGGCTGCCGTGATATACATAGCAAACTCCAGATCAGCCAGAGCTACATAGTAAGACTCAGGAGGGAAAAAAGGCATAAAGAGACAGATAACAGTTCACAGTGAAGTCTCTCCAAATAACTGGTCTATCTTTGCTTTAGCAGCTAGAAAATGCTGTCACCTATACTAAACACACATTCAATTTCCATTCATCTAAGTTCATCTTACTTTCTTGTTGTTGTTTGTCATTGTTGAAGACAGGCTTTCTCAGTTTACCATCTCTTATCCCTCCTGAAATTCACTGTATAGACCAGGCTGGCCTCTGCCTCCAACGCACTGGGATTAAACCTGTGTGTCACAACGCCCAGCTTCTCCTTACCCTCTCTTTAGCCTTACTTTCCCATTCACTCACAGTTGGGTTTGTTATGTCCTGTTGGAAGGTATTGTATATCTGTGTATGTCAGCCATCAGAACTGAAGAGAGGTGACTTTCAGTGAATAAACAACAAAGAACAGAGGTTTACAAAGAGTAAAGGTGAAAGGAATGTTTCAGTTTCCCTGGCCTCCTGATTTGGATAAAAACCAACTGTCCCTGATAGGATGTCTCAGTAAGAAGAAAAATGCAACTAAAAAGTTGGGTCTGCTTCCTTACTTGTTATTATGTATCTACAGAGTCTTCCTTCTGCTCCTCGGCATCTGTCTCAATTTAGTGCCCACCATTACTTTATCTCCAAATAAAGTAACACAAAGTAACTAAACTCCTCCACAGGTATGTCAATGAGTGGGTATTTACTCCAGAGAACTGATTCATACCGATGGTTGTATTCTAAAATCATGCAAAGTAAATGCAAAAAAAAGGGGGGGGGCTATTGGCTTGAAAGAACTAGTTTCAGAAATAAATCAAAGTACTCATCCACAGACAAGGACGCAAATACACCCAGTGCACACTCCAAGTAGTTACAAAGAAAGGACACTTAAGGCACCCAGTCTAGGAGCATGAAAACTGCGGATTTGGGGAGCCTGGAGAGACGCTAGTCACAGAACAGTATTTAAATATATTTGTCTGCTTACAATTTCCATTGCAAATGTGATTAGTTTGCCTGAATAAATAAGAATATGATGTGTTGGCCATGTTTTCCTCTCCAGGGTTATCACAGAGTTTTGATTAAGGACAAATGTTTGAAATGTTGGGTATATTTAAGTTCACTGCACTTAAAATGATCTAAGAAGTTGTATAGGCTTGATTAAAGGGCTGCCTTCGTGAACTTAAAATTAAAAGCAATAAATTCCAATGACTCGAGTGATTGGGACTTGAATATGGTATTCTGCCAGAAAAAGTTGAAATGCAGTCCAGAGAGGCTGAAATGGTGTGCAGGTTTGAAGAACCGGTGAAAGAGGAAAGGTCAACCTGTCAGAGCGGCCTTCTCCCTGGGTTCGTGAACGAGTCACATTACACAGAATTCCTTTTAAGTAGAACTTCACAGGAGTGACAAGCTCCCAGGACAATCTGTTTTGTCATTTCCAAAAAGAAGCCTCGCTGAGGCTCGGAGGCTGGCTTGTAAGTGTTGTCAGATGGAGAGAGGGAGGGGAAGGGTGGGAGATGGGAGATGGGGGTGGGGAAGGGTCCAGGGCTAGCAGTGCACAGGCGCAGGCCAAGTCTCCCAGTTTCCAAAACGGAAGTCAAGGTGACTTCCCTACTAGCGGGAGGGCGGAACCCTTGAAACGTAAGAGGATCAGGCTTCAGCCCCAGTTGGGCCCCTGGAGGGAGAAACCCAGGACAACAACAGTCGGGTCAGAAGCAGGAGAACCCTGAAGTAGCGGAAGGGTCTGTGTGTGCCTGGGCTCCTCTCCGCCCCAGGCTACCTGGCCCTATCCATGCGCCCCTCCTTGCTGGCCAGAGCTCAGTCCCGCGGGACACCGCGACTAGCCGGGCCAAGTGGGAGTGTCCGGCTGGCAAAGTTTCTGTTGCACGATCGGGCGGCGGTACCCACGCGGCCACAAGTGCAGTCCCCTGTGCCCCCTCCTTCCGCAGCTGCAAGGTGGAACCCCACATCTACTACCCCGGCTGGACCCCCTCTGGATCCCAGATCGCCCCTGCCCGCCGTTCTTACCTTGGCGGCCGCCATGCTTCGGCCGGGGTACAGGCGGCTTTGAGACCCGCTCTCCGGTTAGATTGCACTGGGGACCCCGGCGACTCACTTCCCGTCCCGGCAGAGGTGGGGGCGGTGATCCTGCCCGGCAGCGTGCGCGCCTGGCCTGCCTCCCCACGCCCTCCTGGCGCGGGTCATGCGGGCGCCGTCAGCCCATTGGTTGGGCCTGGCCAGGGCCTCCCGGGCGCGCCTGATCTAAAGGCCTCTGCCCTGTAGCCAGGGAGGGCCTCAGTATGGGAGCTACTGAGGGACCAGGACACGTGACTCAAACTGTGCTGTCCAACTTTAGGAGCCATTGTCATGGATACCCGGGGTCCAGGGAGAAATGCAAGCCACTGTCTGGAAAGACTGGGGCCCTGGTGAGGGAAGCTGCTGCTTGGGCTGAGGCCAAGGGCTGCCTAGGCCTGTGTCCATGAGAGAGCCAAGAAAGAGTGGTTAGCACACAACACCTGGAAGTTGATACACATACTCTCACACATGCACACCTAATTGGGGCAGCTTCTTGCCAGGTTCACCTTGGGTTTTGCTTCAAGATGGACCCCACTTTAATGCCATCATGAAACCTCTAAAGAACTGACTAATAGGAGAGAAGATAACAAACAGGTGTCTAGCCTACTTTGTGGATCTAACTTGATAAACTCTTGAATATGGTACAGAACACACATTGGTAGAGCTATTGCACAACAACTCTATATGAGGACAAAGGAGGTCAAGGCCTCAAAGAGGTGACAAGCCTTAAGAAAAGGGATATAGTTTGCTCCCAGGACACTATAAGAACAATGAAAACAGGAAAGGCTCTCAGAGATTACTCCTGAGGTAAGGATGTCAGTCCAATGCGTAGATAACAAGAGATGCCCCAACCATACAGAACCAGAGGAGACAGGAGACCCAGAATTGCTGGGGAACCCAGGGGTTTGGTCAGAGAAGGCAACCTAAATTTAGAAGCTGCTAGAGGAAGAGTCTGGGTGACAGGGAAGATCTGTATTGTGGAGGGTCTTAGGTACCCTGCAGAAGAGCATAAACCATCTGAGGGCTTCTAAGGCTGGAATCAGTATATCTTAAGTACCAATGTAGTTGGGGTTCTACTCAGTTGCCAAAATGTATCCCAGATTCACAAGTTAGAAACTAAATAAGGAGCATAATATACTCAAGTCCTAAGGGCCCCGTCCTAAGGTCTGCACCAATGCCTTTGTATAAGGAGGCTTAACCCTTCCATTCCCAGAACCAGGAAGGTGAGTGCTGGTGGACCAAGAGTTCCAGGCCACCCTAATCTATATATAAGGAGACTTGTCAAGAAAGAAAGAAAGAAAGAAAGAAAGAAAGAAAGAAAGAAAGAAAGAAACAAAGGAAGGAAGGAAGGAAGGAAGGAAGGAAGGAAGAAATAAATGCAGGTTCCTAGTAGTAAGTTCACTCTCATTGTCTTCTGCCAAGTGAAGCTATAGCTTTCCTCTCTCTGGAAGATATAGCACTCGGGGAACCATCTTGGAAACACAGAGACAAGATCTTGACTTGTTAGAACTTTGATCCTGGAGTTCTTATCCACGGGGACAACTAAGAGGAGCAAGTGTTTATCCTTACTCTCAGGTACTGTGTGGTAGCAACATGAACCAGGCTGACACTGGTATGATGTATGGGGAACGGGTCAGGTCTAAACTATCAGAACATTCCAACAAGGTGGGCTGGAATGAGATGGGGACTCTGTCTAGTGGATGGAAAGCCCAAGAAAGAAGCATTTGCCTTCCCAAGGGCTCACGGTGCTCCTCCATCTCAGGAGCCAGGAGCATCTCATTTTCCCCTATCTCTACTTCTGGAATGTGAGCGCTTTGCTGTCTATAATCTCCCCATCTCCTAGTTAGAAGGTCATGGTGGCAAGCATCTGTAAACCTATTCCAGCATCTGGATGGTTGAAACAGAAGGATGTAGAGCTCAAGGCTGCCTGGGACACATGATGAGATCTCGTCTCCAACAAATCAACCTGAAAAAGGCACTTTCAGTTGCTTGCAGCACCACTCAGAGACTCCAAGCTATCTCCCCACCTCCAACCCTCAATCACAGTTCTGAACTTTCTGTCATAAAAGGGAATATTATCAATAGGCCTCACAATGTGGGCATCTTTTAACCCACTAATACATCATACTGTAAAAATAGATTGTAAACATGAGTTTAAATTCCATTGTCAGTTAATTCTCACAATGACATAAGTGACATGTCTCATTTGTCCCCTCGGTATCCCCAGAAACGCTCTTCCCACCACCATCATTTAGAAGTTGGTGGCAAGGTTGAACTGTGACCACAAGATTCCTAACCCCAGTGTCTGAGATTGGACCATTATTTGGAAACTGATGATACAATCAGTGAAGATGAGGTTACACTCAAGTAAGGAGAACCTTAATCTGAAAAGACTGGAGTTCTCATAAGGAGATGCAGGTCAGGCGTGATGATACATGCTTTTAATCCCAGCACTCTGCAGGCAGACGCGGGCTTAATCTATACCTTGAGTCTCAGCCAGCCAAGACTAGATGATGCAAACTACAACAAAGAAGACACAGAAACACTCCGTAGATGGTCTGCATGATAAAAGTAGAGACTAGATTGATGGAGTTACAAGCCAAGGGGCATGAAGAATCTACACCAACCACCTTGCAAGGCCCCCATGCCTAGCAAGGAATAAGAAAGGACACAGCCCCGCTGATTCCTCCGTTTAAGACTTTGCATCCACCAGAAATGTGAAGGAACAAATTTCTGTTGTTTGAAGCTACCCATCTTGTGGTATTTCATTCCGATGGCCCTCAGAAACTAATTCAGGTCTCCTCACCACCTGTGTTTTATAGCACATTTTGCCAACCTTGCTGGCTGGGAAAGCAGCCAACCCAAACGTTGGGGAAAGCTCACTGACTCAAAAGCACGTACTGTGAGCGTGCATGAGCCCAAGTTCAGAAGAGGGAGTGACACGGCCAGGTCTGAGATTTCACTGTTTCCAGCTCACCTAGTCCTTTTGAATGCCCTTTGACCCGCGCCCTCTAATGATCTGATTTGTTCTGTTCAGTTAATAACAAACAAGCAAACAAAGGTCTCCCCCAGTACTGCCGGCATGCCAGATTGGATTGCTAGGAAGGCTATCCAGTCAGAGCATAGGCCAAGCACACCGGCTACAGGAGATTTTAGCCAGGTGACTACAAATTGAAAGGTGGGTTGTATTTATGACAGAATAAAGCAAGTTTCACGAGAATGAGATGCTTCCAGCTGTTTCTATCTGGGGCTGGGGCGACTTCGGGACACGGCAGAGGGTTTCACGTGCCTTCTCTAAGAGCCCCTTAAAGATAGGTCAAAAATAACCTGTTTTTAATAGACACAAATGAGAAAACTGTCAACATTTTTAGAATTAAGAAGGAAGGAGAACGTGGAAGTGACTCAGGAAGGAAGGAAGGGGAACCAGACACCTTGGGAAAGTGTGACTAAGAACAAGTCCCCCAAATTTTGCGATATTATACTCTGTGAACAAGGCTGACTCGATTCCTTTGCTTTCTCTATGTATTCCTGGCTGGCCTGGAACTCTAAGAGGAACTTTTCCTGCCTCTACTGGGACTAATGGTGTGTGCCACCATGCCAGGCTTGAGTAAGACCTTCAAAGCACAGTCTCTATAAAACAGCAGGGCTGCTGCCTACTGTAGATCTTTTGAGTACATCAGTTTTCTTAGTAACACTTCTAGAATCTGCCCACATTTCTTGGGTCACGTTCCCTATGCCTTAGACCACATCTTTGTACAACTGTAAGGCCAGCAGCATAGGGTTCAGTTCTTATCACCCTGATCTCATCTCTGGGCTCTCTCTCTCTCCTTCATTTGAGGATGCTTATAGCTACATTGCGATCCCCCAAACAATCTAGAAGAAATCCCTCCCAATCACAAGTTCAGTAACTTATATTAATTTACTAAAGCTGCCACGAGAAAACACCAGAGCTGGTTGTAGTGGATAACTTTAAACCTAACAGTCAGGGGCAGAATCTCTGTGAGTTCAAGGCCAACCAGGGCTATACAGTGAGCCCCTGTCAAGAAAGAAACAGAGAGCCGGGCGTGGTGGCGCACGCCTGTAATCCCAGCACTTGGGAGGCAGAGGCAGGCAGATTTCTGAGTTCAAGGTCAGCCTGGTCTACAAGAGTGAGTTCCAGGACAGCCAGGAATATACAGAAAAACCCTGTCTCGAAAAAAAACAAACAAACAAAAAACAAAAACAAACAAACAAACAAAAAGAAACAGAGAGAAGGCAGGGGGAGGAAGAGAAGAAGGGAAGGAGCAAGAAGGAAAATGCTAGAGACTCGGTGCCTTTAAACATCAGTAATTTATTTTCTTAAGATTCTTTTTTGTTTTGTTTTGTTTTGTTTTTCGAGACAAGGTTTCTCTGTATAGCCCTGGCTGTCCTGGAACCCACTTTGTAGACCAGGCTGGCCTCGAACTCAGAAATCCACCTGCCTCTGCCTCTCAATTGCTATTTTCTTAGGATTCTTAAATCAAGTAGTTGGCAGAGTGGATTCCTTCTGGAACCTCACTTCTTGAGTGCTGAGAGCCATCTTCCTCTTATGTCTTCCTGCTGTGTTGGTTCTGTTCTTTTGTTTTGTTTTGTTTTTTCAAGACAGGGTTTCTCTGTGTAGCCCTGGCTGTCCTGGAACTCACTCTGTAGACCAGGCTGGCCTCGAACTCAGAAATCCGCCTGCCTCTGCCTCCCGAGTGCTGGGATTAAAGGCGTGCGAGACCACCATCCGGCTGGTCCTGTTCTTTTTAACGTAAGCTCACTAGACCTATTGGATGAATACTGAATGTATCTGAATTCATTAAAACCTAATGACCCTTTTTAAAGACCAAAGTTCAGCCTCCTTCGGAGTGTCAAGTTAGAACATCAAGACAGGAAGAGGGGTGGGATGTTCAGCCTGTAACAACTGGAAATTTTAATTCCATCTGTTACCTTAATCCTCTTGTGTCAGAAAAGTTTTCACAAGCCGGGCGGTGGTGGCGCACGCCTTTAATCCCAGCACTTGGGAGGCAGAGGCAGGCAGATTTCTGAGTTCAAGGCCAGCCTGGTCTACAGAGCGAGTTCAAGGACAGCCAGGGCTACACAGAGAAACCCTGTCTTGAAAAATCAAAAAAAAAAAAGAAAAAAGAAAGAAAGGAAGGAAGGAAGGAAGGAAGGGAGGAAGGAAGGAAGAAAGAAAGAAGGAAGGAAGGAAGGAAGGAAGGAAAGAAAAGAAAGAAATGTTTTCACCAATCGTGAACTTTTTAGAAGCACTAGTTCTTTTAGTTGGTTGGTTGGTGTTTGGGGCTTTTGTTTTGTTTTTTGTTTGTTTTGCATTTTGTTTTGTTTTGTTTTCTCTCTGTATCTCTGGTGTTCTAGAATCAACTCTGTAGACCAGGCTGGCCTTGAACTCACAGAGATCCACCTGCCTTTGCCTCCAAAGTGCTGAGATTGAAGGCATGCACCACCGCTGCCTCGCTAGTTCTTAGAGTACATTATATAGTACCTCTAGCCATCATACTCCCAGTAAAGCAAAGAAGATTCCTCAAGGTAAACACATCCAAAGTCCTTAAAGATTGAGCCCAGTTGAAGCCAAATACCCTTGGTCTTGCACCAGATCAAAGTCTATTGCTATGAATTCATCTGAGGCCCTCCGGGCCTAACAATGCCACTCAATGCTAAGACAAATCCATCTCAGGTCATCCTAGTCCCCCGGTGCACCCAGAGACATGTATCAGAACCAGTAGGTTTCGGCAGCCCTCACCTGACTAGCAGGAAGTGTCAGTAGTGTGATGTTCACAGCCACCCCCTGGCCCGGCCCTGCTGCCCCCTTACATTTGGAGTGTGCCTTTGAAGAATAGCTGGTGTTTCTGAAGATTTTCTGAAACTCATTACCAAGAGTGCCATGTGTTTTAACTAGATGCTAGGTGAAACAATCTGACCCAAAGAAGTTTTTGTTTGAAGAAGAAAAACTTTATTTCACCAGGTAATCCTATGGAGACAGGAAAGCCAGCTTGAGATCCTCCTCCCAGAGTGGGTTTAACAAGGTTTATGGGATAAAGTAGGAGGGTGGTCTGAATCCTAGGGAACATGAGGGGGCAGTAAGGAGGAGCTACCGTCTTCTGATTTGTAGAGCTGGCGTCTAAAAGCAGTATTCATTTTACTAGGTTCTCACAAGTATGAATTGGATGTATATAAATCATTTGGCACATGGGGGGCAATAGGAACAGCAAAACTAACATGAGAAAAGAGAGGGTCAGAACAGCCTCTGAGCCACCTCTCAACCTAACCTGTCATTATTTGACTACACAGATAAAAGCCCGTGTATGCCCAAGGCTTGCTATCTCAGGATCTTCAAAGACAGGGAAACCTGGGGGTGGGAAAGACTAGTGGGAAAGGAAGTAGGGCAACTTAGAATTGGTATGTGTGCGCACTGAAGATCTGACTCCAGCCACACACATGTTATCCATTGCTCTACCTCATACCTCCGTCCCTAATACTTCACGTGCTGGAAACTTAACGGTCAGGACAGGCAGAGAGCATGACAGCACTTAAGATTTTAAGAACAGCCTGTTAGTGTTCGCGCTAGATTTCCATTTTGAAGATACCGAACCAGACTTTCCCTTGTTGGAACTTGCCAGGTGGATACAGTCATGGCTCCGGCCTCAGGGCCAGCAGCCTTGGCAGCGGGTTACTTCATTCTCTGCTTCTGCTGCCTACGCCGCCGGTTAGCAGTCCCGTTGCTGGGAGCAGGCAGCACATGTGACTTCCAAGCTCACTCTCCTACCTTTGTAATTCAGCTAAGATATCCAAGCAGCAAAAGGTGGGGTGAGGACGGAACCGGATATCAAGATAAACAAGGAAAGCCAAATTCTAGTGGATCCAAATGTCTAGGTTGTTGCTATAAACCTGTTCCTCGTGGGGATTGACCACCTTGTACAGCTTCTCTGTCGACTACTCCAGGATGCTCTGTTTCTATACTCCAAGCTAATTGTGGCCCCAGGACTTCCTGGTCTTTGCCTGGAGTTCTGTTAGCCCCTCTCCCAGGTCTGTCTCTCCCAGGTCTGTCTCTCCCAGGTCTGTCTCTCCCAGGTCTCTCTCTCTCTCTCTCTCTCTCTCTCTCTCTCTCTCTCTCTCTCTCCCTCTCCCTCTCCCTCTCCCTCTCCCTCTCCCTCTCCCTCTCCCTCTCCCTCTCCCTTTCCCTCTCTTTATCTCTCTCTCCCTCTCTCTCTCCCTCCCTTCCTCTCTATCTCCCTGTCTTTCTCCCTGTCTCTCTCCCTGTCTCTCTCTCTCCCTCTCTCCCTCTCTCTCTCCCTCCCTCCCTCTCCCTCCCTCTCTCTCTCCCTGTCTTTCTCCCTGTCTTTCTTCCTGTCTTTCTCCCTGTCTCTCTCCCTGTCTCTCTCCCTGTCTCTCTCTCTCCCTCTCTCTCCCTCCCTCTCTCTCTCCCTCTCTTCCTCTCTCTCCCTCTCTTCCTCTCTCTCTCCCTCTCTTTCTCTCTCCCTCCCTCTCTCTCCCTCTCTTTCTCCCTGTCTCTCTCCCTGTCTCTCTCTCTCTCTCTCTCTCTCTCTCTCTCTCTCTCTCACACACACACACACACACACACACACACACACACCTTTCACATCCTTGGCAGTAGGCCTTTCAGACTTGTAATGGTGTTTTTGACTTTGTTTTCTTAGCTTCATTAGAAGAAGATGACACTGAAGAGCAAAGCCGAGGTTCGGTGGCAAAGATGAATGCCGTGTAGCTCCTGCGGCGTTCTCTTGGTAAATGGCCTGACTCATGAACCCTCTCCACGTCGTCACAGTGACTTGAGAGTAGGCATAACTGACCTAGATTAAAACTCACTCTAACGCTCGTCTTTTCGTGACTCCAGTTTCCCCACTGATGATCTCGGTTAGGTTGATTGTCCCGAGACACAACCAAATGCTACCATCTTAATTTCTCTTCCTGAATTTGCTTACACAAACAGCCAGCTTCAGGCAGGAACTAGAATGGAAAGGCACTGACTCGTGAGAGTAAGAGGCCTGGTGACCTTAAGATGAACTTAAGCTGTGAACTAGCTCTATTTCTGAGGAACCGTATTACTTACTTTTCTGTTGCCGTGATATAAAACGCCATGGCCAAAAGCAACTTAGGAAGAAAGAGTTTACTCTGGCTCTCAGGTCCAGAAAACTAAGAGTCGATCATGGCTGTAGGTGACAGACCTGGGAGAGGGAGCTGAGAGTTCACAGCTTGAACTAAAAGCACAGAGCAGAGAGAGCAAACTAGAAGTGGAATGAGACTTTCATCTCAAACTCCACCCTCAGCCATGTGCTTCCTCCACTGGGGCCTCACCTACTGTCTTAGTTACGGTTCCCATCACTGAGAAGAGACACCACGACCATGGTCACTCTTATAAAGGTTTAGTTGAGCCTGGCTTGCAGTCAGAGGTTTAGTCCATTATCATCACGGTGGGGAAACGTGATAGCATGCAGGTAGGTTTGGGAGCCGAGAGTTCTACACCTTTATTCACTGGGCCCAGAAGGAAACAGTATGTCACACTGGGCATGAAAGACCTCTCAAAGCCTTGTCCCTATGGGGACACACTTTCTCCAACAAGGCCACATACATCTCCTAATATCCCCGTTCCCTTATCCAAGCATTCGAACTCATGAGTGTACTGGGCCATCCCTATTCAAACCACCACATTTGCTAAACCTCCCCAGACAGTGTTATCTACTGAGAACCAACTGTTCAAAGGTTGAAGCCTATCACGAAGGACACTGTCATTCAACCACTACAGGGACAGACGCCCTGATCCCATCCATCCCCCTGGCTATGTCCTAGGTCAGATAGGTGACTTTCTATTCTATATGACAGAACGCTGAAGTTGTTTACCTGCCTGTTTGTCACACGTTAACTGTGTCAACCATTGTCCCCCTGAACCCTGATTCAGAATAGTTTCCTAGTAGAGCCAGTCCCAAAATGCAGACTACCAGACTTTTGTATTTTTAGAAGCCCTAAAACTACGTGGTCATATCATAGAAGTCATAATGACATCGAATCTAAACTGTCCCACACCAACTTGTGTTTTTAATGCTTGTTCCTTAGGTAGTAACCTTTTTTTAAAAAAAAAAAAAGATGGTTGTGGGACCTTTAGGAGCTGGGACCTGGTTATTAGAAGTAAGTACCTAAAGTGGGTACTTTGAAACGCTTTACCCAGTCCCTGCTCCGGCTCAGTGTGAACGCCCTCTCTGATACGCATCCACAGCCACGTGCGAGGTGCTCGGCAATGCTTTCCCCACCGTGGTCGACAGAAATGGCTGAAACGATGAGCACGAGCAAGCCTATCTTCCCTCCAGACACTTGGTCGCAACAACATGGGAAAACTGTCTCAGAAGCGATGCAAAGGTTACGGCCTCCCAAGCTCCGGTGTGACAACAGGTAACTGCTCACTCACAATCTCCTGAGCTCACATTCGCAGGGCCTGCGCATGCGTGGCTTCCCACTGGGCTTGCGGGCCACCGAGGTCTGTGTCAACCCCGTGGGAGTTGTTTATCGCAGACTTCATGACGCCGATTATCCCCAAAGTGGAACGCGCTGCGTTTGTGCAGGCAGCGGGCACCTTAAACTTGGCCGAGGTACCCAAAGAGTCGGCCGAAGGCTATAAGCTAGACGATGAGACATTTTTGAGGAAGATGTACTGTGTATTGCTTGAGGTTGATGTATTGGAGGGCACCCTGTTGTACCCAGAATCCGGTTGTCTTTTCCCATCAGCTGCAGGATCGCCGATACGCTGATGAATGGTGAGGAAACCTTGCTAACTACCTCTTTGGCATGTTGTGACCCTGTGTATCTGTTTGTATGGTCTGGTAACTAGATGTGTCATGTGTGACCCCAAACTCCAAACTCCCCTCAGTGACTCACCACTCACTATGTAACTGAGCTCCATAGTGTGTGTGTGTTTCTTTATTCTTTTTTTATTGTGTGTGTGTGTGTATATATATATATATATATATATACTTATTAAAGGTTCAAAACAAAACGAAAAGCAAGAAAACAAAACAAACAAACAATAGATGTAAGAAAACAGACCTGGATTCTCCTGGCCTGCAACTCATATCACAGAGCACTTAAAGAAAAGTAATGAGAATTGAGGTGTGCTAAGGTGAAATAAACCCTCAATTCCCACGGTTTTGTGTAGAAAGAATATTCATTAAATATTCACTAAATAACTTTTACACTGATTGCTTTTGAAATAACAAGCCTTGTTTTAAATATGTGGTTTAAATCAAATACATTGTGAAGTTCATTCCATCTGCTTCTTTAAATTTTAATTTTTAAGAGAGTTTTAAATTAATATCTCCAAAAATATTTACCTTTTGTATAATGTTAATTTATTTCTAGGTGTGTGTGTGTGTGTGTGTGTGTGTGTGTGTAGTTTATAGAGCTACAGATCTTTCAGTGAATCAAGAATGTCCCAGTTTGGACTTGATACCTTAGCAAGCTAAAAAAAAAAAAAAAAAAGTCCAAGAATGTGAAGATACAACCTGGAATCGCCAGAGGCGAAAATTCTAAGGATTTTCAAGTTCTATGACTTCCTATGAAGCAAGGTGTGGTGAATTAGGAGGAGGAGCGGAGGAGGAAGCTGAGAAATGAGATCAGATGAAGAATCCTACGCAGCCCCGCGCAGACCTCGGGACGCATTGCTCCTCCTCACAGGGGGGAAAGGGAGGTACGAAGGAAGAGAGCAAAGGATAAAACGGGCAGAGTAACACGGGAGGCTGAGCCTCCGAGGCCAGGGTAAACAGAATAGGGGTTTGATTTTACAGCATGAGGGATTTTAAAATTCCTTATCATTGGTTTTTCTTTTTCTTTTCTTTTTTCTTTTTTAAACATAGAAGACACATTAAGAAGAACGGGGGCGGGGCTGGGAAGAGGGTTCAGTAGGTAAAGCACTTGCCTTGTAGGATCCGAGTGTGAATCCCTAGCACCCACATTGCCCAGCCTGGTGCCTGTGGCAGTTTCCTCTGCACCAAGCATGAATGGCCTACACACAGGAAGAGCCCTGCGGGACTTCCGGTCCAGCCGCATTAGCCAACTGGTCAACTCGGGACCAACAAATGAGACACTCTGTCTCAAACTATAACGTGGGGAGTGGTGGACGAAGACACTCCACATTAATATCAACTTCTGGTCTCCACAAGTGCCACACTTCGAGCAGTTGCACACATGGGTGCAAACACACATACATGCCTCACACACGCAGTTTTTGAAAGGAGGAAAATAAATGGCATTGTGAGTCCCTTAATACTGTTATAATTATTTGAATATTTTAGCCATTGTGGAAAGTTGAAAAGGAATTCAGTAAAGTTAGCCCTTGCTTAAATTTTTGTTTTGTTGTTGTTGGTGGTGATGTTGTTGTTGGTGTTGTTGTTGTTGTTGGTGGTGGTGGTGTTTTGTTTTGTTTTGTTTCAATGGAGGAAGGTTAGCAAATGCAGTAGAATTTTCTAATTATCCGTGGATCATTTGGAACCTGTTTTAGCTACTTGGCTATCAACAACACTTTCATAAATATATTTAATTTTTACTGACTATATATAGATTTATTCTCTTTATCCAAAATTCTCACTTAAGAAAGAACAGAATCATAAGAGATATCCATTAAAGCTGGGAAAGATTTAAACTTGCAGTACTTCACAAGAAGTATTATATACGACGAAGACTGACTTTGAGACCTACGGAAAGCCTGAGAGTTTGTCTTACCAGCAAAGCTATCAAGCGTGTGGATGCTGACAGAAGCCAGGGGAGTCCTGGTTTGGAGACAACGGACAGACTAATACTAAAGCAATGTTGACATCAATAGACCAAAAAGAAAAAAATAAGATCTTTGAACTCCAAGCCTCAGTTCCCACAGGAGAGCACTAGATGATACCTTCATCTACGTGGGTAGCAGTGGCAAAGAGGGAGGTCAGCTACCTCCTATGTATTAATGCTGTTCTGCGTCTGGGAGCTGCAGAACCCATTTGTGAGGCAGATGTCTGACCATCAGTGCTTCAGCAAGCCATCCCTGGATCCATGGAGAATTACCTGCTAGTACAAATCTTATTTATCATCCGATACTCCTTTCTTCATGTCCAGATGGAGGCCTGTGTGGGGCTGGCATGGTCTATCTACTTTCTCTCCACAGTCCTTTACCACAGAGCTTGATGCATAATCTACAGAGAAGCCCAGACAGAGATCCTTCTGTGGTGGAGCTGTTTGTCCCTGTGTGGGCTGTGTCAGGTCTCCTTCCGTGAGCCCAGTCAGGGCACTCTGCCAGCAAGATTGCAAATGTGCACAGAAAGTGAGGGACTCACTCTGTCCCTGTTGAGGTTGAAATAGAAGCCCAACCTGGCACTCCCGATTGCTTCCTACAACAGACTCACCCACTGGATATGGCTCAAATGTTCCTAGTGGCCCAAACTTCTAAAAGGGGATCTTATCGAGAAGACGTTATGCACCGAGAGAGATGTCATTCTAACATCGGCATGAATAAGTTATGCAAAGCTTCACGACTGGAAAAGACATAATCACCATTCATGTATAACAGATTTGTTTATTCTGTAAAGATTCATTTCAGTTGATTAATTATCAGTATCTGCTGTTGGGGGGGGTGGATAAGAAGGCTGCTCTGATGAGGGAATTATTGAAGTACATGTTTAGAATATTTATCACAGAGCATGTATTGGATAAACAGCACATTTATCATATTCTTTCTGTGTGGGATCTTTCTTCCCCCAGAACAGATCACATCAAGGGCCATACATTTGGCAATTTCCCATCCAATACACTCTTTTTGTGTAGGATATATATATATATATATATATATGTATATATATATATATATATATATATATATATGTATGTATGTATGTCACATCCCAAAATCAAATTAAATGTGTTTTGATTCTTTCATTTCCCACAACCTTAGGTAAAACTACTCCAAAATAGAAAGCTAACGGCTTTCTCTGACTACATCAAGTTTGATCTTCAATTATCCTGAATAGTATGAATAGTGCTCAAAGACAAGTGCTAACTGGTGTAAATTAACATTAGATATTAAGTCTAGTGTGACAAAACAGCAAGATTTAAATTGAAGCATTAAACTCAATAGTTCTCAACCATCTATATGTAATGATCTTCAAGTGAAACTTCTGCCTTCTATCTGATGAACGTGGTAGCAATAACTGCCATTTGTGAATTCCTTACCTCATCCTTATCAGCGGAGTGCTTTAGATAAGCTTTTTATTTCTTTTTTTACAATGGCCTTGAAGTTGATCACTTCCTGACTGTAGGGTCAGAAAACAAGGCATACAAGGACTGAGCCACTGTGCCGTCCCCTGGGCTCTACCACCTCTCCATGCTCTCTAATGCTACAGTTCTTAGGCAAGACCATGGTCTGGGAGTTACAAGACCCAGGCTATTACTACATGTCTAGTAATTCTATCCAGATGATGTCCAGATTCTTTCTAGGCTCTGGCTTTCCTGTACCTTCATCTCCTTCCCTGATGGCTCCAATATATGATGCCCAAATCTTATCTGAATCCTTATCTCTCTCCTTGATCTCCAGACTCATACTATTTATGTATATATTTACATTCTAACATGTCCCAAGCAGACCTTATCCCAACCACCTCCTCTCATATGGTTCTCTATCTCAATAAATGGTTCCACCAACCTTCCCACTGTGCATCTTTTCTTCCCATGTCTAGCATCAGGGTTCAGGAATGATCATGTTTTGAGGAGGAGTTCTCTTTTTTTTATTTATTTTTTATTTTTTTTAAACAGGGTTTCTCTGTGTATCCCTGGCTGTCCTGGAACTCACTTTGTAGACCAGGCTGGCCTTGAACTCAGAAATCCGCCTGCCTCTGCCTCCCAAGTGCTGGGATTAAAGGCGTGCACCACCACCACCGCCCGGCAGGAGGAGTTCTGATTAGGAGTCTCTTAACCCATCTCCTCACTCTCAGCCATAGTTTGCTTCACACCATTCTCTGCTTTGAAGCCAATGTCTTGGAAAATACAAATCACATCAAGCACCACTCTGCCCAGAATCTTCCCATAGTTCCTTTTGGCCTCAGGTTTTAACATTGCTTTGTAGCTCGAGTTGGACCACTTTCTTCCCTGAAATTCTTCTTAGGCAATCTAAACTAATTTCTGTTTCTTAAATTTTTCTTTTGCTCTTGCTCTCTCCTTCTCTCTCTCCTCTCCCTGATTCCATTCACATTTTTTTTCATTTCGATCTGAGTTACACCTTTCTAACTGTTTTAGTTAGGGCTTTACTGCTGTGAACAGACACCATGACCGAGGCAACTCTTACAAGAACAACATTTAATTGGGGCTGGCTTACAGATTCAGAGGTTCAGTCCATTATCATCAAGGTGGAAACATAGCAGCATCCAGGCAGGCATGGTGCAGGAGGAACTGAGAGTTCTACATCTTCATCTGAAGGCTGCTAGGAAAAGACTGACTTCCAGGCAGCTAGAACTAGAGTATTACAGGCCATGCTCACAATGACACGCACCTACTCTAAACAAGGCCACACCCCCTAATAGTGCCACTCCCTGGACCAATCATATTCAAATCATCACACTATATTACTTTTCCATTTCTAGTCACTTCTACGTGGCTTTTGAGTCGCTAGCCTTGTGTGAGAATCCTCACTTCCCATATGGCTACCTTTGCTAAGCATGCTCTCTTTACTGCCGGTTTCCTCTCTGTGAAAGAGTGTGAGGACTAAAGTCAGGGCCCCGGCCCTTGGATGTTCTGCCAGGAAACAGCATGATCTACTGTTCCCCAACATGTCACAATTTTCACTTATAAAGTGCAAATTATAAGCAACAGCTGTCCTGCTTAAACCTTAGAGAATTTGGAGGATGCTATAAAATGTCTAGGAAAACATTTGAAAACCCTAGAAAGGTAAACAAATACAAGAATTTTTAATATTCAACTTATCCCTACTCCTAATTTGGGACAGAAAAAAATAGAATTGAATTAAAGGTAGCTGATATCTAGTTACATCAAAATTACTTTGGACTATTGTTTGGAATAAGTTATAAATGGGGACACATCCAGAGATGTTGTATTACTTTAAAATTCTTTAGATGACTCAGAGCACATTAAAATTTGGGGAGTGGTGACTACAAGCCACTCTTTTCTGATCTGGAGGATTATGGTCTCCATGAGTCAGAATAGAGAACAACATGGGTAATTTCTTTGGTCAGATTAATCCTACAGGGATAGAGGAAGCATATTCTTCTAAGAAAGGAGTCTATCCGAGAGCACGGACACAATGGCAAGTGACCAATCCAGCCAGCAGGTTATGAAAGTTAGAAACTAGTTACTAGGAGGCAAACTTTCAGAGAAAAGGATTCTAATGGAGGAAGTCGAACTCAGCCCCTTTGACTTTAAAAGTAGACTGTCGCCTCAAATGAGTGGGAAGAAAAGGCCCTCGTGCCCTGTGTAAGAGATGAGGGCGGCATATGTAACGCTTTCCAAAAAAGGCTCTTTGGTGCCTGCCAAACAGTTATTCTGAACTGTTTCCCTTCTGCAAACTAACATATCCAGATTGAGATTTTAACATTGTTTTACTGAGTGTTTGATAAATGTATTTGAGAGTGAACAAATTTCCTTGAAGCTGTTCTGATGTTTAAATGAAGCATCAAGGTGCTTACCTGCAATAAAAACAGGAAATTGAGAATCAGACAAGTAGAAGCTTCCTTGAAAACCTGAAGACTGTAGCAGCTCACTGGAGGAGCATTTGTCTAGTGAGCTAAAGGCCCCACATTAACAGCACAGGGATAAATGAATAAACAAATGCATGCTGATTTGAATAATCATTTCAATCCAAAAAATGATTTTCAAAGTTCATAGAGATTATAAAAAAAGAAATTTTCCTTTTTAATTTCGAATTCTTAGAACTTTATATGCAACTGGGCACAATAATAATATATGCAGTACTAAAAGTTTTTCTGATAGTATTGCTCAAATAAAGACATAATTGTTTATATAGAGATGATATATGTATATATATAATACATAATACACAATAATATAATATGTAATATTGACACAATACATAATATGTAGTATAATACGTGTGAACACGACTGTGGAATGAAATAGTTTGCTAGCTCATTAACAGGATAGAATGGCACTTAAGTCTCTGGAGAGGCTAGAGATTTATCTTCCTTGTAGAGCTCTTCCCTGGTGTCTGGAAGGTTCTGGCTCAATCTCCAGTACTGCAAGGAAAAAATAATCTTTAAAAGCACATTTCAGTTCTTTAGGTACTTTCTCTTAATCATCAAAGATGATTAAGGATAAAGCAATATCTTATATATGACATTATAATCACCACTGAGGGCTGCTGAATTGTTAAATTATATAGCAAGAAGGTCACACAGACTCGGAGACTTACCCGATTATTTATTTCCTTTCTATTAAAGTGTAGGCCCATTTTAAAGACTATTGACTAACTAATATTCTGTGTTGTGTAATTTAGATTCTAAATTAAAGAAATGAGCTAAGAGCTTTAAAAGTTTCCTGACTCGGTTGTATTCTCAGCTGTGGTTCAGTCTTTCATTTCCTCCCATGAGCCTTTGCACCTTCCTGTTTCAAGCCGCCTGGTCCTGGCCTAGTCCAGCGGCTTGTTTGGACTTGCAGTGTTCACTGCTCTCTGCATCTTCATCTCTGACACAGACTTAGGCTTGTGTCTATGAACCTACCAGGAATCCCTGTTAGATCGTTCATCACTGTGACAAATACCCAGAGAGAAATAACAGAGGAGAAATTTAGTTCTTGTTCATGGGTTTCAAAGATCACAGTGGACTCCTTCGCTTTGGGCCTCAGGCAGCAGGTGAATGTGGCAAAGCTTCTCACCACGCAGGGGCCAGGCAGCAGGGAGAGGATTCTTCCGTGGAACTCTCTCTTCCTTTGCTCTGCGTGAGCCCGCAGCTATCAGACGGTGCTGGCCACATCCAGACTAAGTCTTTCACTAGTTTACGTAAGGCCTCACGTATACACCTTGAAAGCATGCTTGACTAACCTTCTAGCTGTCTGTCAACCTAATCGATTGACTATCAACATTATCATCATTTTTTGTCCTTCAATTTATAACCTAGATCATGCCACTGTATTTGCTTAAAACTCCCCAATGCACAAGACCCTCATTCTCCATTTCTCTCTCTCTCTCTCTCTCTCTCTCTCTCTCTCTCTCTCGTTCTCTCTCTCTCCACACTATGATCCTTAAACTCAGCCCTCAGCTTTTCTTGTGTTTCCTGAAGGTCAGAGGTCAGATCTCTGGCTGACACACTCTCCTGAAGCTCTTCCTACTGTTTCGACTTCAGTGTCCACGATTCCTCGATTCCCCGCTCCTCTGCCCCCATCTTCTGTTACTCCCCTGCTTTCAGACATTCTTCTGCTCCTTTGAAGCGTTCCGTTTCTATCATGTTTCTCCCACCGAGGTCCTTTGCGAGCTCTGCCTTTTTCTTGATTCACATCTGGCACAGTTGCTGGCACGGAGGATGCCTTCAACCACTGCTGAAGTCGGGAAGGAAGAAATTAGTTACAATCTAGCATTTTAAAGCAGCTAACCCTTTCTTTCCGGTAGAATTAAAACTTGACCAGAACTAGCTGTTCCTTTTTTTTTTTTTTTTTTTTTTGAAACTGAAGACAACAGGAAGACCTTGTATTTCCATTTACCTTTGAGTGGCACAACTATTCTTATTTTTTTTTTTTTTTTGTCCTTTCTATGATAAAATACACGCACCCCAGAATCTAACCATTTCAAGTGTGGCACAATGCTGTGGCACAACACTGACCGTATCATATGACCATAGCAACACAGACCATTTCCAGAGCTGTGACGTTGTCCCAAACAGAGACAGCTGTCAAATGTGAGCTCTCTGCTCTCCCCAGCTCCAGGTCTGGAACTCTCCTTCTCTTTCCAATCTCTCTGATTTGCCTAGTCTAGGGGCTTCTTACAAGTATAGTTGGCCTATAGGCGTCTTTATGTTTAGCTGATTCCACTTATCATAATATTTTAATATCACTTTTCATAATATTTTAAAGGTTCATCTATATTATAGCGCATGTTGGAATTTCTTTCCTCTCTAGGAATACTCTCTTGTATGTTTATGACAAATCTTATTTATCTATTCATGCGTTGATAGACACTTGAGGTTTTCTACCTTTTGGCTCTTATTTTTTTTTTTTTTTATTAAAGCTGCTATGAACCTCTTGAACAGCCGTCATTTGAGACCATACTTTTGGCTCTTCGGGATATATCCCCAGAGGTGGTTTTTGCAAGTGTGTCCTAACTTCTGTTGAACTTTTTGAGCAGCCGGCTTGCTTGTTGTTCCTTGAACTTGCCGACCCTCCTTCCGACCTGAATGCTTCCTAATGCTACAAAGACCGCAGAACTCCAGCGTCCGGGTCCATGGTGGGAACACCCTGAGCTCTGTGCTTTCTCTCCAAGTGGATCTGTTTCCAATTACCTACCCCAACTACCGCGCTCAGAGAAACCGTGCCCTCATACTGTCTTCTGTGCTAAATAAAGCATTCAGCTCTTTGCACATATCATTGCATTGTAACAGGAATAAAAGTAGCTCAGAAAAAAAAACAATGTAAACCAATGGTTTCTCCATGAGAAAACTGATCCCTGACCAATTAGGATGTCCAGTGAGGGATGGTTGGGATATTGTCAGTTCTGCAACAACAAGTAACACGGGACTCGAGGTATCAAGTGTTCCCACAGTCCTGGCACCCATGGACACGTGAAACCTGAGGCTACTATTTGCCTTCTAGCCATTAGCGCGGGCATGCGTCATGCTCCTAGAACGTGTCAGTGGTTCTCAGCCCGGCGTGGTTTGATGCGCCACATGGAGCTCTATGAAGCCCCATTGTTCATGGATCACCTCGCTTCCATTCTCTCCCCCTGGGACTTTCTCCATCATTCTTCTCAGCATCAGGAAAAAAATGCATTCCAAAGATTATAAACAGCAGTTGGTAATCAGTGCATAACAGCTCCCTGTGTATAATACAATCATTAGGTGTACATTAGACATTTGGCATAATGGAAATACTGTCGCCGTAATAGAACTCTGTCACCGTACCGATGCCTCCTGCTTTGAAAATGCACAGATCAATTTTGTATCACTCAAAAGATGGAGAAAGGATGCCAGCAGCGTGGCATTACTCCGTGACAAAGTTCAATTGATGGTGCTTATCAAATTTGGAAGAAAGACACTATGCATGTAAATGTGTTAATACCAATTTTTATATGCCATTTAATATCCTTTAGTCTCCCCTCATTTAAGCTGTACACTTCATGCTTTTAAGCTACATTTGAGCATGATTGCAAAGCTTAGCCACAGCTACTACCACGGGATTGGTGAAAAAATGTGTGATGGTGACAATTAGAAACATCCCAATTATACGAAAATACAAAGTAGACATGGAGCGGCACCTCTGAAATCTCAGCATGAAGGGGGTGGGTGGGTGAGATGAGGTAATCTCATGTTTGAGGCCAGCCTAGGCTACAAAGAAATGCTCTCTGTCTCTGTCTCTCTCTCTCTCCTCCTCCTATTCCTCCTCCTCCTCTTGCTCCTTCTCCTCTTCCTCCTCCTCTTTTCTCTCCCACCCTCCTTCTCTTTCCTCTTTCTTCCTTTGTTCCCTCATTCTCTCCACCAATACTCACACATACGCGCGCACACACACACACACACACACACACAGAGAGAGAGAGAGAGAGAGAGAGAGAGAGAGAGAGAGAGAGAGAGAGAGAGAGAAAGAGAATCTAATGTCACAAAACCAGAAGGATTATTGGAAAAAGGAGGAACACTCACAAGAGGGGTGAGGGAGTGCATTGGGAAGGTGAATAAATACCCCATATAGTGATATATGTTTGAGAATATCACATTGAAAACCCATTTCTTTAAACAATTGAAGAGAAAAAGACTTGTTCCAAAGGTCCAGAAATGTGAAATTTGTCAAATCCCCTCTCCCTCGGGGGAAAGAAAAATAAAAATGAAAGAAAGCAGTGACGGAAGACCCGGGACCGAAGTTAATCAGTGGCGTTGTGCAGAGCTGCAAGTCCAGAGAACTTCAAATAGAAACGAAGAAACTTACAGAGAAGAAATAAAATAGCCTAAAATTGAAATTTTCATAATGGTTTATATGACTAAACATACTAAACTTACTTACAGCCATTAATTTGTGTGGTTTGCATGAGAAAATTTTATGGCACATAAACTACAATTAAGTGTTTCAGAAAGACTAAATGGGAGAGAATATACTTACATCCTTGTGGTCCTGTGTAAGCATATCCATGGAATTGATTCTGACATGTGGAATATTTAAATTCTTTTCCTGATTCTTTTTTTTTTTTTTTTTTTTTTTTTTTTTTTTTGAGGCACGGTCTTGCTGAGCAGTTAAAGCTGGCCTGAAACTCAGGATTATTTTAATTTGTAACTTCAGGTTATTGTCCAGCATTGGGGGTAGGGGGGGATCAGGGCAGAGGGAAACTGAAGCAGCCAATCACATCACATCCATATTCATGGGCAGAGAGAAATGAACGTTTGCTACTCTTCAGACCATCTTTCTCTACTCCTCCACTCCAGGACCCAAGCTCAGGGAAGGAGGCTGGTCTCAGTGGGCAGTGTCCCCTCATATCAGTTAACAAGCTCAACAGTCCCCAAGATGCCCATAGGCCAGCCTGATCTACAGTCCCTCCTCAGGAGTCTCTTCGGTGCCTCTAGGTTGCATTGCATCAAGTTGAGAATTAAAACTGTCACAGATATTTAGATAGTTTGAAAACCACTTGCAGAAGTGCAAGACGATGCGGTGTGCCCTTCTCCCAATCTCTCATCCATAATTAATAATCTAATACCAAGGCCAGAGAGTTTGCATTTGTACAACGTATCTTACGTCTATGCCATTTCATCACATGTATAGTGTTATGTCACCTCCAGCGTGATCAAAATAAAAAAAAAATAGGCCGTTGAGATGGACCACTTACACGGCCCTGCCAACCTAAACTTGGACCCCAGTACCCACTGTAGAGGTGCTAGGTAAAAGCAAATATTTGAGTTAAAACTGATGTTAAAATGTCAGGATTAAACCAACAAGGTTGGAAATGCTGAGGAAAGCAAACAGAAGTATTCGCAACCAACTATGAGCTGGCCAAGATGGCCAGATAGACAGAGACAAGATAGGGCTGATGGCTATAATGGCAGATGCCTCTTACACAGGAGGGGCTGGGCTTCCTCCTGATGGCCAGGAGAGACGAGGAAGGGCTTTTCCTGCGCATTCACTGCTTAGGGGCCAAGGGCATGAGTGTTCTCACACTTACTCGTAAATATCCACACTGCATCTTTAAAGCCTTCAATGTAGACCGCCCGGGTCTCTTCCTGCCTTGAAGCATCCCACTGCAATCTCTTTGTAGAGCCTTTTGCTTAGCTTCACCAACTCAACTGCTGCCTTGCTGAATAAACTTCTTAAACTCCGTGCCTTGCCTGAATTCATCCCTTCAAAAGGAAAAGGCCTAAGGGACGCTCTATGATGTCCGCTACAGAGGGTTAGAACCACCAACTCTGAAAATTTCTCCTTCGACTTCCACATACAGGCCTGCACGCACATGTGTATACACACACACACACACACACACACACACACACACACACACACACGTAGTAGCTGAAATTCAAGCATTATATTAATATCTAGTCCATGATCACAGACAGCACCCAAGCCTTTTCCTACTGTTCAGCCAACTCCAGCCACACTTAACCCCTAATGACTCATTTTCTCTCCGTCTCTACCGGCTCATCATTTTGGGGTGCTATATAATTGGAATAGCATGATATGTTACCTCGAGGTTCATCTTTTTCATGTATAATGCCCCTGAGATCTGTTCAAGTTCCTCTATAAAGAGTTTGATTCTTGCATGCCTTTAATCCCAGCACCCGAAAGGCAGAGGCAGGAGGATCTGTGTGAGTTTGAGGCTAACCTGGTTTACAGAAAGAGTTCCAGGATAGCCAGGAGCTTTCTAGTTGGAGCCATGGAGATATCAAAGAGAGAGGAAAAAAAAAAGGAGAGTGAAGAGGGCTTCCAGCTAGACAGAAACCCTGGAGAAAAAGGGCAAGAATTTCAAAGAGCTGAAGATAAATCGGTAATGTGTCTAAGAAAGTTTGCCAGAAGATACTTCGAACGGGAGGAGAGAGTATGCTTGCAACAGCCGAGCCCCATTGCACGGACTGTGCAGGATACAACACCGGCCGAAGTCGGTTTTGGGTGACTGAAATAGTGAGAGAAGCTGGCCCCTTCTCAGAACCAGCAGAGCCCAACTTAGGGTTTGTCAAAAGGGGTAGAGGCATCGGTGATGCAAACCATGACTGCTAAGGCCTCTTCTCCTTTATCTTGATTCTTGCGAACCTTTAATGGAATACCTCTTCTAAGGATTAGGAACCATCTATGGCCTTGTGACAGCCCCCAGTTGAAGTCAGAGAAGGCCTTAATTTAAAACATAGTGAACTGTCTCCCCAGGTTACACCTCCCTTGCCTGTCTCTTGGAAAACAAAGCCTTGTTGGCAGGAAGGGTCTGATCTTGAGGTCTGTGCTGTTGGAAAACATTTCTAAAGGTGAATCATTTCCTGTGGCCGTCCTTCAGGGGTTTCCCCCACAGATGATGGAGAAGAACACCACCTATTTTGGAGTAATGCCGATAAGTGAGGTGGGTCAAAGGGTCTGGAGAAAGCAGAATAAAACAATATGAAAGGACCATAGTTAGAGACGCAGGTTGAAGAGCCAGCTGCCGGCTGTCCATCCTGAATCATCCTCCACCCAGAAGTTACATGGGCCAAAATCTGCTGTACTTAGAAAATGGAAAAGAGAAGTAAGTATGGGAGAGTGTGGGAAGGGAGGGGAAGCCTGTCACAAGGATTCCTGCCTGGGAAGGTTAACAAGTTTTCCAGTCAGTTGCTGCTCCTGTCCCATGGCTTTAAATATTTTCTATCCTTTCTTCTTTCTTTTCCCAATTAAAGCCATTGCTCAAAACATTTCTTTCATTCCCATCAAAGCAGAGTTGGAGGTCATTGAAGGGTTTTAAAGATCCACCTTAGTAGGAGATTTGAAACTACTTAGAATCCAAAAATAGAACTTTTGTGCTCACCTCCAAGTTGACCTTTGCCCTATCCTCCTGTGCCACCCCTCATCAAATGTGGGAATCAGAATAATAATTTCTCCTACAAACTTTGGGGTTGTAAATAAGTTTTCAGGGCAAAAAGGGCTCTACAGATATGGTTAAAATAAGTATCTCGATAGTTATGTGGACGCAGTGTGATCTCAGGAGGGCCGTAGATGGGAGGGTGGGGAAATATGAGACAGAAAGAAGGGAATAAAATGCCAGTGGTTATAATGGTGGAAGAAGTGAGCCAAGGAGCACAGCAGGTCCCCGGGAAGGAAAGACAAGACTCTTTTTCTGCAAAGGATTTGTACCTGCTTTATGAGTCCTGCTTTATGAGTCCTGCTTTATGAGTTCTGCTTTATGAGGAATATTGGCACAAGTCAACGGGAAGAGATGCCATGTTCCCTGAAGCTCTTTACTTAGTGGGAGGATCCTTTTCCAAAAAAGATTCCAAAAGATGAGATTCCAGAAGACTACCATACTCACAGATTCAGCTTTTTGAAGGTCCTGCTAACAGGTGAGGAGGCGTGTATGCTCCACATTGGGGTAACACATCACTTAGATCTCCAAGTGCTAGGCTCTTCACAGTAAGATGACTCAGCTCCAGGAGTTCCTGGTAAGGGAAACTTGGGAATCCATCAACTTTCATAAAAAAAACCACTGCTGCATATACATGAATGATTAAGAGCACTATTTATCAGGAAACTTGATCAATGCTAATCTCTCTCCCTATTACCACCTGAAATGGAGGTGTGTGTGTGTGTGTGTGTGTGTGTGTGTGTGTGTGTGTGTAGTTATATGGAGGAAAGATAAGTCAAAGAGTGTCAATGTATCAGTAAGCGGTGAATCTGTCATGTGTTTATAACCTTCACAATTTAACCTTCAGGAGCTAGAATAACTGTCTCTCTTTGCTTGGTCGTGAGGTGTGGGGCATCAAATAGCAGAAGTCATATTGGGAAGAATCCACTAGAAATGAACAACAGACTTTAATACTTACATACACAGTACCAAAAACAAATTCCCAAACATAGGCAAACAAAATTGTCCTCATGCATGTAGTTGATCCATCCGACCACAAAGAATCATTCTGTCCTTATATTTCTGTCCCCTTACCATCCCCCAGAAACCACGTTTGTGTTTTTACTTGGAGTGGCTCCTAACTGCCTTGAATGGATGAATTCCAACCTTTGATAGAAATAGGCAAAGGGAAACCCTAGCCGGTAGACTCTGGTTTGGCACATCATCTTAGTGCTGAGCAGACATGGTGGAACTGGGAATGCGGAGATGTGTGCTAGGCTCTTCACAGTAAGATAACTCAGCTCTAGCAGTTCCTGGTGAGGGAAAGATGGGAATCCATCAACTTTCATAAAAAAGGAAAAAAAACCACTGCTGCATATACATGAATGAATAAGACCACAAGTTATTGTTTACCGAGCTGTTATTCTGTACCAGGCACTGCATTAAAGTCTCTCGTAAGTAGTTTTCACATTGAACGGTCATAACCTTTAGGCATAACATTATCATTCCCATTTTCTGATGAAGAAATGATGTCTAGGCATATTATCTTACAACACCAAAGTAGTGGAGTCAGGATCTCAATGCGATCCACTGAGTCCAAAACTCCTCTCCTTAACCCATAATGTTCTCTTGTAGATTTCTGGAATCCCAAATATTTAAACGTATTAGCAAAATTCCATTCCTAGTCACTCCGTATGGAAAGAGGTAAAAAAGCAGTCTTTAATGGAATCTTTCTGAGCCCAGTGGCACACACCTGTAGTGCCAGCATTCAGGGGCAGAAGCAAAGGGACTGCTGCTACCTGCCTGAGGCCAATCTGGGTAACAGAAAAGCCCTTGTCAGGTAAAGAGTAAAGTCTGGGCAACACTATAAATGCAACACAGTTACGATGTCATTGAGGTCTTCTGTATGGCAGGCCCTTGGTGCCCAGTATCTCTTGTGCACATCATTGGGTCCTATGATTACCGCTGAAGGGTACTGTGCTCATGATCTCTCCCATCGCAGCTAAGCATTCGTGCGATTACACAAAGATTCATTTATTTGTAGAACACCTACAAGAGAACGGTTCAGTCTGAGGGTGTGCTCCTGCTTATATACCCTCAGGGATGGGGTGGAGTGGTGAGAAGAAGCAGGCAAATGAGCACCAGTATTAGCTAGAAGTAAGTATGGCAGAGAACTAAGGAGGCACCTTGAGGAGTACTGGCTTTCTTTTACTGCTGTTATAAATTGCTACAAGCTTAGTATATTAAAGTAACACTGTCATCACCTTTCAGATCTGGAAATCCTCACTGGGTCTGACAGATGGAACTGAGGGGCCAGGAGCATTGGGGCGTTCCTGGAGGTTCTAGAATGCAGGAAGCCAGGTCCGCAGATGGTCTGGGCTGAACGAGCTCTTCCCTTGTCGCTTGTAGACCTAGCGCTCACTGCACAGAGAAGGCAACATTCGGAACTGAAGCGGACGTGCCAGGGACAGCCAGGCAGTGCTCTCGCCCTCCTAGAACAAGATGTTCTGTGATACTGAGCTTGGAGAGCTAAGTTGTTCCCGAGGGTGTGTAAAGGCAGCGTGTAGTGCCTTCTGTCCTTTAGCTGCAGAGTGAGGCACTACATGTGCACAGCTCAGCCCTGAGCAGTGTCTCTGGGTCCTGGGGACCAGGTCACCGTTTGTCCCTGGGATCCTTCAGCCTTGCTGCCTTTTTCTTAAAAAAAAAAAAAAAGTGCTTTTCTTGGCTCGTGTCAATGGACTCACTGGGTAAAGATCTTCGTTTAGGGGATTGTCTGCTGCCCTGCATTTTGAGTTTTTAGAGGCCATCTGCCTCCCCTGACTCATGTTTATGTCTCCCATTTTTACTTTGACCATGTTACCGTCGTTCTCATAGATATGTGTGTCTGTGTGTCTGTGTGTGTGTGTCTTTAACTAATGAGATGCACAAATCTGACACCGGCAGCTTCAGACTAACAGCCACACATTTGTACACAAATGTAACCCTGTATGACATCTTCTTTTATTATTTTTGTTGAAGTTTTGATCGTGGAATTTATCCTGTGTAAAAGAATATGTGAAATGTACCTGAAAATAAATTGTCCCAAACCAGATCTGAGAAAGAAACTTTGTACGTAATGTTGACAGCATATTAAAGGGGATTAAGAAGTACATGTTTTACTTTGAAACTATTTTAAGCTTATCATAAAAAAATAACACAGAAATATTTTTCTATACCATTTATCAACATTAAGTGACCTCTAATATACTGTTAATTTCATTCTCTTCTTCTTTCTCCTATATGTAATTTTCCCTTGTAAATCAAGGGTATTTGCTTACACTTATGTACCTTTATCTAATTCTGAAAAATTGACTTATTAACTATAGATGTTGTAATTTATGGGTCAAATTTGTTGATTGGCGCTTTTATGGCCTTATAAAGTTTCTTACTCAACCACACAGGATCTGTCAAGGATCACATACTGTCTTAGCTCCTCTTTCTCTTCTAAGTCTCCCGATGCTGTTCAGACTGAACACACAGTCCCAGGGTCCAGGCCTTCTCTCCCTTTGACATTTGAGGCGCTGGATCTACAAGTGCCACTATGCCTGGCTCTTACCATGTTTTAACATAGAAACATTCCTAAGCTTTTCTTTGTTTGTTTTGTTTGTTTTGTTTTTGTTTTTGAGACAGGGTTTCTCTGTGTAGACCTGACTTTCCTGGAACTCGCTCTGTAGACCAGGCTACTCAGAAATCCTCCTGCCTCTGCCTCCTGAGTGTTGAGACTGCCGCCAGCACCCTGCTGACATAGGGCTTTCTGGACATTAAGACTTCAGAGACTATAAGCCAGTTATTTTAAAATATGATTATTTGTTGTTGTTATTGTCTGAGAAACTGAGTTAAAGGTTTAGCAAGAAGACTGAATGCAGTTACAGTTGTGCCTACAGGCAAGAGAAGCCAAGAAGGAGGATTGTGAATGTGAGGTCAGGCCAGGCCATGATACACAGTAGCAAGCCAGCCTGGTTATATAGCAAGACACTAACTTTTAATTTGGCAACTGAGTAAGTAGAAGGAAGGAAAGCAGACCTGGGAAGGGCGCAGTCATCAGAGTGTCTGATGTGCAGGACTAAGGCCGGCAGGTCAGATCTCTAGCACCCACATACAGTCTGGATGCAGTGGCGCAGATCCGTAACCCCGACACGCAGAGGGCGGAGAGAGAGGGAGACCTTTGCAGCTTGTTGCCAACAGGCCTGTCTGGCTCAGTAAGCTCCAGCTTCAGTGACAGACTGTGTCACAAAACAAGGAAGAGAGCAAGGGAGCTGGAACCCTGAGGTCAACCTCTGTCGTCTACACAGATGTGAGCACACATGCACCTTCATACACACCCATCTCTCTCTCTCTCTCTCTCTCTCTCTCTCTCTCTCTCTCTCACACACACACACACACACACACACACACACACACACACACACACACTAAAAGAAGAAAACTAAGAAACTGATCTATCAAGGACAATTTCGTAGAATTCAGGATTCCTTTGAGACTGCCTTTAACGATGTATTAGATTGACCTTAAGAATTATTCCATTTAGTCAAAAAAGAGCATTAATGTTGGGTTAGGGTTAGGGGGTTAGGGTTAGACTTAGGGTTAGGGTGTTAGGGTTAGGCTTAGGCTTAGGGTTACGTTTAGGGTTAGTATTAGAGGGTTAGGGTTAGAGGGTTAGGGTTAGAGGGTTAGGCTTAGGATTAGGGTTAGAGGGTTAGGATTAGGATTAGGATTAGGGGGTTAGGGTTAGGTTTAGGCTTAGGGTTAGGTTTAGGGTTAGGTTTAGAGGGTTAGGTTTAGAGGGTTAGGGTTAGAGGGTTAGGGTTAGAGTTTTAGGATTAGGATTTGAGTTTGAGGCTTAGGGTTAGGGTTAGGGTTTAGGTCAGGGTCAGGCTCAGGGTCAGGGTTAGAGTAAAGACTTTATTTCCATCCCACCACATTGCAATAGAATGGGAATACTCTCATTATTTCTATCTCTCAGATTTTGAAGCGAGGAGTGGAGTGGTTAATGCTGGAAGACAGTTTCTGGATAACCTGGCCAACAAGTAGTGGTGTTTGATGGGCTCATATTTGCACCCGTCCTTTGAGCGTTATGCTGTGGCCTCCTAAATACTTATTATCTGCCAGTGTTGCTATGGATGGCTGTACTCTGGAACACACACTGCTCAGAATTAGCTCAGAAATAATTGGCCTGCAGCACAACTGCTTTAGCTACACTGGACTTACCAGCAACTGTCTTCTGTCTTTAAATGCGTTCTTCATTAGTCCCCAGGAGACTCTCTCCTGGGAATATCCTCATCATCTGATATGCAGATGTAGCAGGAGAGTCCCCCCCCCCCCCGGGATTGACCTCTGAGCTATTGTTCTGATTAGTCTAGTCTTATGCAACGTAATGGTTATTTTGATTGACAACCCAGTGGGACAAAGCATCACCATGGAAAGAACAACTCTGGGCATGGTTATGGAAGTTTTTACCAGAAAGATTTAACAGAGCAAAGAAGACCTGTGCTAAACATGGGTAAGCGACTTCCCGTGGCCTGAGGTCTCTGTCTACAAAGGAGAAAAGCTGGCTGAGCACTGCCGTTCTCTCTGCTTCTAGACCGGAGTGTCATGTAAGCAGCTCTCTCCTGCTCTTGCCATCATGGCGTTACCTCAGACAGTGACCCAAAACAACCCTTTATTCATTAGTATGATCTCATCAGATCGTCATCACAGCAGTGAGACAAGTAACCGGGACACTCGGGCCGCACAGCTCCCGTCTGCTTCCACAGATTTCTGTGTGATATCTGCACGCACGCACGCACGTTCCTTGGTTATCTGTAAGTCACACCACTCCTTGGAACGCCCGCTGGGTGTCTCCAGGGGTGAATTTAACACCTCTGCTTTGACCAAGGGCAAGCACCTCAAACTTACCTCATCCAAAAATGAGCTCTGGAGGGCATCCCTCTTAATCCTGCCCCTGGCTGGGACAGAAGCCACTCCAGACTTTGAGTTGCTCCGTCATGGGCTTTGGAGTTAGCAGGAACTCTTTCCCTGAAACCCTAGTCAACCCAGAAACAAATTTTGTTGGTTTTGCCTTCAAAATATGTGCCGAGGTGCCTTCTTCTGTAATCCCAGCACTTGGGAGGCAGCGACTGGCAGATTTCTGAGTTCGAGGCCAGCCTGGTCTACAGAGTGAGTTCCAGGACAGCCAGGACTACACAGAGAAACCCTGTCTCGAAAAACCAAAACCAAAACAAACCAAATCAAACAAAAACAAAAACAAAAACAACAACGACAAAAAACTCCCTTTCTTAAGACCTTCTCCCCAAATGCCCTTGCACTTTGTTCTGCTCCATTTTCCTAATTAGTTAGTATTATTTAATACATTGTTCAGTGCCTATTGATTTTATCTTCATTTAATGCAATTTTTGATCTATTTGTTTGTTTTTGTTTTGTTTTAAGACATGGTTTCTCTGTGTAGACCAGGCTGGCCTGGAACTCAGGCCTCTGCTTCCCAAGTGTTGGGTGTGTGCGACCAAGAAAAGAACTTCACAAAAGGAAGAATTGTGTGTGTGTCTCTGTTTGTGTGTTGTGTATATGCCTCTGTGTGTGTGTCTGTGTGTGGTGTGTGTGGTATTATGTGTGTGTCTGTGTGTGTGTCTGTGTTTGTGTGTCTCTGAGTGTATATGTATGTGTCTATGTGTGTGTGTGTCTGTGTGTGTGTCTGTGTGTCTGTTTGTGTATTGTGTATGTACCTGTGTGTCTGTCTGTGTGTGTGTGGTATATGTGTGTGTATTTGTGTGTGTGTCTCTGTTTGTGTGTTGTGTATATGCCTCTGTGTGTGTGTCTGTGTGTGGTGTGTGTGGTATATGTGTGTTTCTGTGTGTGTGTCTGTGTGTGTGTCTGTGTGTCTCTTTGTGTGTTGTGTGTGTACCTGTGTGTCTGTCTGTGTGTGGTATGTATGTGTCTGTGTGTGTGTGGTATATGTGTGTTAGTTTGTGTGTGTGTCTATGTGTATGTCTGTATGTCATATGTGAGCCTATGTGTGTGTCTTGTGTGATGCGTGTATGTCTGTGTGAGTGTGGTATGTGTGTATGTCTGTGTATGTGTCTGTGTGTGTCTTTGTGTTTGTGTGTCTCTGAGTATATATGTATGTGTCTGTGTGTCTGTTTGTGTGTTGTGTGTGTGTGCCTGTGTGTCTCTCTGTGTGTGTCTATGTGTGTCTGTGTGTGTGGTATATGTGTGTGCGTATTTGTGTGTGTGTCTATGTGTGTGTCTGTGTGTGTCTTGTGTGATGTGTGTGTGTCTGTGTGAGTGTGATTTGTGTGTGTGTCTGTGTGGTATGTGTGTGTCTGTGTGTGTGTCTATGTGTGTGCGTGTCTGTGTTGTGTGTATGCCTTGTGTGTGTCTGTGTGTGGTACGTGTGTGTCTGTGTGTGTCTGTGTGTCTGTGTGTGTGTTGGGCTCTGATGGATCTTCATGCTTATGTAGCAAGCACTTGGGCTATTTTCCCTACTGAAGAACTTTATCTCTTCTTCTCAGGGCTGTAGTTGCTAGGCCCGAAGCTGCCTGGCACCAGCAAGTAGCCGCTCAAGGCAGATTTGTTATAAGACGGGTTTGTGAATCAGTTCTTCAGCTTACTCATAGACTGAAATGTGAAAATCACTGGCCAGGGCTGGGGAGGTGGCTCTTTCTTTAAAGCCTTTTGTTGCCTGATTATGAGGACTGCCAGTCTGATCCCAGCTCACCTGCCAGGCCTTCTCACAAACACCTATGCCTCCAGCTCTACGGAATGTGACACTGTCCTCCAGACCTCATATGTCTGTACATAGACACACACACACACACACACACACACACACACACCACCACCACCAACAACAACAACAACAACAACCACCACAACAACAAAAAACCCACTAAATCTTCATTTGTCAAAGGACATTGTATTTTCTATCTATGCATCCAGAAAATTTGAGTTTATTTCCCTTGCTAATAGGCTGGGAGTCATATATGGTTATAGATGAATTACATAATTTCAGAATATAAAAGAAATTCTTGTAGGAAACGTAGGGTATGTAAGCAGAGACAATACAGCTAACTAACTACTAAAACAACCCCAGAGGCTGTTAATAGTTTTGGTCTGCTTCTTTCCAGATGTGTTTAATTTCAGTGATCTTTTATTTGAAAGTTTCCTCATCCCCATGACAAGGAATGCGGCAAACAAGCCGAGGATCTCCATGCGGTTTCCAGCGACGAGCACAAACGCCGTCCTCATGGCCACAAGCACATCCATGGAATTTTTTGGGCGCTACTATTTTCCTTCTCCAGGAAAGCATGCTATAATTTTGGATATTTAAGTCCCCCCAAGCTTCCATGAAAGGGGTCTCCCTTCTAAAGTAACCTCAGAATTCCCAGAAAGATAAATACTTCAAAACTTGGGGAATTCGAAGCCAGGCATTTCTATTTGACCCAAGCACTAAACGGAAGGGCTCTTCTCTCGGCCTCTGCAGAGTTCAGCCGCTGCAGCTTTAGGCTGGTCACAATTTCCAGGCTATGGATGCTCAGCTGTGAGCTGCATGTGTTCCTGGGCTCAGTGTGGGGTGGCAGTGCATGCCTTAATCCCAGCATTCAGGAGGCAGAAGCAGATGGATCTCTGAATCGGAGGCCAGCATGGTATACATAGTAAATCCTAGGACAGCCGGGGCTATGTCTAAAAAACAAAACAAAACAAAACAAAAAACAAAACACAATGACGTTAAAACACCCTTAAAGAGCAGCACAAGCCAAGAAATGATTATTGCAGTAGAAGTGTGGTATAGCTCAAGGCAGCGATGACACCCCATCTCCTCACAAGCTCAGGGAAGATAAGATATCTCACATGTGAGCACTGTCTCATCGTGAATATGTGGTCTTCCCACCAGCATATGAAGTGCTGAATGAAAGAATTTTCTTCTCCTCATATAACGGTATACCCCATGGTTTACGATTCTCAAGATCAAAACAATTTGCTGTGTCAAAAATGTTATACCACAGGAAGCTTAGGAGACAGTCTTGTGGGGGCTTTTATATATATTAATATAGATTCAGCTATATGGAGTAGAGAGCAGTCTGTTGGCTACCATGTGCCTTTGGCTAAGGAAGTGTACTTATGTGATGAGGTCTGAACCAGCTTGCAAAGTGCATGAACTTTGACCTTTGCAATGGCAAATTCATTATCTACTCTTTGAGAGGAGAGACCGAGCCAACGGTTCGCTCAGTATACACTTGCCATCAAAACGGCAGGCTTCAGTTCTCTGTGCTATCTGGTAATGTTTGGAATTTTTTAAATCATTAACAGTCAGTTGTTTACAGCTTAGACTGTGACAATACTCTTTGATGCTCGCTAATTATCGTGTATGTTTTAAAAATGAGTTCTGAACCACTTCTCTGCCTAATTAAACCTCATTGAAAATTGTTGAATTTTAAAGAAACATTTGATTTGCAAAAATAAGTTATACATTCAGTAATCTTCAGTATTTCACCAAAGGAAACAGAAAATGTTTTTAAGTACTGTAAGGTAAACTGAATGGGAGAGGCCCTGAACTAAATGGCGTAAAATTTGGAAAGCATCATTTTCAAACTACTCTCTTTGTGTTCATAAATTCCTCCTGATAATATTTATCCTGCTAGTTTAATGACCATTTACTCTCCTATTTGAAAGTCTATAAAATATCTGTAAACCTTAAAAATTAATTGAATTACTTAAGAAATCATGAATAAATTACTCTGTGGTATGATTCTTGGTGAAACCGTCAGAAAAAAGTTGCTGAGTTTCTCTCTCTCTGTTTTACTTACTTTTTAAAAAATGAAAATAGAGGTATGTTTCCAAGGGCATACCTGGACAAGGGCCACTTAATATTTATCTCTTCCCATTTTAAGTTAAATGTTTATACGGACATTCATTTGAGGACATATACGTCTTAGATTATGTCTTTACAATGATTAAGACAGATTCAAACATGCTGATATATAAATTAGTGGAAACACAATTCCGTCACTTTCATTTCTTCTGTTGCTCTGACAAAAGCAACTTAGGGGAGAGAAGGTTTATTTTGTTCACAGTTTCAGGTTAGTCGGTCACTGTGGGGAGGTCAAAGCGACAGGATCTCTTATCACATCCACTCAGAGGATGCCCTCTCCCTTTCTTCTCTCTCTCCTCTCCTCTCCTCTCCTCTCCTCTCCTCTCCTCTCCTCTCCTCTCCTCTCCTCTCCTCTCCTCTCCTCTCCTCTCCTCTCCTCTCCTCTCCTCTCCTCTCTTCTCCTCTCCTTTTCTCTCTCTCCCTCTCTCCCGCTTCTCTCCTCTCTCTTCTCTCTTCTCTCTCCCCCCTCTTCTCCTCTCCCTGTCACCCAGTCCCGAGACCAGCCCATGAACTGGTATTACCCATACTCAGGGTGGATCCCCCCACCTCAATCTAATTAAGGTAATATCCCACAGAGAAGCCCACAGGGTGACCTGCCCTAGACTCCCCAGGATTTTCTAGAATGCATCGAGATAAAATTAAAATGGACCAAGACATCTTCTGATAAGTTCTCTTGAAAATATATGTATGTAACATTAATATAAATGGAAGGAGGAAAAGACGTATAAGCTTAGGGTGCATTCACCAAAATGTGCTTATTGATGGTCACAGTTGTGTACCTTTGAGAGATAATATTTAAAATATTTTACCAGATGGAATAAAAAGGCTTCACATACAAATATATGAAATGTACCCCTGTGCACACATTGTGTTTGTAAAAATACAACGAAAATCAGTTGTAGTGGTTGGTGCCGCATTAAACATCTTATCTGTTTTGAGACAGGGTGTCACTATGTAGCTCTGGCTGTCCCGGAACTTAGATTTTCAACCAGGGTGGTTTTAAACTCACAGAGGTTCACCTACTTCTGTCTTCCAAGTGCTGGGATTAAAGGCATGCACCACTATACCTGACTTAAAAGTTTATATTTTTATCTCATAGACTTGTTTTATAATGGTTTTTAGGTTTATAAAAGAATTGCAAAGATGAAAAGATTTCCCATAAATCCTCTTCCCCATGTATATGTATAGCCTCTCCTGTTATGAACATTTGCTACTATAGTAATGCATTTATTCAACCAGAAGGACCTATGGCTAATATAGCCCAATGGTTAGCATTCATAAGCCTCCAGGATTCACTCTGATACTGTGTGTTCTACTGCACAGCATAAGAATTACAGCCAATGCATAACGGCATGAGCAAGCACATTGTTATAATATTCTTCTATGTTATAAAATTCTTCTATGGAAGTATTTTTAGGATTACAGGATCAGTAATTACATTGCTTGGGAGCTGGAGGCATCATGGCCGTCAGTCCACAGCCGACTTGGACTACACAGCAAGACTCTTTCAATCATATCTCCTCTGCACTCCAGACACACACATGCTTCTATTTCCATTCTTGCATCCTTGGTCTTTTATTATTGCCATGGCTCCCTGTTTCCAGAATGTAATGTAGTCATAATCACATAGCGGATGGGTTCGTCACACTCCCTTCTTTCCCTAGTAATATGCAGTGAGGTTTCCTTTGTGTCTTCTCATGGCTCGATGGGGTGCACCTTGTTTGCTAACCCATATACCTAATAAAAAGTTACCTTAGTTTTGTTCAGGTTTTTGCAATTATAAATACAGCTGTTCTAAATGTCTGTGTGAAAGTTTTGCGCTAGTTGTAAATTTCTCGCTTTCTCTGGTCACTGTGAAGGAGCTCAATTGTTTGAGTCTCTGATAAGCTACAGTAAATTTAATGTTTTGTTAGCTCCTAAGCTGGCTTCAAAGGTAGCTGTGGCATTTCTGTCACCGTTCAAACAGATAACATGACAGCTTTAAGGGAAAGGTTTTGATTGTAGATATGCAAGAGAGAAGAGCCAGAGGCATCTGAAAGAGCTGAGCAGAAAGAGAAGAAGTAGACTGAACAAGGCCAGCAGGCTGGACGTGGAAAGGGCTATCTGCAAGACAGAAGAGGATAGCAAAGGATAGAGAATGGAGAAAATGGTGAGATAATCAGGAAGAGAGAGACAGAGAGACAGAGAGAGACAGAGGAAGATAGGGACACACACAGAGAGAGAGACAGAGACAGAGAGACAGAGACAGGGAGACAGTGACACGCACACACACAGAGAAACAGAGACACAAAAATGGAGACAGGGACACACATGGACACACATGGACACACACACACACACATACACACACACACACAGAGAGAGAGAGAGAGAGAGAGAGAGAGAGAGAGAGAGAGAGAGAGAGAGAAACAGAGACACAGAAATAGAGACAGAGACAGGAACACACACACATACACACACACAGAGAGAGAGAGAGAGAGAGAGAGAGAGAGAGAGAGAGAGAGAGAGAGAGAGAGAGAGAGAGAGAGAGAGAGAGAGGACATAGCAGGGTTATAAGGAGAATGCGTAGCTGTGGGGAAGGAAGCCTGTGGGTTGAAGAGGAGGAGCTGAGCAGGCCAGGATGCTAGCATCAACTTTGAATGTGTAACAGGTACTTGTGATACTGAGGGAGCCCAGGGGCCAGCAAGGGCTTTGACAGGCTGATAGGTGCCATAGGTAGCCACATGTCCTTTCCCATAGATAAGGGAGATGACTCCTTAAAGGGGAACCCACTTTGCAGGTTCCTGAGTCATTTACTTAAGTGCTAGAAATCCTTCTGGATCATACAGGTTAAGCTCATTTTGGGTTTTTGAACCAGCTTTTGGAGTTCGGGGATTTGCAGTCTTCTTTGAACCTGACAGTCACCACCAGTAATGAATGACAAGTTGGTTGATCTATATCGTTGCCAGCATTTAGTGCAAATAAGATTGGACAAGAATAAAGTTTTCTTTGTTTTGATTAAAAAAAAAGGTAATCTAAAACAGCAATAAAGTTGGTAAGACGATTAGGTAAGGTAATCAAAAAAGGGACAAAAATACCAAATAAATGAAAGGAGTAATAGTGGAGACATAAAAGTCAGAAATAAGAAAAGAAGCAACAAAATTCTACCTGCTGTGTGAAGTCACATTTGAAAATCTGAATTTGACTCCCTCTGAAATGTGTGTTTTAGCCTGAGAAACAATGCTCTGAATATGTGGGAAAGACTTGGAGCCTTCCACCAAAGTCAGGAAGTCAGCTCCTTAGAAATGTCAACTCACCAGTCCTCTGTAGCTTTGTAAAGGATGTCTTTGAGCAACCAGAAGTAAGCTTGAGAACTGAGAAGAGGTAACATACCCATCAGCAAGAACCGGTAAGTATTGCAACGTCTGCACAAGTGAAAATACTATGTAGCAAGAGGATGTTGATGGCCTTCATATGGTGGAATCTTGAACACACAGTATCTGTGTTTTTGGTATCCAACAGCAACAGTGAACAACTTGATTCAGTTCTTTACAAAACTCCAAAGGGGAAAAACCTACACTGTAAGACAGCAAAAATGGGGTTCTGTGGAGTGTTTGCTTGCAAGGAACAGGAAGGGGAAATGGTTTTGTTGGGGCACAGATCATGATGTCTTTCTCAAGCTGGTGACCTACATCTGCACAAGGCCTCCTGTTGCAGTTATTTTTCAAGCTATGTACTGTGTAGTATTTTTTACAACTGGAACAAACTATTTTAATATCTTTTGCTTATACTTCTTTAAAAAGATGCATATGGTGCAATTATATAAGTTGTAACAGTAGATGTACCTTATTTCTTTTGAGTGATATGTTCTTTTTTTTCATCTTTTATTTCAATGATTTATTTCAATCACCACACATTTATTTAAGAAACATAGAAGTTTTTTTGATATTTTAGTTGTGCAAAGGGTGATTTAATTAACAACATCTCCAAGGCAGTAGCTAACTTAACCCTCTGACCTTTGTAGTTCATCTTGATTGGTCTAAAGAAGCTGTTTCCAAAGGCTATATGTACCATAGCCGGGGCATATCTCTGTGCTAGAAATATTGAACTGGATCCTATGTCTACTGAACCAAAAGCTTTGGCTCCACAGTCTAGTAATATGTGATTTCATAGGATGTTTGGGTATTCCACTGTTATTTTGAGAATAGCTGATATAGAGTATTTATATTATACATTTGTATGTATGTATATATCTATATGGTGTGTGTGTGTGTGTGTGTGTGTGTGTGTATACATGCATATGAATAGTTAATAGAATAATCAGAAACAGCATGCTCTTTTAAAAATCATATAGTACTCAGTATTTTTTCCTTTATGGTCATTGATGAGCAACTTTTAAATTCCAAAATGAAATTAGTCTAATCCCATCATTCTTTTATATGTATTATATGAAATACCCTGTAAGGAGAAATTTTTCTTGTGTCCCTTTTTTTGTATTCTAATGTCCCTAACAATTTCAAAGTTACTGAGAAGATCAGAGAATGAAATGAAAACTCACTTCACTTAGGTTGACAAATTCTTTCATTTTGAAGCAATTGTTAATGTCCTTCTCTGTGTACATTTATATGCAGGTGTATGTATGTATACACATGCATATATCATAGAAGACAACTTACAGAAATCGCTACATTTGACTCTGAAATACTTCACTATGAATTTTCGTAGAAGATAATATCCTTTAAAACAGTCCCAGTGCCGGGTGGTGGTGGCGCACGCCTGTAATCCCAGCACTTGGGAGGCAGAGGCAGGCAGATTTCTGAGTTCGAGGCCAGCCTGGTCTACAGAGTGAGTTCCAGGACAGCCAGGCTACACAGGGAAACCCTGTCTCAAAACAACAACAACAACAACAACAACAACAACAACAACAACAATCCCAATAATGGAATATCAAATAACATCTTTTTTTTTTTTTTTTTTTTTTTTTTTTTTTTTTTTTTTGGTTTTTCGAGACAGGGTTTCTCTGTGTAGCCCTGGCTGTCCTGGAACTCACTCTGTAGACCAGGCTGGCCTCGAACTCAGAAATCCGCCTGCCTCTGCCTCCCAAGTGCTGGGATTAAAGGCGTGCGCCACCACTGCCCGGCATAAATAACATCTTATATAGAATCCATATCTAATACAGAATTCCCATTTCTTTAGTTGTTCTCCAAATGTGCCTTATTGAAATTATATTTGATCTCCAGTATTATATGCTACATATGGTTCCTTTTTTTGAGAAAGGTTTTTTCTACATAGTCCTGTCTGGCTGTCCTGAAACTCACTATAGAGACCAGACTGTCGTCAAACTCACAGAGATTCACCCCCCTCTGCCTCCCAAGTGAGATTATTAAATGGATGTGCTACTATGCCTGGCTATTTGTGGTTCTTACGCTCAATACATGAGTCCCTCTTTGACATGCATGTTATTTCTAAAATGTGTCACTTCACAACGCTTTAGGGAACTATGCATATTTCGAGTCTTTGACAGTTTTCTTGTAGTTATGTACAGATTAAAGATTTTAGTGAGAACTGTATAAATTCCATGATACATTTTAAAAGATTATATATATATACATATACATATGTTTATAAATGCTTTGTTTTTATGCATACAAGAAGGAATCAGATGCCATCATGGATGGTTGTGAGCCACCATCAGTTGCTGGGAATTAAATTCAGGACCTCTGAAAGATTCGTCAGTGCTCTTAACCACTGAGTCGTCTCTTCAGCCCCCCCTCCCCCCATGCCATTACTTCTAGGGTTGTAGCAGGATGATCTGTCCCATTATTAGGGCTGCCAGATTTGATTACCTGGTTAAACAATTTTCCACTATAAAGAAGAAAAGTTCAATTGCTTCTCGGCCTTTTGACTAAGATCAAGTGAAGAAGGAAAGTTCATCTTATGAATAAGATTTCACTTAGTTTACTTATCGGTGAAAGTAAAATCTTAAAGTGAATTGTCCTTGTCATATTCAGATCTAAAGTTCAGCCTGGAGCTTTGCAAGCAGCAAATCTACAGAGCTCAGTACTCACTGCTTTCCCCAGGCTATCACATAACTCACCCAAGAAATCCTGTCTTAGAAGAAGGAGGAGGAGGAAGAGGGGGAGGACGAGGAGTGGGGAAGGAGGAGGAGGAGGAGGAGTGTGAGGAGGAGGAGAAGGAGGGAAGAAAAAAGGAAAGAAGGAAAAAAAAGAAAAGTTCTCTTTTTGTTCTTTTATCTCCACTAAATGGATGCCTATTAATGTGAACATTTACAGTCGCCTTTCGAAAAAACAATTGCTGGATTATGAAATTATTTTAGGCTCTCAAGATAAAAGGAAAATAAATTTTTACTTAGTCTCAGAATTATATATATATATAATATATATGTACATATACATATTACAGTGTTCACTTATATACATACACACATATCTACTACAGTTGGCCTTCAGAGAAAATAATTTCTCTCTTCTTGAATTCTCAATATTCAAAACCAAAATTCTTTCCTTCGCTCTGTATATGTTTCAAGCAAATTTTGTTATGACTAGAATGGAAGACTAGCTTTGTGTATATTGTTGCAGTCGGTACAGGAAAACGAATCCCTCATCCCACGTGGTGCTTTGGAAGAGTCCCTACTCTTGCGTTACTTTGATGTCTGAGGACTAGTCTTTGGCTACTTCATTAATCACATCATTTCAGATGTGAGTTTATTTTGACTTCCAATCCAGCCCCACTTTCTCCTTAGTTGTTTTTTGCTACTCATCTTTCTCTGCTTCATTCTCGAGTGCTCTGTGCAAACACACGTGTCTGTAAGCCTGTGCGTCCCACATATGGTAGGAAAGCAGGAAGCCACTGGTTTCCAGCAGAGTTGCCTAACAAGAACGTTTTTGAATTAATACGCATTCATACATTCGACCTACTAGGTAAACTAACAAGATATAAGCCTGGTTCCTAACTGTCCTGAGTAATTAAAACTATGAATCACTGTAATTAGTCTGTATGGGGTTTATATAAGCAAGGACAGGTTAGCGCTCTTGCTTCATTTTCTTTTAATCTAAAGATTTATTTATTTTTATTTCATGTGTATCAGAGTTTTGCCTGAGTGTATGCCTGGGTATCGTGCGTGTGGGTGCCTGGTGCGTATGGAGGTCCAGAAGACCCCCGGATGCCCTAGGGCTGAAGTCCCAGATGCCTGTGAGCTATCGTGTGGGTGCTGGGAATGGAACCTGCATCCTCTGGCACTGCAGTGATGACTTTAACTGCTTGTCCTTTTCTCCCATTCTCTCCCTTACTCTTTTGTGCTATGGAAAGGCTTTAGCTATAGCTTAATGAAGCACAGCATAGGCCCTGCATCTTCTAACTGGGGACCCTGCCTGTCTCAGCCCCCCAGGGCTCCTTTCTCTCGTCTTAACCATCCTGTAGCCTATCCTGTGGGGCGTGTGTGTGTGTGTGTGTGTGTGTGTGTGTGTGCGCGTGTGCGTGTGCGTGTGCGTGTGTGTGTGTGTGTGTGTGTGTGTGTGTGTGTGCTGGGGGGGGGTGTCTTCTAAGGTTTTAGCTGGCTTTTACGATTACAAACCGAACTATTTTTTTAACTGCAGGATATTAGAATGTTCTTTTCAAACAGACTGTATTATTTGGCTCCCGACACCAGCTTTTCATGCCCCATCACGATTTTCTCCATGGCAATGAAGAAAGGAAATGTAGCAGGAAATTACTTGAGGCCAAAGCTACTGTGGGACAGTCATGGGTGGCTTGAGAAGCAGTTCTCTGGAATTTAGTACCGAGAGTCAAGTGTCGTGGGGGGTTGGAGATGGAGGATGTGGGCCTGAGTGAGCCCTCAGGAGTGAGCCCTTAGGGACCTGGTGTCTCGGCACCCCACCAGGAGGTCGGGACAGAAGGTGGGCGTGCAAAGTCAGGCTTGCACACCCTTAAGACATAGGAGTTCTCAGAGGCCCCCAAGGGAACTTAGGCTCTCTCCTTCAGCAGTCCTTGTGGGGCTCCAACTAGGAGTAACCCCAAGGTATTTTCTCAGGTGCCAATGCCTTGGCTTGCTAGCTGACTGAGAAAACACAAGATAGTTTTAGTCAATAAATCCCATGGTTCTCCATAGCAGCAAATAAATTTGTTTCCTATGACTGTGAAGACTATGTGGGCTTTTATTTTCTGAGTTGGAAAATATATTTATTTATAAGCATTTTCTCAATTTATTTATCTCTCAAGAGACAAAGGATGATCACCTTCTAAGTCATATTTTTTAAAAAGAGCTATAAATCTTGAAAAGTATTTTATAGTTAGCAGCCTCTTAATTCTTTTTTTTAAAAGTCTTTCACAAAGCACAATAAAATAAAAGTTCCCCACTGTTTCTAGACTTCTAACCACACATTGCTGTCTTTAAATGTTCCTTCTGCAGTTGAAGTCATTACTTATTTTTAAAAAACAAAACCAAAAAAAATCTTTATTTTTGCTCTTAACAAAAATCCATTGTCAACAAAAATGCCACAAGAGAATACATCCCTTTGTTTGTATTTAGAAGCTTAGTTTACTCTGCAGAAAAGATAGTCTGACATGGCTTATCAACACATTGGTAAATAAGTTACTGAAAAAAGGCGACCTTCATTATCAACTGATACATTGTTATTAAACAGAAAAGCCACGTGTAAGCAATGCACCTTGAGATTAGCGTATTTCTTCTATGGAAGTCAAAACTTAGAATTATCCTGTTTTATTAACAGCTTGCTTGTTTATATGTGAAGGGGTCATTTAATCCCTATGTGAACATTTAAAGGGGCAAAAAAGTACATTTATAGGGTAAAGTGGTAGGCTGATTGGTGACTCACTTTTTAAACCACAAGTGAACTGTTTTCAAGTTCATTTTAGATTGTGTGATGACTAATTTTCATGGTCAGTCAGACCCAACTGGCAATGACCTAGGGGAAGACACACCCAGGTAGGGGGATGAGCAGGGAGTGGGGGGTGGGGCAGGGAGATGTGTGTCCGGGGATATGTGTGGGAAAGCATTTCCAGAGGGGGTTACCTGAGGAGGAAAGAGCCACACTGAGTGTGGGTGACACCCATCCCAGGGTCTGAGGTCCACACTGAGGAGAACAAAATGAGAAAGTGACTGAGCCTTTCTGCTCCGTCCATGACATCTTTACCCTCCTGTTCCACAGCTGGACCTGTTGTTGCCACCACACCTTCTCTGCCCCCATGAGCTGCTGTATCCCCTCACAACAGTGACCTACAACAAACCCTTCTTTTCATAGGTGTCTTTTGTCCGGCATTTTGTTACAACAATTAGAAAAGTAATATGGAGAAGATATCCAAGCTACTGGAATTCCTGAAAGCCTGGGTTCTAGGATGATCACCTTACAGCAGCTGCAAAATGGCAACACCCCCCTTAGTGGCTACACTGTCAAGAGGTCGACCAATGGTTAATAGTTTCTTTCTGCCTTGGAGCTTTGGGAGGAGGTAATTTTTAAGAAATGGCTTAGCTTTGACTTATTTATCACGTGCCTGCGCATGTGTGCCTACCTTGCTCCAGACATAATGTGGCTGAATCACGGGGCTTAGGCCTCGCACTGCACACGAAGGAGAAAGCTTGCTGAGCAGAGTCATTTGCCTCCCTCTGCTTTCTTGTGCATGTATTTATTCATGTGTTGATTTTGAGGTAGGGGCTCTCTCTGTAGTTCTGGCTGTCCCAGAACTATGTAGACCAGGCTGGCCTTGAATTAACTCCTCCTGGCTCTGCTTGCTGCATGCTGGGATTAAAGACATGCACCACACACCTGGCTTCCCTCTGCTCTCTGAGTACAGCTGCCTGAAACTCTTGCTGCCAGGATGGATGGGAATGGAGAGTCAAAATGAACCCTCCTTTAAGATGCTTTTGTAAGATTTTTTTATCCTAGCACTGAAAAAGATAGTGGATAGAGGATGTCCATGTCCTGCATATTGGAAAAATCTCAAATAAGAAATAAAGCAGGAGTTAGGGATCGAGGTACTCAGCCCAGGGAGACTGAGAACTTGGCTCAGGTTAGACTTGCTGGCAATAGCAAGAGAGCCACAAGCAGTCACTTTAGATGTCACAACCTCAAGAATAGAGAATAGCAAAAACAGTTGTTAGAACACACTGTGCAATGTAAAGGGTGCTTCATAGTTTAGTAAGATCTAGATGGTATTATCAGTGAATTTGGCTATTGTTCAAAATTATGTTGTGTCTGTACCTCATATCACAAACAAACACAGACATTATATCTTTTGGATCCTAAATTATTGTCACTATAACTGTTCAGTGTTAAGGGTGAGAAAGGCAACAGCATCTCTTTTAGCTTGATTCTTTCATATGAAATCTGTTATGGAAAACTCTGGAAGTATTTGCTCTCTTCTCCACACTCTGCTAAGGCACACACACACACACACACACACACACACACACAAACACACACACACACATACACAAACACACACACACGGGGGAGGGGAAAGGAGGGAGAGATGGAGAGAGAGCAGGAGGGAGGAGGAGGAAGAAGAAGAGGAGGAGGAGGAGGAGGAGGAGGAGGAGGAGAAGAAGAAGAAGAAGAAGAAGAAGAGAAGAACAAGAAGAAGAAGAAGAAGAAGAAGAAGAAGGAAAGAAGAAGAAGAAGAAGAAGAAGAAGGAAAGAAGAAGAAGAAGAAGAAGAAGAAGAAGAAGAAGAAGGAAAGAAGAAGAAGAAGAAGGAAAGAAGAAGAAGAAGAAGAAGAAGAAGAAGAAGAAGAAGGAAAGAAGAAGAAGAAGAAGGAAAGAAGAAGAAGAAGAAGAAGAAGAAGAAGAAGAAGAAGGAAAGAAGAAGAAGAAGAAGGAAAGAAGAAGAAGAAGAAGAAGAAGAAGAAGGAAAGAAGAAGGAGAAGAAGAAGAAGAAGAAGAAGAAGAAGAAGGAAAGAAGAAGAAGAAGAAGAAGAAGAAGAAGAAGAAGAAGAAGAAGAAGAAGAAGAAGAAGTCTTCTAGGTCCCCTATCCAAGTTTCCTATGATGTGAGAGGGAAAAAAGAGGAGAAAATATTAGATTCATGCATAGGTAAATCAGCAGGTATTGATATGGTACAATATGAAGTGATCTTGGTAGACTTGACATGTGCCCACCATTATGCAAGAATGGGTATAGTAGTATTAATTAAAAAAACATATACTCATAACTCAGGAAACAAATCATATAAAACAGTAATCTGCTAGAGATCATGCCCACATGCATAAAGCCTTTCATGTCATTTTGTAATGCAGAGACAGCCATGATGTAGGAGTGTTACATTTTCACAGTGGACAGATAACGTGTAGCAGCATCCACTGTCTAGAGGAAAGATGGTAGAAAGCTCAAAACCCCAAAACATATAGAGTGTGTAGCACAACACTTTGTAAGGGTGCTGGGCCTCTGGAAGTTGGGATTTCCTAAAAGAGTGCCATCAATGAAGTGGGGAATGGCAGCAATTTCAAAGCATGCCAATTGCATATTTTTTCTTAGAAACAGTTTTTAAAAAAAACCCTGAAGTCTATTCAAGTATGTATAAAAGACTTTCTGTACTTATTAGGAAACACTGCTTGAATGAAGGGTATGAGGCAGGTTTATGGTACTAGTGAATACAATGTATGTAACTAAATAGGACTTGGGATTTAGGGTTTTAAAATTACATTTATTTACTTGTGTCTATAAATGAATGGGTGTTTTTGTGCCACCAGACTCTTGGAGAGGTCAGAGGACAACTTGAGAAAGCCAGTTATCTTCTTCCATCATTAGTGTCCTGGGGATTGGTCTGAGATCATCAGACTTATTGGCAAGAACCTTTACCCCTGATCCTGTGCCACATTGCTCCATATACAAATACTGCTGAGAGAGAGCTGGTCTCCCAGGAGTGCCAACATACTTGTGAACACAGGTAAGACCACCACTTCTGCTCAAATTCCTGACCCTAGAGGGATCCTCCCAGAGCCATCAAGAAACAGGAACCAAAGAATACCCCGGGATAGGATCCTTCCAGTTTCCATCTGCACCCTGGAGCTGACCCTGTGCCACAGCTCTCCATACCCAAATTCCTCCCAGAGAGAACTGGTCCCCCAGGAGTATTGACACACAGGCTTGCTGGAGGCGCAAGACACAGTAAGAGACAGCAAGACCAGCTAACACCAATGATAACCAGATGTTGAGAGGCAAGGTCAAGAACATAAGCAATAGAAACCAAGGCTACTTGTCATCATCAGAACCCAGTTTTCCCACCACAGCAAGCCCTGGATACCCCAATATACCAGAAAAGCAAGACTTTGACTTAAAATCATATCTCATGATGATGATAGAGGACTTTAAGAAGGACATAAATGACTCCCTTAAGCAAATACAGAACACAGGTAAACAGGTAAAAGCCCTTAAAAAGGAAACACAAAAGTCCCTTAAAGAATTACTGAAAAATACAAACAGGTGAAGGAATTGAAGAAAAGCATCCAGGATCTAAAATGGAAACAGAAACAATAAAGCAATCACAAAGGGAGACAACCCTGGATATAGAAAACCTAGGAAAGAGATCAGGAGTCACAGACACAAGCATCTCCAAAAGAATACAAGAGATAGAAGAAAGAATCTCAGGTGCAGAAGATGCCATAGAAAACATTGACACAACAGTCAAAATGAAAAATGCAAAAGGTCCTAACCCAAAACATCCAGGAAATGCAGAACACAATGAGAAAACCAAACTTAAGGATAATAGGTATAGAAGAGAGTAAAGATTCCCAACTTAAAGGGACAGTAAATATCTTCAACAAAATTATAGAAGAAAATTTCCCTACCCTAAAGAAAGTGATACCCATAAACATACAAGAAGCCTACAGAACTCGAAATAGATTGGACCAGGAAAGAAATTCCTCCCATCACATAATATTCAAAATACCAAATGCACAAAATAAAGAAAGAATATTAAAAGCAGTAAGGGAAAGAGATCAAATAACATATAAAGGCAGACCTTTCAGAATTACACCAGACTTCTCATCAGAGATGAAGAAAGCTAGAAGATCATGGGCAGATCTCATATAGATCCTAAGAGAACACAAATACCAGCCCAGACTCCTATACCCAGAAAAACTCTCAATTACCATAGATGGAGAAACTAAGACATTCCATGACAAAACCAAATTTACACAACATCTTTCCACAAATCCAGCCCTACAAAGGGTAATAGATGGAAAATCCCAACACAAGGAGGGAAACTACACCATAGAAAAAAACAAGAAAGTAATCTTCATTCAAAAACCCAAAAGAATATAGCCACATAAACATAAAAATAACATAAAAAATAACAGGAAGCAACAATCACTATTCCTTAATATCTATTAATATCAATGAGCTCAATTCCCCAATGAAAAGGCATATACTAACAGACTGCATTTTTCTGCATAAAGGAAATGCACCTCAGTGTCAAAGAAAAATATTACCTCAGAGTAAAGGGCTGGAAAATAATTTTCCAAGCAAATGTCCCAAGAAACAAGCTGGAGTAACCATTCTATTATTAGATAAAATCGACTTTTAAACAAAAATTATCAAGAAGGATAAGGAAGGACACTTCAAACTCAACAAAGAAAAAAAGTCTACCAAGAAGAACGCTCAATTCTGGTCATCTGTGCTCCAAATTCAAGGCCACCCTCATTCATAAAAGAAACTTTACTAAAGCTCAAATAACACATTTGTACTTCACAAAATAATAGTGGGAGACTTATCACCCCACCCTCATCAATGGACAGAAGAAGGAAACAAACTAAACAGAGAAACATTGAAACTAACAGAAGTTATGAATCAAATGGATTTAACAGATACCTATAAAACATTTCATCCTAAAAAAAGGATATAACTTCTTCTCAGCACTTCATGGTACCTTCTCCAAAACTGACCATATAATTGGTCACTAAACAGACCTCAACAGATATAAGAAGACTGAAATAATCCCATGCATCCTATCAGATCACTATGGATTAAGGCTGTTCTTCAATATCAACAAAAACAACAGAAAACCCAAATAAACATGGAAGCTGAACAATGCCCTACTCAATGATAACTTGGTCAAGGAAGAAATAATGGAAGAAATTAAAGACTTTATAGAATTTAATGAAAATGAAAGCATGATATACAGAGACAGGTAAGTAGATCAATATAACAAAATTGAAGACCCAGATATGATATGGTCACTTGATCTTTGACAAAGGAACTAAAACCATCCAGTGGAAAAAAAACAGCATTTTCAACAAATGCTGTTGGTTTAATTGGTGTTTAGCATACAGAAGAATGCAAATTGATCCATTCTTATCTCCCTGTGCAAAGCCTTCACATAAAATCAGACACACTGAATCTAATAGAAGAGAAAATGGGGAAATGTCTCAAACACAAGGGCACAGGGGAAAATTTCCTGATCACAACACCAATGGCTTATTCTCTAAGATCAAGAATCAACAAATGGAACCTCATAAAATTGCAAAGCTCCTGTAAGGAAAAGGACACGGTCAATAAGACAAAACAGCAACCAACAGATTGGGAATAGATCTATACCAATCTCACATCCAATAGAGGGCCGATATCCAATATATACAACAAACTCAAGAAGTTAGACTCCAGAGAACCAACCAATTTTAACCCTATTAAAAATGGGGAGCAGAGCTAAACAGAGAATTATCAACTGAGGAAATGTGAAGGGCTCAGAAACACCTAAAGAAATGTTCAGCATCCTTCATCATCAGGGAAATGCAAATCAAAACAACCCTGAGATTGTACCTCACACTAATCAGAATGGCTAAGATAAAAAACTCAGGTGATAGCAGATGCTGGCAAGGATGTGGAGAAAGAGGAATACTCTTTCACAGTTGGTCAGATTGCAAGCTGGTACAGCCACTCTGGAAATCACTCTGGCCATTCCTCAGTAAATTGGACATAGTACTACCTGAGGACCCAGCTATACCACTCCTGGTTATATACCCAGAAGATGCTCCAACATGTAATAAAGATGCATGCTCTACTATTTTCATAGCAGCCTTATTTATAATAGGCAGAAGCTGGAAAGAACCCAGATGTCCCTCAACAGAGGACTGGATACAGATATTGTGGTACATTTACACAATGGAATACTACTCAGCTATTAAAATCAATGACTTCACAAAATTCACAGGCAAATGGATGGAACTTGAAAATATCATCCTGAATGAGATAACTCAGTCACAAAAGAACACACATGGTATGTACTCATTGATAAGTGGTTATTAGTCCAAAAGTTCAGAATACCCAAGATTCAATTTACAGACCATATATATGAAGCTTAAGAAGGAAGGTAAAAATATGGACACTTCAGTGCTTCTTAGAAGGGTAAACAGAATACTCACAGGAGGAAATATGGAGAGAAAGTATGATAAAGCAGAGACTGATGGAAAGGCCATCCAGAGACTGTCCTACCTGGGGCTCCATCCCGTATATTGCCACCAAACCTGGAGGCAATTGTGGTTGCTGGGAAGTGCTTGCTGATGGAAGTCTGGTATGGCAGTCTCTCCTGAGAGGCTCTGCCAGAGTAGGACAAACACAGAGCTGGACGCTCACAGCCAACCATCAGATGGAGAGTGGGGGTCCCCATGGAGGAGTTGGAGAGGGACTGAAGGAGCTGAAGGGGTTGCAGCCCCATGGGGGTAACAACATTGTCAACCCTCCAGTCCCCCAAGCTCCCGGGGACTGGACCACCAACCAAAGAGTACCCATGGAGGGACCCATGCCTCTGGCTCCATATGTGGCAGAGGGTGGCCTTGTTGGACATCAGTGGGAGGAGAGGCCCTTGGGCCTGAGGGTGTTTGATACTGATAGGGGAATGCCAGGGCAGGAAGATGGGAATGGGTGGGTGTGTGGGTGGTAGAGCACCCTCATAGAGGCAGCGGGAGGGGGATGGGATAGGGGGTTCCAAAGGGGAGGCCTGTAAAGGGGAAAACATTTGAAATGTAGATAAAGAAAATATCCAACAAACAGCAGCAGCAGAAAAAAAAAAGAACCTTTACCCACTGTGCTACCTCAGCAGCCCAGGAGGTCAGACTTCATGAATGTTTTCAGATGCAATATCTTGAATAATCCTTGAAGAGAGCATTTTAGTTAAAATAATGTGTGTTTCATTAACCTACTTCTTAATCCAACTTGTACTCGCTGAATATTCATCGTGAGTCAGGCTGGAGGTGTCATAACCATTAAGAGTAACACGACCATGTCATTGGGGACCTTAGAGAGATATGGAGTCTCTTCTGTTTATAATTGGTTGGGTATTTGGCTACCTGGATTTAAAAAAAATATCAGAGCTTTTTGTTGATAGAAGTTTTGATTTCTTTTTTATTAAAGAAGTTCATCCAAAGACAAGCTGGGAACATACATCACTCAAAGAATATTGTATCTGGAAAACTTACTGTTTAGGGGGAACGGATGTCGGAGGGGCTGGTAAAGCCGAGGTCGTGAATTCAACTCTTTCTCAACGGAGAGTGTTCCCCTTGAATAGATTTGTTGCAACTCGGCTTAATTCCTGGGCCTCTGCTAATAGTCTCTGATAGCTCCCTGATTCTGTTTTATTATTATTACCAAATTTATGTTACCATTCAGGAGCTAGGGTTACACCGTAGGTTTGTTCTTAGAGCCAGACCGAAGGTTTTCAGACACATAAGACCCAGGAATGTGAAAAAAACCAACCCCAGTCTCCTGGAACTAAATAAATCCACAACCCAGCTCGGATCTGAAAAAAATCCAGCAGACGGAGCACATGGGGAACAGGCCAAGCACATTTCCCAGACCTGCAGTGTAAGCAGTGATCAGCCTCCAGCAGAGAGACTTTGGTTAAAGGCGACCAAAGGGGAAGCAGCCAGCAGCGACCCTGCCGCCCAGCAAGACCTCAGAAGAAAGAGCTGGGCCTCCAATGGTACAGCTCAAGTTCCAGCCTGACTCATTCACTGAACAGAATGTGGTGCCTCAGATAGCCCACTGAATGACAGAGCTTGATAACAGCAGGCAGCTTTCAACCTAGACGCAATCATTTTTGGTTGTTGAAGTTGGATGTAAGCCACGGTACCTGGTAGAGTTAGTGAGAGTCTGAGGTTGTGGCAGTTGGGGCGCTCCCTGGTCACTGCCAAACGGTTTATCAAAGGTTTCAGTGTGGCCTTTTATCGCATCTTCTCATTTATACTTTTCACTTGGTTCAAGAACTCACATTTGTGTGAGAGTGTACTTATGTGTGTTTATGCATATGTCTCTGGGTATACGTGTGTGCATACATGTGTGTGCATATATGTGTATGTGCATACATGGGTGCGTAGGGATATGTGTGCATGCCACACGTGCATGTGATACAGTGCCTGTAATGGGATTTTGCAGCACATGAAAATCTTCTTGGGGTTAAAGAAAACAGTCTTGCAAAAGAAGCCACATACGATAAAATAAGAAAATATTAAAAACAAATTCATTATACAGTGAGATCTATGCTTCTTTATTAATGTACTAAATAACAATATCTAAGGATGAATATATAAATTGCATCATTTCAAAATGGGGATGAGAATAGAAGTTTTTTTTTGTACATTCACTTTTGTTTTCCATTTATCATAGCTGAAGTTTCTTTCCCTTTTCTCCCCTCCTCCCAGTCCCCCGATACCTTCCCCCTCTCCAAGATCCACGCCTTTTCTGTTTCCCAGTGAATGCAGTATAACATGATACAAGAAGACTACGCACAAACCCTTAATCACTGGGAAAGAAAACCCAATGGGAAAATGGAAAAATGGACCCAAGAGCAGACAAAGGAATCAGAAACACCCCTACTTTCAATGTTAGGAGTCCCATAAGAACACTAAGCTACACAACTGTAACAGAGGACCGAGCTTAGACCCATGCAGGCTCCATGATTGCTACTTCAGACTCTGCTTCAGTCTGTGAACCCCTGTGAGCCCTGGTTAGCTGATGTCTGCGGGTCATGTTCTCTGCGTGTCCTCGACACCTCTGGCTCCTACAATTCTTCCTCTCCCTCTTCCATGGGGTTCTCTGAGCTCCACGAGGATATTCCCAATGGAGATCTCCACTTTGGATTCTCTTTCCACCTAATGTTTGGCTGTGAGTCTCTGCATCTGCTCCCAGAGAATATAAGATATTTGATAGGTATAAGTGATATACCTGCTTTTGAGCCAAATTATGTATAAAAATTCTACTTGTGTCCTCTTACATGGCTCAGCTTCCTTCTGTTATAGTCACAAGTCATGCATGACAAGCTCACCATCTTTTTTGTTTTGTTTTGTTTCCTTGTTCTTTTAAAGAAAGGGTCTTATTATGTAGCCTGGGCTAGCCTTGAACTGCTAATTCTCCTGCTCAGCCTCTCAAACACTGGGATTCAAGGTGCCCAGCACCATGCCAAGCTTATTTATCTTTTGAACTACACAATAATCTCGTGAACTAGAGCCTGCTCATGTTACACTCTGGAGACGAGGGTGGAAGTCCCCACCCTTGTGTGAGTCCTTCTCATTTCACATTTAGTACAGGACACTTCATTTACTTTGCTTTTCAAATCCCTGCGGGTGATTTTGTCTGCTGAGCAGTCATCCTTCCATTTCTACTAACCGACCCTTATTATCTCTGTCTTCTCTTGTAGAACTTTCCCATGGGATGCAACATCCTGGTCCAAGATTGAAGTTATGGAGAGCACGGTTCTATGGTGAGCTTAGACCTCCCCAAACCTTTATTTCTTATTTTCATTTAAGCATTTGGCTGTAGGTTGCTTAATACTCCCCCCTCTTTCCTATTCTAGACATCTATCTGTCAATTAGTCTTCTAGAATGCTTTCTCTGAGGGATCGGGTTGAGCAGGGGTTTCTTCTGAACCGTGTGCTACAGGAATCAGTGCCTTAGCACCCCCTCCAAATTGGTCCGTTCACTCATTTAAGTAGCATTTCTTGGGTTTTGTGGTAGGGGAACGTGGTCCCTCAAGTTTATTGGTATTCTGACCCCTGGAAAGTGGGAATGTTAGATTCCATGACAATTATGAACTAAATTCATGAATTCAAGTCCTAACTACAGCACTGTGTTTGAGAATCGGGCCTTTAAGGAAGTAAATAAAGTCAAATGAAGTCATAGAGTAAGGCCTTGTTAATCAAGAAGAAACATCATTTTCACAAGAAGAGAAAGAGGCACCTCGAATGGCCACATGAGCAGGAGGGTCAAGCCCATGTGTAGGTGAAGTGTGAAGGCAGAGAACTACATGCTAAGAACATAGACCTCTGCAAAACTGCCTGTCCTGTGAGCACCTGGACGCTGGATTTACGGTCTCCAGAACTGTGAGAAAATAGAATGCTATTGTTTGCCTTCACAGTCTTTGGAGATTTTCATGGCATCTGCGGCTGACCAGAACACCCACAACAGGAGACACAAGTCCGAGGAAGGAAACGAGGTTGCCAGGCGTCTGACCTTGGCTTATGAAGATCCGCTTCAGACCTCTGACCACTAGAACGATAAGATGTTAATTTACGCTGTTTTAAGAATTGATTATTTGGACCAGGTGATGGCGGGCACTCCTTTAATCGGCGGGCAGTACTTGGGAAGTGGAGTACTTGAATCTTTGTGAGTTTGAGGCTAGCCTGGTCTACAGAGTAAGTTCCAGGACAGCCAGGGCTATATAGAGAAACCCTATCTTGAACCCCCACCCCCCAAAATTGATAATTTAGGAGCGAGGTGTGGCTCAGTGGCAGAGCATACGCTTAGCAAACACAAGACCATGGGTCCAAACTTCAAGCACGAGAAAGGAATAATAAATAAATAATAAATAAATAAATAAATAAATAAATAAATAAAATCAAGCAATATTTAATTTTGGCAATTTCCTGTATCGCCAATAAGAAACTAATACCAGTGCTTCCCAATGTTCAGGTAACCATAGAAACGTATGTGTACTATCTACTCAGGAGATATTCTCTCACAGAGCTGGAAACTTCTTGTGATAAAGCATCACATCTCACTCAATTGTAAATTCACCTAACATTGGGTGGAAAAGCATAGTCTTTATTACTCTGCTGTCTCACCAAGGTTCTTTTATATTCCATTTTTCTTCTTGTTACTTAGAGACACTTCTGGTTGCTTTGGGCCCACCCACATAATGCAGAATATTCCCTTCCACCATTACCAGACCAGTAACCGTCATTCCCTTGAGTCTGTGGTCTTTTGATTAATGATCCTCTTTGAATGCAGTTTCTAGCATAAAACACAGTTTCCAGATGTGCACGAGGCAGGGGTGAACAAAGTATTATCTTCTGTAACCATTATAAAATGCTATGTGAACTGTACTAATTTTGCAGGCATAGGGAAATCATTTATTAATGTTTAGCCTGGTCTGTTTTTATATTGTAAAATTATATTAAATTGACCCCCCCTTAAGTGCCATGCTTTTATCATTGATTATGTGAGTCTGAGAGTGCAGAATTTGTCTATCCTTTTCCAATATTATTGGATTTATAGTTTTACTTTCTTTCTGCCTAATGAACAAATTTACAACTGTGATTCCATCATGTAAAACATCAACAGTTTCCTCTTGATTAAATTCACCATTTATTGAACCAAGAGCCTAACATTGCACTAGATGAATTGGGCCATCTGTAGAATTAATATTCTGTGTCACTATATGTGAGTATAAGTTTGATGAATTGAGCAGAGTTAAAATTAGAGCCCTTTCTAGAAAATGCGGGGAATTCATTCATCAACACCTTCTGGGTATTGTCAGATGTGAGCTTTTTCTGACCACACAGCCTTATACAATTCCCGTTTCTTTACCTTCTTCCTTGTCCTGAAACTTAGCCAAACACCTTTTTGGGAAACCAGATGAATTACACTACTATTTCACATCCATGGAGTCATATGTTTTAACAAGGAAATGAGCTTAGATTCTATACTCATGTACCTGTTAGAACCTAGTCCGAAGCTACGCGGGCTACACCAGGTGCACTTCTCTCCTCTCCCTTTGCTACTTTAGGCAACTTTCTTCTTTCCTTCGTTTCATCCTTTCTTTCTTTCTTTCTTTCTTTCTTTCTTTCTTTCTTTCTTTCTTTCTCTCTTTCCTTCCTTCCTTCTTTCTCTTCCTCCCTCCCTCCTTCCTTCCTTTTTCTTTCTTTCTTCCTTCCTTCCTTCCTTTCCTTCCTTCCTCCCTTCCTTCCTTCTTTCTCTTCCTTCTTCCTTCCTTCCTTTCTTCCTTCCTTCCTTCCTTTCTTTCTTTCTTTCCTTCCTTCCTTCCTTCCTTCCTTCCTACTTTCTCTTCCTCCCTCCCTCCCTCCCTCCCTCCCTCCCTCCCTCCCTTCCTTCTTTCCTTCCTTCCTTCCTCTCTCTCTCTCTCTCTCTCTCTCTCTTTCTCTCTCTTTCTTTCTCTTTCTTCCTTCCTTCCTCCCTTCCTTCCTTTCTCTCTCTCCCTCTCTCACTCCCTCCCTTTCTTCCTTTCTTTTCTCTCTCTCTTTCTTTCCCTCTCTTCTTTTGAAATAGAATGCTTGCAAATAAGAATTAAAATATCTGAAGCTAAAAAGTCAAATAGGACTTTGAATTGTTTCCTCTTAAAGAGGAGAGAGTTTGGGGCTGGTGAAATTGAATAACAGGAATAAAACAGTACACAGGAAAGGGTATCGAAGAGATATTTTGGAAAAGATAAGTGAAGAGCTTGTGTATTTAAAGACTTGTAGTTTTCCACACAGTCACGGAGGGTGTTGTCTCGGGGCTCGGCAGAAGGCTGCTCGGTGCTGTGGCCTAAGACGGAGCTCCCTTATCGAGGAGGCCCGTGCTGCTTGACTCAGCCAGGCGGGGAAGTGAGGGCAGCTTTGAGGAATGTGCTGAACTTTGCAAGAGGTGATTTTCCAGCTCTCCGGCAAGTTAAATTAAAATGTCTTCAACGTATGTGAAGCTCTCACTTCTAAGCCTCATGGTTTAGCACGTTGGCTGGAGCAATGTCTTGACAAAGCGGGTGGTGAGCGACTTAACGACATAAGCAGGCAGTTCAAACATGCTTCTCCTCCCGCTCACTGGAACGGACACTCTGGGGTCCTCATGGTGTGAAGAGGCCCACAGCACTCTGGCGGCTGTCTTGGGTGGAGCACTGACTTCAGAAACCCTGCTAGTCACCTTTCTCTTCCAGTTGCCAGAAACATTTTTTCCTACTGTCAGCTCTCCAGATGTGTTGATGACATCCCTTGTTTACAGAACAGAAATAATGCAGTATGAGGTCCTCGGGTGAGGCGCCTGCCTCATTGCGACCGCTGCTCTACCTCACTGTTCTTGTCCTCCCGGCCCTCCGGATTGGGTGGCATTTCTTTGTCACATCCAGTCCCAGCTATCCACCCTTGCTTGCTGCTATTCCCTCGGGATGTGACACTATTTCAATTCCCTGGTCATGATCTACTTTCCCCAAATGTCTTCCCTCAGCGCCCGTTACGTTCCCCCACACTGTGGAGAGAGCAGTGGCATATGACATTACTGTAGTGATAAGGATGCTCTTAAATAATCGTGACGGCTGGGGATGTAGTTCAGAGGGTAAGAGTGCTTGCTGCACAAACGCGGGAGACCTGAGTTCAAATCCCCAGCACCCACACAACAGCTGGGTGCAGCTGCATGTACGGTGTTGGTAATCCCTTCACTTGGAGGCTGAGACGGGCCGGTCTCTGGGAGCTCGCTGGATAGCCAGCCTAGACAAAACAGCTTCGGAAAAGGAGCCATGCTGCTGTAGGTTGTAGATTCTGCAAAGGCTAATTCGTCGGTTCAAATTTCAACGACTGAGCAAATGTTGGTCTGCCGTAGGTCTTGAGTCTAAGCCCAGTTAGTCTAGGGCTGGCTGTGGCTCCATTAGACACTCATTCTCTCTCTCTCTCTCTCTCTCTCTCTCTCTCTCTCTCTCTCTGATATATTCTTTACTTACATTTCAAATGATTTCCCCTTTCCTGGATCCCCTCTTCCCGAAAGTCCCATAAGCCCTCTTCCCTCCCCCTGCTCCCCAATCCACCCCCTCCCGCTTCCATGTCCTGGTACTCCCCACACTGCTGCTTTGAGCCTTTCCAGGACCAGGGGCTTCTCTGTCCTTCTTCTGGGGCATCATTTGATATGTGGATTGTGTCTTGGGTATTCCGAGCTTCTGGGCTACTATCCATTTGTCGGTGAGTGCATACCATTAGACACTCTTTATTGCCTATCTCTGTATCTGACTTTACATCCTTGTGACTATTATGTGAAAAAAAAATGTTGATGTATTCAGAGACCAGTGGCTTTTACTAACCCCAGAGCTAAGAGTGTCGTCAGACAGCATCTGAGGGACGAAGCGATGGGAACTGGAGGTACAACTGGGCGGTGCATTTTAATATAAAATGACCCCAAAGAAAAATAAGTTTCTTTCTTGACCAGAACCTGTTGTGTGTGTGGTGGGGCGGGGAGGGAAAGAGGGAGGGCAGGATCTTTGCAGCTTTATCCGATCTAGAGACCGGAAATGCCATGTGTGTTTGGTGGCTCTGGTCTGTTTTCTGCTTCCCAAATGCTTTCCCGGTGCTCTTCAGAGGAGGTCAGGTTAGAGCAGACCTAATGTTGGGGTAAGAGACTCAAATCTCTGACCTGGGCGGAGACCTAAAGTTCAAGGTGAGCTGTTTCTTCGCTTTGGCTCAGGGACGATTCCTAGGAAATGGATTCACTTTAAGGCATGCTAGGAAGATGGGGGGAACTCATTTCCTTCCCGGAATCCCTGCCCCTAGTACAGTAGCTTATGGACCTCAGCAGCCACGCAGAGGTCATAGGCCAGCTTACTTTTCTGAATTGTTTCGCTTAAGCAGCGTGGCTTTCCCCCTTTCCTCCTTCATTCTCCTCCTCCTTGTTTAGGAAACAGTCATTAAGTCTTTTCTGTCAACCGCTATTCAACTTCTGTTGATGACAAAGAACGCAAACCTTTTTCTCTCTCCCATCTTGGTAAACACCTTTATGCAAATGTTCTGATCTCCCACCGTCAAACTTTTGTTTACGAAGACTCTCTCAGAACTTCTGTGATTTTTGCGGCTTCCCACTTCTCTAACTAGCCAATCACAAAAGACTGTGAGGTCGAGCCCCGCCTACCGGGGAATTGAAGAAGTAACCTCTTGCTTTAGAATAAAACCCTAGTGCCTCTGCTGCCCCTGGTGCTTGCCCTTCCTTCCGACCAGTAGTTTGCCTTGTCAGGGCTCTTGTTTTGTCACCCTGAATATTTTTTAATGTGGACAGAAGCGGAGATCGTGCGCCCGCCGTGCCCGCTGTGGGTTTTCCTTTAAACTCCAATAAAATTATCCTTGAGCTTAAATTCTGTTGATGAGAGGGGACCCCGATTTCCCCGTTAGCACACCCATTCGCACTACACTATCTTTTGAGATTTTATGAGACCCACATGGGAACTGAAAACTGTAACCAGTTTCTTGGGCTCTTTCACGTCTTTAGAGTATCAGCTATCACCACCAGTTTCCTGTAAAATGGGTACCAACAGCTTTAAGAGCAGCAGGCCGAGAGGTAGTGTATTGACTGTCTCTTTCTGGAGAGAATAGTCAGAAGTGTCATTAGAAGTAGCAGAGAGGACTAAATCTTTTTTGAGATAAGAGTAATTCATGGGTAGCCCATTTGAACAAAAGGCTCTGCCCTCTAAGCAAAATAATGGCGACTCTTAGGGAGTGCATACATGATTGAACTGAAAACTAAGTTATTATGGCTTGGATCTAAAACTTCCCCATGAACCACATACATGCCTGGTTCCCAAGGAGGTCATAAGAAGGTGTCAGATCCCCTGGAACTGGCATAACCAGTGGTTATGAATGACCATGAGGATGCTGAGAGCAAACCCAGGACTTCTCCAAGACTAACAAGTGCTCTTAACCACTGATCCATCTTTCCAATCTTATTATTTCATTAAAAATATCTTTAAAATTATATATAATTTTGTATTCACCCCTACTTTCCTTCTGTTCTTCTCAGATTCCCCTGCATAATGTTCCCTCCCAACTTCAATGTTGTATTTTTCTTTCTTCTGCTTTTCCTCCTTTTCTTCCTCCTCCTCCTTCCTTTAAATAACTCGTGACTCTTATTGGTGCTGACCTTATGTGCATGGGTTTGTGGACATCCATTACAAGCATAGTTGGCCTTATTTGCCTTGGAAACTACTCGAGGGGCTGAGTATGTAGTGATAGAGTGCATGTTCAGCCTCTATGCTTGGGATTCAGTCCTAGCAATGCAAAACAACAAAACTGAGTTTGGAATCGACTGTTATCTGATTTCTACAGGAATCAAAACACCATACATAGTCCCAGAAGTTACTCCAGCAAGAACAGGATCTAAAACATACAGGAATCAAAACAACACACACACACACAACACAACACAACACACACACACACACACACACACACACACACCACGCAGCTGGAAACAAAACTGGTACTGACTGAGCAAGATGATGTGAAGTCAAATAAGAGGGAATCTAAGACAAACACTTAAGAACAATCTATCTCCCCTATCAAAAGTTAGGTGTGGGGCTGGAGAGCGGACTTGGTGGTTATAAGTACCCACATCATGGAGTTCAGAACTGCAGGCAACTCCAGGGTATCTGAAGCTCTCCTGGCCTTTGTAGGCACTTACATGCATGTGAACAAACATACACATATACACATGAAATACAAATAAAAATAATCATTTAAAAATATTAAATAAATGTTCAACAAATATTTAGAAACTATGCTGTCAGAGCTATGAAGGACTTACGCTGGGGTGTAAAGGCTCCATTGGGGTTATTTCATGTGGTGCTAAGGTTTGGTTACCAGGTATACTGTACGAAGGCTCACGTGCTGGGGACTTGGTCCCAGCTGGTTCCACTATTTTTGATGTAGTGGAAAGTCTAGGAGGTACATCTTACTTGAAGGAAGTAGGTCACACTAGGTGGGGTTCCTCACGGGTGTCTTGCCTCTGTCCTTTTCCCATCTTTCTGCTTGCTGTCCGTCATGGAGGGTAGAAACTATCACACACTCCTTCAGCCATGATGTTCTGCCCAAACACAAGGGCCAAGGCGCACCATGGACTGGACTCTTTGAAACTGTGAGCTCAAGCTCATCTTATATGCCCCTGAGTTCTTTACTTACGCCGGGTGATGCCTACGTAACTGGCACATGGGTTCCTTGACTACGGGATGGCCGTATAATCTGGTTAGTCTGTTTCTGGGGATGTCTGTGGACAGCATGCTGAAACATAGATTGAGGAAAGCAAATAGCTTTCCCCTGGTGTGACTGGGCATTAGCCAGCCCAACTTGATCTGTTTATTTATAAGTCTGAATTAAAACAAAACAAAACAAAACAAAACAAAACAAAACAAACCATGGAAGAAAGGAGAGTTCACGCTCTCCATCTGAGTGGTTGACTGGGAATAGCAGGTTTTTTCCTATTAGGAACAGGATTTATTTATTTTGTTTGTTTTTTCGCCACTGTGATGACACTATAGCTTATAGAAGGAGATATTTGCTTGTCTTAGCTTGTGGTTCAGTGAACAGCTGGCTGGGTATTTCTTTTTGGTCCAGGATGAGGCACAGCATCATGGTAGGGGTGAACAAAGCTGTTTCCCTCCTGACAGCTGGGAAACAGAATGAGAGCGAATGTCAGGAAAGGGTTGGGGATAAGTTATTCCTTCCTAAGAGGACTTCCAAGATGTTTTCCTCCCAGTAGGCCTCTCTTCCTAGCTCCTACCACTTTACCTCAACGCCACCATTTATGACTCGATCCGTGGATCAGCTCTTGTTGACTTCAGAGCCTTTGCATTGTAATCCGTCCCGTGAAGGTCCACTTCTGAACACCATGGCACTGGTACCTTCAGTCTTACAGTTTAAGTCTTCAACACATGAATCTTTTGGTTTTTTTTTGGGGGGGTGGTGGTGGGACAATACTTCATGCTAAGCCTCACTAGGCTTATATGAGAGGGTCTTCAACGTTTATTACTTCAGACTTGATCCAGAACCTATCTCATTGATTCCCCTGGTTCTAAGAGTTTCCAGTTGAGGCTGAAGCTGTGCCTCCTGGATGTCTAACTTGTGGTTGGCAGTTTGGTGAGAGTTCTTAGCCTCCAGAACAGTGTGAACGAGTTTCATAAACCATGACTTGGAAGACAGTGATATAGAGTAATATTAAAACTAGCACATAAGAGGAGGCAGCATTCAAGTTAGATCTTGAATTTGATAAAGGTGTGGATGAATAAACAGGGACCCATGAACAGAACGGTGGGTCCTTGACGCACAGTGAATAGACAGATCGTTTTTCTGAGAAGTGCCAAGCCCCTAGTATCCCTGGCATACGGTACCCTTTAGAAATACAATGGGAAAATCTTGTTCTATATATGTGCCCAAATGTAGGGCATGTGTGTCTCCCAGCTTGGCAAGTCTGTATGTCCCGGAAAAAAAAAATAACGATGTTGGAAAAGGTCAAAGGAAGGGCAACTTAAACCATCCGAAGGGCAGAGGCACCTCTGAGGATATGATAATAGACTAGGAAATGAAGGGGTTTCTAGCTGTACTGGCAAAGAGAAAAGCAGGAAGGCATTTTGAGAGACATATTAACTCTCAAGGGAGCAAGGAAAAGGTAAATATGAATTAGTTCACCAAAGACATTTTTACTTTAGTGGTGTAATGAATAGACGACTGAAAAATCTTACTGTGTTGAGATTAAAGGCAGCAGTGCAGATAAACAAAAGCCAATGTTACTTTTCCATCTTCACTACTTCAGGGGCTGTGTGGCACCACCGGCAGCCACCAATAATGATAATAGTAATTGGTTAGTGAATCAAAAATCTCTTTGTTCATCAGTGACCTCACTGACACCATGTCACTGAGCTAAGCTACTTTATCCGGTATGCATCGGAATTGAGCTTTGTGGAGTTGTAAGGGGAATTTGGTCTTTTATTCAATTAATTTTACTTTAATTCACTCTTAGATTTTGCTGTGTTGGTGACTGAACCCAGGGCTTCAATACATTCTAGAGATCACACTATTTTTTAGCGGTCCCAGTCTGGAGTATGCTCTTTCAGCTTTCATCCCTCCCCTCCCCTCCCCTCCTCTCCCCTCCCCTCTCCTTTCCTCCCTTCCTCCTCTTTCTTTCTTTCTTTCTTTCTTTCTTTCTTTCTTTCTTTCTTTCTTTTTCTTCCTTCCTTCCTTCCTTCCTTCCTTTCTCTTTCTTCCTTCCTTCCTTCCTTCCTTCCTTCCTTTCTCTTTCTTCCTTCCTTCCTTCCTTCCTTCCTTTCTCCTTCCTTCCTTCCTTTCTCCTTCCTTCCTTCCTTTCTCCTTCCTTCCTTCCTTCCTTCCTTCCTTCCTTCCTTTCTTTCTTTCTTTCTTTCTTTCTTTCGGAAATGATCTCATGTATCCCAGGCTAGCCTTGAACTCACTAAGGGAGGATGACATTGTACTTCTGACCTCCTGCATGATCCCCCTGAGTGCTGGGATTACAGATGTGCACCCCTTTTGCTGAGGATTGACCCAGGGTTTCTCATATGCTAAGCAAGCACTCTCCAGACTGTAGATGACATTTTTGAGCTGTGGTGAGAGTGGTGTCGGTCAAGGAGTTGCTGAAGAGGAGGTGACGGTGACACCTTGCAGGTGACCATGGGACATTCACAAGGCAGGGTTCAGATAAACGTAAAGAGACCAGTATTGGCCTGGGACCAGGTTGAAAGTGGACTGGACACACAGGCAGGAAAGAATTCCTTAACTTTTTTTTTTAACAGCATGGGAGTTATGCCAAGACATGCAGCTTGGTCTACAGGCTGCAATTAAGGGTAAACTTTAAAGAGGAAAATGAAATAGAAGAGAGTTTGACCCCCTTTTGAAGTCGTAATGACATAATTTGCATGTTCAGCTCTTACGCTTCCTCCATGCCACAGTGAAATTATGTCCTTTCCAACATGGAGGAGATGGATGGATCACTGCAAGGGAAAAGCAGAGGACAGGATCATAGGGACCTCCTCGGGATACAACGAGGACCTCAAAGTTGGAACCTTTGATCTCAGGAGCTTTGCTTCCTGGTTTGGTTGTGTGCTTTTCTCTGCCGGCCCCATGCTGGGAACGGGGCGTGCCAATGCACTTAAGAACTCTGTGATTTGCTTCTCCATCTCTCAAGACTACACCGGGTCTGGAGAGACGCCTCAGTGGGTCCTCAGGGTCCTTATTGCTTTTGAGGAGGAATCTGAGTTCATCTCATAGGTTCCACATTGGTTGGATCAAAACCGCCTGCAATTCCAGCTGCTGGTAATCCAGTGCTCTCTTCTGACCTCCAGCAGCACCTGCACTCACATGTGCGTGTGCTCACACGCAGATGCACACATAGGCACATAAGTTAAAAACAATAAAATAAATGTGAAATGAGTAGATGTCATATTTCCATCACAGGTAATTGTAAAAAAAATTGTGAGTTTGTTTCCTGACTATTGATTGACTGAGGACGGACATCCTGGGCAGGTGTCAGGATACCAATGGTGTGCGAATTTGGGACTAAACTTCGGAATGAAAAATTGATCTGTGCCAGATGTAGTTACAGATTTGGCAAAACCTACCCATAATTATTCAAACCACAAGTCTAACTCCATTTTACAAGCAAACGGGTGCTTGCTGCATGGTTTTAATAGAGCCTAAACTTCTTGGTTTTGCAGGTTAGCTTTGTTAAGGACTAACCTTAACAAAGGTTTTTTGTTGTTGAGACTTTTTTTAAAAAATGTTATTTATTTGTTTATTTTTTTATGTAGCCCAGGGTGAATTTAAACCCACAATTCGCCGAGTTTTAGAATTGTAGACATGTGCTAGGATGCCCGCCCAGAGCTTTAAAAAGTTGTTTATACTGTTTTATATGGTTTTGTTACGACACTGCTAGAAATCCTTTGTTGTGAACATGGCGTATGCTCGTCTTAGTTTGTGTTCCAGCTGATGAACCAAAGTGCAAATCTCTATTTACATATATAGATCTGGCTCTTCCACTACCTATACCAATGCCTTTATTCCCAAGTGTTTCCATACTGGAATACAGACTATTCTATACCAACCATTTTATTTGTACTTCTAATTCATAATTTTCTTGAAGTGTCAGCATGGTATACATATATATGTATGTATGTGTGCGTGTATGTATGTATGTATGAGTGTATTTATATAAATACATATACACACATATACATACATGTACATACATAGGCATACATATACATACATACACATATGCATACATATACATATATAGATACATATACATATATGTTTGTGTGTATACACAGGTGTGAGTGTGTGTGTGTGTAAGCTAGAGTTTGATATTGGGTATTTGCCTCTGTCACTCTCCATTTTAGTTGTCTGTCGCTGAGCCTGAAGCCCTCTGATTCAGCCAGCCTAGATGGCCAGTAAGCCCTGGGGATCCTCGTATTCCCATATCCGCAGCACTGGGAGGAGAGGTGGGTTATGCCGTGGTCGGCTTTTTATGGAGAGACTGCGGATCCAAACTCAGCCCCTTCGTGCTTTCCTGGCCAGAACTTTACTGAGTTTCTCCCCCGACCCTGTAGGGAATATTACTCTTCAAAACTTCCTTGAAGTATATTCTATTACTGCTATTATTTTGCTTGTGATGTGTGTCTGTTTGTGTGTGCACATGTGTCACAAACACATATGGAGATTAGAGGACAACTTGTGAGACTCAGATCTCTCCACCACTAAGGTTCTAGGGATCTAACTCCGGTCATTAGAGTTGAGGTAAGTGCCTTAACCCCCTGAGCTGTCTTGCCAGCTTGCATTTATATATTCCCTAAGAAATTATCTTGGCCTAAGGAAATTAATGGTGTGTATTGACTCTACAGGACTTAACAAAATGTTGTGAGATGGCTTGGGCCTGGCAGGGATGCCAGAGCAGGCAGGGGTCAGAAGTGTGGGTGATGGTGAAAGCCCTTCACTCCACAGAGCAGGCAGGGATCAGAAGTTGGTGAATGCCCATCACCCCACACCGCTTCCCTCCTTGATTTGAGTAAAGGAAAATTACAACCAATTTCGACCAAGAAGGGTCAAAAGGGGGAGGCAGGATCTTCCGGGGTAGACCACAATGCCCCAAATGTAAGAGTTTTAATCTTTGGGTTTTGAAACAGAAGCTTCTAAATTCATAATACCAGATGATCTGAAAGAAAATTCAAAACAAAATCCAGAAACTCTTGGGCTTCTCAGGCAATAGGCAAGGAATTCCATGTGCTGAGGAGGAGACTTTGTAAACCGAGGTCAGGTGAGATCAAAGACAGCATTCTTTTCCTTCGCAGACTTAACAGCCTAGACACAAAGCCACACATGCAAAGAACATGGGTCACTACATTCTTTGCATGGAAAGTTTGGTTCTCTTGGCATGAAATTTCCCTGTCTACAACAACCTACGTGAACTTGAGGAAGATCACACTTAATGAAATAGACCAGAAACAAAGGGAGCACATACTGTCTGGGTAAAAAGGAGAAAGGAATGGAAGATAGGCTTCCGGGGTGTGGAAGGAGAAGACAGTTTATTTACAGTTTTTATTGTATTAATGAAAAAATTAGGAGGTAACAGCAGGAACGGCTGTGCGACATTACTTGTGTACTCAATATCATTTAATGTATGCTTCAAATGACTCTTGGATACTATAGCTTATATATCTTACCAGAAAAAAAAAAGAAATTAAAAATTAAATCTTGCCTCAGGAATATTAGAACCTAGCTTCTAAGTTCTAATACAAGCCTGTCCCTCGAGTATGCAGACTTTACATTCTTGCAGTGTTCCTCTTCACAGGACATACTCTTCCCAGCTCTGTGACCCATGGCGTGAACACCTCTTTCTTGTGGGGGGGAAAAGAACAACAGGAAACTTCTCCATCAAGTGACCCTGTGTCTTCAAACCCCCTTTTCAGAATAAAGCAGAAACAACGATGTGTCTGACGTATGTGGAAGTTTATCCATCTCCAAACACGTTTTAATGCGTGAAAACGGCTTTAGCCTCCTCTTCCTGCCTCTGCTCCTTTTCACAAGCAGGCTGATTTCTTTGGGCAGTCGAAGGCTGTGGCGGTGGCAGATCACAGACCCAAGTATGCACAGGGTCATCTCTCCTGTTCTTCTATTTTTATTAAATGAAAGCAATCAATCAAACAAACAAAACAACAACAAAAACCCCAAATTTGTCACTTTCCATATATCTTTTTCTTACCAGATTTTTTTTCCTGCAAAGAGGATTCTACCATGTACACGGCAAATGGAAAGGCATAAACTGACGCTGGGTCATTGGATAAGAGCACTCGGTGCTGCTGCGGAGGACTCAGGTTTTGGTTCTTATGTGGTGACTCTCACCTGTCTATAATTCCAGTTCCAGCAGATCTGACACCCCTTCTGACTAGGAGGGCTCCTGCACACTCGTGCGCATACGCCTGCTTTACCTCACCCACACATGCACTCCTTTTTCTCTATCATTTCCTTGCCCAGTCCAACTCTGGCTGAGACTCCATTTCTCTGGCCCTACCTGTAACTTACAGCCAGGGCTGCAGAGAGGTTGTGCAAGTCTCCCCTCCCCATGTGTTTCCCCCTCCCCATGTGTACGGGAATTTAGCCTGCATAGATCTGCGCACATGCATGTAGTCCCTGCAGAGGCCAGAAGAGGGCATCAGAGGCCCGAGACCTGGAGTTAACAGATAGTCGTGAGCTGCTGTGGGTGCTTGGACTAGCACCCGGGTTCCTTGGAAGAGCAGCCGGAGCTCTAAGCTGCTGACCCATTTTCTCCAGCCCCTCCTAAAATATTCTTAAGTCTCTTATTTTGAGAGACTGTTTGGAATGAAATTTCTGTCTTTGAAGTTTATTTACTGCGTGAATGAAAGATGGACCATTCAGTCAGCTTGGGGAGGCCAACAGGTCTGTGCCAGGACTCACCAGAACCTCTCCTGGGACAGTTCCTCGGCGGGTCAGGGGCCAACAGCAGGCATATCCATCTCCGGATCACCCGACATGCAAGTAAAACTGTAAAAAATACAAACAAAACAAAACAAAACAAAACAAAACAAAACAAAACACCCACCGGCCCTCTCAGGGATATAAAGTTGTACTTTTTTTTTCCTTCTTTAATTTTATGGGGAAGACAAATAACACCCATTTTGTTTGATCAGAAAAGTTAGCGAAGTTCATTTCTTCAGAAGGCGCCGAGAATAGTAAACGCATTACGGTGTCACTCTCGCTGGAGTACACGGAGTGCTGACAGACGATTCTTCTTCCCGGAGCCTTAGCACTTGACGGTCTGTGCCCGTAGAGAGCCAGAGGCGAGGAAAACACTGAGTTTGGATCCGTGTGTGAGACTGGAGGGATAAGTGGGGTTGTTTGTTTGTTTGTTTGTTTTGTTTTGTTTTTCATTGTAATTTTAAGAACTGATGTGTGGCCACCGGTGAGTCTTTGAAGACTCTGTTCTGAAATGTCAAAGGGATGGATTTAGCCCTCAGAGTCTTTGATGAGTCCAGGCTAGCATTTGGGAGGCTCAGAGGGGTCACGGCCAGGGGTGCTGTGTGAAGGTTTGAGGCGACTTTGATGAGGGCAGATTGGTCTGGGCCGAGAGGCTTAGCACAGCCAGGGTGCAGAGGGAAGGTGCCGAGGTAACAGTCTGTTCTCTCCTCAGCCCCCTGTGGCGGCTACAGAGCCTGCTCACGGAATCTAGGTCCAGTGTCCCTTGGATGTGACCGACTGCTAACAGAGGGAGAAAAAAACAGAACCAGCTGGTTAAAAACCAAACCCAGGGTTTGGAAGTTGTCTCTAAGATGGCAACAGGCTCTTGGAAGCAAACAAATCAGCTCATTTGGGGAAAAAAAAAGTCTTATGCTCAAACACGACAGGTCTAAAATACTGAGAAGGAACTCCACAGCTCAGAGAGCAAGTGTGGCTATCTCCCCACCAGCCCAACCCACTGCTCAAAGTGATAACCCTGACTCCCCTGTTGTGGTCACCGGCAAGAGAGGGTTGTACTGGTATCCCCTGTCCTTAGTAAAGCGTTCCTACATTCAGCCTGGAATCTCGTTGGACAGTTTCCTCTGTCTCGATCTTGAGTGGCCCGTGGAGCATCGTGAGCAGAACCGAGTTTCTTGCAGTCCAGGAAGATACAAAAGAGCTAGTGGGGTGGCCACGTCAACGCCTGGCTTGTGCCGGGGACCGTCCCTCACCAGGAACCACGGGAGGACTGACCCCAGCACAAGGCCACATGGAAAAGCTGGCAAAACACCCTGCAGAGCACAGGAAGCGGTTTGCGCTGTGGCCGCACCGCCCATGAGTTACTCAACGTGATACGACGGGGGAGAAGTGGTTTTCTTCCTCTTCCAAATTAAAATAGCTTTTCCTTAACGAATTAATTTTTATTTTAAATTCAAGGGTTTTTTTTTCCTCTTCTTCCAAGTATGAAGAATGATCTAGAGAAACTTGCCTCCTGGCTGATGAACTAAATGACTTACCAAGGTTGGGGGAAGACGTGGATACGTTCACATTTCTTTCCCTCAGCACCGAGGGAACACAGAGACAGACCGCTTGTTTCATACTGGTCAAGAGCATGCAGCTTCTGGTCAGGGAGCAGGCCATGGAGTCAGAAAGTCTGGGTTGTATTCCCAGCTTTGGCACCGACTCGCTGGGTGACCCTGACCAGCGGCTGCACCCTCAGTGCCTGCATCCAGAAAACAGGGATTTAATGACAACCCCTAGGAAGGAATTTTTGAGCAGTTTCTAGGCATAGGAGGCTCGATATTTTGAGGTCTCAGGCAAGCAAAAAGGGCAAGGATTCCAAGATGAATTTTCTTACACAGGGAAGCATGGTTGAGAGCTTTTAGGGACAACTGGGGCAGAGAGAGTGATAAATCGCCAGGGCTGTTATAGACAGCCTTTAAAACATGGATTTAAAAGCCCCCACATCTCTGAAGCTACCTTGCCTCCTCCCAAAATTTCATACTGTTGGATCTGTTGAGTTTACTGGAAAACAATTTGAAAATAAATTCCATGGCAGTGAAACATCCCCAGTCGGGCACTAAATATTTAGGTGAAAGTCTTTTGTGACGTTTAACACAATGGCTTCTCTCAGGTCTTGGATTAGATATTTTAAAGACTTGTAATTTACTGTGCTGCCTCTTGTATGAACCCGAAGAAGCCACAGGGTAGATATTTTTCAACTGGAAGAGGAATATTTTGTATTTGAGACAAGGACATTTGTCTTTTGCCGGGTCCAACCTTCTATTTGTTCCTAAACATTTGTGTGTGCATGTGCAAATGAGTGTGTGAGTGTGTGTGTGTGTGTGTGTGTGTGTGTGAATGTATTTATGTGTGTGTGTGTGTGTGTGTGTGTACAGTATGTTTGTATGTAGATATGGATGATATCACACAAACCATAACCAGGCTGGTGAGATGAATTATAAGGCTCTGGAAATCCAGCCTGACAGTCTACGTCCAATTACCAGGACCCTTATGGTGAAGAAGAGAATGGGCTCCCTCAAAATTGTCCTGTGACCTCTACATGATACACACCATAGCTTGCACCCATCCCATATCATATGCATCATTCCTGCACACACACACACACACACACACACACACACACACACACACCAGAAATAAAAGCATAAAATAATAAAAATGTTTAAAACCACAGTTAACAGCAAAAATTCTGCTCCAGTGAACATGAACTTTTGACTTACAAATGAGTTTTTGTATCTGAGGGGCTATTCCGTGTTTTTTCTTCTTCTCTCTTCCGTCTATCTATCTGGCTATCATCTGTCTATTTCAACTATCTACAAATGGAAGTCATTTCACATTCAAGTCTCTGTAGACGAAACAGGGAGGCGGAATCGGGACTTATTTACAGCCAAGCCGTGTGGGTTAGTGGCCCCTATGCTGGGCTGAGGGGTGACTATTTTGGGTTTTGGTCCAGTCATTATAAAAAGAAGGCCTTCAGCGTTTGGATGAAAGCCACTCTGTAACTCTCGCTTTGATGTGCCCCTGCTCTGTGCCCAGACACACTCTGCGGACCCCAGTCCACTCAAGCATTCCAGTCCTTAGTCTGTCTTCTTATTTAGAACTGACTGTATTTGTCATTGATTTTTTTCTTCATATAAGTAGTTTCATTTGAAGAAAATAAAACCTAGCTTTAAAAAATAGTTTCAATAGTTAGGAGTTACTTTTTCCTGAGTGGAAATAGATTTTTAAAAGAATAAAAAAAACCCCATGCTTATTTAAAAGCATTACATATCATATAAAATGTAAGGAGCGCTTCCTCTATCATCCTAGCTACTGAGATTGGTTATGCATTCAGAATTGCGGTTAACATTTTGACATGTTTCTATAAAAGTTTCTTCTGTATGTACATTTTCTTAGACTTCATAACACGCCTTAGTTTTTGAAAAGGGAACATTTATTTTAAAACGGTCTTGTAGTTTATGTAGCTATTTATATCCTGAAACATAGGCATCATGAACACACGTACGAAACTTACTGAGTAAAGACATAGATTTTTTTTGTAACTTTCAGTTTTTATACTTTATTCGAAATTCATGAAAGCAACACTCATTTTGTTGGGGACAGGCAGTCTGCTTCCTGGGTACTCGCTTTTATAAACAGCAACCTATCGAACAGCTCTGTACATGAGTACATTCTGTAAAGCTGAACACTTATCGAACGGCTCTGTGCATGAGTACATTCTGGAGAGTTGAACACCTATCAAATGACTCTGTACATGATGAGTACATTCTGGAGAGTTGAACACCTTAGACTAGGTATATACATCTATACCTTTTACTTTTACTTTTTCTCTTTCTCTTTCTTTTTTCTTTTCTTTTCTCTTCTTCCTTCCTTCCTTCCTTTCTTTCTCTTTCTTTCTTTCTTCCTTTCTTTCTTTCTTCCTTCCTTGCCTTTCTTTCTTCCTTGCCTTTCTTTCATCCTTCCTTCCTTTTCTTTCTTTCTTTCTTTCTTTCTTTCTTTCTTTCTTCCTTCCTTCCTTCCTTCCTTCCTTTCTTTCTTTCTTCCTTCCTTCCTTCCTTTTTTGCCTTTCTTTCTTCCTTGCCTTCCTTCCTTCCTCCCTCCCTCCCTCCCTCCCTCCCTCCCTCCCTCCCTCCTTCCCTCCCTCCCTCCTTTCTTTCTTTCTTTCTTCTTAGTTTGACAGGGTGTCTCTGTGTAACAACCCTGGATATACTGGAAGTCTCTCTGTGTGATGTAGACGCTGCAAACCTCACACTCACAGAGATCCACCTGCCTCTGCCTCCCAAGTGCTTGGATTAAAGGCATGAGCCACCACTACCCTGCTGTTCTTAACATTTCAATATTGGTTTAATCTGTAATCAGGCAAAGCAAAAATCCTCAGAGGTCTTAGTTTCTTCTAGAAACTGTGCTTGTTCATGGGCTTTAAAATGCATGGTCTTTGTTAGAGATCTCATACTGAATGGTCTTAAAGAAATAATAATGAACTAAAGAAAAATAGTCACCTTGTCCTGTGATTGGATGGTAGAACTGCTTCTAGATGGAGTAGTAGCTAAGGCTCATGACTATTTCATTAATCAATTTACCCATTTACTTATGCTTTTCTATTTCTATTTATTTAATTTTTTATAAGACAGGATCTTGCCATATAGATCAATCTGGCTTGGAATTCACTATGCAGCCAGGCTAACCTTCAATGTTCAATCCTCCTGCCTCAGTCTCTTAGAAAATGATAAATCCGTTATCCACATTAACTGGGAATTATTATTTTTCTCCTTCCATTTTACGTTTTTGATACATTTGCATAACATTTAATTTTAAATAGTGATAAGACACAGACAGACGTAGAAGAAAATTGATATGGTCGTAAAACGGCTAACCCTGAAGCAATTATACCACAGCCTAATTTTAATTTACCACGGGCCCAGGAAAAAAAAGTACTCCTGCAGGGTGAAATTAAGTTCTTCAAGAACAACTCTTTGATTTTGCTCAACCAGTGAAGGAAGAGGCCCTATTACTTTTTGTAGTGGGAGTTGATCTGCTGCGCTGCACAGTGCTGGCCTGTCATTCCTGGTGACAGCACCGAGAGAGGCCCTTTGATCTCCAGAAAGTTGCGGCAGCAGACAGGAGTCACTAGAGATGAGAGAATTCCTATCTTCTGGGACAGCCCGTGTAGCCTATAAGGAAAACTAATCCTGGGCCAGGCAGGAGCTCAACCTTCACGGAGTCATTCTCCAGAGAGTCAAAAGAATGGAGGGACGGGGAGAACTGTTTCTCATTTCTTAAAAAAAAAAAAAATCTGCTGCTGCCATCTCCTTAAGATTCCACACCCCTTCCCAAGCTAGAAACGCAAACCTAGTGCTTCCGGTTCTGTTTGACTGTGCGAGTCTTTTAATAAAGGAAGCTGGCACAGGCGTTAATTAATAGTCACCCACACTTTCAAATCACCCGTCATCGTCTGCGGAAGAAATAGAAGAGACAAGAGACAGAGCCCGCAAAGCTGCCTCGTGACTCTGAGGTGTTGGGCAGCTGTGTCCTAGTCACATGTTTAAGGAAAAGCGGAAGAGACCGCGGCTCAGTGGAGACAGGCCATAGGTGCGATGTTCAGTTGTTTACGATGGAGACACGGTCATGAGTGGAGGTAGAGCTGGCTGCTCTCGCACTATTGTGAGGGCTGTGCTGGTGATCGGTGCTCCCTGCCCGTATCCCACCCCCTCCTACCCTCTGCCTGCACCAGAGCCCAGCTTTGCACTGCATCCAAAGAACATCCATGACAGCCAGAGGTCTTGTGTTGCTCAGAAAAGACCATGCTTTCCCAAGCTACATTCTCAGCTTCTGGTAAACCTTTTCTTTGTTTCCTCATTAGTATATTTCAACTACCAAGATAAGGCTAAGAAAGAGCCCATAAACTCAGCTTACCGAGAATGAATATATATATATATATATATATATATATATATATATATATAGAGAGAGAGAGAGAGAGAGAGAGAGGCTTACTGTGTAGTCAAGGCTAGCCTAGAACCTGTGAGCGCTCGCTCAGCTGCCTTTTTCCAAATGCTGATGTTACAGGTGTGTACCACCATGCCCAGCCTCTTGGGCAGACTTTTTTCCATTGTCCTTACATTTATGTTAAATTTATTACATAAGGTATTTGATACCCCTTACAGTGTTTTTCCAACAAAGTGTGTTTTAGCATATTCTGTCCAGCATGCAGTCTCTCGATGCCCTGTCTCTCTGTTTCAAGCCTGAAGCAGTCATATACTGAGGTTAGCTAGACTTGATTTACAGGAGAGGATTAAGGGCCCTAGAAACTTTTGCCGAACTTTGAATCTGAGGCTGCACTTGGTCATTACTTCCTCTAAGTGTCAGGACACCCCGGGGAGGTAGCCTCTCCACCCCCCCTCCCCTTATATCTATCATTTGTTAACAATGGATACGTGTGGAGCAGATTTTATTTTCCTCCAATACACATAGAGAGCTATCTGGTCTTCGTAGAAGACTTTTTTGGTTTTTTTTTTTTTTTCTTCCTCATCTGTGGCCTACTCAATTTTAAAGACTAGACTATCCATTTTATTCACTCACTCACTCATTCATTCATTCATTCATTCATTCATTCATCAGTAATACATTGTTTCCAGTGTGTGCTTATGTGTGCGTATATGGTGTGCATGTGTGTTTACAGTGCATGTACCTGTACATGTGTGTGAGTGAGTGTGAGCGCCTCTGGAGGTCCGAGGACAATATTTTGCATTGGTTCCCACCTTTCATGGTGTTTGAGCCACGGTCTCTCTTTTTGTTGTTGTTTGCTGCTGTACATGCTGGGCTAGTTGACCTGTGAACCTCTGGGGATTCTCCTGTCTGTGCCTCCCATCTCTCCACAGGAGCCTTAGCACTGCCAGCCTGTAGTGCCACACTTTATTTTCCATGGATTCTGGGCATCCTCGAAACTGCTCTTCACGCTTTTGTGGGAGCACTTTACCACCTCGCCATCTCCGCACCTCAGTAATGAAAATTTTAAAACAGTTTATGCTAATGTAAAAATACTGCTGCCTAATGAAATTCAAGCTTTCTTTGTTCTCTAACCTGTTGGCCAGATCTGACTATTAAGAGCTGCAGCTGTTGGCTTTGTCGGTTGGGGGAGGGATGTACATTGTTTTTTTTTTTTTGTCTCCCATTTGGAAAGCGCTAAAAGATTTTGGTATTAGACTGTTCTTTGCTTTTCGCTGTTGTTGTTTGCTTGTTTTGACACTGTCTTGTGACATACCTCAGGCTGGAGCATAACTCACAATCCTTTGGCTTCTGTCTTGGTCTTCTAGGGCTAGAATTACAGGCATGCACAACTACTCCTGCCTGGCTAGAACCATTCTTGAATAGCGATTCTAGAGTTTCAAGGATTTGAGAAAGAAAATCCAGTATGAAGTTGATATATGGCGTGGTTCTTTTACGAAGCTTAACTCTCTGCTTACCTTTAAGGGGAGAACAGAGGACTTGAAGAATCAAGAGGGAGTTGCTGAAGGCTAGACCCAACTTTAGAAGCCCAACCAGTGGCTGTGATTCTGGGTCTCACTTAACGTCACCAACATGCTGTGCACAGGGCTTGGTGTTGAGCAAATGAATAAAGGCACAAACGCATGGGCGGTAAGGTGAGGAGGTGTTCAGTAAAGGCTGATGGGGACAGCTTCTAAGAACTGACAGTAGACTCACTGATTAAGGTGAGGTGTACGGGGTGAGGTATTGGGGTGTATGGGGAGTATTTCTTTTTATATAAGCAAACTTCGTAGTCTGCAGTTCTGGAAACAGTGGCCAATGGCTGTCGTTTCTCACCAAACGTTCTGTACTGGGAAAGGGTCAGGCTCCAAGGGCTTATTCCTGCTCCTTGGTCCCATGTCAGCCATATTTTCCTCACTGCCATTGTATGGAGTGTAGCCAGAGAGCTAAGGATTTGTCCAGTAGACGGCGCTGTTGTACTCTAGCCTTGCCCACCTGGTAAGTCCTTCTTCACAATGGTGGTTCATCTTAGATTTCCATAAGGACTTCAGAGACTTGGGAATGAGATTTTTTTTAATTAGATAAAAAAAAATGTCTTTTTTTCCCCCAGTTCGGCTCACCTCTCATGTCTTTTCATAGCAGCATAGTAAAAAAAAAAAAAAGAAAAGAAAAAGAAAAGAAAATGCAAAGCAGCATTCACTTTTTCCGGTTCTAGAATCCAAACAATCTTTGGACGGGATCCTGACACCTTTGGCTGAAAGAAGCAGCCAGTGTGTGTGTGTGTGTGTGTGTGTGTGTGTGTGTGTGTGAAATAGTGGTCAAGTATCTCCGACGTGTAGCCACCATCCTGTTTTGGTTGAGGGCCCCAAGTCATACACTTGGTGGGAGGCCTGGGCCGCGCAGGGTGGGTATTTTCCCTGCAGAGGAACACTGGCCCCACTGTGGAGTAAGGTGTAGGGGACTCCTGCTGGGTGTCTCAGGCAGAGCTGTCCCCAGATGCCCACCACCAAAGAGTTTACAGGGCAGCACCGTCTTTGACCTCAGCGGGACCATGAGGAAGATGCCACCCTGGCCTGGGGTCAGGCTGTGTGTGGGGACAGGAAAGGAATGTAGACTTTGGCAGAGCGCAGAGAGGAAATATGGGCACTGAGGGAAGGCGGCTGCCGGGCAGCAGCTTAGGAAGCTCCCATCGGACGGCTCCCTGGGAGGTCTTCTTAATAAAACTTATAAAAGCGAAGTGCAACTGGAAACTGCAGAAAATACACAAAGTAAAAGACGTCTTGGTGAAGGGCCTCACTTTCAGTTGAGAGTTGATCAGATTGGATTGGGGATGGGAGTCTGTCAGTGTGAACCTAGGGTTTTCCGGTCTTCCAGTACTGACGGGGTATAGAATGCCATGCTGTTCCTGGGTCTTTCTCATCACCATCAAAACAGCACATTCTCTCCACCCTCCCCCACTGCGTTGCTGTGACAGTCGTGTATGGGAAAGTTTGTCAGTTGTAAAGTCCCAAGAAGGGTGCGAAACCCTGCTCTTGCTAGAGACAGGGCTCCTTTCCTCTCCTCACCAAAGCACTTCCACGCCGCAGCACAGAACTCAGAAATTCTTCATACAGTGCGTGCTGAAGCAAACAGACAGACAAATCAACAATGAAGCCAACGACACGTGCTTGTCATCGCTGACACACATCTCAGCAGAGTGATTTTATGTGGCGGCGGATAACCACAGATCACATTCCCTGTCTTCTTCCTAGACACAGTTTCCCTCAGAAACTTCGAAGTTAGGCTTTTCCATTGCATTGACTTTTGAGTTGATTAAAACAATCAGATCCAACCCCCTCCCCCCCCAAAAAAAAGACTGGTTTGTGACCTCAGGGGTTTGAGGAAGCAAGCCTCCTCTAGGATATAATTACACAAGAGATAGAACAAGATAAAAACGAAGTGTCTGTAATAAGCCAGAGTGCCGGTATGTTGTGGTGCATGTCAGGCTGATTTCTATATAAATGAGAGAGAAAGGAGTTTTACAAAATCGCTGGAATATGAGGGAAGACTTTGAGGAATAAAGGGAAACACCCTTCACTGACAGAAATATCCTAAGAACAGAGCAAGGAACCAGAAAGCAAGTCCTTCGGAACCCAGCAGCCTTTAAGTTTCTCTGTAAGCAAGCACACACAAACGCACAATTAAAGCCAATCTAGGAATCTCCGTTTGCGGATACTTTTTCTATGTCCACCCTACCACCTGGAGTACAGAGTTAGAGAAAGAGGCTGCTGAAGCAAATACAATGGAAAGTGCCAATGAGTCAGAGTCCAGAACCCGAGGGCACCGGCTGGAGTGTGTGTGTGTGCTTGGGTTGGTTTGGGCCTCCCCTCCCCCATAGGGGCAGCTGCGGCTCTGTCTCCTGCAGCTCTGTTTTGATGATCTGTTTTATGCGCCATACAAAAGAAACAGACCACAAAAATTGGGGCACAGGGAATTCTGACATGAAAACTAGAGGCGCTATTATTAAACAAACAAACAAAGAGGTGGACATCTACGTTTGACTGGAGTTACACATGTCTACGGTTAGGGGAAGAGTTAGTTACGTGAGCACTCAGTAGCACCGGGAGGTAGTTGGCGGTCATTCAAATGAGCAGAAAATGTTTGCTACACTATGAATGGGATCAGGAGAGTTCCGAAGGTACGTTGTCAGAAGGCCAGCGTGGAAACAAAGGCAGAAAGAACGTGCGGATCACGGTCGTTGTCTTGCAGATATATCTTCATCTCAACATTGTTTTTAATTGGATTATAAACACTCACCTTACGTTTTATTTTCCTAGTTAAAAATATAATTGTCCTGGATGTCACTTTGAGGTCCAGAAGACAAGGAAAAATAATCAAATAAATAAATAATAAATAAAACCATCAGAACTTCTTTAACGCTGTAATGTTCAATTTTAGAGTTATTTTTATTCTTCCTTCCTTCCTCCCTCCCTCCCTCCCCACCCTCCCTCCCTCCCTTTCTTCCTTTTGCTTCTTTACCTTCTAGAAGCTATGGAAGCTCTTGCCTCGTGCTCTTCAGTGTTTTTTTCTGGAGGAAGTCCCAGGCTCCTCTGCTTCTTAAGTGCACTGTTGTTCGTAGTGAACAAGTGTTTAAGGTACTTCCCTCAGATAAAAACCGTAATAAGACCTTAGAAGGTGTAGATGTAAGCAGTCGGGCAAGGCGGCCTACGGCATCCTCTTGGTTATGTTTGGCTCATTAACTCAAGTTTGCCTCTAGAGTGCACCGTGATCAGAGCTAACACCCTCAAAGACAGGAAGAAACTGGTGGGAGAGACTTTTGATATGACCGGCTCTCATTACAATGATGGAGAGCAACCACCAGGCAGGGTCTAGTCTGATGTCACACACTGAAGGCTCCTTACTCAGATTCCTCCCTGCTGTGGAAGTCCTGTTATAGTCTACAAATATACACCGAGACTCTGAGAAACACAGCCAGCCGTTGGCACAGTCGCTGGTAGAACAGATGAGAGGCTAGGGGTGAAGCCTAATCGTCCCATTTCAAGTAGAGGACTTTTCTGCTCTAACTTGTTTCCATAAATTCAATTCAATTATTTTATCTTTTTAAAGATTTATTTATTTTATATGTATGAGTACACTGTGGCTGTCTTCAGACGTACCAGAAGAGGGCATCTGATCCCATTACAGATGGTTGTGGGCCACCATGTGGTTGCCGGGAATTGAACTCAGGACCTCTGGAATAGCAGTCAGTGCTCTTAACTGCTGAGCCATCTCTCCAGCCTAATTTAGCTTGTTTGGCAGAGTCTTACTATGCAACTCAGGCTTAGCCATGTGCCAATGTGAATGGAGTCTATTTGTCTCTATTAATTTTATTTTTCAAACAAAAGTGACTTTATGTACTTGTGTATTCTTTCAAATACTATACTCTAATGTGGTATAAAATATTCATATCTTATAACAAATAAATATAAGATAAAAGGAATTCAAACAAAAACAAAACAGAAAATTGAAAAAGCAAAGCCATCCTCCTGCAAGAGATGGGAGCTAACACAGAGGCCGGCTGCCGGACAAGGCGCTGAGGGTGAGAGGCCCTGGACCACTCCATCGTAATGAATGTCTCCATCAGATCTCTCCCCTCAGGGCTCAGGGTACTCTGCTGAAAAGGAGGCAGAAAGAGTCTAAGAGCCAGAGGGGATGATGAACACCAAGGACTTCTAGATGCAACAGGATGGACACACTTATGAGTTCAAAGACACTCACACAGCAACACATTGAGGGCCCCGCGCAGGTCCTGGCCAGCCCAGGTTCTAAAGCAGAGATGGGGAGGTGGACACGACTCTCATCCCTAATCCAGAAGCTAGCTCCAATAGTCAACTGCTCACAAAGGAAAACCAGTTTCCTCCAAAGCATTCTCCCTGGGAATGCAAACCGCACTGAATGACAGGCCCCGTGGCCAGCCACAGATGACCACAGCAAAGGAACTCAATGGTATTTTGGGAATTAGTTTTTATATGTTTTTTTTTTTTATTTTTGTCTCACATTGTATTGTTTGGACATTATTTTTTTTGTTTTGTAACCTTACTGGTCTTTTGCTTATAATATTATGGTTTCCAATTCTGTGTTTGTACGGTGTGAGTGTGCTTCTGATGATTTTTCTTCTTTCTCTTTTGTTTGTTTTGTTTTATTCTGGTTTGTTTGTTTTTCTTTTATTTGTCTGTTTGCTCTGTAAAGTGAGAGAGAGAAAGAGAGAGAAAGAGAGAGAAGGCAGAGAGCACAGAACTGGACAGATAAGCATTATCTGGGAAGAGATGAGAGAGAGGAAACAGAGATCAGAATATATGACATGAAAAAAGTTCATTTTCAATTAAACCTATGAAATTGGGACATTACCACAAAGGATTCAAGTGAAATGATTTTATTTCTAATAATCAGTTTATGCTTGGGCAAATATAATGTTATCTGACCCACAAGAGGCACACCAGTTTCAACCTGACTACGATAAGTCTCGTGTGATCCTTTAGTTCTACAAGATGTCAGAGGACTCTGAGCTGACATATTTATGGGTCTGCCGGAAGTAGGAGAGTGTCACTTCCATGAGAGCCAGACACAGGCCTTCTCTTTTGATGATGATCCCTTGGAGTCAGAGTGATTGACACATCACTTGCACAGGTCCAGTGTCCTGGACAGATCTGAAAGAGGAAGGAGAGCTTACAATTTAGTAAAAGAAGGACCTGAAATGTGAGTTTCTCTTTAATCTAGATAGTGTATTCTGAGTAATGAAGGCAAAATAAAATTTACTTCAAAATTCTAGGAGAGATGCCTGGATCCTTTACCGAGGAGCTGTAAGTCTGGCCAGGTGACACTGTACTAAGTTTTGACTTAATTTATAGGTGAAAATAAGAAAGAATAACTTCATAATCTGATGCTTCTTCTGATTTCTCTTCTCTTCTCTTCTCTTCTCTTCTCTTCTCTTCTCTTCTCTTCTCTTCTCTTCTCTTCTCTTCTCTCTCTGTTTCTTTCTGTCTCTCTCTTTGTCTCTGCTTCTCTTCCTCTGTCTCTCTGTCTCTGCCTCTGCCTCTGTGTCTCTTTCTCTGTGTCTCTGTCTCCCTCTCCCTTCCCCTCCCTGATATTTTGCTGTAAGACCCCCTAATTTGACAGTAGCTGTGAGGATTCAGGAAGTGAGAATAAGCATCTTGAGCAGGTCAAGGCTGGGAATGCTTCCTCCTTTAAGCATCAACTGCCAAGATGGCTTCCTCTATCATCATTTTAGTTAGATCGCCAATGATATCTTTGAATGAACTAGAGACATTATGAGTTTTCCCTTATGGCAGGCTCAAAAACATTTCAAGATATATTATAGCACTAGAGAAATACACAAAGGTACAGGTGAGAAAAGATCCTGTGGAGGTAAGAGTAAGCAGAAATTCTCCCTAGGGAGGGATGGAAATGGAAGATTTCCTAGTATACCATTCAAATGTTTACTAAGTTCAGGAATTTGTGCTGGTAAGCTTAGACATATGATGGTAGATTTTATTTTCAAGGGCCTTTTAAGTTCAGAGGTGATATAAAAATATGTATGTATAAGAATACAATGTAAGAAATAGAACATTTTGTTAGAAATAGAGGGAGGAGTTGAAGAATCACCTTGACCACCATGGCAAAGGAGTAAATACCTCAAAGGACCAGAAATGTTAGGAGAAATGTCAGGAGAGAGGTAAGGAGTTGGTCTAGCAAGTGTCTTAGTTAGGGTTCCCAATGCTGAGAAGAGACACTAAAACCAAGGACAACATTTAATTGGGGCTGGCTTACAAGTTCAGAGGTTCAGTCCATTATCATCATGGCAGGAAGCATGGCAGCATCCAGGCAGGCATGGAGCCGGAAAAGGAGATGAGAGTTCTTCATCTTGATTGGATTGTAGCAAGCAGAGTCTGTCTCCCAGGCAGCAAGGAGGAAGGTCTCAAGGCCCACTCCCACAGTGATACACTCTCTTCAATAAGGCCACACCCACTCCAACAAGGTTATATTTCCTAATAGTGCCATTCCCTGGGCCAAGCATATTCAAACCACCACATTTCCCTCCCTGGCCCCCTAGACTTCTTCAAACATATGAGTCTATGGGGGGGGAGCAATTCCTAGACACAGCGTAATACAAAATTCATTTAGTCCAAGTTCAAAAATCTATAACAGCCTCAACAATGTTAAAAGTTCAAAGTTCAAAGGCTCTTTGAGATTCATTCAATTACTTAACTGTAATCCCCTATAAAATCACAAGGCAGATCACATACCCCCAACATCACAGGATATATATTACCATTCCAAAACATCACAGCTAGGAAATACTGGACCAAAGCAAGACCAAAAGCCAGCTGGGCAAACTCCAAGCTCTGCATCTCCATGTCTGATGTCAACGTGTTCTTCAGATCTCCAACTCCTTTCATCCTTTTTGACTGCTGTTGGCAGATTTGGCATTCAGCAGCAAGAAACTTCTTTCTCTTGGGTTGGTTTCAATCCCTGTGTATCACTTTCCTGAACAGGTATCCCATGACTCTGGCATCTCTAACATCTAGGGATATCCAAGGCAATGTCTGGGATCCACACATGATATTCTAGATACCTTCAAAGGGTCACTTCTCCAGCTCTGTACTCTGTAGCATTCTAGGCTCTGGTTGACTCAACTCCACTGCTGCTGCTGTTCTTAGTGATAATCTCACAGTCCTGGCTTCTCCAATTCTCTGTCGTCTTCTACTGCAACTAGGCTTCACCAATAGGTTCATAGAGGCTCCCTTCATGGTGCCAAGCTTCAGCTCCTTTGCATGATTCCTTTAGTCCTGGGTCATCAATTGCAACTGAGGCTGCACCTTCACCAATGGCCTTTCACGTGTCTCACAGGGCTAAGCCTAAACTGCTCTCCATGACCCCTTCATGCCTTCAAAACCAGTATCACCTGTGTGATTCTTACATATTATCAAGTCCTGCTGAAGAACAAGGTAAAGCCTGGTCTATCTCTAGAACACAACTTCTTTGTGCTCTCAGAAAACACTTCCCAGAAGATTTCACCTCAGTTATGCTGGTCTCTTCTTAATCACTGCTAATTTCTTAGTTCTAGCTAACCAGCATCAATTGCTCTGGTAGTATCTTCTATTCTTGCATCTTTATAGCTAGAATTATGTGGCTGAAGCTGCCAAGTCCTGCTGCTTGCTGGGCCTGGAACATGGGCCCCTTGTTTTATTACATTATCACCAGTTTTCTGTTTCCCAACTCCTTCACTGCCTTAACTTGGCTGTTCTAGATCTTGCTTTATAGATTGACCTTGAACTCAGAGATCACATGGCTCAGTCTTCTGAATATTGGGATTAAAAGTATGTGCCACCATGCCTGGATTTAAGCTTTTCTCTACTTGGAACTTGCTCTGTCACCCTAAGTTCTGCTAGCCTGGAAGTTTTGGTGATGAAAAGTTTAGAGTTACTGTGTAGATTTTAATTGACCTTAAAATACCTATGAATGGAAGCTTTCGTCTAAAAGTGGGTCCACAGGCAGGATGAGTTCACAGTGAAAGCCAAGATTTGTGGTCAGGCCCACACTGAGCTTCAGAATTTATTCACATGAAGATCTGGGCATATCACTCACGGCTCTGAACTTTAGCTTCCTTAGCTCTAAGATGATGTCTATACAGAACCTCTCTACGCTCCTAGATTCTTATAAGGACCAAATCAAGTGAGGGCTTATCTAAGTTAATGCTTTGTTCTTCAACAGCAGGAATGTCTTGTGAGTCTTTGGCCCTTCGACCTCCAGCCTGTAACTGTATATAGCAGGCACCCGACAGATCATATGACGTTGCACGTTTCCTACCTACCATGCACAAGGCCCTGAGTGGGGTCGCCAGCTCTGCATAAATCGATGTAGTGTTACATGCCTGCAATGACAGCACTTTGGGGACAGAGGCAGCAGCAGCATAAATTCAAGGTCATCTTTGGTTATACAGCAAATCTGAGGGCAGACTGACTACATGAGACACTGTCTCAGTTTTTTTTTTTTAAAAAAAGGTTAAATTGTGTTGGTCTTTAAACAAGTCACTCTCTGCATTGCTTGAACCTCTCTAATGAATGTGAGTTAGACTGTCCCAGAGGGCACTTACTCCTTCAGCCCATCATCCCAGATCAAGCTGCACTTCTCTGATGAAGTACAGCATTGTCTTCCTCAGCTGCAACCATTGAACCAATGATTCCATTATATCATGTGGCTTGCCTTTGGCCCCCATTCATTAATATCCACGCAATGTCATTTGTCGTATGAAGGGATTTGCCATTCAGGATTGCAAGGTCTGTTCTGTGTTAGTTAACAACTACCCACAGTGGGCAGCTTAGCACACGGCTCAGCAGGAAATCACATTGCAAATGATTTGTTTTATTTTAGTCCTGTCATCCTGGGTAGCTCTGCGTTGCTTTATCTGAGCTTGTGAAACAGCGCTGAACGCGAGCAGTCAGACTCGAGTCATGTTCTTGCCCTTCATCGCGCTTGGCACGTTTTTCTTTCCGGACACATCCAGTGGATATTGTGCAGACCTTCTTCAGCTAATCTCAGGAAGACTGAAGCTTTTAGACGGCCACCCTTCATAGTCAGGGGTAAGTGGCAAGCGCAGGAAATGCTGACTTCTGTTTGGGCTGTGTTTTCTTAGTGCGGAGAGGAATTATAACTTAATGGGATTGATGAATGACCCCCAGAGGAGACACAGCCCTGTAGCTGGGAGTGAGCAGAGTGCCCAGGTTGCTTTCCCAAGATCTTTAGCAGTTGTAAAGCACTTACTTCCCCCAGCTTACTTTGGGCAGTAGATTCTGTAATTTTAAAATGTGCTTTGAATGGAAGGCCCAGTGCTCTCTGTAGAAGTGTCTGGAGACTCTTACCTCCAAAATAAAGTGAGGACAGTGTCTCATCTCACAGAGGATATTGAAATTCACTTAAAGTCACTTTCAGAAATGTTAGTATTTGATTTGCTGATATATTAGATATAGTTGTTCATAGTACTTTACTCATTAATATATACATTAATGCAATAAGACAAGACATTGACTGCTCTTTAGAAAAAAAATGTTGTAAGCTATAGCAAACTGCTACTCTCGAGGAGCTTTCTTTGTGGTAGTAGAGAAAGCAACCCATGAGGAATTAAAGGAAAAACAAACCGTGTGTTATTGCTTCACCTGCAACTGTGTGTGGGGGGGTGAAATCTAGCTGCTTAAAGCTATGGGAAGTGACAAGGGTTCACTAGAAGGGACTACTAGAGCAATTGATGCTGATTAGCCGGAGCTAAGAAATTAGCAGCGATTAAGAAGAGACCAGCATCACTGAAGTGAAATCTTCTGGGAAGTATTTTCTGAGAGCACAAAGAATGAATCTATGTTCCAGAGATAGCCCCGGGCTTTCTGTGGTGCTTCAGCAGGACTTGGTAATGTGTAAGAATCACACAAGGGATACTGGTTTTGAAGGCATGAAGGGGTCATGGAGAGTATTAGTCTTGGCACTGGGGATGGAAGGCCATTGGTGAAGGTGTGGCCTCAGTTGTAGTTGATGGCCCAGGACTGAAGGGCTCACGCAAAGAAGTTGAGGCTTGGCACCATGAAGGGAGCCTCCACGAACCTATTGGTGAAGCCTAGTTGCAGTGGAAGACTACAAAGAATTGCCAGTCGAGGTTCCTCTGAAGGCCATTGGAGCAGAGGCTTGACTAGAGAGAGGAAGAACATGAATGGATCCACCTGGAAAAGGCAGTTCAGAAAGATGAACAATACAAATGCAAATGGAGTGAGGGGATTGTGGTAGAGAACTTGTACTCTGTAGTTTAGTTGAAATCCCAGCTCTTTGCCTTGATTAGTTTTCATTATCAATGTGACCTAGAGCCACCTGGGAAGGAGAAAGTGCAACTGAGAAAAGTGTCCTGATCATATTAGCATGTTGGCCTGACTTTGCCACATTTTCTTTGTCTCTGTTTGATGTCAGAGACCACAGCCCACTGTGGGTGGTGCCATCCCCTACACAGGAGGACCTGGGCTGTATAAAATCCTGGTGAGGCATCAGTCTATGAGTGAGTGAGAGACTGAGTAAGGAAGAAGCATTCATTCATGGTTTCTGCTTCGGTGCTACTTGAATTTCTGTCCCAACTACCTTTCAATGGTTGTGACCTGGAAGTGTAAGCCAAATATGATGTTTCCTCTCTTAAGGTGCCTTTGATCAGAATGTTCTACCACAACAAAAGAGCAAACCAGAACACTCTGGGACTTACCTTTCTGCAGGGAATACTAAAGCTGTGGCATTTCACTGGGAAGTTTCTGTGCAGTCTGGGGCTGTAGCTCATGTTTAGTTCTCCCCACAACAGGACAGGACAAAAGTAAAGCAAACAGAAAAGGCCAACACCCACCTCCCAATGTGTCAGTTGAAATGTTAAGCCTTTCTACACTCATTTTTGTGTTGAATTCTCACACAAGCTCTGCCGCATCCACATGATTCTTAAATCCATTCTACCGACAAAGAGTGAGACGGGGAGGGTTCAGCGTGGCGCCAGGATTCAACCACTCCAGTTTGAGTTAAGAGCCAGTTGTATTAATACCAAATAAAACTTGGGTTGCACAGAGCCAGCTGTGGGGACGGTGGGGTTTCTGTACTTGGAAGTTTTTCCCTCCCCTGCCAGTGACCTCCTGTCTTCCAACTCTGCTTTGGGACCTTTGGAGGTAGTTTGGAATGGCAGTTAGTTATGGGCTGCCACCTCTTATTGTGGAGTCTTTCCTACAAACATCACTCCTAGCTCCCAAGCCTTGGCAAATACCCACTTTGGTTTAAGTTAGGTGACACACCAGGCTCATTAGAAATACCAGTAGACTCGCATTCAGTAAATGCAGAGGCAGCCGATAAGCCTGCCTCTGCATGCCAACAGCTATGTGACCTAGGCCAAGTTGTAGAATACTTATGGCTGTGTTTTCCTGCGCAAAACCATTTCATTGAGTGTCACCTGTATACCTTGGTAAGGTGATTTCTCTGTGTTAACCAAATGAGGTCACAGGGAATATGACATCAACTCTATAATCAAAAACGTAAGCACAGCATTTGAGCATTAGAACGTGGTCATAAGCATGGAAGCCTATCTGATGATCCCTAGAGTATGTATCACTGTGATAAACTTCTGATCTGTTTTATATTTCTATTTCTGATCCCATGTTACAGCTAATTCTTCAACTCCCACCTCTCTGATGAAACCAAAACTAAACAAACCTATCTCTTGGCTTTTCATCAACAGTTTAAAACTTGCTCTTCTAGAAACTGAATCAACTAGAGCAATCTCTACCGTTCGGAATTGAAAGCTAGGCAACTGGGTGATTCCTGAAACCACGTGCATTTATTTTATTGTAGAGAATAATCTTACTCAGAAATCTAGGTGGGATGAATTTTGTTTTGTTTTAGTTTTGATGTGGGATCTTACTGTGTTGCTCAGTCTGGGCTGGAGCTCATGATCTTCATGTCTTGGCCTCCCCTGTACTGAGATTATAGGCATGTCTCCCTAAGCTTAGCTGCAATTAGGATTGAGCAGACTAATTCTTGTCTAACTCTAAAGAAAATAGGTATTAGAAACCCATCTCTTACTTTCTAGAAAATATTTTTGAAGTATCAGTTATAGCTCAGTGTGGCTTGCTAACTCTGTTGTGTGTATGAGTCTATGCACACACGTGCATAGCAGACTGATCATAGCAGACTGACCATTCTGAGCATCTTTGCTGAAAACAGTGTATGGTGTGGTACACACGGTTGTCTACACCAAATATGTGAGTTAAAGATGAACTGAATCTAAGACCAGGGAAGACCCTGTAACATATTAAAATGTTGCTCAAAGCTGTAAGGCAGTCAAGGGCTGAGACTTAATGCCAGATCCCTGGGGAAGGAACCCTGGCTTGGTTACTTAGCTCCGACATCATGAAGACATTGCTTATTTTCTTTGAATCCTTTATTTTTCACTGGCAAAATAAGGAGACCCGCTTCTCAGAGTGTTCTAGTAAAGGCGGGGCCAGTCTGATGTGTATTTTCACTGTAAAGACTTCTCATTGGCTGTGATAGGAGCTTAGTATGTCTAACACATTCCCTTCCACTAACTCACAGAAACAGGATCTATTGCTATTCTTATTTTACAGATGAGAAATCTGAGGGGGAGACACAGGAAGGAGCTTGTCTGCGGCCACTCAGCAAGGACTCGGGCAGCTAACCACCCTCCCTGCATCTGTTCTCCACCAAGACGCCTGGCCATCACTCTGAAGTGCTTGGGGACTTGCTTCTAGTTCAGTCTTTATATGTCTTCTCCTTTATCTTTACCTTTTTCTCTCTCCTCTCAGCACACTTTCTCCACAGCCTCCCCCACCACCAATCTAGGTCCAGTGAATGGTAAACATTAGTGGAAGAGAATGGGACACCTGGTCATTCGACTCCGTCTAATTCAGCTTCCGTGTGACTGTGGCCGTGTCACCTAACCACACATTGGCAGTGGTCTTGAAGAAACCATTATATAATTAATAATTCTTTTTTTTTTTTTTTTTTTTTTTTGGTTTCAAACCTAGTAAAGCCATCTTAAGATTTACCTCTAGGATTATTTATTATTCTGTTTGGCTTCAGAAAACATAGTCTTAGACACAATTCTTTTCAGCAAATGTGCTCTTTTTAGAATGTATTCTTGCACAGGCCCAGAAGGAACCTTTAATGGAGTCTAGGGCAGATCATTTGCCCCTGGGTGCACACTGGCACTACTCTCTGTAGGGTTTGACCTGCTTTCTCTGAAGATAGCATCAAGGAGGTCTCACCACGTCTACCGATCCTAGGCATGGCAGTGGGGCATGGCTGTATTTTAGAGAGAAAGGAGAAAATTGCTTTTCCATCCAAAAGTATAAGACTATGACTCACGCTGAAATTGGCTCAGAGTGCTGCTTGAAAAAAGATTCCGATTGACAACAAAAGCTAAGGGGTGCTGGGAGGAAGACAAGGTAACAGGTTAGAACTCAGAGATGTGCATCTTGGGAGCTCAGGTTCACTGGAAAGATTCGAGGGAGATGCATTTGAAAAGAGCAGGGTTATTAAGGTAAACAAATCAGCCAGAGAACTACCTTCCAAGTGAGTTTCATGATCCTAGATAATCAGAGGAACTCCAAACTCCAAACCCAGTAAGTGAAGGGGAAATCCAAAGAAAACCAACCTAGCCTCATAAACAAAGTGGAAATTTCCTTCTGTCCAAAGGAGCACCAGTCGCAGCCCTAGAGGAAGCAAAGGGTGAAAACACAGTTCTGCCTGAAATGACCTCCTATTTTAAGAAAAATCAACAGCCCCAAAAGAAGGAAAGGAAAAACAAAGTTCCACCCAGAAGGAAATTGTATGTAAACAGCCCGGAGGGAACCGGAGGTCTGAGAGGACTAGCACACGGAACGGAGCAAGCAGGGAAGGCACCATTAGCCTCTGACAATGTCAGCTCTGAACTTTGCAAGGACTGCCTTGTGATTGACAAAAAGGGCTTGGGGGTAGGAGGCGCCAGACAGAAGCAAGTCCCCTTTGCAGCGTGGAAACTTTGATCTCTGGAGTTTGCTATTTTTCCCCCAGGACTTTGCTAGTGTGTAACCCAGGGAAGATCAGCAACCACAAAATGTTGGCTATAATTTTCTGCAATTTGTCACATGCCCTCTTAGAGCCCTGGTGAGATGGTTTTCTTTGTTTTTCCGGCTGCATCCTGTATGCTAGCAAGGTAGTTCAAAAAAGATAAGAGGAAATTGGAATCTTCCTTCAATGTTTCCAGTTTGGGGGGCTCCATGAACCCACAGTACTGTGTGTGTGTGTGTGTGTGTGTGTGTGTGTGCACATGCCAGAGGACAAACTTGTGCCTCAGGCAACCATTCACATACCTTTATTTTATTTTATTATTTTATTTTATTTTATTTTATTTTATTTTATTTTATTTTATTTTATTTCTAGACAGGGCCTCTAGACAGCCTAGAATTCACCAATAAGGGTAGTCTGGCTGGCCAGTAAGCTTCAGGAATAGCTGAAGACTAGTACTAGGAATAGAAGTATGTACTACTACACGTTGGCCTTTATTTTATCTCTTTGTTTCATCATTATTATTTTTAATGTGGGTCCTGGGGACTCAAACTCAGGCCCTTCTGCTCATAAAGTGATGATTTTTACCAACTGAGCCATTGCCTCAGCTGACAGGCCTATTTTAATTTTATTTTTCTGTATATGCATTTGTTTGGCCTATACAGCATTTAATCCACCTTTGGGTCTAATGCCTAAGAATCAAGAGACTCCAAGTAGAATTTGTGATTTTATTTACTGTTGACATTTTTGATAACACAGATATGGGGCTAATGTAGAGGTGACATCTGGGGCTGAGCACCCAACACCCTGTTCAGGTTGGACATGCAGATGATAGCTTGACAGCCCATCAGCCCACTACTTTCTGTCCCTTCTTGCTGGCCGCTCCCATGGGAATTCATATGAGTTTGTTCCATAGCCATCCTTAGTAATACCCCCTGTTTAATTCAGGATGTCCCAGACTGTTGGAGACATTATATCTGGTTTCGAACTTAGCATGGAGTTGTATTGTGCCCGGCATTCTCTCTGAGAACAGAGGGAATGGGAGAATCTGTCTCCCTCTCTGGGCCATACTGTTAATAGGACTTCTGCTTCAGTCTATAAGTTAGGTCCAGAGTGAGTCTCAGCCCTCTTCTTTATGACACAATCCCTAAATCTAGGGGTATTCACTACATCTCTAAACTTCTATACAAACTCTCCAATACAGAATCTCATTGATGCCACAGAAATCTCATTCTTGTCAGATGTGTTATAGGCAGCATCTGGGATAGTTCAAATGGAGCCCAAAGTGAGCAAAGGGAACAGCCCATTAAACTATGTCACATAGTTTAATACAAGTCTATGGAGCAATAGCCACCAGTATGGTGTTTCTTTAACATTCACTTGTTTATCCATCCATCCATCCATCCATCCATCCATCCATCCATTATCCATCCATTAATCCATCGATCCATCCATTGATCCATCCATCCATCTGTCTAACCGTCCATCCATCCAGCATTCTTTTAGCTGTATTTGGAGACTTCCAGCTGCCTGCTTTAGGAAGCAGGCCCACAGGCATTCCAGTCCACTCCAACTGGTTTTTACAGTTTCATCATGGTTCTTCACCTTGGCCATTTCTGCAATTCAGTAGAGACCAGTATATAACCAGCCCTTTCACACAAAATGGCCTGCCAGAAGCCCAGGGGTGAGCTGATTTTCAAAGGTCTCCAACCCCTAAATGAACCTCCTTTGGTGCTTTCAGGGATTCTGTTGTTGGAGCCACAAGAACCCTTAAGGGAAAAAAAAAAAACCCTTGGAGGCAGCTGGTCCCTGCCATCATTGAAACCCAAAGGAGGAGCACCGTGGGTGAGGAACTACTGCCTGGATGTCATGAGGTTGCTTGTATTTCAAAAGAATTCAGCTTACCACCTCTGTGGCTTTTAGCCTCTCTAATAAAGCAGTTTTTAAAAAGCTAAAAACGTAATCTGCCTTTTAAATCTGCTGTTCCTGCTGAGTCTAAATGGGGTTGTAGCAAAATGCCCGGCCAGCATTAGAGCTCCCTGAAGTCAATCAACTGAAATGGGGTTGCTTGGGGGGCTGAAATATATTTGAAAACACTCTGGGGGTGGCACAAAATAACTGAACAAAGGCAAATTACATGAAAGGAAGAAGCGGTCAGAGGCTTCAGAAGCAAAAGAATCCCTTCTGAGTTCTAGAAAGCACGGAAACTGAGGTAGGGGTGCCAACCTTAACGGTTGATCTATGTTATCAGAATAATGTTTTTTTTTCCCATTTGGCATTAGAAAAATATTATCAGAGTGAACATGGCTTCAAATACAAAGCACCCACTAGCCAGAAATACATAGACTGCTTGAATAAATGCCCAAATACCCTCAGAGGACAGGCTGAAAACACAGGTAAGGCAAAGATGGGGCGCTCTCACAGTCTTACAGGGGTCACTCTCAAGGCTTTGCTGACCCTGCCGGAAAAGTGCAAGAATCCTTAGTGACTTGGTTCTTCGCTAAGGCAAACTCTAGCTCGCTGTGTCTCCAATTGAAAAGAATCAACAGGAAGAAAACTAAGAAGAAAACCTACTATCAGTAAACTAGTTTTTTTTTTTTAAAAAACGAAGACGTCCTTTAAAATGGTGGCTACAAAGAAAGTATTACGTTCTTAATAATTTCCCGGAAGGATGGGAGGGATTCAGGAAGAGAGTGGTGCATGGTGATTGATGGTGAGGTAGAAGTCCATTTGGGTGACGCAACAAAATATAACCTGTTTGATAGGGTTAGTTTGTTCTATCCCCAGTGGATATCTTGTGAGGTATCAACAAGAAAAAAGAAAAGAAAAGAAAAGAAAAGAAAAGAAAAGAAAAGAAAAGAAAAGAAAGAAAGAACAGAAATAAAAAGAATCCATCTCTTAATAAATTAGCATTAGATTTAAAGGAGTTGCCTTCAGATTGTATGTGGACAAACTGAATTTTGTACGTAGATTTATGGCGAGAACAGCAATAAGCAACACGGGCAGGTGCTTGAGGTAGCCTCTCTGAGATTTTCACTTTACACGAGATGTGTAGAGTAGGCCGCACTGCCAGAAAGTTCCTTTTCTTTATTGGCTGGCACTGTGGTGGTAGAAGATTGTATGTACTTCTTCTGACACCATGCAATTGCTTGCTATCCTTATAAGGCCAACAAGAGCGCGGAATGCAGTGCCCCAGGACACAGGGCACACTGTCCAACGCCTCGGCACACACGAGGGCCTTGTGGCAGTGCCCCAGGACACTTGAGAACGTGGATGCGTTTGAGAGAGAATTGCAAGGGATTGAAGCCTTGGTTTGGGTACGAATGGAAAAATCTAGATGCTTAGCCAAGGCAGTTCTGAAGGACTTTGATCTGGATATCTCAGGAGAATGAACTTGAACTGGTCTAGCATTCTCTGGTTTTGGACAGGCAAAGAATATATAGTAAAGAAATAAATAAAACCCAGAGATTTTTAATGGGTTTTCAGAACTTCCATTTCTGGCTGCAAGTGGGAGACAAAAGGCAAATAGATATTGTCCGAAAAATGCTAAGCCTGGATTTTTTTTTCTAACCTCAGAAAAACATTGGGGTTTGATGAGGTTCAGCTTTGGGGCAAGTTTCAGGACAGTGTTTGTTCTAGCAACTTCCTCCCTTCTCTGTGGAAAGTCTGTTGGAGTCTGTTGTGGTTCTGGAAGCCAAGCTCTGAGGGCTCTAGGCTTCAGTGTCCCGAGACAGGCTCCAATCTGTCATCGGTGCCTCTGCCCACATTTTCTTCAGTGTGTTTTTTGGACCGAGGCCTTCCCAGACAAGTCCCTGCATGAAGGAGAGCCCAGACCCTTTCTCATCCAGTTCTTTCTGGAAGAGCCTCCATGTTTATGCCCAATCTCCTAGAATCTCCCGAATGCAACAGTCTCTCTGCTCACTTAGAAGGGCACTAAGGCCATTTCTGCCTTAGTTATGTCCAGTTCCACCATTCGAGTTGTGCTTTGGATCCAAGGACATTTCTTATATGTTGAGAGAGGGCATGAGCTGCCTAACCCATTCAACTCTGGAAAATCAGCACTGTCTAGGTCCTAGAGTTTAGGATATATCTTCCCCCCAGGAAAAACTGGTGATGTCTGCTGTAAAACCAAAAAAGAAGAAGATGCTGGACTGTCTCAGGAGCGCAGCACCTGATTTTGTGGGCCCAAAGTTTGAATCTCAAGAGCTGAAAAATAAAAGAATTTTTTAAGAAAGAGGATGGAGAAAAAGTTAATATTTTGTGAGACTCTAATATGCTCCAAAACTCTGTACTACCGTCTTCCTGTAGGACGTCATTTACATTTCACATCGGTGATATAGTTTCTAATTCACTCTGTTATTGTTGGATTTAGCTCAGAGCATGGTCCCCCCATCTCCTTCCACTACATCCACTCCAGTCATAATCAGTGTTTACACATTTGCCTTCATTCAGCAAAATACACAATAATGCACTTTGCAAGGTACATTGTCGAATTCTGTTTGTCTTAATATATGGAATATCAAATTTAAAAGTTTTTAAAGTCTACATTTACACGAGTTCTGAATTTATCCTCAGGAGATGCAACACTGGGGATTGGAACTTTTTTAATCTCTAATTTATTTTTCTGCACCAGAAAACTAACAGTTTTATGTACTGACATTTAAAGCGTGAATGGTACATTAGTGTAATTTTCAAGATTTCAAAATGAACATCGATTTCATATTTTTTTTCAAGACTACAAAATTACTTCTCTTTTTGGGTATGATAAATTCTCATTGCGGCACAGAGTTCTTGTTAAAAAAATCTTTTGTAGAATTCATATGCTAAATATCAAACCAGGGAAGTGTCAAGCTTTGTAAAAATATAAGGAAATTAGTGCTTTCAAATTTATTAGCATATAGAAGCAGGAATTTTGCAGCATACATTTGAATACTAAAAGTTTTACAGGGCCGTTAAATGCAAGAGACATTCAGTAACTCTTTTGAACGTGGAAATCACCAAGCTGGGTGCTGTGAGAGACTCCCTCTCTCTAGACTCTTAGTATAATTCAGTAAACCAGGAGCCAACAGCATTTTCTGTGGAGGGGTAGATGGTGAAATGCCTGGCTTAGTAGATTACACAGTCTCTGTACTTCACTATGTTCTTACAGAAAGGCAGTTACCATAGACAGTACATGAAAGGGTGGTGGTGGCAGTGGTTTGATATTACTGTATGAATGAGCACTAAAATTTCATAATTTCCACATGCATCTTAAAGACATAAAAAATGGCATTCTCAGCTTATGCACCGACATCCAAGAAGGAAGTGGGTTGAATTTGTCCTTCCATCTTGTGGACTACATATATATAAAGAAGAGGTCAATGTTATCATACATGCAATTGACATATAGGGGCTAGGAAATTGAGTTTGGCATTTCACAACTCCCCGTTAAAAGGGAAATTCAACTATGTCAGAGCTCTCAGACAATTTGACAATAAGCAAAAACTCTCGGTGTGACATGATACTGTTCTGAATGCTTCCACGACTAGATAATACATTATAAGTGATTAAAAAAAAAGCATTGATGGAATATGATATGAAGTAGTGATTTCAAGTATAGCCATACTTCATTTTGATTGTACTTCACATATACATGGAAAGTTTGGGGCATCTCTGCTATGAGCAAATAAATGGGTGTCATTTTCCCCAAAGGCAGTTTTCACATGCATCTGTGTCATGCTCCTCATGGCTTGTTTCTTGAAACCTGACTGGGGTGGTGAGGGAATGCAGAAAGACTGAACACACAGGCAGAAAACCAGGAATCGGGTGGGCTGTGCTTGGATTGTTGAAGGTGCACCATCTATGAAACGACCTGGAACCTCAGATCATCTGGTATGTGTGGCACAGGGAGGAAGAGTTAGCCTTAGCCAGAGATCTTTGTGAGGGAGCATTCTCGGCCTGCAGTCACCCAGGAGAAGAAGCTGCAGCTACTAATTCTTGCATGCTTTGGTCAGTCATTGGTAAATGATCATATTTGCACAATGTTCACCTTTTCAGAGAAAAGCCCTAACTAGAGTAAAGCTTTTCTACTCCTATGGATCTGAAGCATGGGGTCCTTGACATGGACGGCTCTGCCTATGTCAAGATACACTTCCACTCAGGACTTCTTTGCACACCCACTTGAGCCTTCTTTGGTTCCCCATACTTGGTAGGTCTTGCAACATTTCAAAGTTTTTCATGATGACTCCTAATATTGGAATTAAATCAATTAACCTTGAAGTGCAAGGAAGAGAGTTTGATTCTAGCTTACACACTAATGGGAAGAGGGCAATCCAGCCTGACTGCTGAGAATGGAAAGTCTCAGGAGACTGGAACGGAGCCACCATAATATTCCCATGAGTCAACGCCTCATGCAGAACAACGCCCTATCTAGTTCCACTTCTAAAATCTTTAAAAAGTGAGGAGTCTGCAGAAGGAAAACGTGCTGGTAACATAAACTGGTTGAGAAGTTCTAGGGAAGAAAGCCATCTTGATAACACAAAAGTGTGGGGGTGGGGTGGGGGGAGTGGGGTGGGGGGAGTGGGGTGGGGAGAAGAAAGTGAGAGATGATTTAGAACTGATGCATTTTTGGAAGATCTAGCCAAGATCAAAGGAAGGTGTCTAGCATAAGGAAACAATGAGCAGCCTTTCAGTGTGGACAAAACAGCCTTCCACTGGAAGAAGACACCATCTGGGGCTTCCAGAAGTAGAGAGAAGTCAAAGCCTGCTTTCAAAGCTTCAAAGGTCTAGAAGGCTCTTGTAGAGGTTAACGACTTTGAGTTGAAGAAACTGCTCTTCCATCCCAGAGGCCCCGGAGGCACTAGACAATAATAATACTATGTCCACTCTGCTCGTTCTCCACATATGAGCGGCAAAGCCTGCACACGCTGCTTACAGGGCTGACTGAAGATTTTAACCCCTCTAGTGAGACTCACTGCTCTGAAAAAGGATTCTCTGCCTGAGGTCCCCCAAGAGCTGACAACGTACAATGTCATAGATGCTGCTGTGTCGCTGATACAACTCCCACTCATGCTCATGGAGAAACTTGACCTTTCAAGCCCTTGTGTTTATGACGTGCATCTCAGAGTAGACAGTGTTCCTGCTGATGGACCTAGAGGAAGGAAATTGAACACCTCTGGAAAGAGTGCTGGGTGCTGTTAAAGATTTTTTTTGGATGATTTATCAGAAGAGGTCAAAATACTACCACTAAAAAGGGTTTGGAAGAAGTCAATTTGAACCTTCATGGATGAAGTAGAAGAAATGAAGGCATTAGTATAGAAGTGAGTGTAGAGGTGCTGGGGTTTTGTTTGTTTGCTTGCTTTTTATTGTTCCTGGTGTCTTGTCCATAGGTATTAACTATTGGAACACTGTGCTATGTTTTTTCTTCCTTTCAGACAACAATATACATAATAGAGGTAACATTTGCTGGATTTTTATGTGTTTGGTTCATTCCAGATCAACTTATTTTAATTGTTATTGCTTCCTTTTTTTTAAAACATTCTTTAAGATTTATTTTATTTATATGAGTATATTGTAGCTGTCTTCAGACACACCAGAAGAGGGCATCTATAGCAGTATAGATGGTTGTGAGCCACAATATGGTCACTGGGAATTGAACTCAGGACCTCTGGAAGAGCAGTCAGTGCTCTTAACTGCTGAGCAATCTCTCCAGCCGTTATTTTTTTAAGTAGCAGTCATCACTTTTATTATTGATATGTTTCAGCTTAATGTCTTATTATTTTATGTGGAAGTAAATATAGGTTTGGTGTTTGTGATGGTTTGTATATGATTGGCCCAGGAAGTGAACCTATTAGGAGGTGTGGCCTTGTTGGAGTAGGTGTGTCACTGTGGGTGTGGGCTTAAGACCTTCACCCTAGTTGCCTGGAAGTCAGTCTTCCACTAGAAGCCTTCAGATGAAGATGTAGAACTCTCAGCTTCTCCTGCACCATATCTGCCTGGATGCTGCCATGTTTCTGCCTTGATGACAATGGACTGAACCTCTGAACCTGTAAGCCAGCCCCAATTAAATGTTGTCTTTTATAAAACTTGGCATTGGTCATAGTGTCTGTTCACAGCAGTAAAACCCTAACTAAGACAGAAGTTGGTACCAGGAGTCAGGTATTGCTGTGATAGGCATGACCTTGTTTTTGTTCGGAAGAATGTGGATTTTGGGACTTTGGATTTGGAAAGCCACGGAATTCTTTAAGTGGGGCTTAATGGGTCAGACAAGGAGGACTATGGAAGACAGTGGTGCTGAGGGTCATTCGAACTGTGTAGGCCTGACGGCCCAAGAGGTTTCAGTGGAGAAGAACTTTAATATGTGGCTGAGAGACTCTTTTTGGGATGTTTTGGTGAAGAATGCAGCTGCTTTTTGGCATTGTCTGAAGAGACTGCCTAGGGCTAAGGTAAAGAGATTTGTATCAGTTGTATCTGCAAAGGAAGTCTCAAAAAAGCCCAACAAAGACTTTGTTCTCTGGTTAAGTCTGATAAAGAGAATTTTGAACCAACATAGCAATCTGAGAAAGGAAAAGTACAAAATATATAGTTTGAGTATTAAAGGGACTCCAGGAAGTGAAATGGAGCTGAATTCAAGGATATTAAATTGAATTAAGGGAGTGGTAACCTTGTTAGTGGGTGGGCAAGATTCCACCCAGCTAACTTTAAGTCCAGGCTTGGTAGTACAAGCCTTTAATCCCAGGAGGCAAAGATAAGCAGATCTCTGAGTTCAAGGCCAGCCTAGAACAGAGAAAATTCTAGGTGAAGAAAAGCTTAAATCCAGGCTTGGTGGACCGCACCTTTTATCCCAGTGCTTAGGAGACAGGCATGCAGATCTCTTGGGTTCAAAGTCAGTCTATGGAGTAAGATTCAGGACAGCCCACCTAAGCAATGAAGGAGAAAAGAAGATACTTGAACAGAGACCAAAAGGACCAAGGAGATTAGATGACAGGGAGATTAGGCATCTGAGGGAAGGTTAGTTTAGATCAGGATGGTTCAACAATAGCCTAAGGCAGAAACCTGGGAATAAAAGATTTAAAGAAGTAGCAGAAAAAAAAGATTGAAAAAGATGGGGCATTTTACAAGTCATAGTAATAAGGGTTCTGGAATAAGAATGAAACCAGTGGGTAATTTTGAACATAAAGTGACACAGTTTATCCAATGTTAAAAACTCAGGTAGGCTCCATGACATAACTCTCCTTTTTGACCATATGCTTTCATAAGCCAGAGATCCGTCTTTCTTACCCCCACATTCCTTTTGCCATCATTGGGGTGGGCAGGCTCCTAGTCAGTATCCATTAAATAAGCGGTGTTTACCCAATATACAGACTTCAAAATAGAAAAGTTCCCTGAGTTATCACGACTTCAGTGATACAATTTACTTGTAGAACATTCTGAGATTTCTCTATTTATTCAGTGGAGAATTGTCGTCGCCCCCCCCTACATGAATCCACAAAGCTAAGGCTTTTGCTGCAATAAATGTGAAATGTCACAGCCTTTCTTCTCAAGCATCTTGTTTGAGTACAATACTATAAAGGCTTTGAAACACAGGCAAGGGAAACACATTCTAATTTTGGCTCTGCAAATTATTGCCCTGTGATCTTTGAAAGTGAAATAACCACACCCCATCTCTTTGGGGAACATTTACAGTTCTCAGAACCTGCTCACTATCTCTGAAATCAAGATGTGCACTGTCTTTCAAAAGACAGACATGAAAACAGTGGCCAGGAGTATAGTGGGCAAGGTGCCTACTAAGAAAACACACGTAGAGGCTTTGAGAGTAACCATCTCCAGACAGGGGATTCAGAGACTCCAAGGCTGAGGTCACCCAGAAAACCCTGTTTATATAGAAGTGCTCAGGGAGTTGTAAGGGTTCTAGGGATGGGCTGGGGTACAGTAGTCAAGCACATGTCATTTTGTTTGCTGCAACTCATCTTTGGGGAAGCCATTCTTTATCTGTTCCATATGGTTCCCATGGTTTGTTTGGAACTGTGTCTGCCTTGTCTACAGTATGGTCAGGTAGGCCGACAAGGATGACCCTTAATAGTGACTTATCCAGCTGGACCATGCAAATGAGTTCAGTAGAAGACTCCTGTGGAATTCCCTTAAAAATGGGAGGAGAAGTACAACTCTTCCTTAGAATCAGCATGTATAAAAGTTTGGGTTTGGATGTGACAATGGCCATGTTTCCTGCCAATGATGGGGAACCTGCCTTAGAATGATGTACCGTGGGATCATGGAGCTCACGTTTGAGAAGAGGAGACATGTACAACAGCTAGCCATCTCACTGAGACAGTGTTTGTAATCCTGTAGGAGCACAGAATTCTAGTGGACCTCCAGCAGTGTGGGAGTTCAGCGTGACTCAAAGAAAATCCAAGATGAGCTTGTTACAGCCACATCTGTGTAACAAAGAGAGGGAAGGAGGATGAATGTTAACAACCTCAAATGATCACACGTTCTGTTCAAATTAGTATTTGTTCCATGACCAGGGGGAGCCCATCACTTCTACAGCTATTTAATTAATTTCTATATTTAAAGAAAATATAAGCTAAAAGTATTTAAGCTTATATTAAGCTAAAAGTATTGACGCGGGGTGGGGCTGGGGTCAGGAAAAACACAGGTAATCCATCAGTCTTCTTACAATTTTTAATCACCACTAAGGTCAAGATAGAATCTCTAGGAAGAATATGTGCATATTGAGAAGCAAAATTGAAGCTGCTGTGTTAGTTTGATACAAAATTCAACTGCTGTGGTAAGAACACATGTATATATGAGCTACTTAAACAGCTAAATGTGTCTTAATAATTAGCATGGGCTTTTGTTTACTTGAGTGGATACTTTGAAGTGTTTTAAAATGAGTGCTTTCTCCTGCGAATCAAAATAGTCTCTTGAAAATTTTATTGACACTAATAATTAGCCTCCTAGGTTCTTTGTGTATCGACAATGAAAACGTTAATTGCCCTAATTTTTAAATTAATGAAGGTTTAATTCTGATTTTATTGTACTCAACTTCTTAATGAATCAGAGAGAATATAACCATGTAGAAAGTCTAGTCTTTATGTGGAACATCTGTTAGGAAGGAATTCTACTTATAAAAGCTGGTCTGCTCTATTACCCCATCCTGGCTTCTCCCTCAGAAGAAGAGGGCCTTCACTCTGCACTGTAAGACGGTGAGCCCACTACTGCCTCTTGATTTTGTGGACACTACTAGGTGCCATTTTCTATTTATTTCCTTGGTTCACAAGAGGGCATTCTTCCACATGAAGTGACAGTGCGACAACCTTGACAAAAGTCCAGCTGTTGTCATTCTGTGGTGACTTACTAGGAAGCCTGCCTGTTTGTGAGAGAAGCTACATTCTCATACCCACCACCCTCTCTGATATGCTATTCGATGGTGTCATATTTGTTTCTTTCAGACATTGAGGAAACTTGCCTCGGACTAATAGTAAAGTGTGAAGTGACCTCTATCAATTTAAGGTGAAAAGTTGGGTGGGTTCCCACTCACCATACTCTCTTCTGGATGTCTGACTTGGTTCAGAAATCAGGAGAGGATGGAAAAGAAAGATGGAGTTAGTTAAGGTCAACATTGCTACCCCAGTATTGTTGGCCACAAACTCTGCTCAGGTGAGCTGCCTCCCTTTCTAGTTTTCCTTCGTTCTCTTTTTAGGTCTTCTGTGGCTCTGGAGGCTTAGGTTTCGAGAACTTTCTTCAGTGTTCCCAAGGGCAAATATGAAGGAGAGGAGGGAGTATTGGTCTATAACACACCATGAAGCAGATGACAGAAGGGTGACACCTTCCAGGAAGCTGGCACAGCATTTCCTTCCACGGCCTTTCAGATGAATGGGGGACATGCACTAGCAGATGGGCCCAGTGAAAGTCTTTAATCTCCTCACACTTGCTCTTCATCTAGTGTGTAGAATCCGCACAGAATTTATGCTGGAATAATAGGGTCCAAGATACAAATGGTCAGATTACCCGTGGGTGAGCTTGTTCAGGAATTCTGAGTTTTATTTCCTCAAATTTTTTTACAATAAATAAATTTTCCAAGATTTTTCTTTTTTGTAATAAACAATCCCTACCCTAACCTTACTTTCCTGGGAACAAATTGGTGGCCACGAATGAATTAACTTATCCCATTGCTTTTGTTTGGCTTGTGTGAAGTCCTGGCTGGCCTGGTACTTATGAGCCTCTTGCCCCAGGCTCCCAAGGGCAGGGTTGATAGGTGAGCGCCACCCCAGCCTTTACTGCTTTCTAAAGACAATAACGAAGGACCCAAAGAACTTACTTCAGAATCATCCTTTCTTGACTGACTAAGCCAAATTCTCAAACAAAATTGCCCGGACTTATTGCTTCAAAAAAAAAAAAAAAAATCACAAGCAACTTGTCTCTGGCAGAGAAGACTCAGTAGACTAATGAGCTGCAGATAGCCTGGTGGCCAGCAGGCTCTGAGGACTCCGTCTAGCCCCACCTTGGGTTTCCTCTTTTAATGATGTCCAGAATAGATCCATTCATCTATTTTTAAACTTTCTAAACTTAGCAATAGGAAAACAGAGCGGTGAGCTGAAGCTATAGGCTACTTTATTACCCCAGTTATTAGCCTGACAAAAATAAGTGACTTTCCATTAAACAGCAGTGACAGAGGAGGCGGAAGGTCCTGGGGTCAATAACTCCTGTGATACGGATCCCCTAAATGTAGCATCTCTCCAGGGACTGTCGGAATGAACCACTGACAAGCTAATTGCTCTTATTCCCTCATTAAGCAAGCCTTGTTTCATTAGTAGCTTGCCACAATTGGACAGCATTTTCAAGGCTCTGAAGATCTACCCATTGATAATTAGTGAGCAACTGAAATGGAAACCGCCACTACTTGTTTGATGAGATTAATGAGATTAATTGAGTAATTCTTGTCTCATCTAAAATAAAAAAAAGAAGGAAATTCTGCTATGAATTCACTACCAGCCTTTTCCTAGAGAAATCTCCTAGAGACACATGAAAGCTTTCTATTAAGAAGAATCCATGAATCTGATCTGTTTACGAAGAACCCCCAACATGGAATTTAACATGGAATTTATAATTTATTTAGCTTTTAACCATTTTCAATAAAATATACGTTTTCAAATATATATACTTAACATCTGTATATATCATTTAAAAGACTCTCTGTATATATCATTACAAGACTAGCCATATGGACAGTCTGAGCAGGCATCTGACAAACGCTCCACACATCTCTAACTTTGTAAAAACTAATAGTTTCAGCAATGCGTGCTTTGAAACTTTTGGCAAACATATCAGAACACTGTGTTTGCTTTAGTTTGACTTAATAGCTATGATTTTTAAAATTGTTCAACTGTTTTTTTTTTTTTAGCACTGAGTTTAAAAGACAAAAATTTACATCAAGCTTCCCTGAAGATCTTTTTTTGTGTATCATACATAATTAAGCCCTCGTGTAGGTTTTTTCAGGTTTGAAAATTGGTCACTGTGGACGGTCTATGATTTCGTTCTACTTGAGCCTGCTTTTTTTTTTTTTCCCCCTCGGCAAAGATGATTTCAACTGTACAGCTCAAACTGTCAGTACAGAAAGGATCCCAGCTGTCTTAGATATGATAGTCCTAGTAGAGACTTGATAGACTGTTCACGAAAACTCATTGTAAAAGGTCTGGATATTTGCTGACCCTTCTATCAGTGGGAAATAAGCTCTCACCAACAGGGGCGTTGGCTCTCCATTAGCAGAGGAAAGGGAAGCCTATCATTCTCTACCCAACGGGGCTGGCATTACTGCTCAAGCCTATACAATGCAAGAAGCTCTGGGCAAAGAGTTGAGAATTGGGGTGCATAGCCCCGCTCCTGCTGACAGCTTGATGAAACTTTCCTCGGGGGAATTTACTCTATTCTACCTAATTATGTAGGGCAAGGAAATGGTGACATAGCCGCGGCACCAGTTCCTCAGAGTCAGACGGTGCCCAGTCCCGTGTACAGTACTGCACGGAATGCGTACCACCATCCCTGCAAGGGAAGAGTCCTATTCTTGAAAAGCCACGAGTTCTTTTACCAAGTCTTAGCGGTGGTAGAACACTCAGAGCCCGGATCCTCGGGCTGCACAACTAGGGCCATGGATGGTGATTATGACATTGAGAATTTAGAGGATCCAAGCAAATACCCGCATTCTGAGAGAAGAGAATGATCAGTTCAACCTGGGTTGTGGGGAGGACCGTCACCTCATGGGGAGGCTGCACCCACCATAGAATCCAGGGGCTAGATTCTCCGTGAGAACTAACCTTGGCTCTTGTACGGCAGAGCTGATGTTCTTGCTAGGCAAGCAGGATTAGATGGGAGAAGGCAAGGCAACCCCACAGAGCAGAAGCTAGCTTGGGTTAGCAGAGGCTAGACCGTTAAACCAAGCTCAAGATGGGTGAGGGAAGAGAAAACAATTGTACCTGGCAGGAAAGTCCACACCCTGGCCAGCAGAGTGCTCTCAAGAGTTAATCCCTGGCAAGTTACTCCTCGCCTATGGTTCAAAACACTGTGGAGCCCGAATTATTCTCTCCTCATAGTTAATTTGGGCCAACACAAGGAGGGGAGGACACTCCAGCACTTGGAGGCAATAATGCTACAGGACCCCCACAATAAACCATTGCTATGTGCTAAGATAGATTCTGTCTCCAGGGCCTACAACCTCTCCGTGGAGAGTCTGAATGCACGTGGCCTCTAGACCTTCCAGCTGCTCATGAAAGGAACACACTTTCCTGGAGTTTTAACTGAGAGGAGAGATAAGTCACTACAGCAGGCGGGCTGCTGGCTTCCCCCTTCAAGACCAGATACATCCAAAATGCTTCTGTCTTAAATTCCATTTTTTTTCCGGGTAAGTCTTAATTGGAGAGAAGGATTCCTTGATTAAAATAGAACAAAACAAAAAAATGTAACAACTTTGAAAACCAGTGGATTAGAAGACTCCTTTAAGTCTTTTCTGTTCTGGGTATTTGTTAGCAGAGGAGAATTGCGAACCTGAGCAAGCAGAGTTCTAATGGGAAAAAAAAGGCAGAAAGCTTGATAAGATCTTCCAGCAAACGGCCAGGGCCAGCTGCGCCTGCATTCTTTGATTGGCCAGTGACCCCACTGGGTCACAGCTGTAGAAGGACCTGACGTCATTCATTCACATGCAGATGCAATCCAACTGGATTAGTGGCCAGGGCTGGAAAAGTCTCCCTCAGGCTTCAGTCCCGAGAGGATGATGTCCCTTTAGGCTTGTGTTTTCTAATTGCTGTTTTGTACAGGTTTGTAGTATGGGGTTAATATTTTTTTTAAAAAAAAAATGCTTTGAAATGCAAATGTGCTGCCAGTTATAGACTGTGTAGCCTAGCTCTAAATCTAAATCCTACTGTAGGAGAGATTCTCATAAGTATACCTTTGTTACAAAGAGCTCCAGGCAAACTAAAACCAAAACATTAAAAAAAAAAAGTGCGATCCCAGGGCCTATCGCAATTCTCTCTTGGAGAGTTGAAAGTCTTTCCTGAAAGTAGATAATTACCTGCTTACTGCTTCATCTGTTTGTATTGTGTTTTCTTAAAGCAGTGGATGACCATATTACCTGTAGGAGTGAGTACGCAGCTGGGTTAGTGTTTGCATAATTCATTTCCAGCAGACCATCTCAAGGGAAAATTTTCTGAAGAAAACCATACACACACACACACACACACACACACACACACACACACAAAACTTCAGAAATGAATTAGGAAGTAGTCTTAGAAACAGATACATAACAAAGAATCAAAGAAAAATTGATTTATCTACTGTATACTCTTTCCTGATGTTTTCATTATAAGTCTCAGTACAGGACATCAATGATCATAAAGTCCCCTGTCTCAGTGACCATGACCAAATCTTATAAAGGACATCGTTTAATTGGGGTGGCTTCCAGGTCCAGAGGTTCAGTCCATTATCATGAAGGTGGGAGCATGGTGGCATCTAGGCAGGGCTGAGAGTTCTACATCTTCATCTGAAGTATGCTAGTGGAAGACTGACTTCCAGGCCGCTAGGGTGAAGGTCTTAAGCCCATGCCCACAGTGACACACCCACTCCAACAAGGCCACACCTCCAAATAATGCTACTCCCTGAGCCAAGCTTATACAAACCATCACAATCCCCAAAGAGTGATCATACTGTGTCTCTTGCGGCTCTTGATCACGTCTGTGAAAGAGGAATTCTATAGGCAAGCCCTCAAAATTCAGGATCAATGCTTTTAACTCTATTATTTGTATTTCAAGGGGGGGGTCTGACTATGCAGCCCTTGATTGCCTAGAACTCATAGAGATCTGCCTATATTAGCCTCTTGACTATTGGGAGAGTTAGTGGCTTTAAAGAGGACTTTATGTATGGTTCTCTTGAGGACATGGCAGGGATGTGCAGTATAATATGTTGTTCCTTTTAAAAATCTTAATCGGATGTATGATATGGGCACATAGAAGGGATTGGAAACAACATATTACAATTCGGCATTTATCGAAAAGCAGGATAAGCTTCAAAGTAATTCCATTAGTAACTTCGGAGTGTCCACAGCCAAATCTGAGCTCCATTGTGGTACATTTTAAAGACACAGTCCCACGGACGAGAACAGGCTAAAGTGACAGAGCAAATACTTATAAAGATGTCAGACCCTACAAGTCACCTTCAGCCCCAAAAGAAATGCATGGAGTAGGGGGGAGGGGCTAAGCTCTGAATTTACAGAACGGCCACGAGCGTCTTTCACGACTCCTACATCTCCGCGTCAGATGTGAAGTGGAACCCATGACCTTGACTGCAAAGACGAGGGCATCTCATCTATCCCCAGGTGTGAATAGACGCCAGCTCCTTTGACTCATGGGCTAATGGTGGCATGTCACCTAGGGGCATGGGAGGGGCAGTTGGATCATCCAAGGTTTTCCACTCTTCAGGGACTTCAAATGTTTGACCTCTCAGAAGCTAATATTGACATACTAAAGAATTGAGTAGATTACTAATATTCTAATTGTTTATGAAGATCCAGGACAGCATATACACACATCTACCTGGGCCATACGCTCTGTCCCAGAGAACCTTGGAAGAGGCTCAAGTCAGTAGCTGCACTTTGATGGGTAGGAAAGCTACTACTCTGCAACCCCCCTCCCTTCCGTCTCTGGAGAAGGGCAGCCCTTCTCTATAAGCCCAGCAAGCCCACAAGGCTATATTAACAGCACCACAGCCTTTTCTACTTAAGTCTATTTGCTGTAAAAATAAAGCAGCTTGGGGGAAATGATTACAAATCCTAACAAAGGAAGAGAGAACGTGTACAGACTTGGCTCTACGAGGCGGGCATGTTTCTCATTTATACCTCGGCCACTCTTTCTTGTTAAAGCAGGTATCCTCTTGATTCTCTGCCCCTCTCGTCTCTCTCTGTCTCTGTCTCTGTCTCTGTCTCTCTGTGTCTGTTGCTCTCTCTCTCTCTCTTGCACACATGCATCCTTTAAGTGTTGCAGATGGGCCGTTCAGTAAGTACAGGGTTGGAGTCCCTTCTTACCACAGTCTTCTCTGAATCCACGGGAGACACTCTGGCATTCTCTTGGGAGGAAGGGACCCAAAAGGTTAAAATTAAATGGTCTTGGCCTGCAGGGGAGATGCTGTGTTTGCCTCATATGGTCTAGCTGTGGCTCATACGTTCTAGCTGTGGAATATGCATCCTGGACTCCTAAGATGTTGAGTGGGCTGGAAAGGGAAGCGAAGGGGAACTCTAAATGAACATTTTGACTTCAGCAATATGTTTTAAGATTTATTTATGTGACACGATTCAGAAAAATTATACTTATGCCACTAATTGTATGGAAATATTTGTACGGCTTAACAATTCAGTTGATTTGGGTTTAATGGAATACACACCCCTCTATCTTGGGGAACCTGTTTTCTCAGCAGGAGTATAGCTAAAATATGGTACCAAAGGTACTTGCTAGACAATGCTCAAACTTACAACAGAGGCTGCTAAATATAGTGTGTGTGTGTGTGTGTGTGTGTGTGTGTGTGTGCATGTGTGCGATGGTTAAATTTTTTTTCTCAGCATATTCCCAGTTGCCGCAGATAGATACGTGCATATGCAGATACACACTTACCTCCTGGGTTAATTTACCTCATTTAGATCTTGGCTTTCCACCATTTCTTGCTGCCACAGTTGGGTTGGTCCCTTGAACCTGTGTGAGTCCCATTAGCCGCATCCCCGTAGCTTCCGCCCAGCGGGGCCATCTATTATTTTATCAGCCGCATTCAACTTTACAAAAAGATCTGTTTCGACGTAGGCTGATACTCCGTGTACTGATTTCAGACCAAACCCCGCTGCTCTCCCCAGCCTTTTCTTTCCTTATGCCTGAATGCAGAACCCCAGAAAGCAGGAGATGAATGGAAATGCAAGGAGCCTCTCAGCTCCAGCAAATGCAACAATTGCTTCACAAATCTCATTTGTATGGAGGGTGGGAAGAAATAGGGACAGTAGGCCCCTAGTGCGGAAATGTGAATGTATTGTAGCAAATGCCTTTTCTATGACAAGGGAACTGGACTGGGGCTGCTGGGTGTGACAGCATGCCTGTTCAACTACTCCAGTGTCTGCCCCTCTCAGGACCTAGTATGAGTGTGTTGAGAAGTCGAGTTGTTAACTCGTGTTCTAATTTCTTTATGCAGGGATAAGAGGAGTGCACATAGCTCTCCATTCTCCATCTTTGTTTTTCTTTTTCTTTTCATTCTCCATCTTTTACATTTTATGTTTACATCCTGTCAGAGAACAGGATGTGCTTGGCTACATCATGCTTTCTAAATGGTGGGTGGCTTTAAAATGAAATAATGAATTAGTTATTTTTTTTGAGATAGACTATTATGTATCCCCATGCTAGCTTTCAACTCCAATGTAGCTCAAAGATGACCTTAAACTCCCAACCCCTCTACCTCACCTCCCCAGTGTTGGTATTTACAGCTGTGCACAGTCGTACCTCGTTTATGTGGCAGTAGTATATCTCGTCTATGTGGTAGTAATGTTGGAACCGGGGGCTTTGTGCATGCTAGGCACGCACTCTAACAGCTAAGCTATGTCCCTAGCCCTCAAATAATTTAAGCAATCGAATGAAAAATCTCTGTTCACTGCTTCTTAGTTGCCTGACGGTGATTCTTGGCCAGAAGTTGTTATTGAATGTTACAGATCCTTGCTGTTGGAGCGCACAGGCTAGATCTCAGCCATGTGTATTTTTACTGTTTTAAGTCTGCTTTGTCCTCACTATCCTGCAGACAAGCCTAAGATGTAGGTTTCTGGGAAGGGTTCTGGGATGAGAGTGGAGGAAGCTTAGCTGTCTTTCTTTTTCACCTTCTTGTGTGTCCTAGGGTCCCATAGTGGAGGGAAGTGGGTCTTGTCCAGTCCCTTCTTCTAAGCACAAATGTGGCACACTGCCTGCAGGTTTGTTTGGAGTGTAGATATCTGCACTTCTTCATTGTGGCCAATGTAAACCTTACCTACATTTAAAATGAACTAAATATGTCTGCTACCGTAGAATTTGCTATGCCTCGCCCTCAGCAGGTTTCAGTTCAGTCTTGGACCTTTTGTGAAGGACAAACTTATTCTTGGGTCTGATTTTCAGCCCCCCTTCCACTTCCATTTTGTAGCCTTTAATTCATTTGTCATCATTTAAAGCCATTTTTGAATTTTTCATTGATACAAATGTCACATAAGGTAAAAATGTCAAGATCTTAAGCATGCTTGCAATTGAATGTTTTTACATATGTCTAAACACATATAACTATCATGCAGAACAAGAAACAGACATTTCCAGTTTCCTAGTAAATTCTGACATTCAAATCCTCAAAGTTACAGCTGTTCTGGCCTTCATCAGCTCTTCCATTTTGTTTGTTTTTGAGTTTCTGTGGGTAGAGTCATATAGCATGTATTGATTTATATCTAGCTTCTTTTGTCCAATAGAATTCTGAGATTCATCAATTGGTATTGATTAGTTTTGAGCAAATATACCAAGATTTATTGAGTATGCTATGTATCTATCAAATCTAAGGACAATGCTTGAGAAAAAAAAAACTATAGCCAAAAATGGATTTCATTGAAAATTTAAGATAAGATAAGGAAAGAAAAGGGGGCTAGAAAGATGACTCAGTTGTTAAAGTGCTTGTCACACAAGCATGAAGGCCTGAGTTTGGAGAAAGAAAAAAGCTGGGCTTGGGAGTGTGTATGCAGATGCTTGAACTGAACCTTGCAGGCTGAAGAGTTTAGGCAAATTTATGAACTACATGTTCAAGGAGAAACCCTACTGAGATAGATAGATAGATAGATAGATAGATAGATAGATAGATAGATAGATAGAGCCATATGACAAGAATACTTGCTGTGCATAGCAGGGATACCACATCTCAATGGTATGGCTTCCTAAACAAGTTCTGAATAATGGCGCCACTAGTCAACATGTCAATACGCATGCCAGAAATTTCACAGGGCTCTCTGCTCCTTTGATGGTGAGCTTTAGATAACCAAAGGTTGCAGAGAGAGCAAGAGAGACAGTTTTCTCCAGGAAAGAGCCCCCAGAGAAGTTATTCAGTCCTGAGTGGTCATCCCTAAACACATGTACAAATAAATGTGCAACATTAAATTAACTCAGAAGTGTGTGTGTGTGTGTGTGTGTGTGTGTGTGTGTGTGTAGCAATAATATTTATACTAGAGGTCATGAGTTTGAGAGGGAGCTGAGAAAACACAGGAGCTGGAGTGAGGGGCAGAAATGATGTAAATAGAGTTTTCATGTATAAAATTCTCAAAATTTTAAAGAAAAAAATGTGAATAAGTAAAGTGGAAAATATTTGAGGTAGACAACCAACAATGATTTATGGCTTCTACTCACAGATATATATATGTGCACATACTTGCATTCACACACGTATACATGTACCAAACATAAATATACACATCGTATGCATAAACATCTGCTGTATTCAGTGGCAGGCCTAACACAATGAATCTGGACTAGAGGACATGTACTGAAGTATTCTGTAGTGACGTTGCTCAAGCTTTACCGTACACGAGTCACCACAGTGTTTTATCTAACTGTCCATGGCACCATCTCTTGGCAGGGGCCCAGGGCGGTGTAAGAAACCTGGTCAAGGGAGCAAGGCAGAGAATGAGCCAGCAAATAGAGTTCCTTCATGGCTCCTGCCCTGACTTCCTTCAGTGATCGAGTGTGATCTGAAAGGATAAGGCTTTTGTTCTGAGTTGTTTTGGCCAGAGTGTTTTATGTTTGCAACGGGAGCAAAACTAAACATAACTCAGCATGCTGAGGATGTTTGGAGGACAGTAAAGTTGCATCCCTTTTAGCTTTGATATCAGAATCCAGCAAATTTGGTCACCACTGTTCCAGTGTGTTATTTACATTTCCCTAGTCATTTTCTTTTCATCAACACATTTTTTAGACCTTTCTAAGTTATCAAGTTTAAGCTTTGAGTCCTTTTTGGAGTTTCGATAATTTCCATTTCCACTTTTACATGTACAGTATATACTTTCTTATAAGGTTTAGCTCATATATTCTTGATGCATAGTCATGATGCGGTCCTTCTGCTCTTATTTCTCTAGGAAAAATCTTTACCTCACCTTCATTCTTAAAGAGCAGTTTTGTTGGGTATAGTATTTGGATTGGCAGAATTTTTCTTCCTTTTTTTTCTAGCACCCAGGAGCTATCTTCTCATTGCCTTATAGTCTGTGCAATTTCTTCTGAAGAATCTGTTGATAATCTTATATCTCTCTCTGTGTTTTCCTGTATCTCTATGCCTACCTGCCTGCCTGCCTGCCTGCCTACCTGCCTGTCTGTCTTTCTGTCTGTCTTTCTGACTGTCTTCTATCTCCATCCATCCCAAACTCTCTCCACTTTCGGAGTCCCAAAATATATGTATCATTCTAGTGAACAGTGTCCAACAAACCTTTCAGTCCTTCCTTTTCTTTTAAACCCATGTAAAATGGGCTTAATATTTACCAATAGCCTGGCTTTGAATTCCCCGTACCTTTCTCCTCTTTGATCTTGTCTGTTATTGAATACCTCTACTAGGCTTTTCATTTCATTTATTGCATTCTTTGGCTAAATGATTTCTGTTCAACACTTTTAAAGTTTTCTGCCTCATTGCTTAAAATCGTTCACTTTGTCTCTGCATTGTCTTCTTGACCTCAGTGCATTTCTATGAGCGTTTGAATTCTTCATCAGGTAAGTTATTTACTTCTGGCTCATTAGGGTTACTTTCTAGGGATGTATCTTGTACTTTTATGGAACATTCTTGATGGATTCATCATTTTGTGTGTTCTCTGTACTGTGCTTCTGTATTAAACAACCATTTCTCTTAGCCCACATGGGCTGTTTCGTACTAGAAAGATGCCACCTTTGGGTGTGATGAATCTATTAAACATTTGCACAAGTTCCACACGTTTTATTTGTCATTAGTGGCTGGGGTCTTAGGCCTCCAGAGCATGTGTTATCACATTTATGCTCTTATATGTAAGACTGACACTATTCCTCAGGCGCCCTCCAAATGAGGTAGATCATTGACTGTATGGAGTATGTTTTTAACTGTCCTAAGTAAAATCTGGGAACTGGGGTTTTTACACAATCACTTAAATGAGCTCAGGGGTAAAATCATTATGGTCATTGCTAGCTTGGTCCGTCTTCTCCGTTTGTGGAGTTAGACACGCCATGTCATCTAAGTACTCCAAGACAAGCTAGGCCGAAGTTAGATCTCAGGCAGACCTTGGAGGAGTTGGAACATTGGGCGTATAGTAGGTTGTGTTCCCTTTTGTCTTAGTTATTCATTGCTGATAAGACATTATGACCAAAACACCTTATAAAAGGAAGGGCTTATTTTGGTCCTACGGTCCCAACATGACTGGCACACATTGCAACAAACACTGGGCATGGTAGCAGGAACAAGTGAGAGCTCGCATCTTGAGCTGCAAGCAGAGAAAGAATACTCTTTCTTTAAATTCTCAAATTCTGTCCCAAGTGAGGTTTGCTTCAAGCAAGGCCATATCTCCCAAACACAGCTACCAACGGAGGATTCAGCATTAGAAATTCTAGAGACTGCAGGGAAGCACCGCATCCCACTCCCTGGCTCCCATCGTCTTGTGGCCATATCTCAAGTTAAGCTTCAGAAACCCTCAAAGACTTTCAGTCTCAGTACGCTTTGAAAGTCTAAAGCCCAATGTCTCTTCTGAGACTCATAGCAATCTCTTAATTGTAACTCCCTGTAAAATTCAATTACACACATTCAACATATAGTGGAACAGAATGTTTAGTGCCAATCCAAAAGGGAGGAATGAGGATGAAGAAGAGAAAACAATGGACCAAAGAAAAACTGACACCTGGTAGAGCAAATACCATTTTTTTTCCTAGCTTTGTGTCCAACACCAAAGTGCTTAGGTGTCTCTGCCCTTCCACGTCTTTGCCTGTGATGTATGTTTTTCCTCTTGGGTTGATTCTATCCCTGTATACAAGTCTTCTTAGCATATATCTCAGGGTTCTGGCAACTCCAATACCTTGGTGTCTCAAACACAACTTAGGGTTTAATTTGTGAGCTTCACACAACATCTTTGAGGGCCTCCAGCCAGCAAGTCCCTGCCCAATGCCTGGCCTCAGTTGTTGACTTGAACCTCGGAGGAAAATTCCATGACCTATTTATTGTATTCTTCATTATCAGGTCCAGCAAGGCCACAGAAGGGACAATGTGACACTGTTTCTGCCCCTGGAGCAGAGCCAGCAGGGTGTGGGTCTTCTCAAATTCTGATGGCTGATGTAGGCATAAGGCTTATATGTATAATGATGAATATATGTTTCTTTATGTTCCTCCCTCGGGGAATGTACTCCCTGCCAAGGTTAATGACTCCTTAATAATCAGAAACAACATGATTCCAGGAAGTGAGAATGTCTCTGTGTTCCTCTGCAAAATTGTAATGTTATGACCTTCAGGACAGCCCTTAAGGCTGTGGGAAAGAATTCTGAAGACATGAGTTCAAGAATATATAAATCAGCGTAAGAACTGTTCTTTACTGAATTTCTCCACTATGCAAAATATAAGGAAGCAATATGCATTGTATGAGGGGCTTCATGGACCGGGAAGAAGAGAGGCTGTAGCAGTAAATTGTTTAAGAGTTTACTCTGTGTTCCTGGTGGGTACACACAAGTCTCTGCACCCACCCAAGAGCCCTGGATTCATGAATGATGACATGTACATGCACCCCTTATATTTAATATGCCTTAACTGGTTTAATGGCTGAGCACTTCCAAACCTCCCCGTGGTTAGCACACACTCCTCTCCCCTCCAGTATTCCTGAGTTAACACTTTCTAAACCTAGATTTCAATTTTGCTGCCCTGTTTCCTTCTGGGCAGCCCTCTTATGGGGCTGCTTTCTCTTTGTACCCACATTCACCTTCTGCTCCTTCACGGAGCTGTCCTATACCTCTCTCATGACAGAATCCTTTCTTCCTCTCTCCGGGGTTTCTTGACTGTGAATCCTAAAAGTACCACCTCTGTCTCTCTGCCCAGCCATTGGCCATTGGCAACTTTATTTCCAAATCTGAGACAACCGGGGGCAGACTTGCCTTAACCTATGTGAGGGACACTGTAAACAAGTTTTTGGATAACATAATTATCAAGAAAGCACAAGCTTCTACAAGAGGCAGCTGCACTAATGAGCCAGCATTGTCAGAAAGAAATTAAGGAAAGAGATAAAGAGATTTAGCAAGTGGTGATATCATGGCAAGATCTTACCCAGCAAAATTTATTGTTTGTGTTTGCAGTTGAGCAAGGAATAGTTTGGACTTTTAATCTGGAATGAACTACAATCCCTAAATGGAGGGCATGCTCATGATCCAGATCTTGAGGTTGGAAGCTAGAAGCTTTTGATCTGGACCTTGAGGAGCAGTGACCGTGGAAAACTTAGACCCAGGCATGCTGGTACACACCTTTAATCCCAGGAGACAAAGGCAAGCAGATTCTGCGCTCTGGGCCAGCCTGGGACAGACTAAGTTCTAGGTTAAAAAAAAAAATCATAAATTGCTGCCTGGTGGTACATGCCTTTAATGCCAGCATTCAGGACACAGAGACATACAGATCTGAATTCAAGGTCTGTTTAACAGAGTAGGTTTCAGGACAGTCAAGCTTAGACAGTGAAGGAGCTGGGAAACAGAAAGCTGGTGATGATGTAATAGAACAATGGGAACATATTCCAATTCTAACAAGTAGCATACTTGGCGGCTTTGGCCACGCAGCTCCTTCTTTAGAGTCAAGAGCCCAAGGTCATAGAATGCTGATCTGTGGGATAATCAAAAGGGAACCTGGAATAAATGATTGAGTTGATACGCAGTTCCTAAGGAATTCCTAAGGAAGTAGCTTATGCAAAATAAAAGACTGGGCTTCGGTCTACAAGGGAGAGTGATCTCAAGCAGAGACCTAGAGCAGAACATAGAGCGGTCAGCTTGCATCTATCACTGATTTTGAGTCCCTCATACACCAGCACTCCCAAACAACCCTTCCTCAGGACCCCTGACCAAAGTCCTTGACACTTCATGACTCTAAACACCATGTGGAAGACGCTGCTAGATGTCCACTTGGGATGAACCCTGACCCCTCGCAATTACATCTGCAGTAACTTTGATTTTTTTTTGTTTCTTTCTCAAGAGTAGGAAATTTATTACGCTTTTTTCTTTCACAAATTGGAAGCTTAGCTGGGTGAGGTCTTGACTGAGGGTACCCTTCCTTTATTCCACTGCATGTGAGACCTCATTTTAACATCTGTTTTAGCAGTAGACTCGGCTGTAATATCAAGTTTCTGGGTGCTCTCTTTCCTTCAACCTGTATATGTAGTAGTCTTTTTCGGTCCTACTAGCTCTCTTGTATTGTAGACTTACATAATGCTGATCGCTATGATCAATAAAAACTATGTGACAGAGTCAATATGAGGCCGTCTTGGAATCTCCTCTGCCCATTACATTTCTTTATTTCTTTATTTAGGTTTATTTCAATTTATGCCAATGAATGTTTAATTGCATACATGTACGTGTAGCATGTATATTCTTTTTTTTTTTTTTTTTTTGGTTTTTCGAGACAGGGTTTCTCTATGTAGTCCTGGCTGTCCTGCAACTCACTCTGTAGACCAGGCTGGCCTCGAACTCAGAAATCCGCCTGCCTCTGCCTCCCAAAGCATGTATATTCTTATTGGAGCCCCTAGGACTGGAGTTACATATGGTTGTTAATCACCATGCTGGGAATCAAACCAAAGACCTCTGCAAGAGCAATAAATATTTTTTTCCCAATGAACCATCTCTTTAGCTTAGTCTATTACTTTTTTTTTTTTTTGAAAAGGGGTCTCTTTACCCAGGCCTGGTTCTTCTGGAACTCACTATGTAGACCAATGATAATCCTGAGATTTGCTGGAGAAAAACTAAGTCCAAATTTGAAACAAGCTTTATTAAATGTTACATACTGACTAAAAGATGGACTTTAGGTGCCGGGCGTTGGTGGCACACGCCTTTAATCCCAGCACTTGGGAGGCAGAGGCAGGCGGATTTCTGAGTTCGAGGCCAGCCTGGTCTTCAGAGTGAGCTCCAGGACAGCCAGGACTACACAGAGAAACCCTGTCTTAAAAAACCAAAAAAAAAAAAAAAAAAAAAAAAAAAAAAGATGGACGTTAGTCAGGACCACTCCTCTGAAATTTTCCAGATGAGCAGCCCTGAGACACATGTTGTAGGACTCTATATGGATAAAACTTATAGGTCATTATACTTTTCCCACGAGGCTTTGTATTCTAAGAACTACAACTTCCAGCATCCCAGGAGGTTCCCTGGTCCTTGAGGAGATGTAACTTATAGCTACAACTCCCAGCATTTTAGTAAGTTACTTGGTCCTTGGGCAGGGGAGGTTTATAGGTTAATTTTGGATATTACATAAAATTGGTCTTAAACTCACAGAGATCTGCCTGCTTTCGCCCTGAATGCTAGAAGTAAATGTGTGCACCATCATGCCTACCTAGTTCTATTAATTTTGAATTTTGCCTCAGGTAAATTCCTAGGTCAAGGACAGAAAACTTTGACAGTTTTTCCCCCTTTTGGTCAAAATATCACAGAAACAGTCTCTTGCCCAGTTGTTAACATTGTTCCCCTGTGAAATTGCTTGCTCTGGGCTTTCAGTCTGCGTGGCTTTCAACACTACTGTGTTCCAAGTTCCATATATGAGGGGGTGCAGTGAAGAAACGGCTGGCACGTCCATTCCAAGATACGGTTAAGGTTTTTATTGTAGAAAGGAGATAGAGAAAAACAATCAGAGGCATATTAAAAGAGTCCAGGGCAAACAAGAGAAGGAAGGAGATTGAAATTAAACATGGCCAGGTCCATCTGCGAGAGAAGGAAGATAGCCAGAGATAGAGAAGAGGAAGAGTATACTGAGGGTGAGGACAGCTTGGAGAAAAACCTTGGCATTAGAAGGAGAGCACCTGGTGTCTGAGAGGAGTGAAGTCTGGAGAGATGAAGGCCAGGATGCTAGGCTAGACTTTATAATGCTGAACGGGCACGTTTGATATGGAGGGAGTCTGGAAGTCAGTATCTGCTTTGATGTGCAACCACAGGCATATGTCTGTGAGGATATTTGTCCCTTCTGCCAGAGGTAAGAAAAATGACTTTTTATGGCAAATTGAAACTGGCTTCACAAGTTCCGAAGGACTGCTGGCCTAAGCGACAGAAATCTTAGTGGGTAGCTCATTTCTGGATACATGAACTGCCTTTTGGAGTTTGGGGAATTGGAGTTTCCTTTGGACCTGACAACAGGATGGCTCATTAAGCCCTAGTTATATAGTGTTCAAATGCTTTTATTTCAAAGTCTTCCACATTCCTCCAAAGAACAAGAAGGTGACTAGAGAAGGAAGAGTTGTTCATGGGCTTACAGACAAGAGTCCATCCCCATCATGGACGGGAAAAATGGCAGGAAGCAGGTAGGGCAGAAGGAACACTGGAGAGCTCACCCCCTGAATGGCAAACATCAATCAAAGCAAGTAAACTGAAAAGGATGCCAAGTCTTTAAGCTCTGAAAGCAGTGACCTCCAGTGACACATTTGCTCTAACAAGAACACGCCTCCTAAGCCTCCTAAATAGGATTGCCAACTGGAGACCAACTAAATGTATGTGGGACATTTCATTCAAGCCACCACACCTTTCCACGAAGAACCTGGAAGCTGGGAGGCTTTTTTTTTAAACTAGTCACAAGGTAATGTGCTCTGGTAGGGATTCTGTCATGAAGGTACTTCAGATTTCCCTGTTGCTTTTGATGTAGTTTAGTTTCTCACAAAGGATCTTTCCATGAATCACTGGTCACACTTTGCATAAGAGGGAGGGCAATGAGCATCCATGGTTTGATATCTTGCTTATTAGTCTGACCATAAACCCATTTATGTTGGACAGTTGACTGATAAAAAGTTAAATAGAACCTAATTGGTTCAAAAAGATTGGCTGTTTCAGACAAAAAGGGAATTTATCTTTCTGAACTATGGAGAATACAGGTTTTATTATTATTATTATTATTATTATTATTATTATTATTATTATTATTATAGGATGTATCTATCTGGGATGCATGAGATAAAACTGATGTTGAGATGTTGAGGAACACAAACCAAAGAGAAGGAAAAAGCTGGCTTAAGATGCACCATTGTTTAGAGTGTCTTAAGCCGTTTCTACCTTGAGTGTTCTAGACATATGAGGTCATCAGTCAGAGTAAGGAGGTATCAGAGAGGTTTGTGTAGTGAGGAATGTATTTACTAATACATGGAGTCAGCATCCAGGGATACAGACTTATTTAGCTAGAGATAATGGTTGAAAATGTAGACAAATTTGTAGGAAAGGCATGGGACATGAAGCTGGAAACATCTGATGCTAGTACCTCTACTGAATAATTGCCATGTCTTATACAAGTCACATAAGCTCTTTTTGCATCAGCTAGTATGTAAACAGTTAAGTTCTATTATTTACGAGAAAAGGCTTCAGTTACATGGAGATGAGAACTCCATTGATCCCTAGTCATAAAAATGGTACTGACTAGATGTAGTTATTAGAGGAAAGACTTTTTTAGAGCCACTCCTCTTATCTTTGAGTTTCATAGTGGAACTTTGCAGAATAGCTAACTAGAATTGTTTTCTACATTCCTCAGATTCAAGACTTTCTCTCAGCCCACTACAGTCAGCCACCAGTTAGATCTCATCTCAAGGTCATCCATGACTTCCCCAATGCCAAATGCAATTGGCGTCTCTGGGTTCCCATGAGTTTCTTCCAATGGTACCAGACTTACCAACAATTCTTTTGTTCCTTTGTAAGACTTTTTTTTCCTTGCTTTTGAAAAACCTTTCCTAGAACTCCCACTGCCTTTGTTTATTGCCCCTTTGATGGTTTTCCTTTCTAAGGTTATGAATGTAGGGCTATCCCAAAACATAGTGGTATCCATCTTTTTTTCCTTCTACCACCTCCCTGTGGGACAGTTCAGATCCAGGCCTTCACTTGCCCTTGCTGATTTTGCTGCTGAGGCTGAGTCATTAGCCCTCCTCTGCAGGTGCTCTGCAGTGTCCTGATTGACCTTTCCATCTAGTTGGCTGTAGCATCTTAAAATAAGTTTCACAGCGAGCCATCCTTCTTTTATACATAATAGCCACTGAATTCATGTCTGTGGTACAACTCTGGTCATTCTCCTCCTCACCAGCCACACCTTGATCCATTTTTTTCCACACAGCAGCTAGAGGGGTGACCTTCATACCTTAGGATTCAGCACACATTGCTTCAGTGTTAGCATATTCCAGTGGCTTCCTCCAGCTCTGAGGATAAAGCCCAAATTTGCCATCAACAAGACTGGTTTCCCATCTAGTGTTCCTTAAGCTTCAAATATTTCTTCCTACCTGTGCCTACCTTGCAGTGCTTGTGATACTTCTCATATGGGCTTAGCTCAGGGCCATTGTATTTGTTCCTCATATGGAAACATAGTTCTAGTACTGACTTTCTCTCATTTAATTTATTTAATCTCCAACTAGAATGTTATGCTTCCGAGAGGCTTTCCCTAAAAGTCCCAATAGTGCTGCCCCATTATGTCCTTCCGATTTCTCACAGTACTTGCTACTCACTGGGTCGTCTTATTGTTCACCTAGCTCCCTCTCTAGATGTGAGCTGTAGATGAGCAGGAGCACAAACTGTCCTAGTAATCACTCTGCTCCCTTCAAGGAGAACAGGACTTGGTACCTGAGGCGTTCTCAAAGGCTGTTTTTCTTCTAAAGAATAACGAGCTAATGGATAATGGTAGTAGTCGTTATAATTAACCAACACATCATCTGAACTTTGGTTGTGACCTTTCGGTTACATTGCCTGGCGTTGTAACATTCATGTACAGATAAACTAAATAATTTTTTTTGTCCTTTCATCCTACATGCCGAAGGGAGAAGGACCGCATTTTTGAAGTCTTTGTAGGAGAAGAGAGTTGAGGAACATTAGTGAAATTGTCTAATAGGCTGAACTAACCATCTGCGAATTTTTGCCTTTTGTTCTCAATCAAATGTTAGGAATTGAACTACACGTGTTTCCATCCCAAACACTACAAACCATTCAGACAAAATGTTCTCTATTATCCTGGGTCCAGATGCGAGAGGTCCATGGTAGTCAGTGCTCTGTAATTAAATGAGATTTCAGGCCGAGCTTCTAATCCCCTGAGACACAGAATGCGCAGCTGTACTAATAACTCGGCTGATTATATGGAAGGCCAGCCGAGTCCCTAGTCCTTTATGTACATGCACACATACACATGCGCACATGCGTTCCCGTTTATGTTTTTAAAGCCAACAACAATTGCAACACACGGTTCTCATTCTATCTTTAAATATGGGAAATAATATTAGATTAAGTTAATGTAATCACTAACATCATGTTCTGTAAATTGAAAACTAATGCGGCTTTGTCCCCCCAGCCTGCTGGAGAAACCAGGATTTGCAGAACACCCAGATCTATACTTTTCAATGATAAAAATGTATGTAGGCCACTTAGAACAAGGTGTATGAGTTATGATTTTATTGTGTTTGATTTATAGGCTTCCTCAGTCCTTATTAGATTTAAGATTTTACGACTGGGGAAAGGCCTTAAAGAAAACATATTCTATGGTTAAAGATGCATCCCACATGTGCTGGCTTGGCAATTTAAAAGGCAGGAACACTCCTCCGTGGGCCTCCATGGCACAGCCAAAGGCTCTAATCACAGGGCTGAGGTTAGTAGGGCCAGAGTAGAAGGTACCAGCATTCGAAATACATGCTGAGAACAATGTTAAGTTTTTTGAAGTCTGATGTTAATGTCAAAATCCACTCCAGGACAAAAATCCCGTACAGAAAAGCTTTGAAGCATTATTCAAAAGTTTGTCTTTTACCTATTTTTTTTTGTTTTAATTTGAAGTACCGAGGATTCAAACTAGGGCCTTACACATATTGGATACCCCTAGCTTGTGTCATGGCAAGGTCTTCCCTGAGAATATACTCAGAGGAGCAATGCTTAAACCTACCAAGAGCTGCTCAGAACCTTATAGACGTGCAGTTAGAGAAGGATGGTGCAGAGGCAGACACTCTCAGCCTAGAATTTGAAGTCACATTCCTGCAAAGAACGTTGTCTGTAGGACTGTGGTCACCCTCAAGCGTCCATGTTCTAGCTCTGGCACCACTGAAGGATGGAAATACTCCTTCAGCTTCTTCAGGCATCTCCCAGGAGTCTTCACCCTAGTCTAGGCACTGTCTACTTGGGTGGTGTTTCTGGGGCCCCTAAGGGATTCTTTACGCACACTTCCGCATTTTTGTGTCTGTTCTATCATTGATTATGTTCTGTTCTACCTTCTATACTACACAACCAGGGACCGGCAGCTTCATTCTCTATTTTTTTTTGTCTTCTCTCTCATCTTAAGTTGTCTTTGGTCCTTCCTTCTTCCCCACCCACTTTACCCGAGTCGCCAGACCTTGTTGAGTCTCTCTTCAGTATCTCTCAAAACTGTTGTTTCTTTATATTCCAACAGTCTTCTATGAGTCCAGGTCAAGTCCAGGCCTTGCTAATTGAATTATTTTCCCGTCTCAAGTCTTGTCCCATTGTCTCCTACCTTATCTGGTCCTTACTTTTCGACCAGAGTTTTTACAATGCTGATAGCCACATTCCCCGCCCAACCCTTCAGCACCTTCTCCTTTCTGAGCCCCTTAGCATGAATCGCTTTGTTCTGTGAGCATCTTCCCCCTTCTATCCATACTCGCCCCAGGCTTTACACACCAGCCATCATTCCTGCTACATTCTTCATGGAAGAAAGCTCTCCTGGGTCTTTGTCTATGCTTTCTACTACTCTGCCTGAACCTTCTACGTGTTAATTCCCTCTGATACTGTGCTCATCTTAGATACCATTTTGGCCTGCATCTCTTCCTCTCTCCACCTCATCTTGCTCTTCTCTCCTTTCAAATTTTATCTTTTCTTCATACAATCCTTAGCCATTGTTATAAATAATCCCCTCCCTACAGTTTTCTTTCCATTCTGAGATAGAAACTACTCAAGAATGAAGACTATTCTTATCTCCTCTCTTTTATATCATTATTACCTAGTTCCATTCCTGATATAGCAAAGGTCACTTAGCAGTTACTGGATAAGTCTTTATGTGGCTTGTGGTATATGTCTTGCATACCTCTTGACTCAGTGCCTTGCACACAGGAGATGTCCAGCACCTTTTTTGATGAGTCTGACTCAACTGACATACTGTCCAAATTGTTGAATAGAAAGCCAAGGTCTTCTGTGTGAGAATAATGGCGTTGGCTGGTTTAAGAACTACTAGGCGGTTTATTCACTGAAAATATATTTGACTGGCTGGTTGGTGACATTTGACCATGAAGATGTTAGAGTAAACTGATCGCATGATGGTTGCTATTGCCATTTCTCAGGCACTGATGTAGAACCTTTAAGAGGCAACTTCATCTATTGCCACAAAATTGTCTGCTAATGAGTTTCCCAAGAATGAAAGTGACCATATGATAATTATATTAATAGCAACTGTTAACGTGCCACTTACATTCTTTACAATGCCTAGTCATTTACTCCTCATAGTGGGGCTATGAAGAAGCTACTGTTTCCAGTTATCCTATGTGGTAGCTAAGAAAAACAGAGGTTAAATAATGCTTAAAAGTCACACAACTGGAAGAGTTTGGCAGAGACATAATTGGAACCTCTCTGGACTTTTCTTTGGATTCTACTCATTTCACTGAGACTCTGCTGTGGAGATGGTGAGTTTCCAAGCTACGCCAGAGCCTCGGAAGCCTTGTGAGGGCAGCGTGTGTAGTGCTACAGAAACAAGGTCAGCCTCCTGTCATACCTGCTGGACTTGATTTTAATAAAGCACTGTGAGCAAGGCATGGGAGAAATGGGAGCAATTTGGAAATAAATTACTTCCATTATGCTGCAGGATCTCCTATGTACTGTGGCATTTAGGAATTATTCACAGATGTATGTTTACAGTTAAAAAATCAACTATACTGTGCTCAATTATATGAGGGGAAAACTCTAGTAAACAGTTTATAATTGGATTGAAATTAAGATAAATTTAGGATAATGAAGGAAAATGTCTTAACAGCAAGATTTATAGACTGTGCGCAAAACTCCCATTGGAGTGAAAGAAACCCAGTATTTTGAGATGCAAAATTTACATGCGCATGAGGAAAATAGATTATGTGTTCAATCAATTTCCATGTAGTCATGAAATTCTTTTGAAATCACTTAGGGTATAGGCGTGGGTTACTCACGAGGCAGATATGAATGTTTGCTCTTATAATATCCTAAGCTAGTTGCTAAGAGAGATTTTAAATTCTATGAAATGTAGTTAAAGGCTTCAGGAACTTCGAGTGTACTTGACTATAGGTCAGATCTGTTCAGAGAATCTTAGGGGTGGGCATACTATGTTCATAAACTGAGAGAACTGGTTACAACATGTTCTGGAAAAAATAGTACACGTAGTAAAGGAAGCACATAGATTTTTCAAAGAAGAGAGGCATGGATTGTTTTTCTTTTTCTCTAATCCTAGGTCTTAAATGTAATCACACATTTATGGAACATAATATATAAATCCTTACATTAGATTGTTTTAAATAGTATCAAGATGGAGTAGGTATTTCCGTCTTTCTGTAGATTTTTTCCATTATAATATATTCTGATTATGAATTCCCCTCCTCTGTCCCCCCATTTCCTCCTCACTTTCTCTCCCATCTGTATCTATACCCTTTCTTTCTCTCTCTCATTAGAAAACAAAGAGGCATCTAAAACTAATAATAAGGGGCTGGAGAGATGGCTCAGTGGTTAAGAGCATTGACTGCTCTTCCAGAGGTCCTGAGTTCAATTCTCAGCAAGCACGTGATGGTTCAGAGCCATGTGTAACAGGTTCTGATGCCCTCTGGTGTGTCTGAAGACAGTGACAGTGTACTCACATACATAAAATAAATGCATAAATCTTTAAAACATAATAAAATAGGATAAGGTCATTTGAAAATACTAATTTAATATTTAAGGTAAAACACTATTTGAAAATATTAACAAGAGGGAATCGATATTTTTTTTTAAACACTATATCTTTGAAATCACATAAATGATTTGGAACAGATCTTGCAATAGTCTCAGCTCCTGTTTCTTAGTATGGTCTATGAAATACCAGGTGTAAAAAATAATTCTTGGGGGTTTTATATGCCCTCTTTGTTTCCAAAGAACTGCAGGTTATGTCTATGCTTGCTCTAGCCTGTTTTAGCTCCCGAGTAGATATATAAAAATGTGTATCAATTTTTATTAACAAGCTTCAAGCACTAATAGCTGGGCAGATTCTGACCCTCCAGGCTGCTTACGCTGCCAAGTGGCCCTCTACCTGCATCTCAGTCTTGCTCTGGTTTGCTCTGGTCCATGTGTGCCATCATGGCTGCCTTCCCAATCTCAATCTCACGGCAAATCCTCTTGGTGTTTCCCTGGGTTTCTCTCTGCCTTCTTCCTCCCCTCTCTCCTTCTCCTTGATCTCTCTAGGACTCCATATATCTTCTGCCCAGCTAATTGGCTGATCAGCTCTTTTCTTGATTAATCAGAAGTGATGGAAAACAATCTTTACATAACACTGAGGCCAGAGATGCTTGACCATGCCATTGTCCAGACTATAAACCCATGTCTGAGCATAGAAATCAGCATGTAAATACACAGTACACAAAACCATCCGCCAACAACCAGGATCAGCAGCCTTTAAATCAAGGTGCCACTCTTTCTGTATGATAACTTCTATCTGTAACCTTATTCCCTAGTTATGGATACAGTATTGGTAATAATAAGTGAGGATGTCACATAATAAGATGTGTATATGGCTAATATATGATTTTTCTAAAACCTGTTGCATCATTCTTTGTGTCAACAAGACCCCAGGCCAATCTGGACATTTTGGAGCACAGGATCTAATAATAAATCAAAGGAACAGGTGACTTTGTGTCTTTACAAGCTGGTACTGTGGTATCCACAAACCTTTTTAGCATGTTCTTTTCTTCCCCAGAATATCTTCTCCTGATAAATTGGTTTTCTTGCCATCTGACAAAAATGTAAGCTTTTCTGTCTCTACTGATTTTTATGAGACATATTCTTTTAATTTTTTCCTTTTATTTATTTTTGTTTTATGTGTAGGAGTATTTTGCCTGTATATAGGTATGTGCAGGATGTAGATCCCTACTGCTTTGGGAACGAGGAGAAAGCATTGTATTTCCTGGAACTGGAGTCTTGAACTGACATGTAGGTGCTGGGAACTAAATTCAGGTTTTTATGTGTGCTTGTGACCACCTAACAACTTCTCCAACCCAAGAGCTGCTCTTTACTTGATTGTCTTTCACTTCCTAGTTGCATAAGCCACACAGAACTGCCCGCACTTACAGATTGTGTGTGTTGAGTTCTTTCATGGCTTCTGTTTCTTTGAGTCATCAGATGAATCCCTTGGATTCCACAAGCTTCTCTGTCCTCTTCCCATTCTATTTCCAACCTTGCTTTCTTTATTCTCTTTGTACTTGATATAGTTCCAGATTCTATCTACAATTTGATTGTAATGCAACTGTCCCAGGTCTCTTGTAGATACTCTTATAGCAATGGCTGGTTTTTGTGTATCAACTTGACACAAGCTAGAGTCATTGAAAGGAGGCTCCTCAGCTAAGGAAATATCTCCATGATATCTAACTATAAGACATTTTATCAATTAGTGATCAATAGGGTAGGGCCATCCCTGGGCTGGTGATCCTGGATTTTATGAGAAAGCAGGTTGACTAAGCCATGTGATGCAAACCAGTAGTAAGCAGCACCCCTTGATGGCCTCTGCCTCAGATCCTGCCTCCAGGTTCCTGCTCTGTTTGAGTTTCTGTCCTGAATTTTGTTGGTAATGAACAGCAATGTGGAAGTAGAAGCTTCCATTGTAAGGAAATAAATACCTTTCCTCTCCAGTTTGATTTTTGGTAATGGTGTTTCGTTGCCACACTAGAAACCATATAACTATGTCAAGAGAATAAATGTTTTAACACCTCTTGTCATCTATGTGCTTGCAAAACAATTGTTGAATGGATGCTATATTGCAATATCGTGTCATATTGTTTATTTAATCTACACTACATAGGGAAGTAAATGCTAAGAAGAGAATGAAACAAGTCTTAGATTGTTGTCTATAAGGCATACAAAAGATTTATGCATGAGCACACAAACATGCGCAGAAGGGGTAGGGGACAAGGAGAGAGATCACGTATTGACATGATTTCTGCAGAAAATGAGTCTGTTCAGTGTCAGATGGTCTCTTTGCTGGGTACCACTCACATGGTTATGAAATATGATCAGGGGAAGCACAATGTAAGTTTTAAGGTATCTTTCTAGTCTCTGAGGGAATCCATGACAGTGGTATTGTTATCTTATGTCAAGGTCAAACTCTGCAATATAATTCCTTTGTTATTTGCTTCTTCTCCATATATGCAAGTACTATTGATAATGTTTGAAGACTCATTTGCGATGTGGTTTCTTTGAGTGTGAAGGAGTCTTTTCCTTAGCTTTTGGTGGACTCAACTTGGGGAGCAGACACCAGAAGATCATATCGCCAAAGCAATCCAAGCCACTGGCTTCCAAGTTTGTTTTCTCAAGCTCAGGAAGAAGGAAATGCAGTCATGGTATAAGCAGAGTGAATATAGCTTTGTAAAAGGACAGTGAGAGAGAAATGCTGAGAGTTGGAGGGGACTACCAAGAAGGAAGACTTCCATGTTGCACTGTTCAGTTGACTTTCATGGACCTTAAGTGGGAATTGGATGGAGAATGAGGTAGTCTTTACTGCAACTAGTCATTTTGGGGAGCATCCTAGGCGGAGCCAATAAAGATGTACTCCACGCAGGATCCTTCATCCCAACCAAAGGGTTTACTCATTCATTCAGCGGAGATGTTATGTGTGCCACAGGACTAGATTATGATCCATTACAGGCCCTGCCCTTACTGCCTAGAGGAGGCTTCACTCCCATCTCTGTAAAAGCAAGTATTTATGCATTGTTACAGATTTTTATTGAAGAGTTCTCAATTTAGGGCCACATAGACTGACAGGTAAAATTAATTCTACCAAGTCTTATTGGGAATTTCTGCTTGATTCTTTTCAATTGCTACAAGTATTTGTTGATTTTTATAGGCTAATTGTAATCTAGGGGAATAGAATTTTAAAAAAAGATAAAACTTGCAGGAGAAAGAAGTTTAAGGAGGTAGACACTAGATTCAATATGATATTGAATTTTTTTGGCCAGAATTATTTTTAAGTTAATGAATCTTTGAACAACAAGTAAGAGAACAAAATCATTAGAAAATATGTGTTTGCATATAAGCATTTTTTGCATGTTGTCTTAGTCAGGGTTTTTATTCCTTCACAAACATCATGACCAAGAAGCAAGTTGGGGAGGAAAGAGTTTATTCAGCTTACACTGTTGAAACATTGCTGTTGATCACCAAAGGAAGTCAGGACTGGAACTCAAGCAGGTCAGGAAGCAGGAGCTGATGCAGAGGCCATAGAAGGATGTTTCTTACTGGCTTGCTTCCCCTGGCTTGCTCAGCCTGCTCTCTTATAGAACCCAAGAATACCAGCCCAGAGATGGTACCATCCACAATGGGCCCTCCCCCCTTGATCACTAATTGAGAAAAATGCCCCACATCTGGATTCCATGGAGGCACTTCCCCAACTGAAGTTCCTTTCTCTGTGATAACTCCAGCGTGTGTCAGGTTGACACACAAAGCCAGCCAGTACACATGTGAACTGTGGAAAGTGGACAAAATAATAATAAGCTGCTAAACAAAAAGCAAAGGAATGAGTGACATCATGTACTTCATTTTGTTTGATGACAAAATGATGGATGTAAGCTATAACAATGACTGAAAATAATATATGCAAGTTGAAAGAAAGATAATGTTAAATGCACAATTGAACTAGGAACTTAGAGGGAAGCAGGCATTGAGAGGGGGAAGAATCATTGGAGTAGGTGGTTTTCCTATATGTCTATAGTTAATTTTTCCAACAGCTCTAATGAGAGATGAATTACAAAGTCAAAGGCACACCTACTGCAAGAGGTAGGAGTAGACATCATCTGTAGGGCCTAAACACCAAATCAATGGGGAAACCTTAGAAGAGAAAGGTGGAGAAACTTGCTATCTATGGACCTGTTATCTATTACAGTTGAGGAGAAAAGAGGTTTCTTCTAAACGTTTGCATTCCAGATGCCTGCCCTCAGGTGGATTGGGAAATGTTACCTGGACTATTTAAGATGAGAATTTACTTCAAAATGTGGGTGTGACAGTGGCCAATATGAACTGCTTTAACCAACTCCTTTGAGTTGCATGCTGACCTCTACCTGTGCAATGTGCCCCAGGCTACTCTATCACCCCATCGAGCTAAATAAAAGCAAAACAAGACGAGACATCCAGTTGGCATGAATATCCCGTAAATAAGCCCCTAATTAGAACAAATCAGGGAAAATACTTCAGTCAATCTTAATGAATCTCAGATGTAGGACAGGGTAATCAATACATGTGTATGTGAATTTCCTAAGGAGGTACAATTGTTTTCTCACCCCAGGTAGGGCACTAACAACACATCAAAGTAATGATTTGATAAGAGTCTGTCTTGGAAAAGCAATGAGTTTATTGGGCTTATGTGTAGATTGAGGGTGACTTAAAGGCAGCTATACCATGGAGAGCCCACTCCACTGTGGATTACAACGCACAAAACCGGCATCTCCGGAGCTTCCTGCACAGCTGGCCGGTTCAAGCATCTCCTCTCTCCAGCAGTGGTGTAGCTCAGGGAGGCCCTTTGTGAATCTTGTTATCTAAAGCTCTCTGGGACTGTTTTGTTCACTTTCTGAATCTTAGGACTAGCGTGGTATATATACATGATGGAATACTTATAGTCATAAAGAATGAAGTTAGTCATTTACAGGACAACCTGTAGAATGGGGGCTAGCCATATTAAGCTAATTAGGTCACTCTCAGAAAGACAGTATCACATGCTGCATTTGCAAAGATGAAGGACTTAGAACGAGTCAAGCCAAGTGGTGCACGCCTTTTATTCCAGCACTCAGGATGCAGAGGCAGGCAGATCTTAGGAGTTTGAAGAGATACGGGTCTCCATGGCAGGTTCCAGGCTGGCCAAGGTTAGGTATTGTGAGAGTCAATCTCAAACAAACAAAAACCCAGACAATAACAAAATCTTTAGGACAAGTCCATGTGTGGATGCATGCTTGTAATTCTTGTACTGGAAAAGCTGAGGCAGGAGAATTTTGATTTTTCAAGCCAGTGAAACAGTGAAGCAAAAATCCATGAAACAGCCTTCGGATGGGTATACTCAGGAGGTGGAGGGAGTTAGCATTTTCTGCTGATTGGAACAGAGAAGATGTCATTGTCCAGAGAACGGGTTTGTAGATATCTATTCCCTCTCTCTGTGTTCTTCTCAAATACTTTCAGTAGCGTGGGCCTCTGTGCCAAGGACCACTGCTTCAGAAGGATTAGATTAAGCAGTAATACAAGGAAGAGAATTGGGCCAGACCACACTTCTGTATGAAAATCTACCATCTTACATTAGTGCGCTCAGTAGGCTGGGAGGGGCCTTAGGGAGTTATCCAACCCAATTCAGTTGTTGCACACTGTTTCTTCCAGAAGAGACACAGCACAGGTTCAGCTGCCTCTGAAGAAGCCCAAGGCTTGGTAACATTGTGATCGTTCATGGTTTTAATCCTCTGGCCCAAAGCTTGTTGTTATATATAAGTGTTTGGTGAAAGGACAACAAAGGATAATGTTGACAATTGTGGCTGGAGTACCTGGACAGTCTGTGAACTCACGCACATGGCATGAGTAGAGTATGCCAGGCTATCTCAACTGTGTGGTAGGTACGAGGGAATATGACTCTCCAGTACAGAAACAGCATTTCTCTGCTTAATATTGGTTATACAAGTCAAGTTTTGTCTGGGTTTCTCATATGAGAATCCAGTGAAGGTGCACTGCTTCTTGACTAACGTCAGGATCCCTGATTTCTTGCAGGGAATACAGACCCTAGGAGCTTGGTTAAAGGAGATACAACCCCAGGCTCAGTCTCATCTTCAGCAGTGAGCCTGTTGCCCAGATCAGCACAAAGGAACGAGGATGAGGCTAGCAGAGAGTCCCAGGTTCCTGGATCTCAGGCCTCTCCTGCTTGGTTCCCCTCATCACATGGTCCTCACAGCATCCTTCCCTTCTTGCCTCTCCATTTGAGTCCCATGGTCAGAGATTCTCTGTCTCAAACCCAAGCCAAACCTGAGCTGCCGAAGTCCCTGTTATTATGTCATCCAGGGATCCCAGGGAGAGCTGAGCCTGGTGTTTTGAGGGATGGCTGGCCAGCTTGGCTCCTGCTGGTCCTGGCAGCTGCTGTGGCCAGAGATTGCAGTGTGATGCAAAGGGAGCCATTTGACAGTGTTTGCACCTTATCATTTCCAAAGAATCGCGAGACAATCAGTGCTCTCAGCTGTCTGTCAAGTTCATGTGTTCTTTACTGTAAACATATCCAAGTCCCGAGCCCAGGAAACCCACCACAAATGATGTCACTTGTGGAGCACAACTTCCCCATCTCTGTACCTTTCTGCTACTCTTCCTTACCCTGTCAGTTTGGGGACATCACCGGCCCCAAGGAACCCAGCTCTTTAAAACACTTTATACTATTGCTTGGGAGCTACTGGGCAGCCTGTTTGGTGAGTTCAGCGTTTGATGGTGAATAAGCCACTTCCTGTGGGCTCTTGCTTTCCTGTCCTGCTCTAAGGTCAAAAGCACTATCTTTTGCCGACAGTCCATCTTGCCTTATATCTGTATTTTGTCTGGATGGACATTCCGTGAACAAACAGACCGGAGCGGATTAAGAAGGGTCGGTTTTCTTCATTACAAATTGTTACATAAAATACACTGTGTGTCTGGGAGTGTAGTTTGGTGGGAGAGTGCTTTCATAGCATAAGGATGGTCCAGGGTTTTACTTCTGTACTACAAAAAGGTACAGGATATAATAATAATAATAATAATAATAATGATAATGATAATGATAATGATGATGATGATATATGTAGGTAAGATATATAGTGAAAAGTATATAATATGATAAAACAAATGTATATAATCTTATTTTCCTGCTCTGATAATGATACCCTTATAATAAGAGGAGCAAATAATTACATGCAAAGCTATGGTTTCTTTAGGCCTTCAATTTTGATAAAAGACCCAGTTTCAGGGAGAAAAAAGAAATGTAATAGAGGAAATTCTACTCTGGCCTCCCTGTGCACATGTACAAATATACAGAATGGGGGTGTGGGGAAGAGAGAGAAGTAAAGAGAGAAGAGAGGGAGAATTAGTATCTAGGTACAGATACGATACAATACAATACAATATAATACAATGTAACGTAACATAATGTAACATAACATAACATAACATAACATAACATAACATAACATAATATAATATAATATAATATAAATGCAAATCTAGAGGCTATACATAAAGTGCTAAAATTGTGAAGTGTTCCCAGGCTTCCTGAATTACTTTTTTTGAGTTATGTGCTAGTTGGGGAACATGGGAACCCGGAATAAGCAGGAAGAAAGGCGTCTGAATGTAGCTGAGAACTAGGTGTTGTTATTGTGGAATCTATCGCATTCCTGTTATTTTAAAGGAAGACTTCTGAACTGTTTGTCTCTTCTCTTAACCAATCCTGCATGCCTTCCAAAGCAATGCCACAACCCACTGTCCTTTGGAGTCAGTTAAGCTGTTGTTTTCAAGATACTTTCTTCTTCACACTGCAGGAGAAGTAGAGGCACTTCCCTTCTGCCTCAAGGCTTGAGAGTGCACAGAAGAGTCACGGTTTTAAGCACACTTTCTCTGGATGCCAGATCCTGACAGATAGGTGTCCACTGGTGTGCTGCAGTCAATGTCCCTGTGTGATGATAAGATGTGGAGGGGTCCTCTGAATGCTCTTCTGCCTGGCTTTCCGGAAGCATTGCTCCCATTGATACTCATTACAAATTCCAGAGGAATCTGCAGGTCATTAGAGTGGAAAATGTCCTTCTAGATTTTCTATACCCTATGTGGTGCTTGGAATGAGAGTACCACCATAGGCTTATATGTTTGACTACTTGGTCTCCAGTTAGTGGAGTGTTTAGGAAGGATGAAGAGGTGATACTTTGGTCCTTCTTAAAGGGGTATCAAAATACCCATGGCTCAAAATACCCATGGCTTACAGCCAACCAATGGACTGAGTATAGGGTCCCCAATGGAAGAACTAGAGAAAGGACCCAAGGAGCTGAAGAGGTTTGCAGCCCCAGAGAAGGAACAATAATATGAACCAACCACTACCTCCAGAGCTCCCAGAGATTAAACCACCAACCAAAGAGGAACCCATGGCTCCAGCTACATATGTAGCAGAAGATGGCCTTTTCAAATATCAATGAGAGGAGAGGCCATTGGTCCTGTGAAGGATCTATGCCCCACTGTAGGGGAATGCCAGGTCAGGGAAGTGGGAGGGGGGGTTAGTAAACAGGGGGAGGGGGGATGGGATAGGGGGTTTTCAGAAGGGCAAGGAGGAAAGGGTATAACATTTGAAATGTAAATAAAGCAAATGTCGAAAAAAAGAGGTGTGGTTTTGTTAAGAGGAATATCACTCAGGGCAAGCCTTGATGTTTCAAAAGACCATCCAGTTCCCAGTAAGCACTCTGCCTCCTACTTGTGGATAAGGATGGAAGTTCTCAGCTACTGCTCCAGCACCACACTTGGCTGCCGCGATGGTCATAGACTCTAACCCTCAGGAACTAGAAGCCACCAATGAAGTCTTTCTTCTGTAAGGTGCCTTGATCATGTGTCTCTTCACAGCAAAGGAAAAGTAACTAAGACGCTTTTTTTTTCACCTATGTGTATACATCGTATACATAACAAATCTATCTTGTTTTGTTTATAATATTACATTTGAAAAGAGACCCCAGATGACTTTCTACCCAGCGCAGGGATGCCTGTGAGATAAGCATCCAGCCTCAGAAAAAGGCTTTCTTTAAATACTCTAGGGCGTATGTGGCCCAGTCATGTGACTCTGTCATGGACAGACCTGGCACCTTTGGCATTTGGTAATCACATTATCATTAGGAAGAGTCAGGCAGAAACTAAGCGCATTTATAATCAAAGCAATTAAAGAAATAAAAACACAGCACTGTATCCAAGGCACACAGTTAGAAGTCGAGACAAACCGTGAGAATGAGTGAGAGAGACTTATTGTCCTCAAGGGTCCTGTTTACCAACACCCAGTCTGGTTTTTGTTCTGAATAAAGGACTAATTATTGAACGTTTAGCAAGAAAGGGCACTTGGCCATTGCAATAGATTACTCCCCTCAGGCAAATTATCTACTAATTGTAGGTACACATTTACAATGATGGGTTTAGAGATAAATGCCCCCAGACACTGTTTAAGAGTATGCCACAGTTTGGTTAATTTTCCTCATGCTATTCAGTAGAATTGACTGGGAATACTGTGGAAAGACATTCTGCACTCTTGCTATTTTCTTTGAAATTTGAATGTGAAATTTTAATTGTAATTTAAATACTTATTACTTTATTTCACTTGATCAATAACCCCACTGGGAAGGTAGCGGTTACTTCTATATTTTGCACGTATTTGCTTGTGGTCCTAGGGATTGAATCTCGTCCCTTGTGCCTATTAGATAAGATGTAGACCTCCTCCCCAGCCCCATTCCTTTTGTAAAAAGGTGGGTGGGTGGGTGGGAATTGAAGCTTGGAGAGGTTTTGTATCTTGCGTTAGGTAACACGGGCAGAGCTGATAGCAGTATGATCGTGTCCTTGTATGAGGTTGCTGTTATTTCAAGCTGTTCTGACAGGTAAAAAACTCCGTTCTTCATCACTTTAGGAGGAGGAGGAGAGTGACTCAATTGGCAGGGAGCCTGTGATGATTATACACATCAGGACAGGCAAGACTCTGCTGCAGTAACACTAGCCCATCAAATCTTAGCATCAAAAGACATTTATTTCTCGTTCACCCTGCGTGTTCATCTTCTACCAGCTAGAGGTGCCCTTGGGACTTTGCTTTCTCATCGTAGCCAAGATTATGCTCTTGAAGTCTATTATCCGTCATCTTTCTCCATAGTGCTGGGATTATAGGTGTGCACCACTGTAGCTAGCTAGTGGCTAATGGTACATAGCATTGACATAGGTGCTGTCTACTACCCAGACCAGTACTCTTTTTTTGCAAGACAGGGTTTCTCTGTGTAAGACTGTCCCTGAACTCATTCTGTAGACCAGGCTGGCCTTGAACACACAGAATTCTACTGGTCTCTGTCTCCAAAGTGCTGGGATTAAAGGTGTGCACCACCACTGCCCAGCAGACCAATACCATCTTCACGTTCAACTTTGAGAGCCATCAAATATGCAGAAAAAATAGTATTTTGCTAGCTTTAAATATTTTCGATCAAATTACTTGTAGGATAAAAATCATTTTTTGTCCTATGAATAATTTAAAAGTATCAGAATGACATTTATTCTTTTGCATGAGTTTTGTATCCATGTTATAACAGGTCATTATAAACTTCCTAGCTTAAAACAAGGCCAATGTGTTCTTTTCCAGTCCTGGGGCTCAAAGACCTAGAACTTAAGTATCAACAGTGCTGCTTTTCTGCCTAAGCCTGCTGGGAAGAATTTGTTTCCTTGACTTTTTCAACTTCTGTGGCCCCTTTATCTCTCCTCTGTCTTGGCTGATCCAAGTTCAAGCCATCATGACTCTGGCATTGGGTATATTGACACTTACCGCTCATTTTGCTGATCTGGGGGCTTGCGCTGATGATCCCAGAGTCCTCCGGGTTGGTGTGCTGGGTTTCTTATTCTGGGCCACTCCCCATTATGCCATTCTTCTCTTGCCAATGCCCTCCAAGTATATCAAAGGCTGCACAGACGTGAGGGTCCTGTTGAAGAAGCTGTATTTGCAGGTTGTCAAGATTGAAAGGGTGGGCACTCATTTGTGGGTTATTATCTCTGTCTGTCTGTCTGTCTGTCTGTCTGTCTGTCTCTCTCTCTCTTATTTATCACACACTTCTTCATTGTGGCTATCCAAGTCTGGTGTCATCTAGTCTTGCCTTAAGACCAAGGAACATGGAGTCAGACCCCAGCATACACTAGCAGCTACTGAAACCGAAAGCTGCGGTGGAGGCCACCTGTATGCCCAGATTGCCCTGGGATGGGTGCGGGGACCCTGGCCGTTGTTCTCCTCCAGAGGAAGGAGATAGAAGGGCTCTGCACCATTGTTCTAATGAAGCTCTTGTGTGTTCCAGGAAGGGAGGCTCCCTATAGGGACTGTGTACATGGAATGCCCACCTTCTGATCTAACTTACCTATTAATAGTTGACATAAATTATTTGTAACTCTTTATTGGAGATGGTATTATGATTGGTTAGAAATATATGTTGGTTAATGGTCAAAGCAGCGTAACTAGCATTTTCACTCTCCTCTAACAAGGATTTTATGTTCTGTGCCTTCAATCCTCCTCCTGTAGCTACTTGTAGATGTACTGTTATATGTGGTAGATTATAGTTGCTCCATTGTGCTGTCGAACACCCAAACAACTTTTCTTCTTCTAACTTGGTTTATAAAAGAGAATACTAAAAAAATCCCCAAATCACAATATTGAATAGACAGTATTGTCAAGAAATTGTGTTAAATAACAGCTGGATTTTCACATGCAGAAGAATCAACTTAGATCTAAATCTATCACCTTGTACCAAAAACCCAAACTGACCAAAAAAGTCTCTCCAGATGGATCAAGGACCTCACTGTGAAATCTGGAATGTTCAAATTGCTTCAAGAAAACATAGGTAGAGTCCTCTCAGATATAGATGTTGAAAAGGGTGTTTTCAATAGGACTCTATTTGCCCAGGAATTAAGGTCAACAATTGACAAGTGGGACCTCACAACGTTAAAAAGCAAGGAAACATCAAATGAAGAGGAAGCCTTTTTCAGAGAGATAGCATCTGACAGACAATATCCAGAATATATAAAATACTCAAAAAAAAAAGTCAAGGAAAAATTCAATTAAAATGAACTACCAATCTGAACAGAGTTCCTTTAAAAAGAAATAAAAACAACTGAGAATATTTTTTAAAATGTTCATCTTTAGGAATTCCTGAAATGTCTCTGGGTGGTGGTGGTGCATGTCTTTAGTCTCATAACTTGGGAGGGAGAGGCAGACGGATCTCTGTGAGTTTGAGGCCACCAAGTCTACAGAGTTGAGTTCCAGGACAGCCAAGGCTACCAGAGAAACTGTGTTTTAAAACAACAACAACAACAAAAACAATAACAAAACAAAAACAACACAAAAATGAGAGAAATGCAAATTTAAACAACTTGCCTCTGACAGAATGACTATGGTCAAGAAAATAACCAGTCACGAATGCTGGCGAGAATATGGGGAAAGAGGAACCTCATTCTTGTTGCTGGGATAGAAACTGTTGTAGCCACCACGAACTTTTCACAGCTATTTTAATATTTTCAAACCGCATCAAGCTTTGTTAGATACTTTCATAAGAAGGCACATAAATAGGTATTTCCAGCAAACCATCACTGACAGTGCACACGAGTTTCCGATTGTCCTTGGATGGATGGCGACCCAAGTCAGAACGCCACTATACACGCCAGAGAAGATGTCATTGATGCCGTGAACAGGGAGAGGGCTTGAGTCAAGGTTGGTATGTCACATTCTGGCTGCAGTTTGACAACTTTTCACAACCCAACCCTGACTTTCAGGAAATGCAATAAAAATGGCAGGACAATCAGTGTAGAGACGCAGTCTCAGACGGAGAATCCCCGCTGCCCCTCCTCTCCGGGTATGCTGTCTCAGTGACATCACCAAAAGGTCCAGCTTGCCTGGCGGACTGGCAAATCTAACTGTAAGGAGCCGGGTTCAGCGGATCTCCAGTTGATTGGGAGTTTGTTCTTGATAGAGCGGGAGGAGGACTTAGAGATACGTTTTCAGTTCTCCCACACCACGGGTGGTTTTGTGCCTAAGTGGCCCGATGGCTGAGCATCCTGCGTTCCAAGAGGAATCTTTCAAAATCAGCCAGGAAAGATGTTGTCCCCCACATGAAACCAGCTTGAGATAAGTTTTGTTAGGTGTCCCATGTACTTTCTCACACAAAACAATGAGGTGCTTCAGATGCTGATAGCATAGCTTAAAGTAAGTAAAATGAAATTCTCTACTTGGGTAAAACTTAATAAAAACAGCATTTAAATTATACAGTTACCTCAAGGACAGTTATTATAAACAAACCCTCTCTGCTAGGGCCTCCGCCGGCTCAGCCTCCTGTGTCTGGTCTGCCTTCTGGCTTCATTTTCTAGAGAGTTGTCCCCGTCCGTGGATACCAGCATCGGTTTCCCCCTTTCGCCCTTGGGGCGCTGTCTCACCCCATTGCTCTGATAAAGCCCAGGACCAAAGCAAGCTGGGGAGGAAAGGGTCGATTTGGCGTGTACATACCAAATCCTGCCAAGATATTTTCTTCACTGGCTGCGCGTTAGACTATTACTTGGTCTCAGCTAATTAGAACATAACTGCACACCTGGTAGTGAAGAGCTTTAATCCCAGCTGTGAGGGAGAGAAGGAGGCAGGAGGATTCCAAATTCAAGTCCCGTTGAGACGGCAGGAAAAATTCAAGGGTTGATCAGGTAATTTTATAATATTCTGTTTCAAAATGAGGGCTAAGGTGTAGGTAGCAGTGGATGTTAGCCCAAAAGTTCCTAACACTGAAGATTCAATTCACAGACCATATGAGGTCCAAGAAGACGGAAGACCAAAATGTGCTTCTTAGAAGGGTAAACAAAATACTCACGGGAGGAAATTTGGAGACAAAGTGTGGAGCAGGGACTGAAGGAAAGGCCGTCCAGAGACTGCCCCACTGGGGCTCCATCTCATATACGGTCACCAAACCGGGACGCCATTGTGGATGCCGGGAAGTGCTTGCCGATGGAAGCCTGATATGGCTGTCTCCTGAGAGGCTCTGCCAGAGCCTGCCAAATACGGAGACAGATGCTCAAAGCCAAGCATTGGACTGAGTGCGGGGACCCCAGTGGAGGAGCTGGAGAAGGGACTGAAGGAGCTGAGGAGATTTGCAGCCCTGTAGGGGGAGCAACAGTGTCAACCAGCCAGACCCCCTGGAGCTCCCGGGACGGGACCACCAACCAAAGAATGCACATGGAGGGACTCACGGCTCAGGCCGCATATGTGGCAGAGGATGGCCTTGTGGGACATCAGTGGGAGGAGAGGCCCTTGGGTCTGAGGGTATTGGATGCCCCAGTGTAGGGGAAAGCCAGGGAGGGAAGACAGGAGTGGGTGGGTGAGTGGGCGAGCACCCTCATAGAGGCAGGGGGAGGGGGAATGGGATAGGGGTTTTCCGAAGGGGAGACCTGGAAAGGGGAAAACATTTGAAATGTAAATAAAGAAAATATCCAATAAAAAAAATAGGATGGTGCCTCAGAGGCATACTTTCGTCTATTTAATAATTTTCCTAGTGTTTATTAGAGTTGACTTCACTCTTTCTCCGAGGATGTTTTCTAAACCAAGATCACTTACAATCTCTCACACACTGTTTAGGTGTAATGTTACAGACCTGGTGACTGACAGTGCAGACATATGACCCCACGTCTTCCAGGTGTTGGAGGAGGTAAGCTGAATTCGTGGTCACGACGAAATCCCCGAAAACAAGAGTATTGTTCAGTGCTCACAGGAAAGGCTTTCTGCTTGAGGGAAGGCACACGCTAATCAAACAAACGTAAACACGAGTCTGAAACCATTCATCTCTGAAAAGAAAATCAAAGCTGATATTTTCTTTTCCACCAAGCAGCGCTAGTCACGTGGTCTTCTCCGAAGTCCCGCCCCCACCCTTAGTGCTTTACTGCCGTCACTCACACACAGACTGATTTTGGCCAAGGGCAGAGTTCCACACCAAATGTTCTGTACTGGCCTGTTTTACTCTTTTGGGGGTGTGGAGAAAAAGACATGGCAGTTATCTAATAACTGAAGGAAAAAGAAGTTGGCCCCAGCCACGCTTTGGAGCTCGGGAAAGTGGGGTTGGGGGGAGGGTAGGGTTGCTTCCCGACTCGTACTACAGATCCAGTTTCCGTGTAGAGCCAGAGTGGCAATGCTCTCAGGACAGCTTCTACAAACTTAGAAATGACATGGTTGTCCAGGCTGCCTTCGAACGCCTGGGCTCAACGATCCCCCTGCCTCAGCATCTCCAGAAGCTAGCTGGGTAGAGGTTTCCAGAGGCACTGTTCTCAGCGCTGTTCAGGAAAACACACAAATTACCTTTTGTTTTCTATAATCTTCCTGCTTATTGCTTTTCTTCGTTCCCGTTGGTTGGTACCCGTTGCTCTGTAGTAGCTATCCACCGAAGCTACGCGCATTTAGTCATTGGCTTGCTAGGACCATCTGGAGAGCTTTTTAGACTACAGATGGCTGGGTCTTCACCCTAGTTCAGAATCTGAGAAGTCTAAGTAGGCCTGGTGCTACCCTTGTAATAATACTGACGTCCATACTCACCTGAGACTAATCAAATAGGCAGTTTGGAGGTGAGGCATGTATCCGTTTCCTAGGTCGATTCTAGAGTGTCACCGACAAAGGTGGCTTATGTCAATAGAATGTGTTTTCCCCACACCGTAATGCCAGAAGTCGTTTGTTTGTTTTGTTTTTCTACACAGGGTTTCTCTGTGTAACTCTGGCTGTCCTGGAACTCACACTGTAGACAAGGTTCACCTGGAACTCACAGGGATCCACAGGCCTCTGGCTCTCCAGTGCTAGGATTAAGGGTGTGGGCCACCGCTGCCCAGTTTAGCCATCCCACTCCCATCTCTACCTCCACAGGGCCCTCCTGACAATTTGATGCCATGTCCATGTCTTTTTTTAAGGACACTGAATTGGGTTTATCTGACCTTATTTCACTAAGCCCTCCTCTTCCTCTCAGTTCATCTGAATTTTTTTTCCAGGCAAGGTCTCATTCTACAGGGCTAGGTGGACACAAACTCAACTAGGTCAATAAGGGAAAGTATTCAAACTGCACCCAGTCCCCCTTGGTGGCAAGATTTCTCTGCTGCCCGGCTTCCACGAAGAATCTGGCACAGAATACTGAACGGACAAAGCCCTGCGTGCTCTGTGGCTTCACAGTCTGCCCAGCAGACAGAGACGCACGCCCCCTTCCCATCTTAAAAGCTTGTTAAAGCTAAGTGCAGATCCCAGGACTTTAAAGTGTTTATCTGTGAGTCTTGCTCAGCCCTAAATTAAAGACCTTGTCCTCCAGCAACTGGAGATACTGAAGGTATTTCTTTGTAGGACGATCCGATTTTTGTTTCCACAGGGCTTTTTTTTTTTTTTTTTTTTTTTTTTAATAGGGAACATACCTATAAAGAGACCAGATTATACACTTCGGAAAGCTTTCAATGATAAGAAACAATGTTTTTGAACTTCCCATTATGAACTAGAAATAATATTTTCACTGAAACAAAAATGCTAAATTACTAAAGTACCTCCCTGCGGTTTTGAATCTCGTGGAGTATAAATGACTGTTTTCCATGAATGAAGACCACAGAGGTGTCTCTTTAAAATGCCTGTGATGCAAAGCAGGAGGAAGGATGCCTGCTGTCTGTCTAGACTTGGAGTTATAGACACTTTTATTCATGAGGTAGTATGTGTGTATGCGTGTGTATGGTTACTGACAAACAGACTACGGTCATGGAGGACCTCTGTAATCTAGATTATAAATCAGTGAGAATTCACAGAACAAGGGAGGTTCATTTTGGACATGGTGGCTTCGGAGGCAAACAGTCAGAACTGTCTGGCGGGTTGATTCTGCTATGCCTCTATTGGGTCTTGGAGTTAGTGTCATTAGTGGGGTTCTATGGCTGATTTGTGACCCCTGCAGTACAGCTGCATGTAGGAGTGTGTGTGCTCATCTCAGAATTAGGAGTGCTTGATTCTGGTCTCAAAGCCAGTGTAAATGACCTTGGAGTTTCCTGCAGTTTTTCATTTGTGCTGACGGATGAGTTACTAGTGCAATCAGTAGCATCTGATTTTGTATGCTGGCTTTGCATTGTTCTTTAAAAAAAAATAAAGCTGAGATTTGGCCACTTGTTTAGACTTTTTTTTTTTGGAAGAACTTTTCCATTAGTGTAGTTCTGATTTTGATAAACATTATGGTAGGGATTTCTTTCTTACAAAAATCAGGAATTATCATTACTTAGCAAAATGCTAAGTGCTTTTGCGGCACTTATGATGATCTTGAGATCTTTATAATTACATGCTCAACAATCCTAATAATCTCTAGTCTTCTTTTAAAACTAGTGTCAGGGATAGCGTCTCACCCTGGCAGTGTCTCAGTCTTCCCTTCAAGTGTCTTCTCTGCTAATGAAGTGCCGAGAGACTGAAATTGTCTGCCGATTTCTGTGTATGCTCTGTGTGTGTGTGTGTGTGTGTGTGTGTGTGTGTGTGTGTGTTTATGCTCTGTGTGTATGCTGTGTGCGTTTGTGTGTGTGTGTGTGTGTGTGTGTGTGTGTGTGTGTTGGTATAGTCACATGCATGTGGAACACAGAGGACAATCTCAGGTGTTCATGAGCCATTATTTACCTCTTTTTATTTTTGAGACAGGGTATCTCACTGGTCAGAGCTCTCCAAGTAAGCTAGACTCGCTGGCCAGCAAGTCCAAGGGGGTCTTGCTGTCTCTGCCTCTTCAGCACTGGGCTTACCGGCTTGGGTTACCATGCCTGGCTTTCTTCTGTAGGTCTAGGAATCAGACTCCAGTCCTTATAGTAGCCACATAAGGACCGTGCGGATTGAGCCGTGTGGCTGCAGCTGTGTGCTTCTTTTCCCGTCTTTGTATGAGGGAAGAGGTGCTTCCTGACTGACCTGTCTCCCTTTGTTCACCGCCGGCTGCCCAGCTCTTCTTTGAAGATCTTCAGTTCAGTGTGAATGAGGTACACAGACTCCTGAGGTCTAATTCTGTGGAGGGCAAAAGGTGAGAGAGTGAATTCTTAACTGCAGAGGAGACTCATATGTATGGAGAGTCGGGGGATGCAAAAGGACTTTCACAATGCTCATCATTGTCCCTGACAGAGACAACGATCCAGGCATACAGATGTCATTCGGCCTTTTGAAACATTTCTTCCATTTGCTTTCAGTGTTTATGCATAGTTTTTCTGTGAGACTCAGTTTCCCCCAGTGCAGGAGATTGGATCCAGGGTCTTGCATACTTCAGGCAAGAGGACTACCTCTAAACTAATACGCCAGGCCAAAGTACTTAAAAAAAAATAGCAACATGCATAACATAAAACTTAACTACGTTAACTATTTTAAACGTACAGATCAGTAAGCAAACTCACGCTCCGGTGAAGGCACAGGGCTCCAACTCCACAGAGTGTGTGGCACGTCCCTCTCAAGCTGTGTGTGCTAATCACCAGCGGCCATTTCCTGGCAGCTGCTGCTCTTTGTATCTTTCTGGCTTTAAATATTGCAAGAACCACATATAAGAGAAACCAAGCAGCATTTGTTTTGTGGATTTGGCTTATTGAGTTGTGGTGCTGGGAATGAAATCCAGGCTTCAGACGTGCGAGACAAGCCCTCAACTACGTAGTTACACCCAGACCCATTGTTTTACTAAGTGTAACATCCTCAAGACTTATCCTGTTACATGAAGGGTCGGAGCACCATGTCTTTTTGAGCACGAAGAATGTTTGTTAATTTGGAGATTATAATTACATTTCCCCCTCCCTCTCCTCCCTCCAAGCCCTCTCCTATATCCCTCCTTTCTTTCCTTCAAATTAATGACATCCCTTTTCACTAATTGTTATTGCACACAATAACATATGTTCCTAAGTGTAACCTATTAACAGCATTTCATTATATATATAAAACCACATTGCATTTATTCATTAATTCGTTGATAGACCTTTGGGTTTCCACCTCTCGGCTATGGTGACAAGGTTGCTATGAACACGAACATCCGTTAAGACCCCTACTTGCAATTCTTTGAGGGCTATATACCCAAAAGTATACTGTAGATCATCGGACAGTTTCAATTTAAATCTTTAGAATTTATTTTACTACTGTGTGTGTGTGTGTGTGTGTGTGTGTGTGTGTGTGTAACATGTGAGCACTTGTGTACCATGGTATGGGATAGAGATCCCGAGACATCTTTGTGGAGTTGGTTTTCTCCATTCACCTTTATCTGGGTCCTGAGAATCAAACTCAGGTCACAAGGTTTGGGCAGCAAGAACTTCTACTTGCTAAGCCATCTCCATGGTCCAGAAAGTTTGGCTTTTAAATATAATCTAACGGGTACATCTTTAATGTTTTGTTTGTCCTTAGCAAAGCACACAAGAGGAAGTTAAAGACAAATTTTACTGATCAGACTTATTCTTTGGAATTTCAGTGAATTCTGTTACTCATACCTCCATCGTTGTTTGAGACAGTGCTTTTCTTATCCCCCGAGGTCCTCATTTCTCCTGGTGATGGCGTCTATCTCTCACGTTCCCAGGTTTGCAAACACCACACCACTCTAGACCCTTCGCTCCTCATTCCCTGCTTTTTGTTACTTGTTCAGTTCCTTTCAGTAATCCATGAAGAACTCAGCTGATCTCTGATCGCCGTAGACCACTTCAAGGGCTCGATGACACGTTTGTAATTGTAGATTGTTCCCTCACCGACTTTGCAATATTATTGTCAGAATGATTTTTCTTAAAGCATCAAGTGAAAAATATTTATTTTAAAAGTTTCCATATGAGTATATATTGTGTAAGCATCTGACAAGCACGTTCCTGCCCATTTACCTTTCTTTTTCTTGTCCCTCCCAACTCCAGTCGTCCTGTTTCCTTAGCTATGTGTGCATGTGTGTGTGTGATTTTATGTCTCTCCAAAATCTAGGAAGCACAAATGAAAGAAAACAAACGCCATTTGTCCTTCTGAGACGTCACTCTCTGGATCTCCAGTTGTAGCCATTTTCCTGTGTACAACTTATCTTCATTCTTCATAAAGGGTAAAGATGTTGCACTGTAGAATAACAAATCTGTGGAGTAACATTTTATTCCATAGAATACACAGTGACTTTAGTTCAGGACTCTTGCCCGTCTTCAGAGGTCACGCAGAGGCACCCGTGTTTTTATGTTTGCCTCTTGCATTTTTCTTCATTCCAGACATCCCAACTTTTCCCAACCAGATCTCTGCCGTCATTGTTCACAGACCTATTCCCCAAGCTGAACTGTTTTCCATCCCGGTCCACAACAGTATATAGTCTCCATGGAACTCTTAACGTATATTGGTTTTGCTTCCTCTATGAACATACACAGTTCTTGAGGACAAAGTCTGACCTGCAGTTTCTAAAGATTCTGGGAAATTACTAGAGGGGCGATTCATGAAAAAAAGACTCAGTGACCTGAGTCCACAAATTCCAAAATGTGGGAAAAGAGTTTTTATCAATGCCACAGGAAGAAACTGCTTCTACCTAAGAAGAAAGCCCTCATGGTGTTTGTCAAATACCAGAACAGCCAGAGCACAGCAGTTCCTTAGGAATCTTTGACATGGTCATGCGCACACTTAGACTGGCGAATATTTAAGATGAAATGCTACCCAGGTGAGTCTGTTTCTCATCTTATGTAATTCTCAAAATATGAAAAGCATTCTGGAAGTGTCCCTGCTCTTCTGAGGGTCCAGATGCTGTGCTGTCTGCACTGAAAGCCAGTGCTCTGTGAGTTTGGGAGCTATTTTCAGAGTAAGCTTTTAAGTCAGGTTAAGACACAGACAATGTCCCCTGGGAACAGAAGTGAAGAAGGACAGTTTCACACCTTTTCATAGTTTCGTAAACAGATAACTTGACACTAAGTTGGGAATAGAACTCACCCTGCTGTAGGCCGACGTGACAGTTGGAAAGTGAGCTCCAGAATCAGGCGTGGCAGCCGATTAGGTCTAGGGTTAGAGCTGCAGTATTGATGGATGCACGCTTAAAGACAGCCACCGAGGGCTGGAGCAGTGAAAGCCACAGGAATGGAAACTGTAAGGAGATGGAGAGGAGAGAGAAGAAGAGAGGAGAATCTAGGAGAGGCTAAAGGGGAGGGAGGGGAGGGGAGGGGAAGAGAGCAGAGGGGAGGGGAGGAGAGAGGAGGGGAGAGGAGAGGGGAAGAAGGGAGGGGAGAGGAAAGGAGGGGAGAGGAAAGGAAGGGAGGGGAGGAGAGAGGAGAGAAGAAAAGAGGGGAGATGGGAGAGGGGAGGGAAGGGGAGGGGAGAGGAGAGGGGAGGCGGGAGGGGAGAGGAGGGGAGGGGAGGCGGGAGGGGAGAGGAGGGGAGGGGAGGCTGGAGGGGAGAGGAGGGGAGGGGAGGCGGGAGGGGAGAGGAGGGGAGGGGAGGCGGGAGGGGAGAGGAGGGGAGGGGAGGCTGGAGGGGAGAGGAGGGGAGGGGAGGCGGGAGGGGAGAGGAGGGGAGGGGAGGCGGGAGGGGAGAGGAGGGGAGGGGATAAGGGGAGGAGAGGGGAGAGGAGAGGAGAGAGATTCTTTGAAGAAATATTGCAATGTCATTAACGACCATAAGGATTTTGTGAAATTTTATAAATATGTAGCTTAATAAAAGGCTGCTAGGGTTTGGGGTTATAAATAGTAAATAACAAATGTATCCATCCAGATTAGCTCATTTCTACCTCCTATTCGTAGACACAGAGTTAGATAGCTTTTCAACAAGTGTATACCAAGTTCGAGGTCGGTGAGACCAAGCGCAGCCTGTATCTGCTTCTCTTCACTTTCTCCGGCTGAGTGATTCGGGCGGATCCTCGGGGCTTTCCTTTAATGCTATATTCTCTTAATTCCAACTAGCGGAACGCATCAGGGAGTGATAGGAGTGAGTATTTGAGGATGCCTGCTTCTAACGTGCCCCGGACCCTCTACTGCAATATCAAAACTGAAAACATAAAATGCCTACCGCTGTAGGTGTGGTTAGCGCTGCTGCAGCACTGTCGCCCCAGGATGCCCTGAATAAACCATTGTTGTGGCTTCCCTGACAGACAGCTTGTCGAGAAAGGATCGGTATTGGCCATGATTTCGGGCTAATTTCATGGATGTTTTCCAGTTTCCGTGATCTTCCGTTCCCATTTTCCAAACAAAAGTGCTTCTGAAAATTTCTGTTTAACATCTTTCACTTTGAATAAAGAGAACACAAAACATTCCCCCCAGCGCAGCTGGTCTTGGTGAAATTACTTCTCTGGAGGGCCCAGCAGATGAGGGGGTCTTGTTAGAGAGGCACCAGGCGGAAGGTCTCATTCTGTATCAAAACCCACGCTGAGACCCGCAACCTGAGCTCCGTCGCTCGCCGCCCTCTCCACCTACACACACACACACACACACACACACACACACACACACACACACACAGTCTAAATGAACACAGATGGCTGGCACACAGACCAGGCATCGAGGAAAACAGCCGCAGGCCTCTTTGACTGCTGTCATTTCGCACCACAAACAAAGCGGCTTCAAGATGCTGGTGTCTCTGAATCTGAGATCAATCAGGAGTCGCCGGTCAGCCACTTCCTGTTTGGACACACAGAAGAATCTTCAGAAGGATACTCAGATCCTGATTCAACTACAATGAAACATTTCTTTAACTGACAAGTTTACTGTTGTTTTTAGAGGACGCTATACTGTGAGAGAATCCACATAAAGTCCTAATCGACAACTCGGTTTGTCTGGTTTTGTCCTGCAGAGTTGATAAGTATCAGCCCATCTATTTGCCTCTCTGTGTGAAATAGATTAACTTTTAAATGTAATGGAAAAGAGGATACAAACAAATTTCACAAATGTTGAAAACCAACTGAAATCTTTAGACCCTCCTTCCAATCAAACAGAACATATGTCTTTGCCTGTTTATTTTTATATAAAACATGCAAACAATTACCTGGATATGGAAAGGCATAATTATGGAGAGGTTGATATCTGAAAGGTTATTATTGATTTATAGACTTCTTTAGTCTAATAGAAGACAGATTTAGGAGTAAGAAATAATACGGTTTCTGCAGGAACAATAAATGTCTCAATGGGGAAATGCAAAAATCTTATTGTATGCCTCAGAATGCGGTGATTAAATTCCAAGGGTAATTTTTGTTAAGTAAGAATTCCTCAGTTTCCCTTCTCGATTTCTACTCCTCTATGCAGAATACACATTGTATGGGCATGTTTAGTCACGCAAGCAAAAGGTTTAGTGTAACTCACACCCTTTCTATTTGTTCGGTTTTTCTGTGTCTTTTACAGACACATGCCCTCAACAAGCTGACTGAGTTTTGAACAGTGTGGTCATGCTTAATATCAGCATGTAGATGGATAAAAGTTGAACCCTTGCTTGTACCTCCCTTCTGTGCATTGGCTTCGCATGTATAGTAAACTATCCTTGCAGTGCCAGAATATCAGCGCACTTTACTTTCAACATTTAGGGATTGTATGGCGTTAATCGCCAAAGTAAAACAACAACAACAACAACAACAACAACAACAACAAAATCAAATTTTCTTCTTTTAGGAAAAACTTTAATTGACTAAGTCATTCACAAAAGACATAATTGTATCTTATCTAGGATTTTAAATTATATAAAAGCTTAAAAATTTGTGGCTGTTACACAAAACTGGCCTAGAGCCAAGAATTTAAAAGCTAAATGTTTTCAGAAGGGAAACAGGGGAAAAAAACCAACTAACATAATTCATGCCAAGATTGAGGAATGTATTTAATTGTACACATGAGCCTGTGCATTCTGTAATATGTTGTATTTGTTATTTCTTTAAATTTATCTTCAGATGTGGCGTAAAGTTTGTACCTAAGACTAGCTTTTGGAAATAATAGCTGAAGATTTCAACTTCTGGCAAGGCTGCAGCAAGAAAGACTGAATTCAATATCCCACCTCTGAGGTCTAAGTGGCTGTCTTTTCCTGAGAGAAGGGACGCAAAGAAAGTGAGTCCTATGATGACAGCAGCTTAATGACCAGAGTGTGTCAGGACTGAATGTGTAGAGGAGCAGTCTAACACTGCGGTCCCGTTGAGAGAGACAGAATTGGCCTTCATTGAGGCCAAGACACTTAGGATTTGATGGACAGAGTTTGGAAAAGCAAGATTTCCTGGCAGAGAGAGAGAGGGAGAGAGAGAGAGAGAGAGAGAGAGAGAGAGAGAGAGAGAGAAGCAGATGCACACAGAGACAAACACAGAGAACACAGAGACACAGAGATAGAGACACATAAAGAAACAGATTCACACACACACACACACACACACACACACACACACACACAGAGAAACACTCAGAAAGAGAGAATGCAAGGAAGAGATGGGATATGCAAAAGAAAAGAGAAAAGGCAAAATCAAGAGAGAGTGATGTTTCTCATAAATAATAAATGTATTCTAAGTAAATATTTATCTCCTTTCCAATTATTTCTGTATCAAGTATGTAATCTGTTTCCTATATTTAAAGGGCATTATTATGAAGAAGTGGGTATCTGGAATGTTATATATTGGAGAGGTGTATGCAAATTTCTGGCTGAGAACTGACTTGTACATACATGAGAGTAAATGGATGATGTGTGGGAAAGGACCACGGGAAAGAATTCATGAAGCAAATAGATGGAGTAGTTCATTCTCCTACCAGACAGAGTGGAAAAAACTCGGCACAAGAGACATCAGGCAAACCCTCAACCAAGGTAGGCTGAAGTGGCTATAGTCCAAAGCCTCTCTGAACGTAGGCGAGCATTGTTGAAATGCAAGCTTTGAAGTATCTACATTTATTCCAGGTAACCCAACTGTGTGGTAAATCAAAATCCAACATTAATTAAATGAAATTTACAACACCCAGCAACTAATAACAAAGTTTATAATGTTGAAAAAAAGGTGTCATTGATACATTATTCTGCTTCTGTTGCAATATACGAGTATTTTAAGGTGTGCATTTTTTTCACTAATAGTTTTGAAGCTGAATATCCGTGAACAAGAAGTCACATTGTCTTGGTTTCAGACTGTGACATAGGTTGCAGGATGGGCAGAGACCTTCTCTCTCTCTCTCTCTCTCTCTCTCTCTCTCTCTCTGTCTCTGTCTCTCTCTGTTTCTGTCTCTCTTTCTCTCTTTTGACAGGGTTGTGTGTGTGTGTGTGTGTGTGTGTGTGTGTGTATGTAGCCTTGACTGTACTCTAACTCACTTTGTAGATCAGGCTGGCCTAGAACTCAGAGGTCTGCCTGCTTCTGCCTCCTAAGTATTGGTTTTAAGGACATGAGCCGCCACTACCCATCTGGGCAGAGGTATTTTTGTTCTCTTTTTAATAAGAACTAACTGGGGTCCTGCAAGAACTATATTACTTCATTCTGAGAGCAAACGCTTCAAATATCTAAGTTATCTTCCATTAGGTCCCACCTTTAAACTTCTAGCGATTGAACCTTTGGGAAATACTTCAAACTGCATCTAAATCATAGCACTGGGTATGCAAAAGCAGCAATAAAATATGACCAAGAGTTAGGAGAGTATCAGCCACTAGAAAGAATAGGAAACAGCAAAGAAGACAGAATTAGCAAACAAAGACCATAGTAGACAACTAGTATGCTCTCCACAGGTTCAGAGATGTAGAGGAACGCACAAGCACCAAGAGGAAAGAACAGTAAACACTCAAAAGGAACTCTCAGAGACAAAGTACCTCTGCAGCAAAGAATGATAGCCAAAGCTTACTGAGCACTTACAAGGCGCCAGGTACTGGACTCAGTGTTTCATACACAACCTCTCAATTAACTCCCATGGCTTTTCCATAAAAGTGCCTTCACAGACAAAGAACCTTGGAGGAAGGATGAATAATTGCACAAAACAGAGACAGAATTTGCAACCAAGTAGTCTGCCTTCAAGGCTCTTGCTTTAAGTGGCGTTCCGTACTGCTTATATTTCTGTCTGCAATAAAATATGTCGGGCTAAAGAATGAGGCCCGGCGGAGGATGCTTACTGGGGTGTAAAAGGATCTCATGAAAATTGACAATCCGTGTGAGTGTGCCCATGTGCATAGTGAACGCTCTGGATGTAGATGCGTTGGCGATCAGAGAGGATTTTCAGAGATTGTTGTGAGGTCCGAGATGAAGAATGATTGAACTTATTTCTATCCTGCTGTTCTCTCGGAAAGCCATGATGGAGATGAATTGAAGGGAAGTTGCAACTTAATGGCGAAAAGAAACCATGTGAGATTGGTGCACTCTTCTTTCCTGCTGCTAAACTATTCTACAACTGCTACTTCAAGTGTGCAATAAGGCGAATGCCATTAATTGGGCAAAGTCGCTGATTGCCATGTGTCGTGCAGGGTACTAGAACACACGTATTAGCACATTTAATTCTTAAAATGACCCTTGGAGGCACCTTTTACTTTCTGTAGAGTTGATCAGAGGAAGGTCATGCCTGAAGTCACATGAACAAAGGCAGGACAAAATATTCCTTACATGGTATTCTCTTGGTGAATGAGTTTAATAATAGCTTTTCTCCCATTGTAAATTTTACATATTATTTCAATATTTTTCCAGTGTAGGAATTCGCAAGGAAATTATTCAAATGAAACAGTCTTAGCTACGATTATACATAAGGAATAAAAACACATAGATTTTTTTAAAAAAATGTCTGAAGTGTGAGTGTGAAGGCCAGCGATGTGGTAATCATAGTTATTCTCAAGAGCGCCTTGACTTCTGTTTATGCTGAGATGAAAACGTTTTACCTACATAATTCCCAGAGTACATAATTATGTTAAAGACAGTTTTCCTAAGTAGCCCATACATTTATTGTCTTTAAACAAAGACTCTCAGGCAACAAGAACAGTTTGAGTTTTTCACTCCTTACAAGTGAAAGGCAAAGTCTAGTTGGCTGGCCATATCACTTACAGAGCAAGTTGGGAATAAGATAAAATAGACCCATGCTCTAAAAACATGCCACCCATTCACAAAGGGCAAGGAGCCTTTTACTTGGTGTCGATTGGGTGAATGTGGCTCACGATAGGTGAGAAACTCTCCTATGTATTGAATGAGTCACGTCAATTCTCTTTTAGTAGACATTTACTGAATGGGATGTTGGGCACATTTGCAGTTAAAGATGGAACTTCAAAGTTCCAGGGGCCATCCTCACTGTCTAAGCCAAGTGCCTTTTAACAAATAAACATACAAAGCTATTGTGCCCATTTAGTTTCAATGACATGGTAGGAAAAAAATTCTTTTATACGAATAGGCACTAGGTATGGAGACCAGAAACTTCCATGACTGGTTGCTTGCTACACTCCCCTGTCAGTTACAGGCACTACTTCTGAGCCCCACAATTCTGATTTCATAGGTTCAACAAAGCTTTCAGAAAACGGTGAGCCACTATTGATCAAGTAGAATTAACAAGGAAGGACAAACTACCGTTGATCATCGCCATCACGACATAAGGGCCTTGTTTCATAATAAATATAAAGCAGTAAGACAATAAGCTGCTGACTTTTAAAGGTGTTTAAATGAAATAGTTTTATGTTTGTGAAAGAAAACCCCTTCCTTTTTTTTTTCCTGTACCATAGAAACCTTGTTAGGTTGAGAGCCTTTTGTAAAGGGAAATCTGAAAGCCACTTCTCAGGATACATGGCAGCATCTGTGATGAACAACAGAGGCTTAAGAGTGGAGAGGCAATGGCCAGGATGGAGGGATGTGGTGTTTGGAAAGGAAACTGGGAACCTGCTGATCGGGCTTGATGATCTCTTTGGTGATTTACATCATCAAAAACAGGTACTGCTGCTCATTGTTAGCTGAGTCCTCTTTGGGTATGAAAAATTGCAACTTGCTGCAATGCTTTGGTTTAATGATATATTACTTGTGTTCTTTGGGATGTTAAAAAAATAGGTCAATGTGCCTTATCAATGTCAATTCCAAATTATGAAGCCTATATAGAGTTCACTTGCTGGGGTTATGTTATAATTTAGATAAACTGTTTGAGAATAAAAAAAAAAAAAAAGAGAGAGAGAGAGATAATCGTCCTGCCCCTCAACCAGGAAACTACATATTTACATACCTATACAAATATCTTGCATTATTCCAGGGGTAATCCTGACACCTATTAGATCCCCAAATAGAGGCATCTGCTTTACTGTGCCAAGAGAGTAGTATAAGCCATTACTATTCCAAGGCAGCCATGCTCCCCTAACGTGTCTTTTTTTTTTAATGCCCTTAGTTATTATCCTATGGCAGTCTTTTCTCATATCCCCTAATTTATAGTCATAGACGGAAAGTTAGATACTCATCTTGGCCAATTTTCACTCCCAGCTCCTTGCCAGGTCTGGACAGTATTTGGCTGTGATCCCGAATCTCCACCTAACTCTTACCATATTTCCCTTACCCTCTTCTCCATCCACTTGCCAAAGGTTTCTCTTCAGCTTCAACAGGATGATGCAAAAGAACAGCTTTTTTTTTCTTATGAAATCCCAAAGAATCAAGATGTCGCCACCAGTTGACCTTCACAGATTTCTGCTACCTAAGGACTATTGGCACAATGCTTCTACTGTGAGGCCAGACTTCTTGGATCTCAGTGTGAATTACAGTAACACTGTGGGTATTCTAGGATTAAGCATGGCTCAGAAAGAGCTAGTATGTCCTTTCTGGTTCTGGCCTACTGTTCTTTCCATTTTTCCTTATGTCTAAATTGTCTCACAATGTTTAAAAGATTGAACAACACCTAGATTTGACACTGGGTCTTCCTATGTGGGTGGAAAGAAATGACTAAGGCAGGTGTTAAAATGTCTACGAACGTCATTTGGCAATATTAATTTCTAGTCAGCAGGGATGCAATCAAAGCAACATTTCACTGGCTGTCTTTAACTCACACCATTTTTTTTTTTTTTTTTAGTGCATAGAGCTTTCGTAGAACTGTTTTTTTAAAGTTAACTATTAGTTTGTAGTTGATCAAGTCCTTAAATTAATTGATGGTAACTATAGTCTCTGTTGTTAGAGAAGATTAGAAACCATCCAAATGTGGTAGACATTGAGCACATCAAGATGTTTTAATCAGAATTTATTAGATATTTAGTAAGTACATAGCAACCACTCAATAAATGTCAATTATTATCATTATCCTTATCATTACCATGTGTAACAAACACACTAAAAGCTTTACTTGATCTTCAGAAAGCCTCTCTGAGGCAAGGCATATTACTTTCAGTTTAAATCTGGCAATTTGCTTAGAGCAACAGATAAGCCATAGACAATGTTTGTTGTTGTTGTTTTTGTTGTTGTTTTTAAATCACTGGTTCCAGGGTCTGTGCTCTGTAACTCACTGCATTCTGTTGTACTGTTGCCATGAAATAGCCTCTCAAAACACATACATGTTTTAAAACATGGCTTTGGGTCACTGTTTCTGGTTTAAAACAGTGATTAAGACTACAGATCCTGAAATGAAACAGCCTGTGTTTGAACCCAGGATGTGTCACTTACAAGTCATATGACTTTGACTTAGGTTTTCTTGGCCTCAATTTTCCATTCACAAAATGGATCATGACAGTCATCTCCTTAGCTTGTTATGAGAGCTAACATGTGTAAGATATTTAGACTGTGGCCTGATATACACTAAGTGCTCACTGAGCAGATGTTACTGTTACTTGAGTTGTCTTAAAGGAAGAGTAAACTCCAGGCCAGTGGGAAAGTTCTCTCTCCAAAGATTTCATGCTCAAATCCATTATCAAACTTGTTGTCACTCAACACATGCTCAAGTTCTTCCTATGTGTAAGGCATGCACTCAGTCATAGCCATCTTGTTCTAGGGTAGAGACCAAGTGAATGTAGACCAATTATATAACCTCAGCACAAGAGGCATTCTTTACCAAGTGACTCATTCTGATGTAGCCCAGAAATGGCTTCTATTTTTCACTTTCTTCTGAGCCCTTCCAGAGTTTAAGATCCAGCAACAAGAGCCCCTTACTGATGGATTGGTGAGGTTTTTTAACCCCAAGCTTTACTCAAATGCTGAATGAAACAAGCCTACACAGTTGACAATAGAATATGGTAGACAGTATCTCTCTACTGGAAGCATAATTTTATCTATAGATAAGAAGGACCTCTAAAATGGCCATTATCAAATCACTTATTAGAGACATGCCCATTGAGTGAAACATTAGACTCTCTTATTCCCAGTATAACCTCCAAAGACCAACAACCAAGATTCTGTCTCATTGAATAGTTACCTCCATTTATGAAGAGTGAGTAGTTAGAACTCTATGTCCATTTGAATGTAATAACAGGCTTGACATTAAAAAAAAAACATTCTCTCTTGTGAAAGTTCTTCTTGTTGATGGTCAGAATCATTACCATCATTCTTTGCTCAATAGGCAAAGAGCTCTGGTTACTGCTCACAAGGGAAATAGGATTAGTCTAGGGAAACACACCATGCCTGTTCTCATCATGAAGACCGAGTGTTATGGAGTGTGTGACTCACCAGGACAGACACATCCTTGGGATGGGCTAGCCAAAGCAAATATCCAATGACGTTTCTATTCATCTTTTATATGTCTGGTATGCTAAACTAACACAAGGCTTCCTAAACTCATCTAAGCCTGATTTTTCAGCATCAGAGGGATCATTACTGAGCCAGGGTCTTCATGATGAATTAGAAACTTCCAGTTCCAGTAGATATTCTTACACTAAATGCTCTTACCTTAGAATCCCCTTATCTGAAGTCTACAGTAGTTATGGTTGTGAAAACTCTAATGGCAATTGTTGTTATGCTGTGCAGGGTCAGAGTTCACTAAAACTGCTTCTTTAGCAAGGAGACTAAGAAGTAAGAGACTGGTTACAAGCACAGCCCAGACACTGTGGGTACTATCCACCCAGACACTGCAGTGCTGCCCAAGTATCCAATTCACAGTGGAAGCCACAACTGCTAACTTCCTTTTTTTTTTTTTTTTTGTTTTTTTTTTGTTTTTTTTTTTTTTGTGGAGCCCATAGTACATGTTCTCAGTTTTCCTCATTTTCCCCTTACACCAGGAGTTTTTTCAAAGTTTCAGGGAAAGGGAATTACTTTTATGGCTTTGTAGGACAGAGTATATACTTTGTCCTCAGAAATGCACACATACAAAGACTGAGCAAAACTTTTTCTGGGGATATATAGAGTTTTTGCAGTCCATGTTAGCATACTCTGTGATTCAAACACCACAAGTATGCTGTTGGGATAGGTATATGTCCTGGGATTTGTTTTAATGCCTGTCAAGTCACATGCTTTTCTAAACTGGCTCTTTTTCTTCTTGAATCTGCAACTCCCATCTTCAAAGACTACAAGTAGATCCTGTGAGAAAAGAAACGCATGGGGTCTGTATTCTACATCTGTTTTTTTTTTAATATCATGGGACATTAGTTTTTACCATGTATGAAAACAGAATGGTCTAACAACTCCCCACACAATGCATTTGAGGACTGAGTCTACAAGTCTTCTCATCAGCTCAGGGATATCCTTGTTTCAATGATACCAACATCCAAATGCTGGGAGAATAAAGCTGATTTATTATGATAATGGTCATGTAAAACATTGGCTATAGCTAGTGATGCTACTGAAAACCATATATTCAACAATTCTCCAGGATCAAGTGACATCTATCCATATTTGAGAGAAAAGTTTGTCAAGTGTGTTGGCTCCTACATACTATTGAAAGTACTGTACCTAGGTCTAAATATTACAAAAAAATTGCAAAATATGTTGAATATAGAAAGCATGTTTATTTATTAAATGAATCAGTGATTTTTTAAAAATTTATGGCATAATTTTGTAAGGAATTCAATGTTTTTAAAAGGACTTCTCAGTGCTATATGTTGGCTGAGGATACACACATTGTTATAACACATTGTTAAAACTTTAGCCATAAACAGGAAAGGTTCACATTCATCCCGGAGGACTGCCTACCTCTCAGAAAAAGGAAGACTGGGCTGTGGCAAGGACTTCAGTGACACCTTTTGTGCTTTCTTAAGAGAAGAATACTGGAAAAGGCGAAACAAAAGACAGAGAAGAGCTCTTTGAGAACACAGGTCACATGAAGCCATTTAATTCATCCTATTTGCTGTGTGCCAAAGTGCTCTGTAATTTTGTGTTTCAGCCTACCTGCTCCATTTTTTAAAGTAGAGATTATATATATATTCTCCCAGATGTGTGCGAACGTGTATGTTTACACAATTGAGATTACTAAACTGCTCAGTGTCTCAAAAACACCGCAACTCACATTTATTATCGAAAGCTCACTGTGTTTTGCAGCAGTATCCGGGTCAAGAAAACATGGATCTTTATTTTTGCCAATAGTATTTTATTGAGGCAAAAATTACTGAGTGCTAACTGTACCCTTCGTAACTCCATGTATAACTATCGGAACTTGAAAGGAACAAAAAATACAATTCCAAACAACACATTCTGGTCAAAGGAACTGTTCTCCGGCTTTCTCCTCTCGCTTCGTTGCCAGCATGACCTAAGAAAACACCAAGCTTTGTCCAAGCAATTAGACTGTTCTTAGCCCTTTTAGAGGCCAGTGCTGGGCCGTTTTGGCGACCCACGCCTTAAATGGTGAAGGATGATAACTATATGGCCCTGCATGGCTAGCAATCCTAATTGTAGACTGGCCTTCTCCACTCTTTGTGGTGCTGTTATGACTAGTTCTTTACATGAGCCAGAGGACCGTTGCAATGGATCAGACTCTCCATGAACACTAAACCATGGCAGGGGTGCAGGGGTGTTTCATTCTCAAGAAAAGTCATGCATCACAAGAACACTGCTGTCTGGCCTCTTCTTTGTTGGGTAGGATGGACGGAGAGGAGCTTTCAGTTCACTGACCGCCTGTCCTGCAGACACAGAGACCTCTCCAGCCTTGTAGGATGTTTCTTTGTTTGCTTTTGTGTCCTATAAAACGCTTACATTATATATCTCAGAGGAGTATTTTTGGTGGTAAGATTTTATGTTTGGGGCCTGAAGAGATGACTTAGTGGTTAAGAGCACTGGGTCATCTTCCAAAGGACTGGGTTCGCGGCGCGCACATGGCGGCTTACAAACTATAACTGCAGTTCCAGATGATCCCTTACGCAGACATACATGTAAGAAAAACACCGATGCAAATAAAATAAAAAAAATAAAGCTGTGATGTGTAACACAAGCTGGTGAAACTGCTAAAAAAGAAGGTTGAAAAGAAATGGGGTGAGTCTCTATCATTAGAAAATAAGTCAAATAAAAATGAAAAAAAAAAAAAGCCAAGGTTGAGTATAAGAGGAGAAATTTGGGGAAATGGAGACATGATAATTAGGGAGGGGTCGACATTTATTGTCTGCATGTTAGAAAAGGTGAAAACGTGTTTATGCACTGTGCGTGTGATGAAAATTTAATGCAATTTAGTAAGAAATAGGGAAGATGAGGACAAAGGGGAAAATGCAGGAGGAAAAGGAGGAGAGGCAGCGGTGTCCTGGCTGAGGAGAGTGGTGTGCATTAGTGTCAGAAGGAAACAGTTTAGGGTCAGAAAGAACAACGCAATTACAAAATACTACATTCATGTGTACATGGCCCAAGTGATAAAGCCAGGAATAAAATCCAGATTTCCTGATTTCTGGCCCTGTGCCTTATGTATTAAATCATGTTGCCTCTGCTGCGAGATAATCATCTTGCATCTGGAACATAAATACAGTCAACTCAAATATGCATCTTGATCTTATCATGTGGTTAGCAAGCCACGCTGTTATTACCGTCAGTGAGACTGCAGCCCATTAATACCACGTTCAGATTTTGGCTACGGATCCAGTGGGAGACTTAAGGTGGATAAATACATTATAGAATGAGATCAAAGAAAATAGTCCCCAGTCAAAAATACCATGAGGCTAATGGGGAGCTCCCAGGTAGTGCTACTATAGAGAGTCTTCAGGGAGCCAAAGCGAATACTGGGAAGTTTCATTTCCTGTGAAGATGTGTTCAGCCTTTGGAACTGTGACTCAAGTGGGATTTTTTTTAAGTGTCATGATTTGATTAGAAACTTATTTTTAAAATGAAATGCTAATCCTTATTGTAAGAGATTACAGTCTTTATTATCATAGATGCTGAAGTTGGACTTCTACAATGTCCCGTTACATTGTTCGGATTCCCCTTGCGCATTAATGAGCAGATGCTACAGAGGTCAGAGAACTGGTGACCAGAATTTCATTTAGCTGAAGTTTGATGAACAACCAATAATACAAGTTCTGACATTGAATCACTAGAGTGGCACGTGCTAAAGCCTGTGCCTTCTCTTCATAGACTCTGACTTTTATGTTCATAATGCACAGCAGTAATGGAGACCTAAATCATAATTCATATGCTTACGTTCATGGCTACATTCACAACAGAGATAGGGGAAATTACCCAAGTGTTCATAGAGAGAGAAGTCGAACACAGCACATACCGTTTAGTGTGGTCAGCTTTACCAAGGAGGAACATTCTGTTGCATGCTGCAACACGGACCAACCTGAAAAGACATGGCTGCATGGCCTTAGTCAGACGAAAAGTAGTAGACACCGCCCACATTGCCGCATCCAAGCATACGTTGAAGATGCCACGCATAGGAAACATCTAGGACAGGAAAATGCATAGAGACAGAAAGACTAGCTGTGGGCTACAGAAACACAGAGTTAGTGTCTAATTTGTACGGTATCCACTGGAGAGGCAGACGCGTTCGGGAGATCGATGTGTGTGATTGTTGTACAGAAATATGAATGTTCGGAATCCTACTGTGCAATACCCCAAAACAGCCCAAACAGTGTTTTATGTTATCTCTAGATACAACTATGAAAAACAAACCCAAACTGCCATGCTAACAGGTCACATAAGGAGGAGTATATGATGTTTGTCTAAAGAAGAGTAAGCATGTCTATTCAGCTGGAGGACACAGTGCGAAGTGGTAGAGGAAATGAGGCTAGGAAGTTAGGTTGGGCGCATTATAGAGACTGTCACTGTGAAGGTTTGTGGGTCCTACACAGAATCTGTAGAAAGAGGAGGCATTATATCCAGATCAGCCAGCTCCCTACACCTAAGAATAACCTAGAAGATGGATTGCAGATCAATGGGTCCAGGAGAGCGGTGTGTTAAGAGATCATGGCTCTTTCTCACTGGCTTCCCTCTAGGTCTCCCACTCTGTCTCCTGGGATGAAGGCCACACATTATATAAAGTGAACTCAATTTCACAAAACTTCCTTTAAAATGGGGGGTTCTCAAGAAGTTGAAATGCACACGAGTCACCCAGGTAGCCTCTCAAATTCCAGCTTTTTATTCGGTGTGGGCCCAGGATTCTGCATTTCTGAAGCTCAAAGACACAAAGCTGTGACCCCTGGAGGGCGGTTTAAGCAGTCTGGCTCTAAGGTCCTAGATTCTCAGCAATGGTTTCATCGCCATAACTCATGATAAACTGCTGAGGAGCTGTAACAGTGGGAGACCGAGCTCCTGGCGCATGCAGTCATTCCTACTGTTCCCACAACCAAAGCCCTGCTTCCCAGGCCGAGATCACCATTAGGGTTCTATGTCAGAAAAAACGAAGATGGCTTTATTGGAATGGACTAGAGTGTGGAGAGCTTGATGGTGGGGGCTGTAGTACAGGATAGACGCAACAAAGATCCTTGATGTGGAGTTACATAAACATGTATAGCACGATATTTGTGGGCCAAGTGAAACACACCTGATGTTTGGTGGGATTCATCTGAGATCTGTAACAATTTCAAAAAAAAAAAAAAAACCAAATTAGCTAGTACAAATGAAGTTAATGAGCCTCTACCACCTGCTTATTCCACCTTAGGCTACAGGTATTCTGTGAGCAGGCTTGGATCAATTAGTCAATGTAATTGAAGCCAAATGTAATTAATTATAGAATTTGGGGCTGTTTGAGCTTAATTTTACCAAATTACATTATGAAACAGGGGCATTATGAGGGATTAGTGAGAAAAGAGAAACAGGCTCCAGCAAAACTTCCCCAGGAGCCGTGGTTTGTGTATGATTTCTTGACCTGCTACTGTTAGAAAGTGATGCCTTCAGCTCTCCACCAGAATTGATAAAAATGCATGTTCTGCTTATTTGTGTGATGAAGTAGAAACACACAAGAAGGCCTGAAAAGGTCTGGTGGGATGAACAGGTAGGGAGGGAAAGGACAGGTGAGTCAGAAAGGGTGCTCATGTTTTTGGTATTTAATAAATAAGGAACCCAAACCAGAAATATGGTAGATAAGCAAAGAAGCCCGAGAATGAAACTGTACCCCCATTTCTGTCACTGATGTCTGATCAGAAATGTTGGTTGAAGTTCTAACTCCAGAATTACTATTAATATGGCCATTTTGAAGTCACTGTCAATCTGTGTCTGAACCTGTCTCTAAAGTCTGCATGATAATATGGCCATTTTGGAAATGGAGGGTTTTTTTTTTGGGGGGGTGTAGGTGATCAAGTAAAGAGAAAATTACTAGGATGAACCCCAAGCCAAGATGAGTCTATTTTCACACAAGTGAAAAAATTGGACTTGGAGGAGGAGGATGATGATGTGAAGAAACCAGGTAAATAGGACAAAAGCAATAATCCCTGAGTGCCCCCAAAACTAGGAGAGATAACTTCTATTGAGTGAGAAAATAAACATCTGAGCGTGGTGTGTCCAGACAGTGAAATATTACTCAGCATTAAAAAGAAAGAGCTACCAAGCCATTAAAGCCACGGAAGACATTTAATGCCATATTGCTAAGTGAAAAAAATCAATAAAAATGTATGCATGCTGTAGAGTCCAACTGTATGACACTCACGAAGTGGGTAAACTATGGATACAATGAAAGGTTTGGAAAAAGGTTTCTGTAGACTGATGTACTGGTTTGATTATGCTTGTCTCATGGAGTGGCACTATTAGGGGATGTGGCCTGGCTGGAGAAATTGTGTCACTGTTGGGATGGGCTTTGAGACCCTCCTGTCATATGGTTAATAGTCACCTCCTGGTTGCCTTTGGAATAAGGCAGCTCTTTCTCTAGCACCATGCTTGCCTGGATGCTGCCATGTCTCCTGACTTGATGATGATGGACTGAACCTCTGAACCAGTAAGCCAGTCCAACTTAAATGTTGTCGTTTAGAAGAGTTGCCTTGGTCATAGTGTCTTTTCACAACAATAAAACCCTAACTAAGATAACTGAAAAGAGGGAAGGACAAATATTTCCAGCAAGCATTTTTTGAGCAGTGAAAAATATTCTTTATATGGTGAGGTTGGATATGTACCATTACATTGTTCGAATCCATAGGATGAGCAATACCAAGAGGAAATCCTCGTGTAACCATGGCTTTGTCTAATGATTTATCCATGCATGTCTAGTGATTGTAACAAAGGCTCTACTTTGGGAGGAGTTGTTCAAAAAAAGGAGACTGCTTACATGGAGGTATTCCTTTCCTCAAACTCAATTCAACAGTTATGATGTATTTCTTTTAGCTTGTGCTAACCTGAAAGCTGAAAACCAGAATCTCAATATTTTTAGACTGTATCTCTGTGGCCACTAGATACTGAGAAGTTTTTCGTATTTCCAAACATCTGAAGTTCTGTTATGTGTATGACCTATTCTCAGTCTTTGATCTCTCTTGGTAGTTGTTGCTTTGTGCTAACAGAGTGTTTCATATGTTCAAGATAGCAACAAACGGTTATACTGAACAAATTTCTAATGCCATTCTACATGATCTTTGCTCCTGTGCTGCATACCCTAATGCATTGTCACTTAAATATAGCATAAAGAATTTAGACACTTTGAAATATAAGCAGACATGATCTGCCATATATTTAGTATATGTATGCCCAAATCCTTGGCATAGAGTGAAAAGACAATACCACATTTGTAAGGACTGACAGATTTTACTATATGATGAAAATACCATATTCTGAAGTGAAAGAATACATTTGTACTCATGTACAGTGAATACACTTGTTGTACTCATGTACAGTGAATACACTTGTTATACTCATGTGCAGTGAATACACTTGTACTCATGTACATTGAATACACTTGTTATACTCATGTACAGTGAATACACTTGTACTCATGTATAGTGATAGAGCATACAATACACACGTGGGACCAAAGGTTCAGTGTTGGGCTTGACAAAAATCATAGTTTATTTGGTTTTATAGATCATGTAAATAATCCATGCTCATTGAATACATATATGAAGATATATGTGTTGAGGGGAAGTCACACTACAGTCTCCTTATTCAACACTGGGACTGAGAGTCTTTCCAGTGTCACCACTTCACAATAAGTATAAGGTATAATTATAAGGTCTTTATAATGTGCTGGAAGCTTGAAGACTAAAGCATGCTTCAACATGTGAACTTCATATATATGTGTATATATATATATATTCATATATAATATATATTTGATGATAAAAGTGTCACAATGAGTATTAACCCAAAATATGTTATCATTAAATCAAGACAAGAGATTTACAGTCAATATGTGAATATCTGCTAGTGTGAATATCTGGTCTAATGTCTATATCTCTACTATGTAGAGTCAGGACTATCACTACTGCCAGTAAAATAGACTCAAGTTCATTCACTTTGCATTTATAATCGTTATGTAATCTTCAGTTAATAATATAGTTCCATGAGCAGCTTGATCCACTGGGAAGATAATTCTCTATTAGCCAATAATAATATTCTCATCAACCCGATACATGAAGATTCATACCAACCCCCCTCCCCATAATACTCTCCAATACCAACTAATTTATTCTGTAGGAAAATGTTCAGGTTATATATGCAATGGCCTTCATGGGTGATTATGTGCTCCTGTGCTAGATTTGTCTCCACCATATTTTCTTCTGAATAGATTGCCAGTAACTATTGCTGACCTCTGCATGGTGTTCCATGTAACACACATGAGTTGGCCACTATTGTGACAGAAAGCAGAGAGAAGGAACTTGGGTACTTTCCCCCTTTTTTTATTCAATATATTCTTTATTTACATTTCAAATGATTTCCCCTTTCCTGGATCCCCCCTCCCTGAAAGTCCCATAAGCCCTCTTCCCTCCCCCTGCTCCCCCATCCACCCCTTCCCACTTCTCTGTTCTGGTATATCCCTATACTGCTGCACGGAGACTTTCTAGAACCAGGGGACGCTCCTTCCTTCTTCTTGGACATCATTTGATATATTGATTGTGTCTTGGGTATTCCAAGTTTCTAGGCTAATATCCACTTATCAGTGAGTACATACCATGAGTGTTCTTTTGAGACTGGGTTACCTCACTTAGTATGATGTTCTCCAGCTCCATCCATTTGTCTAAGAATGTCATGAATTCATTGTTTCTAATGGCTAAATAGTACTCCATTGTGTATATATACCACATGTTTTTGTATCCATTCCTCCATTGAGGGACATCTGGGTTCTTTCCAGCTTCTGGCTATTATAAATAGGGCTGCTATGAACATAGTTGAGCATGTATCCTTATTACATGCTGGGGAATCTTCTGGGTATATGCCCAGGAGTGGTATAGCAGGGTCCTCCGGAAGAATCATTCCCAGTTTTCTGAGGAACCGCCAGACTAATTTCCAGAGTGGTAGTGCCAGCTTGCAACCCCACCAGCAGTCTCACCTGATTTGGTGCGCTATAGGCAGTTTTAAAAGAAGTAACGAAATGTGGATGAACAACAAATCTCTATATCTGAGAGACATTTGCTTCAATAAATGTCTCCTTTAGTTCTAAAGATGCTATGATTAACTGGCATGGTGTAATCATTTACAGGTACAGGCAAATTAGGGATTTTGGAGTTATATTAAGTAAGAAGCATTAGCAATTGGTGAAGACAAGAAAAAGAACATTCTGGAAGTCGAGTAGAAAGCCATTAACACATTAATAGAATACATGGATGAGGGGAACATCAGCGATTCAACAAAGTATTTTTGAGCAGTTACTACGTGAAGTAGTTGGGCTACGGTAGCCACAGTAAAATCCCAACCCTGTCCCCTCTTAGTACTTAATTCAAGAAGGAGGAGAGACGCAATGAAGTGCAGACAAATCAAATAAGTGAGTTATGTGTTACTTTAGGCAGTACATGCTATAGGCGAAGGAATTGTAGGGCAACGTAAGGGAGACCAGAAATGTAGTGAAGGTGAGCAGATTGAGAAGGTCAAATAGGGTGGGGATGGGAATGGGGGCTCACTGGAAGATGAGGCTGGAGGAGTGACTAATGACGGAAGGGAGGAATAAACTACCTGGGTATTCTAGGCAGAGAGCTATCACACAAGCCTCTCCTTATACCTTAGATTGTTATAATGATTCCAGAGTTCAAATGAAAAAACAAAACTCCCGTTCTGGAAACATCCCCCAAAGCCTTTGTATGCTGGCTTTAACGCTACGACAGTACAATGGCATATCCTGTAAACAGTTTGTCTTAGTCAGGGTTTCTATTCCTGCACAAACATCATGACCAAGAAGCAAGTTGGGGAGGAAAGGGTTTATTGAGCTTACACTTCCAGCTGTTCATTACCAAAGGAAGTCAGGACTGGAACTCAAGCAGGTCAGGAAGCAGGAGCTGATGCAGAGGCCATGGAGGGATGTTACTTACTGGCTTGCTTCCCCTGGCTTGCTCAGCCTGCTCTCTTATAGAACCCAAGAATACCAGCCCAGAGATGGCACCACCCACAAGGGGCCCTCCTTCACTTGATCACTAATTGAGAAAATGCCCCACAGCTGGATCTCATAGAGGCACTTCCCCAAGTGAAGCTCCTTTTCCTATGATAACTCCAGCCTGTGTCAAGTTGACACGCCAAACTAGCCAGTACAATTGACCCCTTGTCAACTTGACACACCAACATATCACTATTAAGCCTCAACCCTTACTTTCTTATTCATCCCCAAGATCTCAATAATGTAAAAGGTCCCACAGTCTTTACATATTAAAAATTCAATCCCTTTAAAATGTCTTAAAATTCAAAGTCTTTTAAAAATTCAAGTCTCTGAACTGTGGGCTCCACTAAAATACCTTCTTTCAAGAGGGAAAAATATCAGGGCACAGTCACAATCAAAGGCAAAACTCAAACTCCAAAGTCTGGGATCCAACTCACGATCTTCTGGGCTCCTCCAAGGGCTTGAGTCACTTCTCCAGCTCTGCCCTTTGTAGCACACACCTTGTCTTTTAGGCTCCAGCTGCCTGTACTCCACTGCTGCTGCTGTCCTTGGTGGTCATCGCATAGTACTGGCATCTCCAAGCCTCAACTCTTTTGCATGACCCCTTCAGTCCTGGGCCATCAATTACAACTGAGGGTACACTTTCACCAATGGCCTTCCGTGGCCTCTCAGCGTACCAAGCCTCAGCTGTTCTTCATGATGCCTTCATGCCTTCAAAAGCAGTACCACCTGGGTGACTCTTACACAGTACCAAGTCCTGCTACAGCACGAGGCACAACCTTGGCTATCTGGAACACACTCTCTGTGCTCTCAGAAAACACATCCCAGAAGATTTCACCTCAGTGATGCTGGTCTCTTCTTACTCACCGCTAATTTCTTAGCTCCAGCTAACCAGCATCAATAGTCCCAGTAACACAAAGGTTGACTTTAATGGTTTTGGTATCTTGTTACTCACAGCTGATTCTTCAGCCCCAGCTAACCAAAACCACAGAATCTTCATGGCCCTGATAAGAGTCTTTAATTTTCCCTCTGAAACTTCACAAGCCAGGCCTCCATCTTCTGCCTTGTTCTCAACATTATCTTCCGAGCTCCTACACAACGGTCTCACAGAGGTCTCATCACTGAATGGACCATCTAGCCCAAAGTTCCAAAGTCCTTCCACAGTCCTCCCCAAAACATGGTCAGGTTGTCACAGGAATACCCCACTACGCTGGTACCAATTTGTCTTAGTCAGGGTTTCTATTCCTGCACAAACATCATGACCAAGAAGCAAGTTGGGGAGGAAAGGGTTTATTGAGCTTACACTTCCAGCTGTTCATTACCAAAGGAAGTCAGGACTGGAACTCAAGCAGGTCAGGAAGCAGGAGCTGATGCAGAGGCCATGGAGGGATGTTACTTACTGGCTTGCTTCCCCTGGCTTGCTCAGCCTGCTCTCTTATAGAACCCAAGAATACCAGCCCAGAGATGGCACCACCCACAAGGGGCCCTCCTTCACTTGATCACTAATTGAGAAAATGCCCCACAGCTGGATCTCATAGAGGCACTTCCCCAAGTGAAGCTCCTTTTCCTATGATAACTCCAGCCTGTGTCAAGTTGACACACCAAACTAGCCAGTACACAGTTCTTCCCAGAGCTGCACATCACAGGCAGACACTGGCTTTCTTGATGGTGGCTAGCAAAAACAGACTCTGTTCAGAGTGAGCATCTGGCTTGCAAGGAGAGGGGGCAGGTGGGACGAAGAAATCTTTTGGTGGGCTTTGTAATCATCAGCCTGACTTCAATCTGATATGAACCGAAACTCATGCCTATCCCACTTGTGCTGGTAAGAAGATCCTGTTAGGGAAGACTTTGATGCATTCCAAGGCATGCAACTTTAATAACCCGAAAGAAAATGTTATAATGATCTCATTGGAGGAAACCACAGCTAAGAGAGGAGTCAGAGACGAATAGATAAAGTCAAAGGATGCTACAGATCCCTCATCAGTCCGTATTCTTTTGTAGAGCAGATCTGGGTGGCATGGCAAACCCATATCAAACCAGTGTGTGTGTGTGTGTGTGTGTGTGTGTGTGTGTGTGTGTGTGTGTGTGTGAGAGAGAGAGAGAGAGAGACAGAGAGACAGAGCTAGAGAGATAGAAAGAAAAAGAGAGAGAGAGGGAGTTCCTGTGCGATAAGACTCAGCTGGGTGCTCAGTCTCTTCACCTGGACCAGTAGAATGAACCCCTGCCCGACCTGTTTCATAGAGCTTCTGTGATAACCAGAGGAGCTAAGAACAGAATTTGCTCTGTGGTAATCAAATGCTCTACAAACAGGGAGGATTATCCTCAGGGCTTTTATTCTCATCAAACAGCTGATCTAATGCTTGACTCCTTTGCGTTCACATCTGGAAAGAATCTTCGTGTTCAAGACCAAGACACCTCAGTCACGCTGTTTCCTATCCTGTCACCCCAACAAAGGCTGAAATGGCCGAAAGGAAGGTAGAAGGTTCAGAAGAAAATCTAGACTGGTGGGAAAGGTTAGGAGAGAACAAAGAAGAAAAGCTATACTCTACTTTTGACCTTGGACAGAAGTCGGAGGGTGACATAGCTACATTTGTGAGAAGTGGGTCAGCAGAAGCTTCAGGATTTTATTCGTCTGTGGCTAAGAAGGAGGCAGGGGCCAGGATGCTGCATTCACCCACACCCTGCCTCTCCCATCCCGGCTACTTGTCAATTTTGAGTTTGACCAGCTGACCTAGGGTGGAGGCTTGCTTCTCCCACCTCCTCATTTTCCTCTGAGCCCCCCTAATTCTCCAGGTTAGACCTTGCCAGGCAATGCTGAAGCTGGCAAATTTAATCTGTGAACCAAACAATTTATATTTGCTGTAAATCCTCACAAAGCACAGGGAGGGACGTGTCCCTTGGTTTAAAAATGTAAGCTCCTTCGGGTCCATGCTCACAGAGTGTCTCTGGTTGTTCTCTAGGAGTGGTTACCGTCTCTTATTGAAAAATTCCAATTTCCAGCATCAGGCAGACCTCTCAGAAAATGCTCCTTCCAGTTTTTATCAGCTTAAACCTGGCACCAGCACGTGGTCCATGAAAGGATGAAGGTTTTTATTCAGTACCTCCAGCATATCATGTTAAGATGAAAAATGCACGTTTGCTACTTAAAGGGGAGCTGTCAGTCCAAGGTCTATAGCAGACGGTGGTACAAGCCACACCACAAATGCCCATTCTGGGTGTGGGACCAGCATCTGGTTAGTGTCTCCATTTAGGAGAAGCAGAGAAGAGCATTTCCTCCAAGTACCAGATCAATCATTTAGGGGCCATTCATCTTCTGTAAAAACAATCTCGAGTTCACGACTAATAAGACCACAGCTGCCTCTTTATGGTTGGGCTCCCCCCACACAACTCGGCACCGCATTCTAGGTCAGGTCACAACTGCGTAACAGGCTTCAAACTTGGCAGTTTCATGTTCTCCCGTCTTTTCCTTGCCCAACCCACACCGAATTACATGCTGACCAAAGCTTCCCCAGAGCCCCATGGAATGAAGATTTGGCTTCATGGATTCAAATGTGCAGCCTCAAATAGAGGCCTATCTGGGCAAGCTAAGTTTTTCCATTTCACTGCTATGCATTTCCCAGAATACTGTGTAGAATTCGGGCTTCACGTCTCCACCAGTGGTCCAGAAACATGGATAGGAGAGTTTCAAGGAATGGATCCAGATGGCCCTTCGACTATAAAGTTACCCAAAATTCAAGAACAAAATGAGAGTCAATTGTTTACATCCCCAAGTTGAACTATACAGAGTACAGAAGGAACGAGATCTTAGGGAAAGAGAAGAAATAAATAAATAAAACGTGGTCTTTGTTTCCCCTCTTTTCAAAATCAATTTCATCAAATAGTTAATTATCCCTGAAAAGGATGTCAAGCCCAGTAAGAAGGAAGTGGATGGTAGCATTTCGGATATCCTGGCGTGTGTCGTGCGCAGTGTCTGCGACATCCAAGATGACACAGACTGACATGTGGCCCCAGGCACATGCTCCCCATTACCATTATATTAGCTTGACTGATCCACTCCTGGTGCATAAATCCCTGACCTCTGGGTACTGAGGAATTAAAATATCAGTCACGGCATTCAGACTGCTGTCTTTATGTAGATGGATATTAGTTTCTCTTGTCTGGCCTTCTCTGTCCTAGACTTTTGAGTTTGGTTTGACTGAAATCAATGCTTCTATCACCTGGCGGGCTCAGATCCGCAGAGGAACAGGTCCTTGGAATTCACTGATCATGCCTCTTTTACTCCTCTGTGCTCATGTTAGCACTCTGGTTTGGGCTCGTTGCCAGCACTGTACATATATACAGAACTGGGCACAGTGCCTTATGGAAAATCAGCGCACGGTTAAAATGCTCAGTCCAGTCCTTTCATGTCATCTCTATGAGGAACTCATCCTAATACTGCTCAGATTTCTTTGTGTAATGATGGAGTGGCTCAGCTCTCTGACATTGCTCCAAGCATCTTTCATTTATATGTTTGATTGAAAAATGAACAAGAAGATGGGGAGGGTTGAGCTAAGTACTATTTTACTCGAGTGTCTTCAAATTTTCCTTTCTTCTTGTGGATCCGGTCTTTGTACTTTTGCTTACAAGAATATTAACCTTGATTTGACAAAATTTTCTTGAAATTTGGAAACTAAGAGAAAGGAAAAAAGCACTATTCTACCATCAAATACATCTCTGTGTGATAAATATATGGGCGTTTGTGTGCACTGGATGGTGCAGGGCGGGGTTGGAGGATGTTAAGAGATATAAAACATTATAGTCTAAAACCTGCAGGATTTCACAAAGACGTGCATGGTGCCTCACAGATGACAAAGGGGAAGACTGTCTTTGTCTGAGGAAGTCCAAGGCTGCTTCACAGAGCAGCCTACCCCTTCCTTCCCCCAAACACTATGGTCAGCACTTCTCTGTCCTTCCTCTGTGTCTTGGAGTTTTAACCAGCAGCCTCTGTCAAATTTCCCCTTTTTCTGACCATTAGTCATTGATCATTTTCTGGACCTGACCATCTCCAACGACTATCTTCTTCATTCTGTTACCGGCTCTCATTCTCAAAAACTCAATGGCATTACCACCCTGTTAGCTTCGTTCACTGTCACGGCAAGACTCATCCCCCCCCCCCACCTATGTCATCAGAACTCAGCCATCACCTCCACTTGGAGTGGTTCCACTTCCTGGACGTTGTGAGCCACGTTTGTAATTCCAGGTGGGAGCATTGCAGGTTTCAGGACAGGTTTTGTCACAGTGATAGTCTGTCCCAGAGGAGTGAAGGATGGTTAGAGAGAGGGAGGGAGGGAGGGAGGGAGGGAGGGAGGGAGGGAGGGAGGGAGGGAGGGAGGAGAAGTTGACTTCAACACTGCATCGCTAGACATTTTCCTCTGGGACCTTCTTCTTCTTCTATTAATCTTTCACTTAGCAAACTGTTTTTTGTCTCATTGTGGTTTTCGTTTTGTACTGTGTCCTTTACAGTCTTCTGCTCCCTCCCGTGCCATTTTGGCTTTAGTAATCTTCTCCTCCGATACAAGGAAAGATCTTACCTTTCAATTTATTGAAAACACAGACCAGAGCTGTTCAATCGAGTTTCTTAGGATGATGCCAATGGTCCCTATCTGTGGAGTGAGGCAGGCGTAGCAGTGTACACCACTCATATGTCGCATGCTTTTCAATAAGAATATGACCGTGTTACAGGGCATTTCAAGTTCTCTAGTAGGTACATTAGTAAGAAAAAAGAAATTATGTCTATGCAGTTAATAACATTGTTTTATATAATTAATATATTTAAACAAATGTAGCAAAATTATTTCAACGTGAGGTGTGTATGTGTGTGTTTGTGTTGAGGATAGAACTCACGACCTAGAACATACAAAGAAATACATTTGCCACTAACTACAGCCCAGCTATTGAGGCTCGCCTTAAACTACTCTGTTGTCCAATCAGTCTTTAGCTTGAGATCAATCAGCCTTGGGAGTAGTTGAGATCATAGACCTTTACCTACAGTCCTGACATATATGCGAATTACTGGTGAGTTATTAAATTTTATTTTACACTAAGTGTTTTGTTTTACTTTTGAGATCAGGTTAGTGGAGCCATAACTACTCTCAAGTATAAATGAGTTCTTCCTACCTCCATCTGTGGAGTGCTGAGATTATAAGTATAAGCCACCATGCTGGGCTCATGCCAAAATGTTAATCTCTGTCATGTAGAGTTTCATAGGAAATATTTGACCTGCATTAAATTTGTCTGAAATTTATAGTTGAAGGCATACCATGTGTTTTTCCACATTTAAAGTTTTTTCCCTAGCTAGATCAAGTATCTGTTTTCCATTTTAATTTCAATTAATTAAAATTAAAATTTAAAGCGTATGTCCTCAGTCATCATGACTGCATTTCAAGCGGTCAAAAGCTATCTTGAACCAGCTGTTTTCTTTGTTAGACTGCACAGGGAACGCTCTCGCCACCTACAACCTCTGCCAACCTCGGAACTTTGTTGAATTATTACCCGGGCTCCTAGTTCCTATTGATGGCTCCCGGTCCTGCTTCCATTTATTTATTTATTTATTTATTTATTTATTTAATTTATTTTATTTTTCATGGCAATAGTGGCAGCTTCCTTTGAGAACTTGCTAGAAAACTAAACTTCTGGCCATATTCCAGGGCTACCACGTCAAGATAATCTTGATTTAATGAATCGCTGGACATGAAATTGCTGCCTGCCACAATTTGAGACTCACGGACCTCTAGAAAAGAGAGAGGGAGCCAGTGAGAGGGGCTCCCTCAGGACAGGGTGTGGACACGTGGTTTGTGGAGAGAAGGGTAGAGGGAAGGCTCTTCCCAGTTGGAAATCTGGGATTTTCAGAATCCCAGCGATGATTCTTAGTGGGAGGCTCCAAAGAAACCCTGGAAAAGAAGGTTGATTTAGTGCTGATGGCTCTTTCGGACCTACCCCGTTCTCCCTCCCACCGACCCCCTCTTCCACCTCATTCTCTCCAGCCGGGACAACGCGGGGCTTCACTCCCCTTCCCCAGCCGTTTGCTCCAGTATAAACCTGCCATGTCAGCTGCGTCAGCTGCCTGCGCTTTTGGTACTTGGCTCCTCTCTGGTTCTGCTTGCCCTCTCTCTTTTTCTCCCTCCTTTTTCTTCCCTCCGCTCTCCTCCATCTCTCCTCCCTTGGTCAGGTTCAGCCTGGACCCTTTCAGATGCCTCTGGCTGTCCTCTTCCTCACACCTACAAGAAAACCCCTCTCCTTAGCCACACCTTGGCATGGTTGGAGGAAAACGTCCACATTTTTCATTCTCTTAATGGTTTGATTATTCAGCTAGTGTGCAGGAAGGACGGGGCCTTGGAATACACGGGTAGGCTACTTGCTGCTTACTCCTTGGTGCCTAAGGAGGGCTTAGACATTGGTAAAATGTTGAAACTCTCCGGATGAGCCAATGAAACACACAATTAACAAGACTTTTAGTAACATTTGGAGTTTTGTAGCCATTACCTCAATTGAGTTTAAATTATTTATTTATTTATTTATTTATTTATTTTCATTTTTTATTTTTTGGTTTTTTTCGAGACAGGGTTTCTCTGTATAGCCCTGGCTGTCCTGGAACTCACTCTGTAGACCAGGCTGGCCTACGAACTCAGAAATCTGCCTGCCTCTGCCTCCCAAGTGCTGGGATTAAAGGTGTGCGCCACCACCGCCGCCCAGGGAGTTAAAATAATTTTATCGCCTTTGTCTTAAGACACATTGCATGCCATTAACATTTTATTCACATTTTAAGGCTAGCAACGTAGGCAATATACCCCTAAGCTTTATGCATTTGGGTACAAGATATCTTGCAGATATTCACATTACTTTTGACAATATTAGAGAAGTTCTCTGAGTCCTAGGTCTCCCCATGGGAAGAAACCTTGTCTTTAAGGTTTTTAATACATACAGTGTGCAAACTTTCTACAGACAACTAAAACTGATTTTGATCGGGAAGCGTAACAGATTTTCAATATAAAAAGAAAAAAAAATACCATCTCTTCTGGGGCCCAACTACCAATAAACAGCTCTGAATTTATGCAGGGAGGAGAGACCCCCAAGGAATAATGTATCCTAATGAACCCCCCACCCCCCAACACCAGACCAGGAGGAAGAACAATGGGGTCCAGAAGCAGAAGCAGCCCTTGCCCAGCCGGTGGGGCTGGGAGTCCTAGGAGCAGGCAAGGGGAAAGAAGCCCCTGGGACAGACAAAAGTCCAAATTTTTAACTGGCTTTGAGGGCGAGCCTCCAAACAGACAGAGGATGATAAAATGGTTTGTGGGCTCTGGCTGGTGCCACGGGGATGAGCGACTGCACGTGACCCCCACCACCCCCCACTGCCTCTCAGACGCAGGCTTTGTTCTTCCCAGGCCTGGGGGCCTGTGTTCTGTGGGAGGCTAGGACAATTTTGTTGTTGTTGTTGTTGTTATCAGATAGACGTATCAGTTTCAGGGACAATCATCCTCAGCTTCACACGCAAAAAGTTATTTTTCCCTGATTTCCTCCTCTGCTCTAAAACTGTACGGTTTAAAGGGAAAGGAAGGGGGTGGGTAAGGAGGAGACAAGAATGGACCAATGGACCGAGCATCCTCCGTGGCGCCGGGGCTCTCTTTCCAAAACTGGGCACATAAAGAAACGTATTTTCCCCAAGTGTACAAGAGAGTCAGCACAGGATGCCACTTAGTCTTGAGAGGAAAGACATACTAGATATTTGGGGGGAGGGAGAAGAAAACCACAAGCAAATGAAATAAAAAGGGGGTGGGGGTGGGGACTATTCCTTGCTAATAACGAGTTCCTACCTAATATAGGGATATACATGTTAATGAAGCCAGTGAATTCTGAGTCTGATGGTAAAGTTAAAAAAAAAAGAAAGACAGAAAAAGTAAAAAGAAAAAAGAAACTCCGTGGCAAAGGCCCCTGGGTAAATGGTGTCATTTCCAATTTCTCCCATTCCCTTGATTTAGAGCAGGCCCGGGGTTTGAAATTCACACCAGCTCTTTATGCACAGGGGTCCTGGTTGCTAGGGCCCAGGCTGCGGGAACTGGGACACGGGGCTTCCTGTGTGATTTCACCGATGCCGCCCTGCTTTGTCTCACGTTTAAAATAATTTGCCAGGTAAAAATAAACTTCTCAGACTCACAGAGTTAAAAAAAAAAAAAAAAGAATGTACTTAACAATCCAATCCGTGTAAGTTTAGGATTGACGGAGAAAGTGCAGCCAGGGCTAATTAAATTACTCAGCATGTGTTTGAATGGAGGCTTCGCTAGCAAGTTTATTAATCCGCATCATTATCATCATTATTCCCACTGCCGGCAAATTGCGCTTTCCATGGAGTAGCAGAACGGGATGGGCTGCGAGTGTTCAGTTACATCTTGCTTAGCATTTTGGCTCCGCCATGACCACCATTCCTAGAAAGCAAGCCTCATTTGCAGTGAGTTATACATCCCCAGGCAGTCCGTCCCAGCTAGTTTTGTTACTCTTTGGAAATAATTAAAATCTACAAGGGGGTTGGGTTTTCCTTCTGCTTTTGCCAATATCTCACAGAAGTGAGTGTGCATGGTTCCTGCTTTGCTCCTCAGTAGGGGACCATTTTATTCTAAGTTCAGTCCATTCAGCAGCCCGAAATCCCAGAACTCAGGAAGCTGAGGCAGGAGAATCCCGAGTTTGAGGTAAGTCATGTCTAGCAATGAGATCCTGTGTCAGTCTGAACCAGAAACAAAAACCAAACTCCTCTTAAGAAACACAAAACCTGCCATGCGGTGGTGGCGCACGCCTTTAATCCTAGCACTTGGGAGGCAGAGGCAGGTGGATTTCTGAGTTCGAGGCCAGCCTGGTCTACAGAGTGAGTTCCATGACAGCCAGGGCTACACAGAGAAACCCTGTCTCAAAAAACAAAACAAAACAAAACAAAACAAACAAACAAACAAAAAACCCCACAAAACCCGCCGGGCAGTGGTGGCGCATGTCTGTAATCCCAGCACTCTGGGAAGCAGAGGCAGGTGGATTTCTGAGTTCGAGGCCAGCCTGGTCTACAGAGTGAGTTCCAGAACAGCCAGGGCTACACAGAGAAACCCTGTCTTGAAAAAACCAAAAATAAATAAATAAATAAAAATAAAATTATAAAAAAGCACAACCCCCCCCCCCAAAACAAGAAAAAAAAAGTGCGGAATATCAGATCAAAGACCTGGAGGATCCCTGCATTCCCCTTAGACATTAGAGCTCCTGGAGGAGAAAGTGGTCTATTATTCAACCTCCTCCTCAGTCTGTAAGCTGTCACCAGAACCTTCTATAGAAAACCTTGAACTGCACACCACTTGGCACGCTGAGAAACTACATACTCTAACATATATTCCCATACTAAAGGAATTTAACATGGGCTTCCCAATGCATAAAAATATTAAAAAAATAAATGAAGCATCTATTTCCATGAAGCCTGGTGTTGCAGCTTGCCTAGGTTTGGAGCAAAGAGAGAAGTGTTGTAGACAATCATTAGGCGACAGACCTCATCTGGTTGGACACAATAACCCTTTGCCTTAGGTTCCAGATAAAGTTCTACAAAGTGTCTTTTGGCTACAGCAGGCTGTAGACACTTCAGCCTTTCCCCAGATGTTGTTTTGTAGGAAATAGGGGGATGATAAAGAAAAAAAGAAGGTAAATGATTGTATGAAATAACTTTTCAAAATGAACGTGTCATTTGTAAGCAAAATGCCAGTTTAGAATCCACCTTCTTCCTTGTGATATAGATTTCCTTCAATTCTATACTGTGCCCAAGGAGCATAGATCAGTAACACCTGTGGGTTAGTATTTAATCGATGTAGGCATGAAGTTCTTCTGCCAAGAAGGAGACATCTCCCTTTAGTCTTTTGAGGGTCATTCTGTTGTGGGGAGCAGAGTCTTGTTATGCGTTCCCGGCTAGCTGCAACTTCTGGGTGATCATTCGGCCTCTGCCTCTGCCTCCCAAGTGTTAGGATTCTAGGGGTGGTCCACTATATCATACTCATGTGTATGTGGCTTGAGTGCACATATCTATGTGTGCACATACGTATGTGTACACATGTGGAAGGTAGAAGTCATTGTTAGGCAACTCTTTCAATAATTCTTCATCTCATTTCTTGGCAAGTGTCTCACTGAACCTGAGTGTCATTCAATTAGCTAGACTGACTGGGGAGCGAGCCTAGTGATCTTCCTGTCTCTGCTTCCTTTTTGTTGCATTCATGATGCCTGCATTTGTGTGTGTGTGTGTGTGTGTGTGTGTGTGTGTGTGTGTAGGATGTCGAGTATCTTCCTCTATTGCTTCCCACCATTTTATTTGGTTGGTTTTGAGATAAAACCGGTTTCCACTATCCTGGCTGTCCAGCATCAGCCTGTCTCTGCCCTCAAACCCTGGGGTTAGAGGAATGTGCAATCACATCTAGTTTTTAATTGGTTGGTGTGGACTCAAACTCGGTCCTTTTGTTTGTATTGCAAGTTCTCCTACCCCCTGAGTTATCTCCCCAGCCCTCAAGCTAAGGTTTAATGTGTAGGTAGTGGGGATTGAACTCAGGGCCCCCTGCTTGCACAACAGATTTATTGACTGACTCACCACCCCTGCAACCCAGTTTACTCTTAATTCTGAATCATAAACTAAGTCAATTAGCTTTCCTTTATTCAAGGTAGTTGTGCAAAGTAGACTTTTTAATAGTTACAAGTAAGGACATGTTCTCTGCACGGGGAGTAAAACCTAAGTACTCACATACCTGACAATTTCGATAAACAAGAAATTGACACTCTTGGGAAGAGACATCTCAGCTGGGATTATTCTGAGCATGGAAATGTAACATTTCTAAAAAGGACCATCTTTTCACAGAAATAGTTTTTCCGGGCGTTTTTACACTCCCTTCAGCTGTCTTTGGGGAGATACAAATGAGACGTTTTTTTTTTTTTCATATATAGTAACTGTGATTCTTTTCTAAAAACAAACACACAGACTACAGGTTTAAAAATTCCCTCTGTGAGGTGTGCCGGAAGAGCCTTCATGGTGGTACTAATGCATTCTGAATTACTCTGGGGGAGCTCCAGGAATCCCTAACTCCTAGCATAAAAATAGGTTTTCTACTCCCTTCCCAAAACACTTTGCAGAAGAGGGTGCTTAACCAAGCTTAACCAATGCGAAATCCTCTCCTGAGCATCTCTGGCTATGGGAGGATGTCACACAAAAAAATTTATTTGTTTTAGGGTTAGCTTTAGGGTGGTTGCTCTTTCTGGGTGTAGATGGTTTTATACGTGCAGTCTGGTAAAAAGGATAGGCTGTGGTCCTTATGAGATAAGCCCCTGCGGAGAAGGAGAAGCAAGACCAGAGTTCACCTAGGCAGAGTGAACTAACAATGGATAAGAGTGAAAGCAGTCAGGCAATCAGCATGAACTTGAGGGTACATGAGGACATAGGTGGTGGGGCAGGGTTGGGAGATGATATGTTATAAGGCAGTGGCTGGAGGAACAGAACTTGTCTACACCCAACAGAGGCTCAGCACTATAGACATCTTGACTGAAGAACTTGGGAACTAAAACAAGTTGGATGAAAAACACAGCGAGTGGAAAGATTTCAAGTAGAAGTTTGGAGATGTCTTCCTATGAAGTCAGAAGAGTATGTCCTAGCTTGGAGCCTGATGGGTCAATGACGGAGAAAAATCTAGAAAAGAGGTTGCTTGAGAGTCATGTCACACCATTGCAGTGTCAGTGCCCTAAATGCCAGCGGGAGGAGGCAAAAATATAAATTATTCCTTCTCTCAATATCTTTTTTTTTTCTCTCCTGGATAGATAGCAAATTAGCACGAACTTGAGGGTACATGAAGGCATAGGTGATGCTCCTGCTCAAGGTTGGGAGATGATCTGGTAGAAGGCAGTAGCTGGAGGAACAGAGCTTGTCTATATCCAACACGTAGCATGACATTCTTGAATAAATAGCATCCTTCTGAATTTGACTAGCAAATTTGGTGAATCTGAAGAGAAATCAGTATGTCATAGAGCCCGTGGACTGTCTAGAAGAGATTCACAGACAAGAACAAGAAGAGAATGATCTGTATGGGAGAGAGTGGGGTAAAATGAGTCTTTGTTCTGGTAAGCTGACCTCTGTTTTAAGGAACGCGGTACGTAAGACAGGAAGGGGAAGAAGAATCTTTATTCAGTGCCTAATTTAACCTTAGGTACAGTGCTAGAAGTTTACAGTAAGCATTAGCATACTCTGGATCTTTATCACTGGATTCTGTTAACAGAGAGAGGAAGAGGATCTGTCTTCCTAGAGAGTTTGGTATTTTGGAGTTATAAGACATACTGGATTCTCAAAGAGTTCTATGCAACTGAAAGGAAGGGGATGCTTCCAAATTCATTCTACTAGGCCAGCATTATTCTGCTACCAATACCTGACAAAGACACCAAAAAACCAGTAGACTGATATTCTTGATGAACATGGTTGCAAAAATCCTCAAGAAAATACTTACAAATTGAATCCAATAGTTCATTAGAAATGCTTACACACCATGAGCAGGCTAGCCACTCACCCTGGAGATGAATGGATAGTTCAACATGCAAAAATCAATAAATATAAATATTCATACAGATAGAATTTACATTTCTCATAGGTAAAGTATTTGATAAAATTCAAAATCTATTCATGAAGATGTTACAGAAAGATCATACACCAATATAATAAAGGTTCTAAATTAAAAAAAAAACCCTTAGAGAGCATATTGAGTGAGGAAAACTTGAGACTTCAGAGACAAGCTCTAGGTGCTTGGTTTTGTCCAGTATAGTAATAGAAATTTAAGGGAGAGAAATTAATTAAGAGAAAGGAAAAGTACATAAACAAGAAAGACAGAAATCAGATTATCATAATCACATACAATATGACTGTATACACAGAAAAGCCTATAGTCTACCAGAAGACTTTAAATTAATGCAGTAAAGTAGCCACATACATGATCAATATACAATATCCAATAATTTCTATACACCAATAATTGATTTTCTAATAAAGAAATCATGATGACCTCATATATCATAGATATAACTCACATTTAATATATAATAAGATACTATCAAAAACCAATAAATTATAAGACACTGGAGAAAAAAGAGACTCCTACAGAGAGAAGGATTTGATTGTTCATGGACTGACAGAGTTAATGTTGCTAATGTGCTCGTGATGCCAAAGGCAACCTACAATTGATAACAGTCTCTGTCAAACACCAATGGAGCTCTTCAAGGAGCTTTAAAAACTTTAAAATTCTTCAACTTCATATTGAAGCACAGAGAGCTTCAAATAACAAAGGAACCGAGGATAAAGAACAAACTTGGAGACAGCAGAAAACCTGATTTCAAAGCACATTACTGAGCCGTCCTAAATACTACAACATGGCAATGACATAAAAACAGACACAGAGATCAACCAATCAGGCCAGAGGACACAGAATTAAAGGACGCATCCTTAGTCAACTGATCTTCAATAGAAATGTTAGATGCTGAAAAAATCCTCTGCCCAAATTTAACACCCCTTCATGATGAAAGCCCTGAAGGATTAGGGACACAGGGGACATACCTAAACATAGTAAAGACGTTTACAGCAAGCTGATAGCTAACGTCAAATTAAATGGAGAGAAACTAAAAGCAATTCCACTAAAACGAGAAGCAAGACAAGGATGTCCTCTTTCCCTCTATCTGCTTAATATAGCAACTGAAGTTCTAATGGAAGCAATAAGGTAACTAAAGGAGATCAAGGGGACACAAATTGGAAAGAAAGGAGTCTCATTTTCAGATTATATGATAGTATACACAAGCAACCCCCAAAATTCTACTAGGGAACTTAGCTGATAAACATTTTTAGGGAAGTGGCTGGTACAAGGTTAACTAAAAAAAATTTCAGTAGCGCTCCTATACACAAATGACAGATGGACTGAGAAGGGAATCAGGGAAACAACACCCTTCACAGGCACAGATAATATAAAATATCTTAAAGTAACTCTAATCAAGCAAGCAAAAGACTTACATGATTAAAAACTTCAAGTCTTAGAAGAAATTGAAGAAGATATTAGAAAATGGAAAGATCTCCCATGCTCTTGGATTAGTAGAATTAATAGTGAAAATTGAATTAGGTTTTGATGAATTATTTAATAATTAAATTAGCATAGTAAAAGAGAGGCCAAGTAACAAGGAGGGCGTGGGTAGGAGAATGCATGGATCTCACAGGGTTGGGAAAATGGAATTTTTGGGGATGGACTGGAGGTAGGTGGGGATGGGGACAGGAGGGATCAGGCCATGGGGATGAGGAGACTGGGCGGGAGAGTACTGGAGCACACAATTGGAATTGGGAGCACTGTAGAAACCCAGTGTAGTAGAAGTTCCCTGGGATCTATGAGAGGGGTCCTAGTGAAATCTAGTACTGGGGTATATGGAACCCAAACTTGCTGTCTGCTATAACAAGGCAAGGCTCCCAACAGTGGGGCTGGAATATCAACCAAGCCACAAAGTCTTCACTCTACAATCTGTCCTGGCTGAAAGGTGTGCTGGAGCAGAACTTATAAGAGTGACCCTCCCTTGACTGGTATAACTTGTAGCCCATATTATGAGATAGAGCCCATACTCAAGACTGCCTGGATGACTGAAGAACAGAGGCAGGACAGCTCAGAGACCCAGAATCAAGCAAAGCAGGACTGGAAAAAATCAGTGAAATGACTTTTAATGATCTTCTATTAATAGACCAGTGCCTAGCCCAGTTTTCATCAGAAGGGTGTCATCCAGCAACTGATGGGAGCAGAAGCAGAGACCCACAGCCAAACATCAGGCAGGGGAACATCAGGGGAGCCCGATAGAAAGACTGGCAGGAAGGGTTGGTAGGACCCAGAGAGATTGAAGACACCATGAGAACAAGGCCTACAGAATCAACTAATGGGGGCTCAGAGGGCCTCACAGGGACTGAAGCTACAAACACAGACCCTGTATGGGACTGAGCTAACCTCTGCAAATATCTTATGGCTGTGTTGCTTTGTGTTCTTGTGGGACTCCTATCCATGGGAGTAGGGGTGACTATGACTCATTTTTCTGTCCTTTGGACTCTTCCTCTTACCAGGTTGCCATGTCCAGCTGTGATATAAGGGTTTGTGCCTAGTCTTACTGAATCTTGTTTGGCCATGTTCAGTGGATATCCCTGAAAGGCTTTCTTTTCTCTTCTTTTCTTTTCTCTTCTCTTCTCTTCTCTTCTCTTCTCTTCTCTTCTCTTCTTTTCTATTCTTTCCTTTCTTCCTTTTGAAGGTAAATAGATGAGGAGCAGATCTGGGGGAGATGGGAGGTGTGGGGAGGGACTGGGAGGAGTAGAGGAAAAGGAGTGAAGTTGGGATATAATGTATGAGAGAAAAATAAAAATTTTTTTTTTAAAGAAATACAAAGATGGAACCACTAGCCACATATAAAAGAGTTAAATGCCAAGGGGGGAAATGACAAAACAAAACAAAACCAGACCTTTATTGCAAGGGTTAGCCTCTTCAACAAATAGAGCTGGAATTCTACGTATGCAGAGGTTTGATACACACTAATCATCCTCTCCTCAAGAAGAACCATATTTAAAAAAATCACCTCAAAATAAAGATGTGAGGCCTGGGACTAGGAAGCTATTTGAGGAAAACATGGAGAAATAATTTAAATATTGGCACAGGCAATGAATTCCTACGTGGGTCTTTCACTGCACAACAAATGGAAGCAGGAATGGACAAGCAGAACAACTTCATATTCCAAAAGCATATGCTGTCCATCCAGGGAACTAGGTAGGTTTACTGCAGATCATCACATCACCCTCTGCTCCTCTAAATCTAATCCCCTCAGACTTATCCCAACTCTGCCCCTGCCCACCAGCTTTGGCTACTCCAACTAACTTTGTCTCCAACGGATCACACAGATCTCCCTCTCCTAACTCATTGCTTTATCCCAGCCTCCTACTCCAACAGAACACACAGGACACTCTGCCCAGAGAAGCAAGTAGCTCAACTGAAAACCTTTATCTCCTCCTTCATTCCTCCAAGTCTCATCCCTATCTCTATAGCAGGCCTTCTGTGGTAGCCTCTCTTCAACGTTTTCTCCCATTTTTAGGGGACTAAGCAGATCCCGGTGGAATACCCTGCTCTCCTAGCTTCTGTGGACTCCATCAGAGCCCTCACCTCCAGGCCATCCTCATTTCTTACTATTGGTTCCCAAGTACCCAGAAAATATTTTACCCAGGGCCTCCCAATGTCCATGTCTATCAGGAATCCCAAATAATTTCCTGCCAAAAAAATACACAGCCACCAAACTCTCCTAAGAACAAGAGATAGCAACAGAATCCAAGGAACAAAAACCCCCCAATATTTCCAAACCTTGATGCTTAGATGCCAGTGTAAAAACACAATCAATAACAGCAAGGACAATATTTCTTCACTAGAGTCCACCCACCCTATTACAACAGTCCTTTGGTATTCCAACATAGCTGAAGCACAAGAAAAAAAACCCTTAAAATATTATTTCTGAACAAGACAGAGGTTCTTAAAGAAGAAATAAATAAATCGCTTAAAGAAATCTATGAAGACACTAACAATGAAAGGCAATAAAAAAAGCATTTCAAGACCTGAAAATCAAAATAGAAAGACTAATAATACAGGAATGGAGGATAGAGAAGAAACACAGGTCAAAGCACAGAGAATATTTTCAGCAAAATCACAGAAAAACATTTCCTTAATCTAAAGAAGAAGGTGCATGTCAAAGTAACAAAAACATACAGAACATCAAATAGACTGGACCAGGAAAGAAAGTATCCTTGGCATATAATAATCAAAACATTAAATGTACACAACAACAACAACAAAAATGCCGCTGAGGAAAAAGACTGTTGTTACTTTCTTTCCAACCCAATTTCCCAGGTAAAAGAAATCTCAACACAAATCAGTAACACATCAAGCTATAAGCCTAGATTGGGCAGATCTCCCACTATACTACTCTATTTACATGTATATTATCCCATATAACTTGTCTCTAGGCCAGGAGATTCTCCTTCAATTCCTCATAGCTCCTCTCTGTCCTGTTCATCTCCCCCAGCTCCTCCCCTAAACTCTCAGCTCCTGCCCCTTCCTCCTGCCCAATCATTGGCTCAAGCCTTGATTTGAAAAGTTATGTGGGGAGAAGGTTCAAAAAGCAACTCCTCATCTGCAGCCCCTCTGAGGAATAGAATTAGCATCAAAATACAAGCCCAGGGCTATCCATAACAAAAGACAAAGTAACATATAAAGATAGACCTATTAGAATTATACCTGACTTCTCAATGGAGACTAAAAATCAGAAGAGCCTGGACCAGAAGACCATAGAGACACTACAAGACAATGGATACCTAGTAAAACTTTCGATCACCATAGATGGAGAAAAATAAGACATTCCATAGTAAAACCAAATGTAAGCAATATCTTTCTACATATCCAGTCCTACAGAAGGTGCTAGAGGGAAAACTACAATCTATGTAGGTTAATTACACTCCCCAAATGAAAGAGACTAAACAATCCTAGACAGGCACATCAAAAGAGAGGAAACACACAGATCCACACACATAAACACACATGCCACCTCCACCACCATCACCAACACCAACAACATCAACACCACCACCACCGCTACCAAGTCAATGACAACAACAACAACAACAACAACAGCAGCAACAACAACAACAACATAATGGGAATCAAATGGACAAACATTGTTCATTGATATTTTCAACATCAGTGTTCTCAATTCCCTAATAAAAAGGACACAGACTAACAGAATGAATTCAAAAACAGAATCCATCTTTTTGTTGCATCCAAAAAACACATCTTAATATCAATGATAGACATCACCTCAAGTGAAAAGGTTTGAAAAATATATTCCAAGAAAATGGACCTAAAAAGTAAGCTCATGTAACCATTTTAATATCTAACAAAACAGACTTCAAACCTATGCAGAAGAGATAGAAAAAGAGACTACATACTCACCAAAGGGGGGAAAAATCCACCAAGACACTAGAGTTCTTAACATTCACACATCATATACAATGCCAACTAAGTTTGTAAAAACAAAACAAAACAAAAAATTTAAAACTAAACTAAATGAACAAAAAAATAAGTCACTATTACATTTTAAATCACATATTGACCCTCACACACCCAGAGTAGAAGACTTCAATAAGCCATACTTGACAATAGAGAAGTTATCCAGACAAAAAGAGAAAAATGTTAGTGCTAACTGAAGTTATAAACCAAATAGACTTAACAGCTATTTACAGAATAGTTAACCCAAACACAGAAGTATATAACTTCTTTGCAGGACCTCAAGCAACATTTTTCAAAATTGAGCACATACTTGGATATAAAGTTAAGTCTCCACAAATAAAAGAAATTTTAAATAACTCCCTAAATCCTATCTGACCACTACAGATTAAAGCGGAATGCTAACAACAGAAATAACAGAAAGCTTACAAACTAATGGAGACTGAACAACTTACTAATGAATGAAATATGGGTAAAGACAGAAATTAAGCCAGTTGGTGATAGCACATGCCTTTAATCCTAGCACCCAGGAGACAGAGACTGGCAGTTTTCTGTGAGTCTGTGGCCAGTCTTGTCTATAAAGCTAGTTTCAGGACAGCCAATAATATACGAAGAAACCTTGTCTTGAAAATAACCAAAACCAAAAAATCAAAACAAACAAACAAATGAGGAGAAGGAGGAGGAAGAAGAAGGAAAAGAAGAAGAGGAGAAAGGAAGGAAAGAAAGAAACTAAAGACTTTCTAGAATTGAATGAATATGAAAACATAGCATACCCAAACTTTTGGAAGACAGTGAAAACAGTTCTAAGAGGCACATTCATAGCATTTATTAGTGCATACATTTAAAAAAAAAACGTTGGCAAGATCTTATTGTAGTAACTTACCAGCACACTTAGAAATTCTAGAATTAAAAAGTTGCAACCCAAAGTTGTGGATGGCAAGAAATAAATTCATGTCTGAAATCAAAATAATAGAAACAAACAAATAAAAATCAATGAAACATAGAATTGATTCTTTGTGAAAAATCAAATAGATTCACAAAGCGGTATAAAAATTAACTAAACAGCAGAGAGAGACTACCCGAATCAACAAAATCAGAATAAAAAGGGGACATTGCAACAGACACCAAGGAAATCCAGAGAATCATAAGGATATGCTTAGAAAACCTGTCTTTTACCAAATTGGAAAATCTAAGAAAAATGGGTAATTTTCTTGATGATACAACTTTTCAAAGTTAAATGAAGGTCATATAAGCAATTTCAACAAATCTATAATCCCTAAGGAAATAGAAACATTCATTAAAGTCTCGCAACCAAAACAAACAAACAAATAAATAAAATAACCAGGGCAAGATGGTTTTAGTAAAGAATTCTACCAGACTTTCAAAGAAGAGTTAATGCCAATATGCCTCAAATAATTTCACATAATAGAAACAGAAGGAACACTGCCCAATTCATTTTATGAGGCCAAAATCACATAAAGTAGCAGCAAAGAGTGAGAATTACAGACCAATTTCCATTATGAACATAGATGTAAAAACAAATCAATAAAATATTTGCAAACCAAATCCAAGAATACATCAAAAAGATCATCCACCATGATCACGTAGGCTTTACCCCAGAGATGCTTCAACATATATAAATTGATAAATACAATCTACCATATAAATAAACTGAAAAACAAAAACCTCTTGATCAGAAAAAGCCTTTGACAAAATCTAACACCCTTTCATGATAAAATCCTGGAGTGATTAGGGATACAAGTAACATAAAGGCAGTTTACAACAAGCCCATAGCCAATTTAATTTAAATGGGCAGAAATGCAAAGCAAAATGTTGCACTAAAATCAGAAACAAGATAAGAATGCCCATTCTCTTCCTACCTAATCAATATTATCTTAGTTAGAATTTCTATTAGTGTGAAGAGGATCCATAATCATGGTAATTTTTATAAAAAAAACATTTAATTAGGACTGATTTACAGTTTCAGTGGTTTTAGTCTATTATTGTCATGGTGGCATGCAGGCAGACATGGTTTTGGAGAAGTAGCTGAGAGTTCTGCAGCTTGAGCCACAGGCAGCAGAAATGACAATGTGTGCCAACACGGGCATAGCTTGACCATATATGACCTCAAGTCTACCTCCACAGTGATATACTTCCGCCATTAGGGCCACGCTTCCTAATAGTACCATTCCCTATGGCCAAGCATTCAAACACATGAGCTAGGGGTTCATTCCTATTCAAACAACCACAAATATAATAGTAGAAGTTCTTAGCTAGAGCAATAAAACCGCTTAGACCACCAAAGTAGTTAGATACAAAATTAACTCTCAAAAATCTGTAACCCTCCTACATATAAAAGATATAAACTGAGAAAGAAATCAGGAAAAACACATCTTTCACAATAGCTTTAAGTAATATAAAGAAATTTGGGGGTATCTCTAAGCAAGAGAGTGAGAGACCTGTATGATAAAACCTTCAAGACATAGAAGAAAGAGATCAATAGGATACCAGAAGACTGGACGAGCTCCCATGCTATGAACCAGAATTAATAGAGTGAAAGTGGCCACCCTATCAAAAGCAATGTACAGATTCAAAGCAATTTCCATCAAAATTCCAATACAATTCTTCACAGACCTTGAAAGAAAAATTCTCAGTTCCATAAGGAAACACAAGAAAACCAGAATAGCTAAAACAATCCTGAATGATAAAAAGACTGGGGAAGTTATCTCTCTCCCTGATTTCAAATTGTACTAAAATCTATAGTAATAAAACTAGTGTGGCATTGGCACATAACAGACATGTTGACCAATGGCATCTGATTGAAGATTAGATATAATTCTACGCATGTATGAAAACCTGATATTTTGATAAAGAACCCAGAAATACACTGGGAAAAAGACACTATATTCAATAAATTGAGTTGGTCAAACTGGAATAGAAGAATCCCAATAGAGCCATACTTATCATCCCGCACAAAACCCAACTCCACATGGATCCAATACCTCAATATAAAACCAGGTACATGAACCTGAGGAAAGAGAGACAGAAGAAACAGTCAATCAAACTCATCAACGCAGGAAAAGATGTTCTGAATAGAATACTGTTAGCACAAGAACTAAGATCAACAATAAATGGGACCTCATGGGACTGAGAAGCCTCTGCATGGCAAATAATGCCATCATTTAGACAGAGTGGCAATTTATAAATAGAATCTGAAACATTTGTTTGCCAACTACACATCCGATAGAATGCTTATATACAAGATATTTAAGGAAACAAGTAACCCAACTGAAAATGGGGTGTAGAACTAAACAGAGAATCCTTAAAAAAGAAAACTTAAATGGCTGAGCAACACTTAAAGAAATTTTCAACATTTTTAGCTATCAGGGAAATACAAATAAAGAATACTTTGAGATTTCCTTTAAAACCAATCAGACTCGGGGCACAGCTCGGCACTCTAGCAGCTGGAGTCAGGGGCCTGGACTCAGAGCGAGCATAGTCCAGCACAGTCAACGCAGCCAGAAGGGAGCAGCAGAGCCGGGTACGAACAGCTCAGCCAAGGACACGCTGTGCTTTCAGCAGGGGCAGCCATCTTGCCCCAGACCCCCGCGTGCAAACAGCTGGCACACTGGACGCAGTGAGCGGCTGGAATCAGGTGCGTGGCCAGAGTTATAGCTTAGCTTAGCTCTGCAGGAGATCCGGGCACAGAAAGATCAGCTGCGGGTGCAGACTACCGGCCAGGACCAGCTCTCTGAGCGGACTAGCAGCGAGGGGCCACCAGGCCACCTCGGGGCACAGCTCGGAACTCTAGCAGCTGGAGTCAGGGACCTGGACTCAGAGCGAGCATAGTCCAGCACAGACAAGGTGCCAGAAGGGATCTGTCTCCTGGGGACAGGCGTGCTGTGCTTTCAGCAGGGCGCCATCTACAATAAGACCAACTAGCACCAGAGATAAAGAGATGGCAAAAGGCAAACGTAGGAACGTTATTACCAGAAATCAAGGCAATATGGCACCATCTGAACCCAATTCGCCAACCACAGCAAGTCCAGGATACCCCAGCACACCAGAAAAACAAGAGTTAGATATAAAAGCACAGGTCATGATGCTCCTAGAGGAACACAAAAAAGACATAAACAAATCTCTTAAAGAAATGCAGGGGAACATCAATAGAGTAGAAGCTCTTACAATCCAAACACAAAAAACACTTAAAGAACTCCAGGAGAATATGGGCCATCAGACAGAAACCAATAAAGAGGAAGTGAGAAAATCAGTTAAAGAAATGCAGGAGAACTTGAAACAACAGGCAGAAGTCATGAAAGAGGGAGCACAAAAATATATTAAAGAATTACATGAAAACACAAACAAACAAATGATGGAACTGAGCAAAACCATCCAAGATCTGAACACAGAGGTAGAAACAACTAAGAAATCACAAAAGGAGGCAACCTTGGAGATAGAAAACCTTGGGAAGAAAACAGGGGTCGTAGATGCAAACATAAACAACAGAATACAAGAGATAGAAATAAGAATCTCCAATGCTGAAGATAACATAGTAACCATTGACTCCACAGTCAAAGAAAATGCAAAATCCAAAAGGCTTGTAACCCAAAACATCCAGGAAATCCAGGACACAATGAGAAGACCAAACCTAAGGATTATAGGGATAGATGAGAGTGAAGATCTACAACTTAAAGGGCCAGCAAATATCTTTAACAAAATTATGGAAGAAAACTTTCCTAACTTAAAGAGAGAGATGCCCATGAATGTACAAGAAGCCTACAGAACTCCAAACAGACTGGACCAGAACAGAAACACCTCCCGTCACATAATAATCAAAACCCCAAATGTACTAAACAAAGAAAGAATATTAAAGGCAGTAAGAGAAAAGGGCCAAGTAACATATAAAGGAAGACCTATCAGAATCACACCAGACTTCTCTCCAGAAACCATGAAAGCTAGAAGATCCTGGGCAGACCTCATGCAGACCCTAAGAGAAAACAAATGTCAGCCAAGACTACTATACCCAGCAAAACTCTCAATCAACATAGATGGAGAAATCAAAATATTCCATGACAGGACCAAATTTACACAATATCTTTCCACTAACCCAGCTCTACAAAGGATAATAGGAGGAAAACTCCAACACAAGGAAGGAAATGGCACCCAAGAAAAAGCAAGACAGTAACCTTCTTCCATCAAACTCAAAGGAAGATAACTACTCAAAAACAAAAATAACATCAAAAATGTCAGGAAGTAATAATCTCTATTCCTTAATATCTCTTAACATCAATGGACTCAACTCCCCAATAAAAAGACATAGACTAACAGACTGGATACGGAAACAGGACCCTACATTTTGCTGCTTACAGGAAACACACCTCAGAGTCAAAGACAAACACTACCTTAGAGTAAAAGGATGGAAGACAATTTTGCAAGCAAATGGTCACAGGAAGCAAGCTGGAATAGCCATTTTAATATCAGATAAAATTGACTTTCAACCCAAAGTCATCAAAAGAGACACAGAAGGTCACTTCCTGCTAGTCAAAGGAAGAATCCACCAAGAGGAACTCACAATTCTAAACATCTACGCTCCAAATGTAAGGGCACCCTCATTTGTAAAAGAAACCTTACTAAAGCTCAAAGCACACATTGCACCTAACACAATGATTGTGGGGGACCTCAATACTCCTCTATCTACAGTGGACCGACCAGGAAAACAGAAACTAAACAGAGACACGGAGAAACTCATGGAAATTTTGGAGCAATTGGATTTAACAGATATATATAGAACATTTCACCCTAAAGCAAAAGACTATACCTTTTTCTCAGCCCCTCATGGTACCTTCTCCAAAATCGACCATATAATTGGACACAAGACAGATCTCAACAAATATAAAAAGATCGAACTAATCCCATGCCTCTTATCAGATCACCATGGAGTAAGAGTGGTCTTCAATAGCAACAAAAACAACAGAAAATCCCCATACGCTTGGAGGATGAACAATATTCTACTCAATGATACCTTAGTCCAGGAAGAAATAAAGAAAGAAATCAAAGAATTCTTAGAACTTAATGAAAATGAAGGCACAACATACCCAAATCTATGGGACACAATGAAAGCAGTGCTTAGAGGAAAACTCATAGCCCTGAGTGTCTCCAAAAAGAAACAGGAGAGAGCATATACCAGCAACTTAATGGCGCACTTGAAAGCTCTGGAACAAAAAGAAGCAATTTCACCCAGGAGGAGTAGAAGACAGGAAATCATCAAACTCAGGGCTGAAATCAATCAAGTTGAAACAAAAAGAACCATACAAAGAATCAACAAAACCAGGAGCTGGTTCTTTGAGAAGATCAACAAGATAGATAAACCCCTAGCCAGACTTACTAAAGGGCACAGAGACAGTATTCAAATTAACAAAATTAGAAATGAAAAGGGAGATATAACAACAGAAACTGAGGAAATTCAAAAAATCATCAGATCCTACTACAAAAACCTATACTCAACACAACTGGAGAATCTGGAGGAAATGGACAATTTCCTCGACAGCTACCAAATACCAAAATTAAACCAGGATCAAATAGATCGTCTAAACACACCCATAACCCCCAAAGAAATAGAAGGGGTCATAGACAGTCTTCCAACCAAAAAGAGCACAGGACCAGACGGTTTTAGTGCAGAATTCTATCAGACCTTCAAAGAAGTCCTGATACCGATACTCTTCAAATTATTCCACAAAATAGAAACTGAAGGAACACTACCCAACTCATTCTATGAAGCCACAATTACCCTGATACCAAAACCTCACAAAGATCCAACTAAGAAAGAGAACTACAGGCCAATTTCTCTTATGAATATCGATGCAAAAATACTAAACAAAATACTTGCCAACCGAATCCAAGAACACATCAAAACGATCATTCACCATGATCAAGTTGGCTTCACCCCAGGGATGCAGGGATGGTTCAATATACGGAAATCCATCAACGTAATCCACTACATAAACAAACTCAAAGAAAAAAACCACATGGTCATCTCATTAGATGCTGAAAAAGCATTTGACAAAATTCAGCATCCTTTCATGCTAAAGGTCCTAGAAAGAACAGGAATTCAAGGCCCATATCTAAACATAGTAAAAGCAATATACAGCAGACCAGTAGCCAACATTAAGGTAAACGGAGAAAAACTCGAAGCAATCCCTCTAAAATCAGGGACTAGACAAGGCTGTCCCCTCTCGCCATATCTCTTCAATATAGTACTTGAGGTACTAGCTAGAGCAATTCGACAACAGAGGGAAGTCAAAGGGATACAAATCGGAAAGGAAGAAGTCAAACTATCACTATTTGCAGATGATATGATAGTTTACTTAAGTGACCCAAAAACCTCCACCAGAGAACTCCTGCAACTGATAAACAACTTCAGCAAAGTGGCTGGCTATAAAATCAACTCAAGTAAATCAGTAGCCTTCCTATACGCGAAGGATAAGCAGGCCGAGAAAGAAATTAGGGAAATGACACCCTTCACAATAGCCACAAATGATATAAAGTATCTTGGAGTGACGCTAACCAAACATGTGAAAGATTTATACGACAAAAACTTCAGGTCTCTGAAGAGGGAAATTGAAGAAGACATCAGAAAATGGGAAAATCTTCCATGCTCGTGGGTTGGCAGGACTAATATAGTCAAAATGGCAATCTTGCCCAAAGCAATATACAGATTCAATGCAATTCCCATCAAAATCCCAACTCAGTTCTTCATAGAGCTAGAAAGAGCAATTCTCAAATTCATCTGGAATAACAAAAAACCCAGAATAGCTAAAACTATCATCAACAGCAAAAGAACTTCTGGGGGAATCAATATCCCGGACCTCAAGCAATATTACAGAGCAGTGGTATTAAAAACTGCATGGTATTGGTTCAGTGACAGGGAAGCGGATCAATGGAATAGGATCGAAGACCCAGAATTGAACCCACACATCTATGGCCAATTGATCTTCGACAAAGGAGCTGAAAACATCCAGTGGAAAAAAGATAGCCTTTTCAACAGATGGTGCTGGCTCAACTGGAGGTCAACATGCAGAAGAATGAGAATTGATCCACTCTTATCTCCTTGCACTAAGCTCAACTCCAAGTGGATCAAAGACCTCCACATAAAACCAGACACACTAAAACTAATAGAAAAGAAACTGGGGAAGACCCTTGAGGACATTGGCTCAGGGGAAAAATTCCTGAACAGAACACCAATTGCTTATGCTCTAAGAGCAAGAATAGACAAATGGGACCTCATAAAACTACAAAGTTTCTGCAAGGCAAAAGACACTCTCAAAAGGATAAATCGGCAACCAACAAATTGGGAAAAAATCTTCACCAACCCCACATCCGACAGAGGGCTAATCTCCAATGTATACAAAGAACTCAAGAGGTTAGACCCCAGAAAACCAAATAACCCTATCCAAAAATGGGGTACAGAGCTAAACAGAGACTTTTCACCTGAAGAAATTCGGATGGCTGAGAAACACCTTAAAAAATGTTCAACATCACTAGTCATTAGGGAAATGCAAATTAAAACAACCCTGAGATTTCACCTCACACCAGTCAGAATGGCTAAGATTAAAAACTCAGAAGACATCAGGTGTTGGCGAGGATGTGGAGAAAGAGGAACACTCCTCCACTGCTGGTGGGAATGCAAGCTGGTACAACCACTCTGGAAATCAGTATGGCGGTTCCTCAGAAAACTGGGCGTGATACTTCCGGTGGACCCAGCCATACCACTCCTGGGAATATACCCAGAAGATTCACCAGCATGCAATAAGGATACATGCTCCACTATGTTCATAGCAGCTTTATATATAATAGCCAGAAGCTGGAAAGAACCCAGATGTCCCTCAACAGAAGAATGGATACAAAAAATGTGGTATATATACACAATGGAGTACTATACAGCCATTAGAAACAATGAATTCATGAAATTCTTAGAGAAATGGATGGAGCTGGAGAATGTCATACTAAGTGAGGTGACCCAGTCTCAAAAGAATACCCATGGTATACAGTCACTGATAAGTGGATATTAGCCTAGAAGCTTAGAACACCAAAGACACAAATCACATATCAAGTGATGTCTCACAAGAAGAAAAGAGTGGACACTGGTGCTAGAATGGACCAAAACATCATTGTGGGAGAGTACAAGAACAGTAAAGTGGGAGGGGGTGGATGCGGGAGCAGGGGGAGGGAAAAGGACATGTGGGACCTTTGGGGGTGGGGAACCAGAAAAAGGGAAATGAATTGTAAATATAGAATATATACAATAAAAAAATAAAAAAAAACCAATCAGAATGGCTAAGGTCAATAAAATATTTGAGAGCTCATGACAGTGAACACGTGGATCAAGGGGAGCACTCCTCCATTGCGGGTGGGAGATGGGGCAAACCTGTACAGCCACTCTAGAAGTCAGTGTGGCGGTTCCTCAGGGAGCTGGGAATCAATCTATCCCCTTAAGATCCAGCTAAACCACTCTTGGACATAAACCTAAAAGATCCTATCACAGAGACGACACCTTGTCAACCGTGTTCATTGCTGCTCTATTTGTAATAACCAGGAACTGGAAACAATAAAGAAAATGTAGAACATTTGTACAATAGAGTATTATTTAGCCTTTAAGACAAATGAAATGTGTTAATAAGGGATGCAACTAGAAAAAAGTCATCCCAAGAAAGACATGCCAGGCCTAGAATATGAACTGCAGTATGTGTTTGTTTATATGTGAACATTAGCTAAGTCAGTGACTGCCAAGCTACAGTCTATAGAACCATAGGCATAGAGTAAGGTACTATGGAACACAGATAAAGCTCATTTAGAAAGGGAAATAGGATAGATAGTTATGGGTAGATAGGGAACTGGAACAGGAGGATCAAGTGAAGAAGGTGGGGGAAGAAAAAGAGGGGTGAGGGAGGGAATATGGTGAGAGAAAGCTGATGTTAAGAGACAGCTGATAAGTAGTCCAGAAACATAATATAGTAGATACTTCCTAAAATATATACATATGTGAAGAGGCTATAAATAAAATTAGTAAATAATGGAGAAGACAGAGTCACTACTGGCCATCTTTTTTCCTCAAATGAAGCTTCCAGTCCTGAGATTGGGCTACATCTAATTGAGTTGTTGGCCAAAGGGGTCTCGTGAGAATCTTCAAACAGCCCAGGCTGTTGCCAAGACTATACAGTCTAGATGCTCTACACAAACTAACAGTAAGCTAAACCGATAGATCAGAGAAACTTCCTCCTACAATAGATAGGAACAAATAGCACAGCAAGACATTATGCACCAAACAACAAATTGCAGCACTCTTCCCCAAATGGGATGTCTCTGTCAAATTCCTTCCTTTGAGCCTGTTATAGTTGTCTCTGGAGGGGCCCTGCCAGAGCCTTACACATACAGATGCTAGCAGCCCACCATTGGACTGGGCGTGGGGTCCTCAGTGGAGGAATTGGAGGGCAGACTGGAGGAGATGAAGGGATTTACAGCCCCATGGGAAGAACAAGAGGTTGGCTAACCAGACGCCCAGGACTTCCAGGGACTAAACCATCAATCAAGGTGTACACATGGTTCCAGCCAAAAATGTGGCAGAGGAATGCCTTGTCAGGCATCAGTGGGAGGATAGGTCCTTGATCCTGTGAAGGTTCAATAGATGCCACAACAAAGGGAAATCAAGAGGGGTGGAGGTGGGAGTGGGTTGAGTGTAGTAGCATATACTTGGAGGCAGGGGGTGGGAGAAGGGGTTGAGGGTTTTCGGGGAGGGGGAAACTGGGAAACATTTTAGCATTTGATATGTAAATGAATATTATATTCAACAAGACAAAACAAAACAAAAAAAACCCCACAGGTTTTTGAAATATAACTAAATGATTCTTTGAAAAAAAATTCCTTCCTTTGGGGTTTAGGGAACATTAGGGAAAGAGTTGCAGAATGAGATTATGTTTTAGTTAGGGTTTTTATTGCTACAATGACCACCATGACAAAAAAACAAGTTGGGAAGGAAAGGGCTTATTTGGCTTATAATTTCATACTGCTTCTCATCACTAATGAGAGTCAGGACAGGAACTCAGAGAGGGAAGGAACGTGGAGGCAGTGGCTGTGGAGGGGTGCTGCTTACAGGCTTGCTCTCATGGCTTGCTCAGCCTGTTTTCTTATTAGAACCCAGGACCACTAGCTCAGGCACGGCACCACCCACAATGGGCTGGGCTCTCCCATATTGATCACTAATTAAGGAAATGCCTTACAGCTGGATTTCATGGAGGCATTTTTCCCAACTGACTCTCCTTCCTCTCTGATGACTGGAACATTTATCAAGTTGCTACCCCAAAGCAGCCTGTTACAGTGTAAGGATCAGAGAGGATGGAGGTTACACGGAGAAAATCAGGCCCTTTAAATCAACATGATCAAAGCTCCTGTGTCCTCACAGACACTGAGGCAGTATGCACGGAGCCTGCAAGGGTCTGCAGCAGATCCCTTTTGTACATATTTAAATGTCCAGTTCACTGCTTTGGGGGATTCCTGGGTGCTACAGTGAATGGGTTTCTGACTCCTGTGCCTTCTCCTGGACTCTGTTTGTTTCCAAACCCCTAGGTGTTAATTTTTGTTTCCTCATTTTATAGTTTGTTCTGTTTTCTTGTTTTCCCTCAGAAGCCTGATCATTTTCTAGTGAAAGTCAGAAACGAAATGCATCTGGATGGGAGAGGAGGTGCTAAGAAGCCGGGAGGTTTAATATTTTCATTACAGATGAATCACCATTTGATTCACCCATTCATTTTGTGAAGATGTTTTTAAATCTTCCAGGAAGGCCTCTCTCCCCTTTCTGCATCTCAGTCCAGCTCAGTTCTCTCTGAGCAGTGTTTGGTCAGACATTTCTGCCTGCCTTGTCACCGTGTTCTGAAATACAGATTATGGTCATATATCCAGAAAAATCTCAGCACACAACATGGAGAATTTAATTTCACCACTGAACAGAATAAATTATGTTTTGAATAATTACTTTTCAATTTCCCCTGTAGGATGAGCTCAAATTTTTATTTTTTATTCATTTTTTTCACATTAATTTTAAAGTGAAATTAGTATAGTAAAAGTATAAAAATAGAGAAACGATATAAAAACTTGGCCCGCCTCACAGTCACTGCTAATATTTTGGTAGGCACCATCAGGATTCGATGTTGTCTTAGTCCCGACATCACACTTGAGGTCATCGTGGGAAGGTCATAAAAGGAGCTTTGGTGCTGAGGGTTAGACGCTGAGTCTGGGCTTTCAGCTCTGTTCTAATCCTTCATGGAAAACATCTCTCAGCCTTCATCACAGGAGAGTCTTCAGACAATGGTGCAGGCCCAGGGCTGCACAAGTTGTAGGCTGGCCCTCTGATTAAAGGCCATCCTGTTGTGGTTCTTGCACCTGCTTGAGGCTGCCTTCCATAATGTGTGCAGCAGATGCATCTGATTTGCAAACTGACAGAATTTGTTTATAAGCCCAGCGAAGAGCTAAACGGAGCAAACCACATTATCCAACTTGCTAATTACATTTTGTTTCGGCTGAGAGCTGGTTATAGCCACAGTCTGAAAAGAACCTGACTTTTAAACTCCCTTTACATCTTCTTCTGCTTTGACCCCTAAAAGATGCTTCCCTCCATCAGATTCAGAAGGGTGAAGACGGTGGAAGATTGCTGTGGAATTATTGGTTAACAATTCCCAAATAACATCTGCTAGTAACAAAAGATTTTTAGTCTTTGCATAAGCTACTTGTTCTAATGGATCCCTCAAGCTCCCAGCAACATGTCTCTTTATCATTTACAACTCCCAGTTCCTTGGGAGAAGAGGGGTTCCATCTCTACAACTCGTGATTGCTGCATCAACCCCCCTAATATCCCTGAACCACACCTTTGAACAAAGTACATCTGACTACTGAATACTACCTTTTTCATCAAAATAAATGCTGTTAACATTACATTGAACACCAGCTTTGTGTATAATTATAATAGGACCCGTGCAGGTAAGTCTCAGCTCCTTGGCGAGGTGATCTCATATTCCATTAAAAATACAGCATGCTCCCACACCATCTCGGTGAAAGAAAGGACTCAAAAGACAATCAGTATTTTTTTTTACTGCCTTCTAGAAGAGTCGCCTGCAAAATCCCCATACCTATAGGGAGACTGAATCCATTGCTAGTTTACACTGATCAGCTGGAATTTTTCTTTGCTATAATTAGAATAATCCGCCATTGTGAATTGTTTCCTTCTTTCTTAGTTTCTCAATTCATCCGTGTGTCCACATGTTTCTTCAGAGTCACTATCAGCTTATAATGACAATAGAGAACATAGACTCTTCTCATTGATCTCCCTGCACAATAATCTTCGAGGTTCCTGAGGTCTACTGGGAGTCCCCTAGACCCTTCAAGTGTACCATTGGATCAAAAATATTTTGATAAAAATACTTAAAGTAATTATATGCAGTTCTTGGCTAACATGTAAAGTAATGGTTGGAAAGCTATGGTGGAAGAGGGTTGGGACTTTAGTCCAAATGGAGCCAGTGGCAGCAGACTAGGCCAGTAGAAGTATTTTTTTAACACTGCATTAATGCCAGTGTCATTTAAGAATGTCCTGGATAGAGAAGTAATAATTACTAATTTGGATAAATCTCAGTTCTTGAGTGTGACAAAAGGGGAGGTACCCATACTCACAACTTTGCTGCACTCTGAAGCACAATATGGCTCTGTACAGATACTTGAGAGCAGAGCTAGCTGGGTTTTTTTCTTTTCATTGAAAGTCATTTTTACTTGAAAGAATGACTGACAAACTATGGTTATTCATACTTGGGTGTGTGGCAGACATTTGTCAAAAAGGAACAAAGTGAACTTGTCACTTCAAGGAAAACAACTGACAGTATTTGTTGCCAACAATAAAATTTAAGCTATCAAGCAAAAATTAGAATTTTGGAAAATTCCTATCTGCCACTGTGAGCTTGACAGCTTCCCAATATTGAAAGGCTTTTCTGATAAGAGTGGTGTGATATTAATGACTGCGGTGCTGTGTTAGGAAATGTGTCAACGTTGGCAAAGTCTATGGGATCCAGTAGGACAATGTCTCCCAAATGACCAATGCGTGGCATTAGATGAATAAAGGACTCATTCAACACACAAAATAGACAAGGTAGCTGCAATGTGTTGATGCAGAGAACAGGATAGGTGCACTGACATACTTGCAGACTTCATTTTGCAAGTATTCTTTTAAACACTGCCAACTGCCTCTGGCTGAGTTTGGATGTCATATCAAAGATTAACCACAAGTACTCAAAAAGGTACTTAACCATATTTTCTCTTCCAGCTACATATGTATGAGATTACATTTTCTTCGTATATAAAATAACAACTGTGAAATAACAGTTTATCATGTTAAGCCAGACACTGAAGAGATTTGAACAAAAAATAAAATGCCACTTTTACTACACTTTTTTGGTTTTGAAAATTATTATTTGTGCACTTAAAGGTGTTTTACTAAAATATTAGAAGTTTATTACTTTCACTTAAAAATGGATAAGCAATTATCTTTAAAAGTTCTTAAATTTCTAACATCCTAAGTAGCAATAGACACAACCCACACAACACAAAAGTTATTTGTGGTTATCAATGATTTTTAAGGGTCCAAATAGATCTTAAAAATAAAAGTTTAAGGACTTCTATATCATGCCATGATTTGAATAGAAAAATTATCACGGCTATTGTTGAAGCTGTGTTCTGACTTCTTAGTTCTCTGTGCCCATTATCTTTTGGGACCGTCCAAGGAGTGTGGTCAATGCTCTAGATGTTTGGGGAAATATTGTTTATATGGAAATAGATTTATTTGTTAATATTTCCAGCTATCTTTCAATTGGTGATTTCTATTGTGATTTGAGAATACACGTTATGTGAGTTCAGTTCTCTCTGGCCCCAAACCTCTTCTCTCTTGTGAAGTTCCACATGATCTTGAGAAGAATGGACACTCTGCTACTGCTGACCATGTGTCTGCAGGTACCAGTGAAAACAGACAGATGGCTACAAAGTTCAGGGCATGCAATGCTGATATATTCTTGCTTTGTCTGTAAGTTACTCACAGGAGTTTCAGCTATAAAATTAGTCTGCTTCTATTAGTTTTGTGTCCTATATTTTGAATCTTTTGTTAAATGTATCTACATTGAGGATTATGTTTTCTTGGAAGAGATGACCTTCTCAGGATGAAACCTTCCTTTTTATTTTTGCTGACCTTCCTGATTTTGAAGTCATCTTAATCTGAAATTTGCAAGGCTGTCTCTGCCTTCTGTTGACAGTTTGTATGTGGGATACCATTCTTCTTACCTCCCCTGTTTACATCTGTATAAACCTTTATATTTAAAATTGATTTCTCAGAGATAAACAGTGTAACTAGATCTTACTTCTGAACAATCCCAACAATCTGTCTTCAATCATGTATTTAAATCAATCATACCTATGATGGCTATTAATGTCTGTAAGATATTCACAGGAATCTTCAATTCATGGGTGAATTGAAATTAACTATAATTGTAACTTTCTTTTATTGCCTTTTTGGTTCATGTGCCGTATTTTTCTGAGTCTTTTGAGTTTAATTTTTGTGCTCAATTACATTTTATTTAGTTAATTACTATATAATTTGTACTTATTCTGAAGATGTAATAGTTGCATTAGAATTTATAATAGAGTTTTAAAATTATTTTTAATTAAGTGTATTTTTGGTGTGGTGTGTGTGTGTGTATGTGTACACATATGTGTAGGTACTTGAAGAGGCCAGAGATGGGAGATCTCTTGGATCTGAAGTTACAGATGTTGTGAGTCAACTGATGTGGGTGCTAGGTAATGAAGTTGGGTCCTCCGGAAGAGCAATCTATACTTATCACTATTGAGCCATTTCTCTAAACCCATATAACATACCATTTTAACTAGTCTAAATTCTCTCAAAGAACACCATAGTGATGGACCAGCTCAGGTGTCTGTGACAGACTAGTCTCAATTTTCCTCCATCTCTTCAGTTGCTGCTGTCCTTTATTTCTGGCAACAATGCATTTTAAACATTGCTGGTTGTGGTTGTTTGGTAAATGTCCCCTTTATGCTCAGGAATAAACCTTGATTGCTAGGTGTTGGGCACCATTTGGGGACATTTTCTGGAAGAAGCACACCCTGGGGGGGGTGGGCCTTAAGAGTTCATAGTCTAGCCTTACCATTTTGCTTTGAATCTGTATGGAAAGATTCGATCTCTTAGCCTCCTGTTCAGGTGGCCTGCTACCATACTCCTGTCAGAATTTTGAATGCTGTCTCTGAAACTATAAGCCCAAATCAACTGTTTCTTCTTTCAGTTACCTTGGTCATGTATTATTGTTTACCAGACAAAGTATGTCACCGGTGAATTTGGAAGATAGTATTTCTGGACATGGAAACTCATCCTAGTATTGATTGCTATTGATTGTTCTAGTTTGAATATCCAGTTATGTTAACCTAGCTAAGAGAGTAGCTGTGTTAGATTTTTTCTGTACCTGTGGATGATGAAGCTTCACCTTCTTCTCATGTTCTTGACTTCATCTCCACATGTGACTGAGGGTCCTTGTGAGCACTGCTCTTCAAAAACCACCTGGGGCTCGCAGCTCCGTTAGCTGTCATGGACTTTCCTCCCAGGGTCTTGTTGGCTGGCAGTGAGATGTGGAAGAGCGGAATGTTCTGGCATGTCATTTTACTCCCATCTTACAGGCATCTCATTGACATCCCATTGAGTTGTGAACATGGCAAGAGTATGACCCCACTTCTCATTTTGGTAAGGTGCAAAGTTTGGAAGAACCTGGGGTAAAGAAAATGTACCCCCCCCCCCTGCTGCTGGTATACAGCTCTGGTAAAGTCTTTCCCACCAGAAAGCCATTCTCTGCTGTGATAAGTACACTGTAGCTAGGGTTTCTATTGCTGTGAGGAGACACCACGAGCAAGGCAACTCTTATAAAGAACATTTAATTGGGGCTAGCTGGCAGGTTCAGAGATTCATTCCATTATCATCCAGGAATGAAGGCAGGCAAGGAGCTGGAGAAGCTGAGAGTTCTGCCTCTTGTTCTGAAGGCAAACAGAAGACTGACTTCCAGGCACCTAGGAACCAAGTCTTTCAAAGCCTACCTCCACAGTGACACTGTTCCTTCAACAAGGTCACATCTTCTAATAGTCCCACTCCCTGGGCCAAGCATATGTAAACTACCACACTGATCATCTTTACAGCAATAATTCCTCCTCCTCTATTGGAATCAGTAAAAGTGTTCCTAGACTTTTACCTGGTGATAATAAACTGAGAAATACACCCCACAATCTTTCTACATATAAGACGGTGATTTCCTTCATGCTAGCAGAATCTCCCTTTTGCTTTATTTTCTAAAGTCATTTCCCGTTTTGGAGGTTCCCTGTGGGTAGTACTGAGGGTAACTTCTAGACAGCAGCTCTTAGGGAAATGAATCCTGCCAGCAGTCGTGTGAATTAGTTAGGAGATGTATCTTTCCACCAAAGGAACCAGCATAAGAACACAAGCACAGAGTAAACACATTTTGAGGAGCCTAAAGAAGATCCAGCTAAACCATAATAAATTTGGGACCTATAGAAACTGTAAAATACTTATTATTTTAGGCCATTATCCATATAATTTTGTACTCAGTAATAGATAATTAGTACACTATGATAAGAAAAAGTAGGTTGAAAAAAATTCCCCTTTAAATATTTGACTGAAACATGAATTGTTATAGTCAACAAACAATATTTAACCTGTTGGTTTTGTTCTTGTAACATGCCAGGTTACTGGGTGAGGCTCTTGGGAAATTGTGGTAAGTTATAACAGATACATTATACAATTCTAACTAGCTCCAAACACAAATGATGGAATCCATATACATAGTCTCCTCCAAAACAAATAATTTACCAATGAATGTAAAGCATGGCTTACAAATAATGTGTCCAGAGGCACTTAAGATCCTCCACAGGTAACAAGTCGGAACTTAGCTTCCCAGGCAGGAAGTTTGCTTGTGCTCAGCTGCAGTCTCATGAGTGGCACCAATCTCACGGTCCATATTCAGGAAATACTTGTTGAGTTAATGACACACGAAGAAAGACATGTATCCATATGAGTTTATGGATTGAACATAGTTTTGATTTTAAAAAAATCCATTGGATTTTATAAAAGTAACTCCAAAAATCTAATCAGAAGACTTATATATTTATGTTAGTAGAGAGATAGCTTAGCTGGTAACGTATAAGCACAGGGATAGAAATCCTCAGAACCCACATAAGAAATCTAGGTATATCACACAACTGTAATCCCAGCACTGGGGAAGCAGACATGGGCAGGTGCCCGGGCTTGCTGGCTAGCCCTCTTACCGGTAACAGTGAGCTTTTAGCTCCAGTGTGGAACCCTCTCTTAAAAAAAAACAAGGTAGATAGATGTCTTGAAAAACAGTACCTCCAACCTACGCACATGTATCTTCATCAACAGATATGTGTACACTCATGTATACATGCCAAAATATCCCTACAACTAAAATTTCTAGGCGTTTGGGGTAATTGAATAACTTGCTGAGTAATTATATAATCTGGGATTATATAATCTGTCATTATTTTAATAATGACATAAAATGCTTACAATATACAACATTCAAATGGTGTCTTTGTTAGGGTTCTACTGCTATGGACAGACACCATGACCAAGGCAAGTCTTATAAAGGACAACATTTAATTGGGGCTGGCTAACAGATTCAGAGGTTCAGTCCATTATCATCAGGTGGGAGCATGGTAGCATCTAGACAGTCATGGTACAGGAGGAGCTGAGAGTTCTACATCTTCATATGAAGGCTGCTAGTGGAATACTGGCTTCCAGGAAGGGTCTCAAAGCCCACAATGACACACATACTCCAACAATGCCACACCTACTCTGACAGGACCACACCTTCTAATAGTGCCATACTGGGCACTAGCATATACAAACCATCACAGATGTAATGAATGGGGAAGGAGGAAATAGGTTTTTCACAGTGTGTGTGTGTGTGTGTGTGTGTGTGTGTGTGTGTGTGGTTTTAAATAAACTCTTGACAAAGGAGGTTATGGATTTAATATAATATTGTTAATGGTGACTCAATTTTATTAAAAACAATGTAAAATTTTACTAGAAACATATTTGCAACTCATCCATAAAAATTTTAAAATACTTCTAAGCATTGTGTAAATTTGCTTTTGTTATGCATTATCTTGTTTTCTCCATCTATAGTAATGGAGAGTTTTGCTGGTTATAGTAGCCTGGGCTGGCATTTGTATTCTCTTATGGTCTGTATGACATCTGCCCAGGATCTTCTAGCTTTCATAGTATCTGGTGAGAAGTGGAGTAATTCTGATAAGTCTGCCTTTATATGCTACTTGATTTTTTTCCCTTACTGATTTTAACATTCTTTGTTTTGTGCATTTGGTGTTTTGATTATTATGTGAAATTACCAGAATTTCTTTTCTGGGTCTATTCTATTTGGAGTTCTGTAGGCTTCTTGTATATTTATGTGCATCTCTTTCTTTAGGTTAGGGAAGTTTTCTTCTATAATTTTGTTGAAGATATTTACTGGTTCCTTTAGTTGAGAATCTTCACTCTCTTCCATACCTATTATCCTTAGCTTGGGTCTTCTCATTGTGTCCTGGATTTCCTGGATGTTTTGGGTTAGGAGCTTTTTGCATTTTGCATTTTCTTTGGCTATTGTGTCAATGTTTTCCATGGCATCTTCTGCACCTGAGATTCTCTCTTCTATCTCTTGTATTCTGTTGGTAAAGCTTGCATCTGTGACTCCTGATCTCTTTCTTAGGTTTTCTATCTCCAGAGCTGTCTCACTTCGTGATTTTTTTTGTTGTTTCTATTTCCATTTTTTGATCCTGCATGCTTTTGTTGCTTCACCCATTTGGTTGTGTTTTCCAGTAATTCTTTAAGGGATTTTTGTGTTTCCTCTTTAAGGGAGTCTACCTGTTTACCTGTGTTCTCCCGTATTTCTTTAAGGGAATTATTTATGTCCTTCTTAAAGTTCTCTATCATCATCTTGGGATGTTATTTTAAATCTGAATCTTGCTTTACTGGTGTGTTGTGGTATCTACAATTCACTGAGTTGAGAGAACTGACTTCTGATGTTGCCAAGTAGCCTTGGTTTCTGTTCCTTATGTTCGTGTGTTCACCTCGCACCATCTGGTTATCTCTGGTGTTAGCTGGTCTTGCTGTCTCTAACTGTGACTTGTCCCTCCTGCAAGCCTATGTGTCAGTCAGTACTCCTGGGAGACCAGTTCTCTCTGGGAATAATTTGGGTATGGAGAACTGTGGCATAGGGTCAGCTCAAGGATGCAGATGGAAACTGGAAGGATCCTGTCTCTAGCTCTACCTTGGTTCCTGTGTCTTGATGGCTCTGGGAGGGCCCCTCTAGGGTCAGGAATTGGAGCAGAAGTGGTGGTCTTACCTGTGCTCACAGGTGTGTCTGCACTCCTGGGAGACAAGTTCTCTCCCAGCAGTATTTGGGTATGGAGTGCTGTGGCACAGGATGAGTTCCAGGTGTTGTAGCACAGGATCAGCTCAGGGCTTAGAAGGCAACTGGAAGGATTCTGTTCTAGGCTGTTCCTCAGTTCCTCTCTGTCTCAGTCTGTTTCTCCCTTGTTCCTACACTTTTCTTACAATCCATTTTAAGGGATCATAAAATACATCTAAAATACATAAAATAAATACCATTAAAACAAAGATTTTAAAAAAGGAGAGGGGCTGTAAAGATGGTTCCGCAGTTAAGAGAACTGGCTGTTCTTCCAGGGGTTCTGGGTTTAAGTCCTATCTCACAATGGTCTGTAACTCCAGTTCTGGGTGAATTCAATGCCCTCTTCTAGCCTCAGTGGACATTGTACTCATGATGTATACAGATATATATGCAGGCAAAATACCCATAAGTATTCACTAATAAAGAAATAACCTTTTTTAAAGGTAGGATGATATAAAAATGACTGACAAACTGACTGAGATATACCTTGTCAAACAAGGCAGCCTTGGAGAAAGAATAGGTGTGTGATTGAACAATGAGTTGGATATCAGTATCCAAGTTAGATACCATTCATTGGCTAGTGAGAGAGAATATGTATGCTTCAGTTCTTAAAACAGGTTTTTTTTCCAAAACTGCTGCTTCCTATAACTGTTGAATAAGTTTTTACCCTTTGGTGCTAAATATCTCCATTAAAAAGTTTAAACCTCTTAAACATGAATGTTAGTTGTGTAAGAGTCATGTATACAGCCCAAACTTTTACTATTTTAGTACTTGTTCCAAATGCTGTTCACATATACCTCATGCAAAGAAATACAGACAATAGCATGGAAGCTTTTAGCTGTGAAGCTTCCAGCTTAACATATTTTATTTAAGGGAGGAAAAATATTGTCTCTATTTTGATAAATTATATTTAGTATATTAGTAGTTTCAGATTTGTTTTAGTTAATGTTTTAATTATTTACTTTACATCTCATACACTGCCCCCTCCTGGTCACCGCCTCCCACAGTCCTTTCCCCTTCCCCCTTCTCCTCTGGGTAGGTGAGGGCCTCCCTGGGTAACCCCCCTCCAGCACCTGGCACTTCAAGTCTCTGGGAGGCTCAGAGCTTCCTCTCCCATTGAGACCAGACAAGGTAGCCAGGTAGTAGAACATATCCAACATAAAAGCATCAGCTTTTGGGATAGCCCCCACTCCAGTTCCTCAGGACCTACACAAAGGTCAAGTCAAGCTGTACATCTGCTACATATGAGTGAGGAGGCCTAGGTCCAGCCCATATATGTTCTTTGGTTGGTGACTCATACTCTGAGAGCCCCAAGGGTCCAGGTTAGTTGACTCTGTTGCTCTTCCTGTGGAGTTCCTATCGCCTTTAGGACCCACAATTATTCCTCCAATTCTTTCATAAGAGTCCCCAAGTTCCATTCGCTGTTTGGCTGTGGGTATCTATATCTATCTGAGTCAACTCTTGGGTGGAACTTCTCAGAGGTCACCATGCTCCTGTCTGTAAGTCATTAATAGTGTCAGGGATTGGTGCTTGCCCATGGGATGGGTCTTGATTTGTGCCTGTTATTGGTTGGCCATTCCCTTAGTCTCTGCTCTTTCCCCCATGCCTACCTGATCACAGACCACAAAGTATCTCCCCTTCTTCCCCCACCCTTCTACCCTCTTCCTCCATCCCCTTCTCCTTAGAGGAGAGTCCCCATTCCAACCTCCCCTGGCCCATAAAGACACATGAGGGCTAAGTAGATCCACTGAAGCCAGACAAAGCAGCCCAGTTAGGTGAAAAGGATCCAAAGACAAGCAACATAGTCAAAGATAGCCCCCTCTCTAATTGTTAGAACCCACGTGAAGATCAAACTGCACATCTGTGACATAGATGTAGGGACCTAGGTTCAGTCCATGCATACTTTTTGGTTGGTGGTTCAGTCTCTGTGAGCCTCCACGGGCCCAGTTTAGTTGGCTTTGTAGGTTTTCTGTGGTGTCTTTAACTAATATCCCTCTGTCTCCCTCAATCCTTCCCTGGAATCTTCCAAAAGACTCCCTGAGTTCTATCTTCTGTCTGAGATTCCCATTAGCTTCTGGATGAAGCCTCTAAGATGACAGTTGTGCTAGGCTCCTGTCTACATGCATAGCAGAGTTTCATTAATAGTGTCAGGTATTGTCTCTCTACCATGGGGTTGGTGTCAAGTTCAGCCAGTTTTTGGTTGGCCTTTCCCTCAATCTCCGCTCCATCTTTATTCCTGCACATCTTGTAGGCAAGTGTTAAAAGTTTTGTGGATGGGCTGGTGTCTCCTCTCTCCACTGGAAGTCCTACCTGGCTACAGGAGGTACTCACTTTAGGTGCCATATCCTCAACTATTAGGAGTCTCAGCTAGGGTCCCCTCCATACCCACCTAAAAACCTCCCTTGTCCAAGGTCTTCAGTTTGTCCCAGAGACACCTCCCCCTCCCTCCAGCACATATTTCCTTTCTCTCTTCCAGTCCTCTCACCCCACTCCATATCTCCATACCTTGTCCCCATCTCTGGTCCCCTCCCCATCCCTCTCCCACCTAGGTTCCTCTCTCCCTCCACTCCCAATGTCTATTTTATTTTTTTCTTCTGAGAGATTCAAGCATCCTCCCTTGAGCCCCTCCTTGTTACTTACCAGCTTAACATTTTGAGTTACAAGAATTATTGCTAACATGAGATTTGGGATATAAATTGTCCTTGTTAATTCCATTGGCCTAGCAACACTAAAGACATGCTTGGATCCAACAAATTATCTTCCCAACTCCTTCAGAAATGACTTCAGATGAGTGAGACCAGAGGATCTAATCCACTACATCATGCTCATCCCTCCATCTAGCCTGGACAGTATGCAATAGCTTTGGCAGGCTTTTCTTACTTTGAGAGGACCCTCCCCACTTTAATTTTTTCTTAGGCAAGGCTGCTGATCTTGAATACTGAAGAGATCAACAAAGCAAATTCAGATCAGAAGCTTTTACAAAAAAGAAGGATTTAGTGGATACCTACTGATGAATCTGGGAGATTCAGAGACATAATCACAAGTTGTAAACATGAAATGCAGATACCTAATCTAGAATTGGATACATGCTCCTCACATTCTCAAATTGATACTACTAAGACTTTTGTTTATATAAGCATCTTACATACAAAGTAGCATGACATGAAAAATATTCATTTAATTCTCTGTCCTCTCTTACATGAAGAAAACACTATATTTTTAGTGTTTAATCTTGGGTAATGAAAAAGCAAGTAGAAATCTCATAAATGGTTCTGCACTTATATTTGACTAATTAATTGAGGAGGGGGAAAGAATTAGTCAATACATAGTTTCACAACTCACAATGCCAATTTTCCATTAGGCAAAGTTGGAACACTTCAAAGACAAGGTTGTCACCTGGACATTAAACAAGCTCTCTGAGCTGGTGTCAGAATGAAATTATACTTTGTTGGAAAATAAATTTCATTATAATTTTCATATTTGAAAATATCAGATGAGACTGTAATAATGTAATGATTAGAACCCCAGCTGTCGTACTTTAGCTTAGCGGTATCTAACCCTTTGTCTTCTCTGGGCTATTTTGGATGGAGCAGAATGAGCAGAATTATCTTTGACAAGTAGTTCAAAGGCTATCTTCTTTGTAGAGATCATTACTTATGCCTAGCTGGTCAGAGACCAAAGAGTTCTTTGTCACTGCTAGCCACCTACCTACAATGAGGGAGAGTGTCCTCCTTTGGTTGTACCTGGCAGGACTCATGTGTACCATTTCGGAACCTACAGACTCTCTATAGCACATTGTAGCTGAGGAGGCAGAAATGTGTTTAGGCTGCAGGAGCAGATGAAGTCTTCTAGGAACATCTGTTTCTTATTGAGACAGCAGTTACTGGATAGCTGAGAAGGGAGCTAGGGAAGACACCCCAACTCACTGCTGCTTGAGTATTTCAGTACGCTCATGTGCAACTGGGAATGGATACTTCTTACATAACAAAATTAACGTTTTCCTTGAGAAGTTGAAAAGACATTGAGACATTTCTTGTTGGCCAAACACACCACTGGAAACTGTATAAACGAACGCCAGTCTCTAATATGTGAATAGTCACTCATCTTAAGCCTTAGCTGAGTTCAGTGTCTCTGTGGAACTTTCTTAGAGTAAATAAGTATTGTGGTCAATATAGAACCATGCCACTCATGGTTTTCAAGGAAGAAAATAGTAGTGTCACATTGGGAAAGTGGCATATGTTTTCCTAGTAATTACATCTTCTGTGTTTACTATTAAAAAAAAAATGCAGGTGTGAGTTTTTGAACAGTGGCCAAGGACAGTGTGCCTGGCTGGCAGCAGCTCTCAAGTGAGTCATGTTTCACTGTCTGTCAGTTTTTATAACTGTTTTCACTACTAATTTAGATCTGTGATGCAGCGTGCAATTAGCTCTATTGTGGAAGCAGCTGTCTTCATTTTTACAATGGTACTTTCCCCGTTTCTCGTTGGCCCTCCCAGGGCTTGTTGTGGTTCTGTCCGTGCGATGACAGCGGTTGTAAAGTGGGACCTAGATGAGCTTCTGTGGGTCAGGACCTTCCCTGCACACAGGACTCTTGCTTAGTCACCATTGCTCTAATGAGATCTCTCACAGCTCCACTGAGAGTGGCGAAGGAAGTTGCCCTTGGCGTGACAAATCCAATGGAGGCTGGTGAACAGCCTCTGTGCCTCCACCCTCCTGTTGTTTATAAAGAAGTGACACATTAAAGATGAGTTAAGGTGGAGGGAGTATGTTAACCACTTGTACAAGATTCACTTTAAGACACAGTCCAGCCTCGCTGAATCAAAATTTGCGTTTTAGTGAGTCCCTCTGTCAGTTCAATGCATGTTAAGTGAAAGAAGCTCTATGTTAAACCATTTCTACTTGTTCCCTCTGATCCACAGCTGATGATGTCACAGAATGGCTACTTACTGTTAGTAAGAAGCACTGTCATTTACCAAAATCAGAAAGAGCATTTATCATTAGCTAGAATACCTTTTACTGGCCATTTCCCTCTCTTAAAAAATACAAGCTTACGGAGCATAAGTATGTTGCTTGCTTTGATCATTACAGTGTCTACAGCAAGTTGAAAAGTGGTTGTTACATGGTCAAGAATGGAGAAATGTGTGCTGGGCTACTTGAGCAAATGGCCCAGTCATGGGCAGATCTAGTTCCACAATCCCAGCGGTTGACACAGGCCTCAGTGTGTCCATTCCTTAGGCGGAAGATCAGCGAGGAAGTGGGGAGGATGACTAGGAGCATGGAGACAATGCCGAGTTCCTCGCTGCAAACCTGGGCTGCTTAGGAGGAAGTCAGAATTTTCTTCCCTGGTATTTGTAACCTGAGAATTAGCAAGCTTCTTGCAAGACTGGAAAAATTCCACTGAAGCCTAAATCTTCCTTGGGGTTCTCCTCTACACAGTCTATGGGAAAAGCAGTGGTGGACTACAGGTATTGGAGAATTGGGAGGGTTACCAGTGGATTCTGGTTTCTTTGGTACATCCTTCTGTAACCAGGATAACCAGGGCAATCAGTCACCCTACTTGTGAACTGGGCAGAGTGCCATGTTGGTTGGATGCCCCTTCTGAATGGAGAACGTGAGGCCGTTGACTGACACTTTGACTCTTTGAGCACTTCTGTCATCCAAGCAAGACTTTCTAGCTCACTTGTGGGATCATAAATGAAACCCATAGACTCCTAAAAGGGTTCTTAAATTCTGTCCTATAATTGGTATGAACAAGGACAGACATTTTTACCATAAAAAGGTTATTTTACTACTGGACAGCACTATGTTAGGACTCTTGGTATTTTTTTCTACATCGATGCTCAGGGCACTAGGATTTGAAATGTATTTGAGATATACTACTCCCAGGCCTGAGCTTCTATATATCAAAACATTCAACACATGAGATAGTGCCTAAAAATGTGAAAAATCAAGTGTATTTTTAGAAATAACTTGAGTGACATTTATATTATTTATAATTTATATATAAATAATATATATAATATTATAAATTATTTATAAATTATATACAATTTATATTTATATTATTATGATCCATTTAAGGTTTTTTTACTTCTTCCTAAATGTAAACAAAAGGATGAATGAATAGGCTAGTATTGGTGTTATCAAATCAGGATCATAATGTTAAACTATAAAATGCTTCATGTCTATTTTCCCAGGGGCACAATAGTTTTTGGCTGTGACTGAACTGATCACTTAATTTATAAATGGTTTGCGTTTAACATTTTCATCATAATGCTTTAGTCAGAGTGACCAATGGTCACTGTAACTTAGGAAAAAAAAATATATATATTTGATGTATACATTTGTGTGTGTGTGCGCATGCGCACATGCACGTGCACGTGCACATGCATGTTCGTGCCAGTTAGTATGTGTGGAGAATAGAGGAACACCATGGTGCCAGCCCTGTCCTCTTTTGTTTGAGGTAATCTCCTTGTTATTTGCTGCCACATACACCAGGCTAGCTGTCCTGTGAGCTTCCAGGGATTCTCCAGTCTCTACTTCCCAAATAAACATAGGAGCAAGAGTTACAGACACTTGATACCATAACCAACCATGGGTTCTGGGGCCTCAAACTCATATCTTCATGCAAAACAAGTACCTTACCCACACAGCATGTCTTCTACCCCAGAAAAAAATTTAGACAACAAAAACCCATCTTGTGTCTAAACCTTTCAACTTATCCTCTTGAAATAAACCTAGGGAAAAATTAAAAAAGAGAGTATATTAAAGTTTTATTGCTGTGAAAAAACACAGGACCACGACAGCTTTTATAAAAGTAAACATTTAGTTGGTGCTGGCTTGTCAGCACAGTTGGAAGCCTGGCAGCAAGCAGGCAGACATGGTGCTGGAGGAGTCAAGAGTTCTACATCTTGATCTGAAGGTACTCAGGAGGAGACTAGAATTCCACACTGATCAGAGCACAGAGACCTCAAAACCCACCCCTACAATGACACATGTCCTCCAACAAGGCCAAACCTCCTAACAGTGCCCATGGGCCAAGTTTTCAAACACATGAGTGTTTGGGGGGGGTCAAACCTATTCAAAGCACCACAGGGGGATTGGGAATAGGGTAAGGGAAATAATCTAATACAACTTTTCTGAGACGTATAACTTACATAATTGTGTTACAGATTTATAATACAATCACTGTTTGCTATAGTCTAAAATCCAAGTCAACAAGGTTAATGATGTTAGCAAGGTAGAAGAATAGAAGATTATTTTGGGTTCCGCCCTCTATATCCTCAGAAACCCACCTGGCAGCTATCTATAGACAAGAATATCACTAGGAATATCTCAGACTCAGGTATGATGCCAAGCTGCCTTTTGAACTGCAGGAGAGAAAGACTATGATCAGAAGATAGCAGGAGGAGTTCTCTCTGAACATCCCAACCCTTCCCAAAGCAAAGAATCATCCCGGATGCAGTTCCTGTCAAGAGAAAAAGGAGCCTGAGGCAGATGCTCATTTGCCCCACTATTTGCTACAAGGTCTACTTCTATATTATACATTAGACATTTTGGAGTACTGACAAGGTTAGAATACCTGAGACCAATTAAGACACAGTATAGGCATAGCTCAGATGAACAAGGGTGCAGATCTTGGTGGTAACTGTAGTATAGCCAATGGCACTGTTCTATGAGATAAACTAGACACTGGTATCACGTTGTAGAACATGACTCATGTATCGTCCATGCTTCGGCCTCACCAGCTTTCCCTAGTGTCTGGGGAACTCTGATAAAGTCCCCCTTTTGTGAAAATATAACAGTAGGACAACAATTACAAGTGGCAGTAACATATAGCTCTAACACTAGTGCCAATGTGGTTCAATACTATTGTCTTACTCAGGGCTTCTATTCCTGCACAAACATCATGACCAAGAAGCAAGTTGGGGAGGAAAGGGTTTATTGAGCTTACACCTCCACACAGCTGTTCATCACTAAAGAAAGTCAGGACTGGAACTCAAGCAGGTCAGGAAGCATGAGCTGATGCAGAGGCCATGGAGGGATGTTCCATACTGGCTTGCTTCCCCTGGCTTGTTCTGCCTGCTCTCTTATAGAACCCAAGAATACCAGCCCAGAGCTGGTACCACCCACAAGGGGCCCTCCCCCCTTGATCACTAATTGAGAAAATGCCCCACAGCTGGATCTCATGGAGGCACTTCCCCAACTGAAGCTCCTTTCTCTGTGATAACTCCAGCCTGTGTCAAGTTGACACACAAAACCAACCAATACAACTATCCAACAAGTCTTTCCAAGGCCACAAAGCAACTGCAGCTCAACAATGCGCCACATGGCCTTTCCTAAACCTTGTATAAGAGAAGCAATCTGAGCCCTGGTCCTCTTGCTTTCTCATGTCAGGAGGCAACTGCAGACCAGAACTTAGGCATAGAAAGTGGCAAAGTGGTACTGACCCTATTTTACCCCAGCCCCATGAAATCTGGTGTTCTGCTTAAGAATATTCTAGACCAAGAGGTAAAACCTAATCAGCACTTTGGACCCTATGTATAACTGTTGTCTATTCCATGTGGCCAGGAAGCAACGCCAGAAAACTTATCTAACACCTAGACCCATAACACACACAACCCTCACTAACTACAGATTTCAAACAACATGGTTCCCAGATAAAGACAATCTGGAATCCTCTCTGGTCAGAGGTAGTCCACAAAGTCCAGTCAGCAATACCATCTGATGGCCGTGTCTGAATGGTCTCACTAGATGATAGTGAAGAACCAGGATTACCATTTGAGCACAAAGCACAAGAGGCCATCCACACGACACTAGAACTCAACCCCAGGGTTTGCTTGCTGTCAGCCAGCTCACCTAGGCAGGAATAAGTAGCAAGAGTCTGTTCTCTCCCAACAGTCCTCAAAAAGACTAGAAGTGATTATCATGTCCTCATACATAAGGCATTTGAATTATGAAAAATTTGTACCAGAGAAGCAAAAGGGAAAGGAATGGAAAAGGAACAAACCTTCACAGAAGGAAGGAAGATGTGGGCAAAGGGGTAGAAGCCAACACTTAAAGCTGTATGGACTTTTCTGAGGTCAATTGTCAAACTCAACTTAAAGAGAAGTTCACCCAAACACATCATAACCAAATGCAAAAAAGAAAAAAATTCAATAGCAAAGAAAAAGGTGGGGGTTAGAGAGATGACCCAGTGGATAGGAGCAACGACTACCCTTCCAGAGGTCCCGAGTTCAATTTTTAGCAACCACATGGTGGCTCACAACCATCCGTAATGGGATCTGAAGCTCTCTTCTGCTGTGTCTGAAAACAGCTACAGTGTACTCATATAAATAAAATAAATAAATCTTAAGAAAAAAGAAAAGAGGAAAAAAACCACCAAAGAATAAAACAAAGCAACAAGCTTTGTTCAAAGCAACTGCCATGTTCAAGGGAGTTCCAACATGACTCAGTAGATTCCTCAATTGGAAATTTTGCAAGTTAGGAGACCCTAGGCAAGACTCACAAAGTCATGAAGGGAAACAACATGCTTAGCAAGGCTACCGGAAGAGCTAGTCTTCAGAAAGAAGAAAACTAAAAACTTCCCCAGATAAAAATCTAGGGAAGTTCCTTATCACTGTTTCAGTTTCTCTTGTTGCTTTGATGAAACACCCAGACGAAAGCAATGTCAGAGAAATACACCCTGTTCTGACTCATCGTTGTAGGATGCAGTCCATCACAGCAGGGAAATAAAGAGCTTGAAGCAGTTGGTCATGTTACATCCACACCCAGGAAGCTTCAGCTCACATTCCCATTTTCCCCAGTCCTAATCTCTCATTGGCATAGTCTGAAAGGCTAAAACAGCCCTACCACCACACATGCAATATGCCCAGAGGCACTTCTCCTAGGTGATTCTAGATCCTGACAAGTTGACAATTAACATTAGCCTTCAACAGCACTATGCCTGCTTCTCAAGAATTACTAAGAGGAGGTTTTCATGCTAAAGTAGAAGGTTATTCATTTATAACAGCAAGAAATAAAGATGACCATGAGAAACTATAAAAACACATATGGCATAAGCAATGATAGTCATACTAAGAATTCTCTAATACTATCAGATTGGTGTACTATGGTATTTTGAGAGAAAATGGCCCTCATAGGCTTATGGGAGTAGCATTATTTGAAAGTGCAGCCTTTGTAACATCTGTTGGAATAGGTGTGGTATTATGGAGGAAGTGTGTCTCTGTTTCTTCCTGTTACATGCCAAATCTGGATGTAGACCTCTTAGCTCCTTCTCCAGCACCATGTCTGCCTGGGAGCTACCATGTTTCCTGCCATGAGGATAATAGACTAAATCTCTGAACAGGCTCCAATGCAATGTTTTTCTTTAAAAGAGTTGTCATGGTTATGATGCCACAGCAGTAGAAACCCTAACCAAAACATATATGAAGAAGATTTCATCTCAACTAAGAGGGCTAAATCCCCAAAAGTTCTAAAAACAACAGCTGTAGCTAACATGAGTTAAATGGTGCAAACTACAAAACCAAGTTTGACATCAAAATCATAAAACACAGCAAGAGTTTATTGTCAGCTAATAGTGGGACAAGACCATTTTGATGCTGTACCGCAAAAGCCAAGCTAAGCCTACAGAAGCACATAGTGTCAAAAAAAAATGGTTCAAAATGCACAACCATTGAGATAGCCAAAGCAGCAACATACAGAAGGTCTTACACACAACACAGGCACAAAGGGACAGCAACATGGCTACACCTGCAGCAGTTGCTTTGGGGATAATTGGATAGAACAGAGATGAAAAGCAATTTTAAATAGGGATACAAAGAGATGCGCTTCTTCAATTAAGAACACGATCAAAGCTATAATACTGAAAACTAAAGACTTAGATGTAAATTCAATCAAGAACGCAACACTATATGTGAACAACATAATACTCTGATGAGAAAAATTGAAGAAAACTCAAATAAATGGGGAGATATACTATATCATGGACCCGAAGGACCACTGCTGTGACAATGGCTGTCCCCCTAAAGAAGAGATGATCTTCAGGTTCTTGATGTTGTGAATCAAAACATGACTGGCATTGCTTGTTTATTTCTTGAGGTAAGGGTTAGTCTCAGGAAGTTCAGACCAGCCTTGAATTCACTGTGTAGCTGAGGGTGATGCTGAATTCCCAAAGCACCTGCTTCCACCTCCTGAATGGGCTGATAGTGTAGCAGAAGCCAGAGGCCTCAAACCAGACCAATGACTCATTGCAACGAACACTTGTAACTGAAGTCATTCGGGCAAAAGAGTAAATAGTGTGACACACCATAACACACTATAGGGGGCTATAGGTACTCACCACCAAAGCTAGATTATCAATGATATTTTTAATAGAAATGCAAATCCCACCTCTTAAGTTCCCGTTAGCGACAAAATACCCTCAATGTTGAAAACTCTTTGTAAACAGAAAAAAATGGAGGTAGCATACTTCCTGGTTTCAAAACATAAAGTGATAAGGATCAAAAGAACACAGCATTGTCCTAAGAGTTGACACATTTACCAGTAATGTACAGTTGAAAGCTGAGAAATAAATCCACACCTTCACAGTCAATTGGGTTTTTGACAAAGGCAGAAGAATATAATGCTGAAAGAGTGGTCTCTCCAATATGGGTGTGGAACTGGGATATGGGGGCACATACCCACCTAGTGGCACTTGAGAGACAAGGGCAGGGTGATCATGAATTCTAGGTCAGCCTGCCCTGTATAGCGAGACCCTGGAAGGATAACAAAAGAAAATGAAAACACGGACAACAGAGAAGCGGGACTGGATGAGCTGCCCCACATGACGCTAAAAAGCTTCAGGCAACAGAGGATCCTGTAAAGTGAAGAGATGATGAACGGATGTAAGAAAATACTGACAGACTGCACATCTAATAAAGGGTGAATGTTAAAAAAAAATCTGCCTGTCATTAGAGAAGGGAGATTGCAGTAATGAGATATCACCCTTATGGCCAGAAGGGTGACTTTTATATCTAAGGGGAGGAGTGGTGGGAAAGTGCTAGGGAGGGCACAGAAGAAATGAACTTCAGTGCAATTGTAAACCACTACGGCCACCATGGAAACAGTATGGAGGCTTCTGAGAAGCATGAAAATGGGACGTCCAAATGGCTTAGAATTGCCTTTCTAGCTAACACACACACACACACACACACACACACACACACAGAGAGAGAGAGAGAGAGAGAGAGAGAGAGAGAGAGAAACACTCTTGCACACATACCTGAAATCAATACGTTGAAAGACCTATATTCATCCTCACATTCATTCCAAAATTGTCCATAATAGCAAAGGTATGGAATCTCCTAAATATTTGTCAATGAATGGAAAGATTTTTAAAAATGTAACATGCATAGTGTCTTATACACAGTGGAGTAATGGTCAGACTTTAGAAAGGAGGAAATTTGAACCCAATGACATTATGGTAAGTGACCCAGGCAAGGTACAATACCTAAATATTGCACAGCCTTGCTTCCCTGTAGACTTCAATACATTTGAAGGGACCTAATTTGAAGTGTTTGGGAGGGAGAGGATTGCAAGTTACTGATCAAGGCAACAAAATTTCATAAGTGCCAGAGAAATGGGTTTCGAAAGATTTCGGAGCAGGACCACTATATGCAATATCAATATATTACATATTTCTAAAATAGAGCAAATTAAAAATTCTCACTATAAAAAAGATAGGTAAGCAAGATGATAGATATGTTAATTACCCTGATTTAATGATACCACATTGTTCACATATATCAAAACATGACACTATATCCCATAAATGTATGCAATTATGATTTGTCAATCAAAAGTATTAATTTTTTTAAAAAATATGCTCATGTCTCATGGACTTGATGTGGAAAATACCTGCAAACAATACATAGTTCTATAATTGAGGAAAGCTAAATACAGCAATTTGCCCAGATTCACGTGTAATTGTTTAGCATACCTGAGTGACTTTAGAATAGCTAAGTACTATATTACCAAGCACTTGATAATGGCAAATGCAATTACCAACTGAAGTGCACTAATATTTTCTGAACCGCATTTATGACTGTGGCAGCAAAATGGTTTATGATGCCATTCCTAAAGCATGGATTTTATTCTTTGCCCTCTTCAGATGGACACATGTGTGGGCTGTCAATTCATATTTATGGTAATGTGTTAACTACTATGATACAGCACATATGGGTGAAAATGACGTAGGAACAAGGTGGTACCTATAAGAAGAAAGGTAATTGAGTTTACACGGTACTGACTTGGAGGCTACAGTAGCTCCCAAGTTGTCTTCTGATGTTCTTCCTTGAGGGGAAGAGAAGAGCTAATCAGCTTCATCAAGTTCCTCACTCTGCTTTTATAAAGCAACCTGGCAAAGTGCTGAGAAAGTATGCAGACACTCAAAAGGAACAAAGATAGAGAAAATGTGGAGGGATTTTTATTTTTATTTTTATTTTTTTTTAGTTTGTGTCTTTGTTGCTGTGACAAAACACTGAGAACCATCTTTTTTTTTTTTTTTTTTTTAATCGAGACAGGGTTTCTTTGTATAGCTCTGGCTGTCCTGGAACTCACTCTCTAGACCAGGCTGGCCTCAAATTCAGAAATCTGCCTGCCTCTGCCTCCCAAGTGCTGGATTAAAGGCGTGTGCCACCACTACCGGGAGAGAACCATCTTGAAAAGGAAAGTGTTTATGTCATCTCACTGTTTTGTTTTTGTTTTTGTTTTTTTCAGATAATGACAGGAAGTTAGGGAAGGAAATCAAAGCAGGAACTGAAGTGAAGGGGGTTGACCGGCTTGCTCCCCATGACTTGCTTACCTTGCTGACCTATGTAACCCTAGGTTGCTTGCTCCAGGGTTGGTACCATTCACAGTGGAGGGCCTTCTCAAGTCAGTCATAGTCAAGAAAATATACCACAAACCTGCCAAAAGACTGATCAGATAGGGGCAGTTTTTCAATTGCTATTTCCTTGTCCCCTAAAACGTGCATCAAGTTGACAAAAACCTAAACCAACTTGGACAACAACATAGGAAACATAGGAAAGCTAGTTTCTTCCTGTACTGAAGTAGGATGGAAAGAATAAAGACAAGCATTGGTGTCCATTAAGAAACAGATTCTTTAATGCCAGCACTCAGGAAGCAGAGGCAGGAAGATCTCTGAGTTTGAGGCCAGCCTGGTCTACAGAGTGAGTTCCAGGACAACCAGGGCTACACAGAGAAACCATGTCTTAAAAACCAAAGAAAACCACAACAAAGCAAATTAAGTAGATATTAGATTTTATATGTTCCAGCCACCCTCCTCCACACTCTACAAGAGCACAGTCAGCAGATGAACACAGATTTGCAGAGATTTACTAAGGAAATACAAAGAATAAAAATAGTACAAATGGACAAGTGGGACCTTTAGAAGCACTCGGGCCTGCCACAAGTGAAGCCAGGAAGGTTTCTGATCACAGTGCATCTCTGGGAAAGTTTTGACCAGGGTTTTCCTGAAGTTCCTGAACAGAGTAGGTTGAATATTTTTACCTCTTCTCTGTCCCATATACCTGAGACCTGTGAATGTATCATTATTTGGAGAAGAAGTCTTTGCATATTGAATCTAAGGCCTCCAGATGAAATAATTTTGGGATCTTGGCACCCTGAGGGACTGTACAGGCATCACCAGATACACAGAGATATCCCTAGTCTAACATAGCTTGGGACGCAGCCCATCAGGCTTCTGCCTGCACCCAGGTCCTGAGGAGCTCTGCAGGCCATCTGTGTGCTAGCCCTGTCCTGGGTCGTTTACCCTGCAGAGTGATTGGCACTTGGGGAGGTCCCCGAGGCATCCCCCGTCTTTGCTCCCAGGCAGACCAGACAGGCAACACCAGGTACACAGAAACAACCTGAGCGTAACCTTGGGGCAAGGCACACCAGGGCTCCAATGGCACGGAGGAGTAGGGCAGCACATCAGCAATCTGTGCCAGGGGAAACCCAGTCATCCACTGGTGTGGAAATAGCCTTACAGACTCACTGTAAGGAGGTTCAAGCACCAGCCAGTGACAACAGGACCAACTAACGCCAGAGATAGCCAGACAGAAATCAAGGCAATATGGCAGCATCTGAACCCAATTCTCCAACAACAGCAAGTCCTGGATACCCCAACACACCAGAAAAACAAGATTTGGATTTAAAATCACTGGTCATGATGCTGTTAGAGAAACACAGAAGGACATAAATAAATCTCTTAAAGAAATACAGGAGAAGCCGGGCATAGTGGAGCATGCCTGTAATCCCAGCACTTGGGAGGCAGAGGCAGGCAGATTTCTGAGTTTGAGGCCATTCTGGTCTACAGAGCGAGTTCCAGAACAGTCAGGACTACACAGAGAAACCCTGTCTCAAAAAAACCAAAAACAAACAAACAAACAAACCAAGTCAAATGTAGGCAAATGGTTGGATCTGGAATACATCATCCTAAGTGAATTAACCTAATCACACACACAAAAAAATACATATGAAATGAAATCACTGAAGAGCCCAGAAGCTCTGAATACTCAAAGCACAATTAGCAAATCAAAAGATTCCCAAGAAGTAGGAATGAGAGGAAACTGGTCCCAAAAAAACTGGTTCCAGTTTTGCAGGAGAGTACCAGAACAGAGAAAGGGTTGGGGGGTGATTGGGGAATGGGCAGGGGGAAGAGGACTTATGGGACATATGGTGAGGGGGGAAGTGGGAAAGAGGAAAGCCTTTGGAATGTAAACAAAGAATATAGAAAATAAAAAAGAAAAGAAAAGAAATACAGGAGAACATGAACCCAAATGTAGAATCCCTTACTAGGGACACACAAAAATAATTTAAAGAAATTCAGGAGACTATGGGTCAACAGATAGAAGCCAATAAAGAGGAAATGCAAAAATGACTTAAAGAAATGCAGGAGAACTTGGGTCAACAGGCAGAAGTCATAAAAGAGGAAACACAAAAATCTCTTAAAGAATTACAGGAAAACACAAACAAGTGAAGGAACTGGGCAAAACAATCCAGGATCTAAAAACAGAGGTAGAAACAACTAAGAAATCACAAAGGGAGACAACTTTGGAGATAGAAAACCTTGGGAAGAAATCAGGGGCCATAGATGCAAATATCAACAACAGAATACAAGAGATAGAAGAAAGAATCTCAGATGCTGAAGATACCATAGAAACCATTGACTCAACAGTGAAAGAAAATGCAAAAGGCAAAAAGCTTGTAACCCAAAACATCCAGGAAATACAGGACACAATGAGAAGACCAAACCTAAGGATTATAGGTGGAGTTGAGAGTGAAGATTTACAACTTAAAAAAGGGCCAGCAAATATCTTCAACAAAATGATGGAAGAAAACTTTCCTAACCTAAAAGAGAGATACCCATGAATATACAAGAAGCCTACAGAATTCCAAACAGACTGGACCAGAACAGAAATATCTCCCGTCACATAATAATCAAAACTACAAATTATTAAACAAAGAAAGAATATTAAAAGCAGTAAGAGAAAAAGGCCAAGTAACATATAAATGAAGACCTATCAGAATTTCACCAGACTTCTCACCAGAGACCATGAAAGCTAGAAGATCCTGGGCAGATCTCATGCAGACACTAAGAGAAGACAAATTCCAGCCAAGACTACTATACCCAGCAAAACTCTCAATCACCATAGATGGGGAAACAAAGATATTCCATGATAAAACCAAATTTACCCATTATCTTTCCACAAACCCAGTCCTACAAAGGATAATAGGTGGAAAACTCCAATAAAAGGAGGGAAATTACACCCTGGAAAAAGCAAGATAGTAACCTTCTTCCATCAAACCCAAAAGAAAATAAGCACTCAAATATAAAAATAACATCAAAAATGACAGGAAGTAATAATCACTATTCCTTAATATCTCTTAACATCAATGGACTCAATTCCCAAGTAAAAAGACATAGAGTAACAGACTGGATACATAATTAAGACCCCACATTTTGCTGCATACAGGAAACACACCTCAGTGTCAAAGACAAACACTACCTCAGAGTAAAAGGCTGGAAGACAATTTTACAAGCAAATGGTCTCAGGAAACAAGCTGAAGTAGCCATTCTAATATCAGAAAAAATTGACTTTCAACCTAAAGTCATCAAAAGAGAGTGGGAAGGACACTTCTTACTGGTCAAAGGAAAAATCCACCAAGAAAATCTCACAATTCTGAACATCTATGACCCAAATGCAGGGGCACCCTCATTTGTAAAAGAAACTTTACTAAAGCACAAAACACACATTGCACCTAACACAATAATTGTGGGTGACTCCAACACTCCACTCTCCTCAATGGTCCAATCAAGAAAACAGAAACTAAACAGGGACAGAGTGAAACTTATTGAAGCTTTGGACCAATTGGATTTAACATATATAGAGAACATTTCATCCTAAAGCAAAAGAATATAGCTTTCTCTCAGCACCTCATGATAGCTTCTCCAAAATCAACCATATAATTGGTCACTAAACAGACCTCACCAAATATAAGATCGAACTAATCCCATGCCTCCTATCAGATCACTATGGAGTAAGAGTGGTCTTCAATAGCAACAAAAACAACAGAAAGCCCACATACACATGGAAGCTGAACAATATTCTACTCATTGATACTTTGGTCAAAGAAGAAAAAAAGAAATCAAAGAGTTTTTAGAATTTAATGAAAATGAAGGCACAACATACCAGAATTTATGGGACACAATGTAAGCAGTGCTAAGAGGAAAACTCACAGCCCTGAGTGCCTCCAAAAAGAAACTGGAGAGAACATACACTAGCACCTTAATGGCACACCTGAAAGCCCTGGAACAAAAAGAAGCTAATTCACCCAGGAGGAGTAGAAGACAGGAAATCATCAAACTCAGAGCTAAAATCAATCAAGTAGAAACAAAGAGAACCATACAAAGAATCAACAAAACCAGGAGCTGGTTCTTTGAGAAAATCAACAAGATAGATAAAACCTTAGCCAGACTAACCAAAGGGCACAGAGACAGTATCCAAGTTAACAAAATTAGAAATGAAAAAGGAGATATAACAACAGAAACTGAGGAAATTCAAAAAAATCATCAGATCCTTCTACAAAAGCCTATACTCCACACAACTGGAGAATCTGGAGGAAATGCACAATTTCCTAGACAAATACCAAATACCAAAATTAAATCAGAATCGAATAGATAATCTAAACAGTTCCATAACTCCTAAAGAAATAGAAGGGGTCATAGAAAGTCTTCCAACCAAACAAAAACAAAAACAAAAACAAAAACCCAGACTAGACGGTTTTAGTGCAGAATTCTATCAGGTCTTCAAAGAAGACCTAGCACCAATACTCTTCAAACTATTCCACAAAATAGAAACAGAAGGAACACTACCCATCTCATTCTATGAAGTCACAATTACACTGATACCAAAACCACATAAAGATCCAGCAAAGAAAGAGAACTTCAGGCCAATTTCCCTTATGAATATTGATGTAATTCAGAAGCTCTGAATACCCAAGACAAACTCACATATCAAATCATTCCCAAGAAGAAGGAAGGAGAGGGCCTTGGTCCTGGAAAGGCTTGATGCAGCATTGTAGGTGATTACCAGGACAGGGAAGTGGAAGGGGGTTGATTGGGGAATGTGTGGAGGGAAGAGGGCTTACTGGACTTATGGGGAGGAGGGAACTGGGAAAGGCAAAATAATGTGGAATGTAAACAAAGAATATTGAAAATTTTAAAAAAAGAAATAAATTTAGATCATCTACATGGGTCCTAAAACACACACACACACACACACACACACACACACACACACACACACACACGGGCAGGAAGAACATATGAAGACAATTATACAAATATAAGAACTAAGCTTATACAAAGCTAAGAACTAAGGATCAACAAAGACTGCTGGCAGGCACCAGCAAACTAGACAAAAACATACACTGTGTTTTTCCCTCAGAGACTTGGGATAAAGCCATGCCTGCCAGAATTTCAAGTTCACACTCTTGGTCTCAACATTATGAGAGCAGATTCTTCCATTGTTTCAACCCACCCTGTTTGTGGTCATTTGCTTTGGCAGCCACAGGAACTAAGCTGAAAATGAAGAGCTGCATTTTCGAGTCTTGCATCCCGCAGGATGGGCCAACATCAAGCCTCAGCATCCTTCAGTGTCTAGCTAGGGAACCTTGGCTTCTTTGTAACTGGGCAGTGGTTCCAGAAGGGGTTTGTGTAGATGATGTACTATGGCTGCCACTCTGAGTCATCAGAAACACAAAAATCAGAGAACCGGCTTTGCTGGTCAGAAGCCTGGATGGTAAATAAGAGATGTTGTTCAGATGGGAATCCCAGCATAGAATATAATGAAGCAAAACCACTAGTGTCTGAGTAGAGTTAGGGAAATACAAAATGATCTAGAATTCTGCCTGAGTTGAGTTTAATGAAACAAGGCTTCTTACATGAATTTGTGGTCCAGGCAGATCAGCGTCCAGGAAGGAAGATGGAGGAGAAGCAGGCACAGAGCCCAGTACCAGCAGCAAACTTATGGAGGTGGAAACTTTGACCTAGTCGCTTCTTGAAGAATTATCTACAAAGAATGAAATAAATCAGAGGGAGTCAACAAGGAAGCAGTGACTGTAAAGGAAAAGCAACATAAATACTCAACAGACTCAGAACTCCTTCTGAAGACCACAGAGTATTGTTTTAAAACTGTCTCTCCTGAGTCACCTCAGACCTGTGTTATGATTCACATGGCCAGACTCCAGGACCCTTGGTTTGCTGGGATGAAATGATTTTACTGATTAAAAAAAAAAAAAAAACCAACTTCATTGCACATATTTTTAAAAAGACATGTTATTTGTAGTTTGTAGACCTTCGTGACACTATTCATTGACTAATATTGGCTTACACTGTTTAAACTTTTGCTTAGATACTTATCTGTTAAGGGAGATGATAAAATCTCTGTCAGTTTTCGAGAGGGTTATGTGTGTCAGAGTTTATCTGCTGCGTAAATTCTGATGTGCTAGACCAGGGTTTATGTAGCTATATAATATATCTAAACTTGAGGCAAACAGCCTTCCGTGCCCATAATCCCATCACTCAAACACACTTCCTACTGGCTTTTCAGTAAATCAATCCTTCTAGATTTTGTGATTCATATAGACATATGCACGCTTCCCCAGTCAGATTTCCTTATGTCCAAATAAATGAATTTTTCAAAATATCTCCCCCCCCAAAATAATGGGTTTTAAACATTTTTTCCAGATCACTTTTAATGGTCACTTATAGTAAATATTTCTGGAGCTGACTTACATCTGGATTTTTTGTTTCCTAAGAAGGGAGACACAGTTCTCTTTAGGCAGAATCGTGTGACTGTTTCTAGTGTGTTCGATCAAATGGAACTGAAGCTGAGTAGTGGTAAGACTTCACAAATCCTTTTCTTATTAGAATAAGATTCAGCAGAAAGAATGGAGCCATGAGTTGAAATGAGGGTTGTTTTGAAAACTTCATCACTATAGGCAATTTATACTAAATACTTTACTTGTTGTGTATATGAAAATGTGTCTGGTTATTTTCTTAGAATAACCTCCTAGAAATAGAAGCTCTGCTTTAGAGGTTTGTACATTTTAACCTTTGGTTCATATTAACTGGAGTGGATTGATATGGGATCAGTCATCTTCATTGTGGACAGGTCCATTCCCAAGGCAGAGGGTCCTGAGCTGTGTAAGAGGAGAAGGGAACCGAGAAGCAGCAAGCACCCATCCCTCTGTGTTTCTGATTTTGAATGTGATGGGACCCTACTTGAATGTGGCTCAAGCTCCCACTGCCTTGACTTCCCCACCATGATGGACTGTGCCTTAAAATGTGAGCTAAAGTAAATCCCGTCATTCTTAAGTTGCCTTTCTTGTAGTATACAGGAAAGACATGGGGCAACTGTAAAATAGAAGCACACACCCTTCCTTTTTTGAAACCCTGTTCCCATCACAACATAGGAGACTCCCAGTACCCTTAAAGGGCTTTTCCTTCCTGCTGCTTCTCCCAGCATTTTTCTGCCTTGGTACTTGAACATCTGTTTCACATTCAGTAGTTCACTTAACAGTAGCTTTGGAACCATTTAAATATCTAAGCATCCCCATCTTATCTGAAGGGAATAGAAACGTGAAACATTAAAGATGTGCTACAGACAGGGAGGTGACAAGGATACACTGTCTCACTTTCTGTGGGTAGAAGAAGAAAGCTTTGTGGTGGCCTGCATATCCTGAGATATATTTACATGCCATTAGCTTCGGAGGTGGCTCGGGGCTAAGGATCTGCCTGTTACAGTTCAGATAGAAAATGGCCCCCAATAGACTCGAGTGTTTATACTCTTGGTTCCAAGTGGATAGAAATATTTTGAGAGATTGTGGAACTTTTGAGAGGTGTGGGCTAGCTGGAGAGAATGGGTCATTGGGGGTGGGCCTTGAGGTTTACAGTTTAGCTTCTCATCTTACCTTTGCTTCTGTACCACTAAGATATGAACAGGCGTTACACTGTTCCTGCTATTATAGCTCACAGTCATCCAGCCATGTTATGGTCCCTGCTATGAGGCACTGCGCCTTAAGCTTGAGCCAAAACAGAACCTGCTTCCCTTAAGATGCTTTATCAGGGATTCAGTCACGGCAATGAGAAAAGTAACCAGCAACCAACCTTTGACCACCTCTTGTAGTCTTTTTCTCACTGTGCTCTAAAAGGATACGATCTTTCCCACTTTAAATTTTTTCTATTTTAACATAGATCAAGGAAGGACCAGTTATTTATATTCAATCATCACTTATTCTAGTCCTGGTGCTGTAGAAGAGATACAAGTCATTCTGTAGTTATCATTTCTATGACCACGTGTAATTCATTTGCTCATATAAAGTTAAAGAGAGTTAAGTGGAGAGTAACTCTTCCCTTGTATATTAAATACAAATTAAACATTATTAACTCTTTAAACAAGATAATGGAACCTATGTTTTGATGGAAAAGGTGAGTTATCTCATTGGAATTTGTTGACATGGATTAGTAGGATTCTTTTTCATTCATTCATCACTCCCTTAAAAAAACTTTTATTGATTTTTTTTGTGAATTTCATATCAGACACCCCAATTCCACTTATCTTCCCATCCTCTCATATCTGCCCTCTGTCCTTGCATCCTCCCCTGCAAAATAAAGCAAGCAAGCAAGCAAACAAACAAACAAACAAACAACACATCTCACTGTGGAAGCTGTGGTGTGTTATGGTGTGTCACACTGTTTACTTTTTTGAACAACTTCAGTTACAAATGTTCATTGCAATGAGTCATTGGTCTGGTTTTAGGCCTCTGGCTCCTGCTACACTATCAATACTGGATTTTCACTAGCATTCCTCTTGGGTATCCTGTTGTTGCCCTATGTCATATAGTTCCTTCAGCTTTGGATCTGCAGGACTGGCAGCTTCATGTGCTCTAGCAGTTCGCAGATCAGGTGGATGTTAGGGTGGGCCAACTCAAAGGCCTGAAGCTTGGACCTAGGTTGCTAGCTAAGTTGGTCAGCCCACCAGCTCTCCCTCTTTGCCCAGGTGAGAGGTAAGATGAGCCCTTGGACAGCAACATGGCCCCATGTGGCATCCCTGGCTAGGAGTGTCCAGATGGCCTTTAGTAGTAACATAACTACCAAAGGAATAATAGAAGTAGTCAAATTGTAATATTAAAGAATGTGATGAAATAAAGACAGACAGATAGAACAAACAAAAGAAAGAAAGAAAGAAAGAAAGAAAGAAAGAAAGGAAAGAAGGAAGTTTATTATGTAATGTAGAAATGGAGATATAAAATAATGTAAGATTTTCAGGAACTGATAATGACAAAGCTTAAGATATTCTCATGGAAGTTAATGGCTGAGACAGAGAAAAAGTGGAGCAGCAATGGAGAACCACAAACACTAGAAAGATCTTGTGTTTGGATTGAAGATTGGAAGAATTATGATAGGAGCAATGAATGAACAAACAAAAAGTCCTATGATGATAGTGGAGAAAACAACAGAAACAGTTGATCACCGGTGAGGCAGAGAGGAGAGCTGGTCATACATGTTACATAGCTACATGTGCAAGCATAGCTAAGGCAGAAACAGTAAAAAGACATGGAGGACCACTTCAGTTTTTAGAACATGTACACTAGACCGGATGGCAAGTGATGGCTAAAGATTTTCTTAAAAATAATTTTGAAGGAACTTTTGAACTAGTATCAAAGGAATGTATATATTTCTAAAACACATGTAAGCAGAAGACTAGGGAGGCAATAAGCTCATTAGAAAGCTTCCATTTCCCTCATACAATCTGATGCCTTCAGCCTCCATTTTCATGGACAAAATGAACACAGGAGACAACAAGTTTAAAACCCAAGGCTAGCCCTAAGTGGACATCCAAGGGCTCTCGGTGGGATTCATCCAAAATGAACTTTATTTCACATCATGGCATGAAACTTGCACATTCATATTTGAGCATCAAATAGAACAGAAAAGGCTATCTATCTTGAGAAATCTCATCTCCAACTCTGCTTTAATTTTTAATTAATTGATTGATTGATTTTTATTGATTCATGATAACAGGATGCATATAGTTCATATGGAAAACACCAAGATAAGTTAACAAAGAATAACAACTGACCCTAGGAAATTAAAGCTGTAGTTTAGTGCCAGGAACTAGGGCATAAGCTCCCTGCAGAAAGGAAATTCATATCTCCATCAAAGAATTACCACTCAAAGTTCAGAAGAAAAACTTAGTCACTGTAAGAATTCATACTGTTCAAAAAACTAATGTCCCATGGTAGAAATCTAGCAGAAAAGCAAGACAGGTGTTTAGAATGGCAACATTATTACTTTGTTACAATATAAAATGTTTAATAGTGTCCTAAGAGTTCTTAGGAATTGTCATTCCAATAGGCATTGTCATCTTTTGGAGTTGAGAGTAGGGGGTGGTGTCCAGGACACCCAAGAGATACCATTACAGGATGCTCCAACTCCTCACACAAAAGTATACACTAAATGTTTTAAATCAAGTTAGGTTACTGACAAATCCATAATGCTTGGAACTTGACATGCCTTAAATGTAGACATTTTTCTTTTTCTGCTTTCTTTTCATTTTAAAATAGCTTCATAGGCTTTCTAGCAGAGCATCCATGATTTAAAGAAAATCCTGAGACAGGCCCAGGTACACAGACTTAATCTGAGACTAACATCGCTTGGGTGGAAACCTGCCAGGCTTTCGCCTGTAGCCAGGGCCTGGGAGGCTGGGCAGGCCATCTCTATGCCCACTGGGCTGTGCAGCAACTCGGTTGGGGGGCCTCTGCCCTGTGGTCCTCCCAGCACTCGCAGCAGCGGTCTCCATCTTGCCGCCAGGTCACTGGTAGAGAACCAACAGACAGGCCCAGGTACGGACTTAATCCGAGACTAACATCGCTCGGGTGGAAACCTGCCAGGCTTTTGCCTGTAGCCAGGGCCTGGGTGGCTCAGCGGGCCATCCGTATACCAACCCAGTTGTGTACCAACCCAGTTGGGGGGTCATCTGCCCTGCAGAGTGATCAGCACTTGGATAAGGTCCCTGCAGCATCCGCCATCTGTACACCCTGAAGGAGCAGACAGGCAGCACCAGGTTCCCAGAGACAACCCGAGTGTAGCATTGTTTGGGGCAGGAAGCATTAGGGCTCCAAGGGCACCCAAGAGGAAGGCAGCACACCAGACATCCAAGCCAGGGGAAACCCTGACATCCAGAGGTGCGGAATTACCCTTACAGGCTCACAGGAGGTTCAAACATCAGCCAGTGACCACAAGGCCAGCTAACTCCAGAGAAAACCAGATGGCAAACGGCAAACATAGGAAAATTACTAACAGAAATCAAGGCAACATGGCAGCATCCGAACCCAATTCTCCAACAACAGGTAGTCCTGGATACCCCAACACACCAGGAAAACTAGATTTGGATTTTAAATTACTGGTCAGGATGCTGTGAGAAAACACAAGAAAGATGTAAATAAATCTCTTAAAGAAATAGAGGAGAAAATGGATCAAAAGTTAGAAGTCCTAACGAGGGAAACACAAAAATCAATTAAAGAAATTCAGGAGAATACGGGTCAAAAGATTGAAGCCAATAGGGAGGAAATGTAAAAATCACTTAAAGAAATACCGGAGAACTTGGGTCAATAGGCAGAAGTCATGAAAGAGGAAACACAAAAATTTCTCAAAGATCATCAAAAGACACAGAAGGGCATGTGCTGTTCAAAGGAAAAATCCACCAAGAAGAACTCTCAATTCTGAACATCTATGCTCCAAATGCCAGGGCACCCTCATTCATAAAAGAAACTTTACTAAAGCTTAAAGCACACGTTGCAACAAACACAATAATTGTGGGTGACTTCAACACTCCACTCTCCTCAATGGACCTGTCAAAACAGAAACTAAACAGGGACACAGTGAAACTTATTGATGCTTTGGACCAATTGGATTTAAAATATATATAGAACATTTCATCCTAAAGCAAAAGAATGTACCTTTTTCTGAGCACCTCATAGTACATTCTCCAAAATAGACCTTATAATTGGTCACAAGACAGACCTCAACAAATACAAGAAGATCGAACTAATCCCATGCCTCCTATCAGATCACTGTGGAGTAAAAGTGGTCTTCAATAGCAAGAAAAACAATAAAAAGCCCACATACACATGGAAACTGAACAATACTCTACTCAATGACACCTTGGTCAAGGAAGAAATAAAGAAAGAAATCAAAGATTTTTTAGAATTCAATGAAAATGAAGGTATGGGACACAACGAAAGCAGTGCTAAGAGGAAAACTCATAGCCCTGAGTGCCTCCAAAAAGAAACTGGAGAGAGCACACACTAGCAGCTTAACTGCACACCTGAAAGCCCTGGAGCAAAAAGAAGCTAATTCACCCAGGAGGAGTAGAAGACAGGAAATCATCAAACTCAGGGCTAAAATCAATCAGGTAGAAACAAAGAGAACCATACAAAGAATGAACAAAACCAGGAGCTGGTTCTTTGAGAAAACCAACAAGATAGATAAGCTCTTAACCAGATTAACCAATGGGCACAGAGACATTATCCAGATTAACAAAATTAGAAATGAAAAGGGGAATGTAACAACAGAAAATGAGGAAATTAAAAGAAAATCATTGGATCATACTATAAAAGCCTTTACTCAACACAACTGGAGAATCTGGAGGAAATGGACAATTTCCTAGACAGATACCAAATACTGAAATTAAATCAGGATCAATTAGATCAGCTAAACAGTCCCATAACCCCTACAGAAATAGAAGGGGTTATAGAAAGTCTTCCAACCAAAAAAAGTACGGGACCAGATGGTTTTAGTGCAGAATTCTATCAGATTTTCAAAGAAGACCTAACACCAATACTTTTCAAACTATTCCGCAAAACAGAAACAGAAGGAACACTGCCCAACTCGTTCTACAAAGCCACAGTTATGCTGATACCAAAATCATATAAAGATCCAACAAAGAAAGAGAACTACAGGCCAATTTCTCTTATGAATATCAATGCAAAAATACTAAATACAATTCTTTTATTTCCATTTTTTATTTTTTTTATTTTTTATTTATTTTATTTTTTTATTTAAATTTTTATTTTCTATATTCTATGTTTACATTCCAAAGGCTTTCCCCTTTCCCAATTTCCCCCCCCACCATACGTCCCATAATTCCTCTCCCCCTCAACTATTCCCCAATCATCCCCTCCTCCCCACGATTTCTCTGTTCTGGGTCTACAAAACTGGATCCAATCTTTTCAGGCCCAGGGTCCTCTCCTTTCTTCTTCTTGGGAATCATTTGACTTGCTAATTGTGCCTTGAGTATTTAGGGCTTCTGGGCTCATTAATATCCACTTATCAGTGATTGCATTTCATGTGTATTCTTTTGTGATTGGGTTAACTCACTTAGGATGATATTTTCCAGATCTAACCATTTACCTACAAATTGCATGAATTCATTATTTTTAATTGCTGAGTAGTATTCCATTGTATAAATATACCACATTTTCTGTATCCATTCCTCCTTTGAGGGATATTTGGGCTCCTTCCAATTTCTGGCTATTATAAACAAGGCTGCTATAAACATAGTGGAGCATGTGTCTTTATTGTATGCAGGGGAATCCTCTGGGTATATGCCCAGGAGTGGTATGCCAGGGTTCTCTGGAAGTGACATGCCCAATTTTCTGAGGAACTGCCAAACTGATTTCCAGAGCGGTTTTACCATTTTGCAATCCCACCAACAGTGGAGGAGTGTTCCTCTTTCTCCACATCCTTGCCAGCACTTGTTGTCTCTTGAGTTTTTAATCTTAGCCATTCTGACTGGTGTGAGGTGGAATCTCAGGGTTGTTTTGATTTGCATTTCCCTGATGACTAATGATGGTGAACATCTCTTAAGATGTTTCTCGGCCATCCGAATTTCTTCTGATGAAAATTCTTTGTTTCGCCTTTTACTAAATACAATTCTTGCCAACCAAATCCAAGAACACATCAAAATGATCATTCACCATGATCAAGTAGGGTTCATCCCAGGGATGTAAGAATAGTTCAATATATGGAAATCCATCAATGTAATCCACTACATAAATAAACTAAAAGAAAAAAAACCACATGGTCTTCTCATTAGATGCTGAAAAATCATTTGATAAAATTAAGCATCCTTTCATGCTAAGTCTTGGAAAGAATAGGAATTCAAGGCCCATACCTAAACATAGTAAAAGCAATATACAGCAAACCAGTAGCCAACATCAAACTAAATGGAGAGAAACTTGAAGCAATCCCACTAAAACCAGGGACTAGACAAGGCTGCCCTGTCTCTCCATATCTTTTCAATATAGTACTTGAAGTTCTAGCAAGAGCAATTAGACAACATAAGGAAGTCAAAGGGGTACAAATTGGAAAGGAAGAAGTCAAACTAACACTATTTGCAGATGATATGATAGTATACTTAAGCGACCCAAAAACCTCCACCAGAGAACTCCTACAGCTGATAAACAACTTCAGCAAAGTGGCTGGTTATAAAATCAACTCAAGCAAATCAGTAGCCTTCCTATACTCAAAGGATAAGCAGGCTGAGAAAGAAATTAGGGAAATGATACCCTTCACAGTAGCTACAAACAATATAAAGTATCTTGGTGTGACTCTAATCAAACAAGTGAAATATCTGTATGACAAGAACTTCAGGTCTCTGAAAAAAGAAATTGAAGACCTCAGAAAATGGAATAATCTTCCATGCTCTTGGATTGGCAGGACTAATATAGTAAAAATGGCCATCTTGCCAAAATCAATCTACAGATTCAATGCAATTCCCATCAAAATCCCAACTCAATTCTTCATAGAGATGGAAAGAGAAATTCTCAAATTCATCTGGAGTAACAAAAAAACAAAATAGCTAAAACTATTCTCAACAATAATAGGACTTCTGGGAGAATCAATATCCCTGATCTCAAGCAGTACTACAGAGCAATTGCATTAAAAACTGCATGGAATTAGTACAGTAACAGGCAAGTAGATTAATGAAAAAGAATTGAAGACCCAGAAATGAACCCAAAGAGTTATGGTCACTTGATCTTTGATAAAGGAGCTACAGCCATCCAGTGGAAAAAAGATAGCCTTTTCGGGCGAAGCCGGAGGGTCACCCAGCGTGCCAGGTGCTCAGAACCATCCGGCGGCGGCGGCAGAACCAGGTACCCGAGACAGCCCGAGCTTAAGACCTTCGGGGACTCAGGCCTGGAGTGGGAGTTGGGCACAGAATAGCGGGTGCACTCTGCACTCGCGGGGCGGACCCCGAGCTCCTTGCAGGCAGCTGCCATATTGCCTGCAGCTTCCCGTCCAGCTGGTGGTGAGGAAGCCGGAGTCAGCCAGTGTGCCAGGTGCCCAGACCCAGCCGGAGGCCGAAACAGCCTCCCATCCAGCCAGTGGCAGGGAAGCTGGAAACCGGACCCAGCCAGCTTCCCAGCAGCTTGGGACCAGCAGGCGGAACCAGATAACTGAGATATCCCAACTTTAAGACCCCTGGGGAAACAGGATATCAGACAGCGAACCCTGAGCAGGAGCAGTGCAGAGCAGCCGCCCAACAGACGGAACCAAATACCTGGGATATCCTGAGGTTAAGACCTCGGGGGACTCAGGCCACCTGTCAGCAATCTGTGAGCAAGACCCCCGCAGGACAGTGATTCAGGTATCCCAGTCGCTGGGAAATAGCCTTACAACCCCACAGGAGGGTCAAGCACCAGCTAGTATCTACAGGACCAACTAACACCAGAGTTAACCAGATGGCAAAAGGCAAACGTAAGATCGCTACTAACAAAAATCAAGGCAATATGGCGGCATCCGAACCCAGTTCCCCAACAGCAATAAATATTGGATACCCCGAAACACCAGAAAAACAAGACTCAGATCTAAAATCACTGGTCAGGATGCTGATAGAGGAACACTTAGATAAATCTCTTAAAGTAATACATGAGAAAATAGATCAAAAGCTAGAAGCCATTGCAAGACAAACACAATTAAATCCCAGATATCTCAACACACCAGAAAAACAAGACTCAGATCTAAAATCACTGGTAAAGATGCAGATTGAGGATCACTTAGATAAATTTCTTAAAGTAATAGAGGAGAAAATAGATCAAAAACTAGAAGCCCATACAAGGCAGACACAAAAATCACTTAAAGAAATCCAGGAGAATATAGAGCAAAAAATGAATCCCAATAAGGGGGAGAAACAAAAATCACCCAAAGAAATACAAGAGAACATGGGTCAACGAGTAGAAGTCATAAAGGAGGAAACACAAAAATCCCTTAAAGAATTACAGGAAAACACAAACAAGCAACTGAAAGATCTGAGCAAAACCATACAAAATCTAAAAACAGAAGTAGAAACAACTAAGCAATCGCAAAGGGAGACAATGTTGGAGATAGAAAACCTTGGGAAGAAATCAGGAGTCATAGATGCAAATATCAACAATAGAATACAAGAGATAGAAGACAGAATCTCAGATGCTGAAGATACCATAGGAACCATGGATTCAACAATTAAAGAAAATGCAAAATGCAAAAAGCTGGTAACCCAAAACATTCAGGAAATCCAGGACACAATGAGAAGACCAAACCTAAGGATTATAGGGATAGATGAGAATGAAGATCTACAACTTAAAGGGCCAGCAAATATCTTCTACAAAATTATGGAAGAAAATTTCCCCAACCTAAAGAGAGAGATGCCCATGAATATACAAGAAGCCTATAGAACCCCAAATAGACTGGACCAGAACAGAAATACTTCCCGTCACATAATAATCAAAACCCCAAATGTACTAAACAAAGAAAGAATATTAAAGGCAGTAAGAGAAAAAGGACAAGTAACATATAAAGGAAGACCTATCAGAATTACACCAGACTTCTCACCTGAGACCATGAAAGCTAGAAGATCCTGGGCAGACCTCATGCAGACCCTAAGAGAACACAAACTTCAGCCAAGACTACTATACCCAGCAAAACTCTCAATTGCCATAGATGGGGAAACCAAGATATTCCACGACAAAACCAAATTTGCAAGATACTTATCTACAAACCCAGCCCTACAAAGGATAATAGGGGAAAAATACCAACACAAGGGGGGAAACAACACCCCAGAAGAAACAAGATAGAAACTCCATCTCATCCAACCCAAAAGAAGAGAACCACTCAAATACAAATAATAATAACAATTCCCAAAATGTCAGGAAGTAATAATTACTATTCCTTAATATCTCTTAATATCAATGGACTCAATCCCCCAATCAAAAGACACAGACTAACAGACTGGATACGGAAACAGGACCCTACATTTTGATGCATACAGGAAACACATCTCAGTGTCAAAGACAAACACCACCTTAGAGTAAAAGGCTGGAAGACAGTTCTACAAGCAAATGGTCCCAGGAAACAAGCTGGAGTAGCCATTCTAATATCAGATAAAATCGACTTTCAACCTAAAGTCATCAAAAGAGACACAGAAGGTCACTTCCTGCTTGTCAAAGGGAAAATCCACCAAGAAGAATGCTCAATACTGAACATCTATGCACCAAATCCAAGGGCACCCTCATTCGTAAAAGAAACTTTATTAAAGCTTAAAGCACACATCGCACCTAACACAATGATTGTAGGTGACTTCAACACTCCACTCTCCTCAATGGACCGATCAGGAAAGCAGAAACTAAACAGGGACACAGTGAAACTAATTGAAGCTTTGGACCAATTGGCTTTAACAGATATATATAGAACATTCCATCCTAAAACAAAAGAGTATACCTTTTTCTCAGCACCGCACGGTACCTTCTCAAAAATTGATCATATAATTGGTCACAAGACAGACCTCAACAAATACAAGAAGACCGAACTAATCCCATGTCTCCTATCGGATCACTATGGAGTAAAAGTGGTCTTCAATAGCAAGAAGAACAACAGAAAGCCCACATACACATGGAAACTGAACAATACTCTACTCAATGACACCCTGGTCAAGGAAGAAATAAAGAAAGAAATCAAAGACTTTTTAGACTTCAATGAAAATGAAGGTACGACCTACCCAAATCTCTGGGATACAATGAAAGCAGTGCTAAGAGGAAAACTCATAGCCCTGAGTGCCTCCAAAAAGAAACTGGAAAGAGCATACACTAGCAACTTAACAGCACACCTGAAGGCGCTGGAACAAAAAGAAGCTAACTCACCCAGGAGGAGTAGAAGAGAGGAAATCATCAAACTAAGGGCTGAAATCAATCAAGCAGAAACAAAGAGAACCATACAAAGAATCAACAAAACCAAGAGCTGGTTCTTTGAGAAAATCAACAAGATAGATAAACCCTTAGCTAGACTAACCAAAGGGCACAGAGATAGTATCCAAATTAACAAAATTAAAAATGAAAAGGGGGATATAACAACAGAAACAGAGGAAATTCAAAAGATTATCAGATCCTACTACAAAGGCCTATACTCAAAACAACTGGAGAATCTGGAGGAAATGGACAATTTCCTAGACAGATACCAAATACCAAAATTAAATCAGCATCAAGTAGACCAGCTAAACAGTCCCATAACCCTTAAAGAAATAGAAGGGGTTATAGAAAGCCTCCCAACCAAAAAAAGTACGGGACCAGATGGTTTTAGTGCAGAATTCTACCAGACCTTCAAAGAAGACTTAACACCAATACTCTTCAAACTATTCCACAAAATAGAGACAGAAGGGACACTGCCCAACTCGTTCTTCGAAACCACAATTACGCTAATACCTAAACCACAAAAAGATCCAACAAAGAAAGAGAACTACAGGCCAATTTCTCTTATGAATATAGATGCAAAAATACTAAATAAAATTCTTGCCAACAGAATCCAAGAGCATATCAAAACGATCATTCACCATGATCAAGTAGGCTTCATTCCAGGAATGCAGGGATGGTTCAATATACGGAAATCCATCAATGTAATCCACTACATAAACAAAGTAAAAGAAAAAAACCACATGGTCATCTCATTAGATGCTGAAAAAGCATTTGACAAAATTCAGCATCCTTTCATGCTAAAAGTCTTGGAAAGAGCAGGAATTCAAGGCCCATACCTAAACATAGTAAAAGCAATCTACAGCAAACCAGTAGCCAACATCAAAATAAATGGAGAGAAACTTGAAGCAATTCCACTAAAATCAGGGACTAGACAAGGCTGTCCTCTCTCTCCATATCTTTTCAATATAGTACTTGAAGTTCTAGCGAGAGCAATCAGAGAACATAAGGAAGTCAAAGGGATACAAATTGGAAAGGAAGAAGTCAAAGTATCATTATTTGCAGATGATATGATAGTCTACTTAAGCGATCCAAAAAACTCCACCAGAGAACTTCTACAGCTGATAAACAACTTCAGCAACATGGCTGGTTATAAAATTAACTCAAGCAAATCAGTAGCCTTCTTGTACTCAAAGGACAAGCAGGCTGAGAAAGAAGTTAGGGAAATAACACCCTTCACAATAGCCACAAACAACATAAAGTACCTTGGCGTAACTCTAACCAAACAAGTGAAAGATCTGTATGACAGGAACTTCAAGTCCCTGAAGACCTCAGGAGATGGAAAAATATTTCTTGCTCCTGGATTGGTAGGATCAATATAGTAAAAATGGCCATCTTGCCAAAAGCAATCTACAGATTCAATGCAATCCCCATCAAAATCCCAAATCAATTCTTCATAGATCTAGAAAGAGCAATTCTCAAATTCATCTGGAGCAACAAAAAACCCAGGATAGCTAAAACTATTCTCAACAATAAAAGGACTTCTGGGGGAATCAATATCCCTGACCTCAAGCAGTACTACAGAGCAATTGTGTTAAAAACTGCATGGTATTGGTACAGCAACAGGCAGGTAGATCAATGGAATAGGATTGAAGACCCAGAAATTAACCCACAGACTTATGGTCACTTGATCTTTGATAAAGGAGCCACAACTGTCCGGTGGAAAAAAGATAGCCTTTTCAACAAATGGTGCTGGTTCAACTGGAGGTCAACATGCAGAAGAATGCGAATTGACCCACTCTTATCTCCTTGTACTAAGATCAACTCCAAGTGGATCAAGGACCTCCACATAAAACCAGACACACTGAAACTATTAGAAAAGAAACTTGGGAAGACCCTGGAGGACATGCGCACAGGGGTAAAGTTCCTGAACAGAACACCAATAGCTTATGCTCTAAGATCAAGAATTGACAAATGGGACCTCATAAAATTACAAAGTTTCTGTAAGGTAAAGGACACTGTCAGAAAGACAAAACGGCAACCAACAACGTGGGAAATGATCTTCACCAACCCCACATCCGACAGAGGGCTAATATCCAATATATACAAAGAACTCAAGAAGTTAGACCCCAAAGAACCAAATAACCCTATCAAAAAATGGGGTACAGAGCTAAACAAAGAATTTTCACCAGAAGAAATTCGGATGGCCGAGAAACACCTTAAGAGATGTTCAACATCATTAGTCATCAGGGAAATGCAAATCAAAACAACCCTGAGATTCCACCTCACTCCAGTCAGAATGGCTAAGATTAAAAACTCGAGAGACAACAAGTGCTGGCGAGGATGTGGAGAAAGAGGAACACTCCTCCACTGTTGGTGGGATTGCAAAATGGTAAAACCACTCTGGAAATCAGTGTGGCGGTTCCTCAGAAAATTGGGCATGCCACTCCCAGAGGACCCTGGCATACCACTCCTGGGCATATACCCAGGGGATTCCCCTGCATACAACAAAGACACATGCTCCACTATGTTTATAGCAGCCTTGTTTATAATAGCCAGAAATTGGAAGGAGCCCAGATATCCCTCAAAGGAGGAATGGATACAGAAAATGTGGTATATTTATACAATGGAGTACTACTCAGCAATTAAAAATAATGAATTCATGCAATTTGTAGGTAAATGGTTAGATCTGGAAACTATCATCCTAAGTGAGCTAACCCAATCACAAAAGAATACACACGAAATGCAATCACTGATAAGTGGATATTAATGAGCCCAGAAGCCCTAAATACTCAAGGCACAATTAGCAAGTCAAATGACTCTCAAGAAGAAAAAAAGGAGAGGACCCTGGGCCTGTAATGATTGGATTCAGTATTGTAGACCCAGAACAGAGAAATCGTGGGGGGGGGGAAAGAGTGGGGAATAGCATGGGGGGAGAGGAATTATGGGACATATGGTGGGGGGTACCTGGGAAAGGGGAAAGCCTTTGGAATGTAAACAAAGAATATAGAAAATAAAAAAAAAAAATCTAAAAAAAAAAAAAAAAAGAAAAAAAAAAGATAGCCTTTTCAACCAATGGTGCTGGTTCAACTGGAGTTCAACCTGCAGAAGAATATGAATTGACCCACTTTTATCTCCTTGTACTAAGATCAACTCCAAGTGGATCAAGGACCTCCACATAAAACCAGACACACTGAAACTATTAGAAAAGAAACTGGGGAAGACCCTGGAGGACATGGGCATAGGGGGAAAGTTCCTGAACAGAATACCAATAGTTCATGCTCTAAGATCAAGAATTGACAAATGGGACCTCATAAAATTACAAAGTTTCTGTAAGGCAAAGGACACCGTCAAAAGGACAAAACGGCAACCAACAAATTGGGAAAAGATCTTCACCAACCCCACATCCGACAGAGGGCTAATATCCAATATATACAAAGAACTCAAGAAGTTAGACCCCAAAGAACCAAATAATCCTATTAAAAAATGGGGTACAGAGCTAAACAAAGAATTTTCACCTGAAGAAATTCGGATGGCCGAGAAACACCTTAAGAGATGTTCACCGTCATTAGTTATCAGGGAAATGCAAATCAAAACAACCCTGAGATTCCACCTAACACCAGTCAGAATGGCTAAGATTAAAAACTCAAGAGACAACAGGTGCTGGCAAGGATGTGGAGAAAGAGGAACACTCCTCCACTGTTGGTGGGATTGCAAGATGGTACAACCACTATGGAAATCAGTCTGGTGATTCCTCAGAAAATTGGGCATGACACTTCCAGAGGACCCTGTCATACCACTCCTGGGCATATACCCAGAGGAGTCCCCTTATTATAAATAAGGCCGTTCATAGCAGCCTTATTTATAATAGCCAGAAGTTGGAAAGAGCCCAGATGTCCCTCAAAGGAGGAATGGATACTGAAAATGTGATATATTTATACAATGGAATACCACGCAGCAATTAAAAATAATGAATTCATGCAATTTTTAGGCAACTTGTTGGATCTGGAAAATATTATCCTAAGTGAGGTAACCCAATCACAAAAGAATACACATAAAATGCAATCACTGATAAGTGGATATTAATGAGCCCATAAGCTCTGAATACTCAAGGCACAATTAGCAAATCAAAAGATTCGGAAGAAGAAGGAAAGAGAGGACCCTGGTCCCAAAAAGACTGGATCCAGTTTTGTAGGAGAGTATCAGAACAGAGAAATGGTGGGGGCGTGATTTTGGGAGTGCGTGGAGGGAAGAGGACTTATGGGACATATGGTGAGGGGGGCACTGGGAAAGGGGAAAGCCTTTGGAATGTAAACAAAGAATATAGAAAAAAAAATCCTAAGTCCTTTAAGAATCAGTTCTTTGAAAGTATTAGAATTTTGACCACTATGAGTTTTCTTTATATAGGGCTGTGCTGCCTACATTCAGCACATTGTAAATTCCATGTAAACAGATATTACACTCTCTTGTTTTTAGAATAATGATTTGATGTTTAGTAGAGATGCACCTCCTTTGAAAGAGTTTTAATCTGTGATGTGTAGAGAAATTTTAATTCCAGCAACATGGCTACTGTAGTAAGGGATCACATCCAAAGACTTTCTAGGTTTATGTAATCTGGCTGGAATTACACATGTTTAATCCATCTGGCTGGAATACAGACACTCCCTGGCTACATATCTTTCATCCCAAACAATGAAGTTAGAATTAGTTTGTGGAAGTAAGCCGCCATATTTGAAGGTGACATTTAATTGAGGGACAGACAAGGTCAGAGAAGGATTTCATAGAATGAGTTAGTGATAAAATAATCCCAACTCTCACTAGAACAGAGAGAAAAGAGAGGCAACTTAAGAGAGCAGCAAGAGAGAGGGAGGGAGAGAGAAAGATTGAGAGAGATAGCGAGAGAGATTAAGAAGAGAGAGAGAGGGAGAGAGAGAGAGAGAGAGAGAGAGAGAGAGAGAGAGAGAGAGATTGATTTACTGAGACAGTATAGTAACGGCAGGTTTCAAGTAAAGACAGAATGAGCCAGACAATGAGAACAGATTAACAGAGTTAGTTTGAGGTCAAGCAGAGCAATTCATCCAGAACCTGAGAGAAGCCAATTTGAATCAGTCAGCCAGAACAACTGAGTTGAATAGCCAGCCAGAGTTCAGAAAAGATCTGAACTTACACAGCAATAAGCCTCTAAGATGACAACTATATCTTGCACATAGACGTTACTTTTACAGTAGTGGCTTGAAGTTGCAAATACAGATTGTTGAACATAACATGCAAAAGTACAATTTCATACAATTTCAAAAATCCCCCAAATTAAAAATAAAATTCTACTCATATTTAGACATAAGACAGAAAAACATAAAAACAGTCTAGGATCAAGTATTGAAAAAGCATTTATACTGGGAGTTTGTTTTTCAGTAATATACTAGCACTTTAAGTATTGATGAATAATCAATCAATAGTCACAGGGAATTTGATATACAGTGAAACTGTCTTTCAGTAAATTGAAGAAATTTTAAAAATTATTCCCAGTTTCTGAGCAAATACACTACTAGTACATCAACAATAAGAAAAAATTCTCACCCTCGGAGGGACTATTATAGAAGAGTTAAAGGGAGGATTAAGGGCCCCAAAGAGGATAAGAACTCCAAAGGAAGAACAACAGAATCAATTAAGCTGGACCCTTGTGGGCTCTCAGAGACTGACCCACCAACCAAAGAGCATACACAGGCTGGATCTAGGCCTCCCTGCACATATATAACAGATGTGAAGATTGGTTGTAGGTCCTGAACAACTGGAGTGGTGGCTGTCCCTAAAGCTTTTGTCTGTCTGGGGAATATGTTCTTCTAGCTGGGCTGCTTTGTCTTGCCTCAGTGGCAGAGGATGCACCTAGCCTTGCTGATACTTGAAGTACCAGGGTAGGGAGATACCTAGAGGGGCTTCCACTTCTCAGAAGAGAAGGGGAGAGACTGTGGGGTGAGGGACCAGATATGGGGGCAGTGATAGGGCTATAAAGTGAATAACTAACTAACTAACTAACTAACTAAATAAATAAATAAATAAATAAATAAAAAGAATCCTCTGGGAGTGGGAGTGGGTGGAAGCTTCTTTCTGAGGGAAAAAAGAAAAAAAAGAATTCATATATATATATATATATATATATATATACACATATATACATATTCACATACACACATCATGTACATCATGTACACATACATATACATATATATACATATACATATATATGAAATATATGATACACACATTTCAAATGGAAAGATGTTATTGAGTATTATTCACAACAGCAGAGTTATAACGTAATGTAATATATTTTATGATATTAGCAAAGAGGCTAAATATACTCATTAATATTTCTATTTCTTCCACATATGTTAAACAATACATATGACTACTAAAAAAAAAGACACACTTTGCAAAAGAGCAGGGAGAGAAAAGTGAAACAAGGAAACACTTTAAAGTCTAGTATAGCATTAGCTGATTCGTTATAAAGAAAACAAAAACCCACCCAGCTGAACTTACAAATTTACCATAAAGCCAGGAAACACCTCAGGTTCTCAACACTCCATAAGCCCTGGGGAGATTCGGAACTGCTTTTGCTTCTGCATTCAGCCTGATATGTGCTCCTTCTTTAAGCTCCACCTTCACAATTTCCATGGGGGCAGTGACTGAGTTTTCTCTACTTCCTGAGATTCTTTGTATAAAAAGAGACGATTTTTAAAACCAGAGAATCTGGTAAAATTACCTCTTGGTATGAATTCTTTTCTTGGATAGAGAATAGTTGTTGATAGTGATACTGATATTGATTTCAGAAATGTATCTATTGTGGGGTGTTTTTTTATTTCATTTTGAGTCAATTGTGGCAGTTTATATTATTCTACAAATGTCTCCATTATAGCTAAGCTTTTGTCTTACAGAAACCCATTTTCATCCATGATTTTACAAATGAAGAGAGAACTAAGACTTCAAATTTTAGCTTCTGCTAGTAATTTGAAAGTGTGCCAGTATAAAAAAGGAATGGGATTGAAGAAGCAGAAAAGTTAAGCCAATTTCCAGGTGGCCCTGTCATCCAAAATCATGCCTTTACCCAGGATTCCTTGATGGAGGGTGATGGCTGTGCTGCTGTTCCAAACATTTACAAGTAAATGGAGATGGCGTGTTTAACTTCTGAAATACTCAAAAGAAGAGAGCTGGGATTTAGATCAGCGAGTACAATGTCACCTGGCATTCACAAAGTTTTGAGTTTTATCACCAGTGCCACATACAACTGGACACTGTGGCCTACTCCTGCCTCTCCAGAACTCAGGAAGTAGAGGCAGAAGGACCTGGCATTCAGGGTCATCATCAGCTACACAGCCAGCCAGCCAGCCAGACAGTATAGGCTACATTAGACCCCATCTTAAAATAAAAGGAAAGAATAGAAAAAACCACTATACTTGACTCTCTTTCCTTTCTTGATGCTGCTGGCTGGAATGGGAACATCAATCTTGTCACACTAAATGTTTTAAGAATGGAGTCCTGTATCCATTCCTCTGTTGAGGGACATCTGGTTTCTTTCCAGCTTCTGGCTATTATAAATAGGGCTGCTATGAACATAGTGGAGCATGTATCCTTATTACATGCTGGGGAATCCTCTGGGTATATGCCCAGGAGTGGTATAGCAGGGTCCTCTGGAAGTGTCATGCCCAGTTTTCTGAGGAACCGCCAGACTGATTTCCAGAGTGGTTGTACCAACTTGCAATCCCACCAGCAGTGGAGGAGTGTTCCTCTTTCTCCACATCCTTGCCAACACCTGCTCTCTCCTGAGTTTTTAATCTTAGCCATTCTGACTGGTGTGAGGTGAAATATGGTATATATACACAATGGAGTACTATTCAGCCATTAGAAACGATAAATTCATGAACTTCTTAGACAAATGGATGGAGCTAGAGAACATCATCCTAAATGAGGTAATCCAGTCTCAAAAGAACACACATGGTATGCACTCACTGATAAGCGGATATTAACCTAGAAGACTGGAATACCTAAGACACAATCCACATACCAAATGATGTCCGAGAAGAAGGAAGGAGTGAACCCTGACTCTGGAAAGGCTTAATGCAGCAGTGTAGGGGAATACCAGAACAGGGAAGAGGGAATGGGTAGATGGGGGAACAGGGGGAGGGAAGAGGGTTTATGGGACTTGAGGGAAGGGGAAGTCTGAAAAGGGGAAAATCATATGAAATGTAAATTAATATATCACATTAAAAAAAAGAAAAAAAGAATAGAGTCCTGTACAGGGGGACTGGTCTGTGGAAGGCAAGTCATCTCCTGAGGTCTTTGTGTCACAGGTCAGCTGTTTCACCTCGACTAATTTTATCTGGATTTTAACACAAGAAAGAAAAAGCTCATGTCCTTTTGATGCTGTTGTTATAAGGAGAATCGAAAGTGCTTGTGGTCAATCCTAACCTTGCTCTACACAAAATGCTCATCTGACAAACGCCTACATATACACAAGGGTTTTTCTTTTTGTCCTATTCATGTATGTTTTCCAACTGTGAAACCAAGTCTGATTTAAACTTTAAGTATACTTAATGCATTTACTCACCGGAATATTTGAAATTACAAAAAGAGAAAGAGATCAAGGGTAATCACAATCCTTAGGCAATTGCTATAATTTCTGATGTGTATTTTTATACCAAACAAAAAAAAAACTAATCTTCTCTTCCTTGACAATGGTTAGAAAGCAATCTGTGACTGCCGATAAGCAGGAAATAATCTGGCCATGATCTCAGGATATTAAATATTTTAAAAGTTCTCCTTTCTACTTAGAGATAAATTTGATTTCCAAAAAATTCACTTCATGTACTAAAAGGCTCCAAAGTGGGCTAATGCTTTGGGCTTGGGTGAAAAGAGAATGAGGATTCATGCTTTAAGACTTTTAACCTTTACTGGAGGCTGAAAGTCTGGAAGGTGTTGGTCCTGTGAGTACTGATGGCCCAAGGAAGTCATTATAGTCTGAAGGTCAGTATGCTGTGAGGTACCAATTTTAGTAAGTGGAGTCTGTGATTACAAAAGAGTAGAGAATAAAGGTCTGCTGGGAAAGAGTGAATTCTCCTGGCTCAAGTATGCAGAGGGGCTCTACAAGGTTCTAACAATGAACTCCTTGAGTTCATCTTTGAGCTCACTGCAGGTGATCAGAAATACTTGGCTATATGAATATTTCATATAATGTTATATATATTTTCATTACATATACATAATAGAGTATGAAGTAACATGTCCACTCTCACCCCATTTTTGGCCTTCAGTACCCTGCATGGGAATGTGTGTGTGTGTGTGTGTGTGTGTGTGTGTGTGTGTGAAGGGTGGAAGTTGACCGTGGATTTCTTCCTCTATTGCTCTCTTCTCCTGGAGACAGGAGTCTCACTAACTAACTTGGAATTTGCTAGATTGCCAATCTCTACCTGTCCCCACTGGTTGGGGTTGGGATTGCACATCACCACATATAGATTTCCTATAGATGTTGCCAATCTGAAATCAGGTTGTCATGGTTGGCCAGCAAGCACTTTACCTATGGAGCCATACCCACGGCCCATCCCCTACGAATTTTCATGCTATGTTATCTGGTATATGATCATCCATGACTGTTATATTTTCCTGTGAATTATTATTACACAATGCCTTTATGGTATGATCTAATGTGTCTTTGATGTGGATTCAACATTGTCTGAAATCACTACATTCACATAATTTTGAATTTTCATTTGCATGCTACTCCTGTTTATCATTGAAAGACTGCTTATCATTGAATTTTTAAGTGATTCAGTCTGAGAGTCTTTCTACAGGAAGAGCCTATAACATATATTGTGTGTGTGTGTGTGTGTGTGTGTGTGTGTGTGTGTGTTTGTGTGTGTGTGTGTGTGTTCATTCTGCTATTATCTTTCAATTATGATCTTAGGTTTGCTGTTTGCTAATTATAGATTGATATACTATCTGGTATTCCTATGGGTTGTTTCTACACATGCTCTTTCTTCAATGTTTATCTTTTCATTTTAGACTCTATTCATCCCCTCTGAGCATGGCTCATAAAGAACCAGTTGACATTAAATTCTTAATGTAGAGTTTTCATGACCACTGCCGTCTTTAAAACATCTCAAACATACTTAAGACTTACTCAACCTTTCCACAAAAAACCAAGCACAATATATGCTAAATATTTATGCCTTCAGCATAGATGTGGATGGAGTTAGGAGAGTGGGCAGCCCTATCTCCTTCCTGATTTTAATGTGATTGCTTTGAGTTTTTCTCCATTCAGTATTAAGTTGGCCAGGAAAAGGCAAATTGGTGCAGTCACTCTGGAAAGCAGTATGAGAAATCTTCACAAAAACTAAAAATGAGTCAGTCTACCATATGACCCAGCTATACCACTCCTGGCATGTGCCCAAAGGACTCAATCTCTTACTCCACTTGCTCAGCAATGTTTACGGCCTTCCTATTCTCAATAGCCTGGAAATGGGAACAATCTAAATGTCCTTCAACAGATGAATGGAAAATGAAAATATGGTATAAATACACACAATGAAATAATATTAAACTGTAAAGAGAAATGAACTATTGAGATTTGAAGTTAAATAGATGGACCTAGAAAAGATTATGCTGAGTAAGAAAGACTCTGAAAGCCAAATCCCACAAGATCTATATTATCTGTGGTTGCTAGCTGCAAACACTCAGATGTGAGGATAAACCATGGAATCGCCACAGAAACCAGGAAAGGAGAGAAGGGTCATAAATGGAGGAGGCTCGAGGGAACAACAGCAGGATACAGGAAACATGAAGTGAGAATGGAGAAATGGGGCATGTGGCTCCATCTGTAGAGGAGGGAAGGCCATCTATAAAGAGAGAGACTGAGGAAAGATGGACAAGTAACACTAAGTTCATGTGACAAAGCCTTAAAGAATCATATTTTATGTATTAATCTATGATAAGGCAACATACATTTAAGCATACATTCATACACTTTTTAATTATTATTAAACTTTTAAATTTAAATATATTTTGATCATATTCGTCCCTTCCCCATGTTCTTCTGGATCCTCTCCCCAACCCTATCCATCTAACTTGTTTCTCAAAAAGAAAAACAAAAGCAAAACTCCAAACTCAATGTAACAACAAGACTCCCCAAATCAGGAAAATGAAAGAAACAACAACCAGAGAAGGGTGAAAAATAAACAAACAAAAAATAAACAAAAAATTAAAAAAAAAAAACACTTTTGAGCCCAGAGGTAAGATCTCCACCTTCTCTCTGGAGGGGATCCAGCTAGGAGCACACAGGGCCTAAGATCAGTGGAGCAGCTCAGACAGAAGTCTTCCTGCCTGCCACCATTTGCACTGGGGAGCCAGGAAACTCCACCATCTTCTGTGCATAGCTTGCCAGAAGAGAGAGATCTCCCAGCAGTGCTCTCACTTTTGAGCTCAGAGGAGTAAGAACACAGGCTTACAGGCCCACAGGAAGAACAAACTCCAGCCAGAGACAAGAATACCAACTAGTACCAGATGGCAAAAGGCAAGCACAAGAACCCTACTAACAGAAACCAAGGCCACATGGCAACATCAGAACCCAGTTCTCTCACCACAGCAAGTCCCAGATACCCTAACACACCAGAAAAGCACGAGTTGGATTTAAAATTGTATTTCATGATGCTGATAGGGGGTTTCAAGAAAGACTTAAGTAACTCCCTTAAAGAAATACAGGAGAAAATTGGTCAACAGGTAAAAGCTCTTAAAGATGAAACACAAAAATCCCTTAAAGAAATACCGGAGATCATGGGTCAACTGGCAGAAGCCCTTAAAGATGAAACACAAAAATCCCTTAAAGAATTACAGGAAGACACAAAGTTCAAGTGAAGGAACTGAACAAAGCCATCCAGGATCTAAGAGTGGAAGTAGAAACAATAAAGAAATCACAAAGTGAGACATCTCTGGAGATAGAAAACATTGGAAAGAATTCAGGAGTCATAGATGCAAGCATCAACAACTGAATACAAGACATAGAAGAAAGAACCTCAGGTGCTCAAGATACCAGAGAAAACATTGAGTAAAAAAATAAAAGAAAATGCAAAATGCATAAAGCTGGTAACTCAAAACATCCAGAAACTCCGGGACACAATGAGAAGACCAAACCTAAGGATTAAAGGTATAGATAAGAGCGAGGATTTACATCTTAAAAGTCCAGTAAATATCTACAACAAAATTCTAGAAGAAAACTTCCCTAACCTAGAGAAAGAGATTCCGATGAACATACAAGAAGCCTTCAGAATTCCAAACAGACTGGACCAGAACAGAAATACCTCCCGGCACATTATAATCAAAACCCCAAATACACTAAACAAAAAAGAATATTAAAAGCAGTAAAGGAAAAAGGGCAAGTAACTTATAAAGGCACACCTATCAGAATCACACCAGACTCTCACCAGAGACAATGAAAGCTAGAAGATACTGGGCAGACCTCATACAGACCCTAAGAGAACACAAATGCCAGCCCAGGCTACTATACCCAGCAAAACTCTCAATCATCATAGATGGAGGAACCAAGCTATTCCATGATAAAACCCAATTTGCACAATATCTGTCCACAAATCCAGCCCTACAAATGATAATTGATGGAAAATGCCAACACAAGGAGGGAAACTACACCCTAGAAAAAGCAAGAAAATAATCTTCCAACAAACCCAAAAGAAGATACCCACACAAACATAAAAATAACATAAAAAAATAACAGGAAGCAACAATCATTATTCCCTAATATCTCTTAACAACAATGGACTCAACTCCCCAATAAAAAGACATAGACTAATGAAAAATTTCTCATGTAAATCTTCAATTTCATCAGAAAATGTTTGTAATATCATCTGCGAATAGTGATAGTTTGACTTCTTCCTTTCCAATTTGTATCCCTTTGACTTTCTTATGTTGTCGAATTGCTCTAGCTAGTACCTCAAGTACTATATTGAAGAGATATGGTGAGAGGGGGCAGCCTTGTCTAGTCCCTGATTTTAGTGGGATTGCTTCAAGTTTCTCTCTATTTACTTTGATGTTGGCTACCGGTCTGCTGTAAATTGTTTTTACTATGTTTAGATATGGGTCTTGAATTCCTGTTCTTTCTAAGACCTTTAGCATGAAAGAATGCTGAATTTTGTCAAATGCTTTTTCAGCATCCAATGAGATGACCATGTGGTTTTTTTTTCTTTGAGTTTGTTTATGTAGTGGATTACATTGATGGATTTCCATATATTGAAACATCCCCGCATCCCTGGAATGAAGCCAACTTGATCATGGTGAATGATCATTTTGATGTGTTCTTGGATTCGGTTGGCAAGTATTTTATTTAGTATTTTTGCATCAATATTCATAAGGGAAATTGGCCTGTAGTTCTCTTTCTTAGTTGGATCTTTGTGTGGTTTGGGTATCAGGGTAATTGTTGCTTTATAGAATGAGTTGGGTAGTGTTCCTTCTGTTTCTATTTTGTGGAATAGTTTGAAGAGTATTGGTATTAGGACTTCTTTGAAGGTCTGATAGAATTCTGCACTAAAACCATCTGGTCCTGTGCCTTTTTTTTTTTTTTTGGAAGACTTTCTATGACTCCTTCTATTTCTTTGGGAGTTATGGGTCTGTTTAGATGATCTATTTGATCCTGGTTTAATTTTGGTATTTGGTATCTGTCTAGGAAATTGTCTATTTCCTCCAGATTCTCCAGTTGTGTTGAGTATAGGCTTTTGCAGTAGGATCTGATGATTTTTTGAATTTCCTCAGTTTCTGTTGTTATATCTCCCTTTTCATTTCTAATTTTGTTAATTTGAATACTGTCTCTGTGCCCTTTGGTAAGTCTGGCTAGGGGTTTATCTATCTTGTAGATTTTCTCAAAAAACCAGCTCCTGGTTTTATTGATTCTTTGTATGGTTCTCTTTGTTTCAACTTGATTGATTTCAGCCCTGAGTTTGATGATTTCCTGTCTTCTACTCCTCCTGGGTGAAATAGCTTCTTTTTGTTCTAGAGCTTTCAGGTGCGCCATTAAGCTGCTAGTGTATGCTCTCTCCTATTTCTTTTTGGAGACACTCAGGGCTATGAGTTTTCCTCTTAGCACTGCTTTCATTGTGTCCCATAGATTTGGGTATGTTGTACCTTCATTTTCATTAAATTCTAAAAAGTCTTTGATTTCTTTCTTTATTTCTTCCTTGACTAAGGTATCATTGAGTAGAATATTGTTCAGCCTCCACGTGTATGAGGATTTTCTGTTGTTTTTGTTGCTATTGAAGAACACTCTTACTCCATGGTGATCTGATAGGAGGCATGGGATTAGTTCGATCTTTTTATATTTGTTGAGGTCTGTCTTGTGACCAATTATATGGTCGATTTTGGAGAAGGTACCATGAGGAGCTGAGAAAAAGGTATAGTCTTTTGCTTTAGGATGAAATGTTATATATATATATATATATATATATATATATATATATATATATATATTACAATTGGTCCAACGTTACAATGAGTTTCCCTGTGTCCCTGTTTAGGTTCTGTTTTCCTGATCAGTCCATTGAGGATAGTGGAGTGTTGAGGTCCCCCACAATTATTGTGTTAGGTGCAATGTGTGCTTTGAGCTTTAGTAAATTTTCTTTTACAAATGAGGGTGCCCTTGCATTTGGAGCGTAGATGTTTAGAATTGTGAGTTCTTCTTGGTGGCTTCTTCCTTTGACTAGCAAGAAATGACCTTCTGTGTCTCTTTTGATGACTTTGGGTTGAAAGTCAATTTTATCTGATATTAGAATGGCTATTCCAGCTCGCTTCCTGCGACCATTTGCTTGCAAAATTGTCTTCCAGCCCTTTACTCTAAGGTAGTGTTTGTCTTTGACTCTGAGGTGTGTTTCCTGTATGCAGCAAAATGTAGGGTCCTGTTTCCGTATCCAGTCTGTTAGTCTATGTCTTTTTATTGGGGAATTGAGTCCATTGATGTTAAGAGATATTAAGGAATAGTGATTATTTCTTCCTGTCATTTTTGATGTTATTTTTGTTTTTGAGTAGTTATCTTCCTTTGAGTTTGATGGAAGAAGGTTAGTATCTTGCTTTTTCTTGGGTGCAGTTTCCTTCCTTGTATTGGAGTTTTCCTCCTATTATCCTTTGTAGAGCTGGGTTAGTGGAAAGATATTGTGTAAATTTGGTCCTGTCATGGAATATTTTGATTTCTCCATCTATGTTGATTGAGAGTTTTGCTGGGTATAGTAATCTTGGCTGGCATTTGTGTTCTCTTAGGGTCTGCATGAGATCTGCCCAGGATCTTCTAGCTTTCATGGTTTCTGGAGAGAAGTCTGGTGTGATTTTGATAGGTCTTCCTTTATATGTTACTTGGCATTTTTCTCTTACTGCCTTTAATATTCTTTCTTTGTTTAGTACATTTGGGGTTTTGATTATTATGTGACGGGAGGTATTTCTGTTCTGGTCCAGTCTGTTTGGAGTTCTGTAGGCTTCTTGTATGTTCATGGGCATCTCTCTGTTTAGGTTGGTGAAGTTTTCCATAAATTTCCATAATTTTGTTGAAGATATTTTCTGGCCCTTTAAGTTGTAGATTTTCACTCTCGTCTATGCCTATTATCCTTAGGTTTGGTCTTCTCATTGTGTCCTGGACTTCCTGGATGTTTTGGGTTACAAGCCGTTTGCATTTTGCGTTTTCTTTGACTGTTGAGTCAATGGTTACTATGGTATCTTCAGCATCTGAGATTCTTACCTCTATCTCTTGTATTCTGTTGTTGATATTTGCATCTACAACCCCTGATTTCTTCCCAAGGTTTTCTATCTCCAAAGTTGCCTCCTTTTGTGATTTCTTAGTTGTTTCTACCTCTGTGTTCAGATCTTGGATGGTTTTGCTCAGTTCCTTCATTTGTTTGTTTGTGTTTTCTTACAATTCTTTAAAAGATTTTTGTGTTTCCTCTTTCATGACTTCTGCCTGTTGGTTCAAGTTCTCCTGCATTTCTTTAAGTGATTTTCTTGTTTCCCCTTTATTGGCTTCTGTCTTTTGTTCCATATTCTCCTGGAGTTCTTTAAGTGATTTTTGTGTTTGCATTGTAAGAGCTTCTACCCTATTGATGTTCCCCTGCATTTCTTTAAGAGATTTGTTTATGTCTTTTTTGTGTTCCTCTAGCAGCATCATGACCAGTGCTTTTAAATCCAGCTCTTGTTTTTCTGGTGTGTTGGGGTATTCAGAACTTGCTGTGGTTGGCGAATTGAGTTCAGATACTGCCATATTGCCTTGATTTTTGTTTGTAATGTTCCTACGTTTGCCTTTTGCCATCTGTTTATCTCTGGAGTTAGTTGGTCTTGTTCTTAGTGGTTGGTGTTTGAGGCTCCTGTGAGCCTGGTGTTTGGCGCTGCTGTTGTAGAGGGCGTCCGAGCTCCGGAGGTGGAGACCAGGAGGTTTCAGTTACTGGGCTCCCAGTTACCTCCTCAGCTCTGCCAGGCCAGATCTAAGTCTTCCAGAGGCTCAGTGCTGGACCTGCAATTGGCCTCCCACAGTCTCCTCCTGAAAGTGATATAATTTTATTTCAATTTAAACATATTTTTAAAAACTGCACTGGGCAGTGGTAACACATACCCTTAATCTCAGTACTTGGGAGGCAGAGGCAGGCGGATTTCTGAGTTCAAGGCCAGCCTGGTCTACAGAGTTAGTTTCAGAACAGCCAGGGCCATACAGAGAAACCCTGTCTTGAAAAAAACCGAAAATAAATAAACAAATAAATAAATAAATAAACAAATAAATAAATATGCCCCAGTATTAATATACTATAGCAAGGCCAGGAAAACCTCAAAACTAGAAAGCACTGACTCATTAATCACTACCCAGCAAAAAAGATTGTAATAATGACCAGACAAAATAAAGAATAATTCAAAGAACTTAAAGAAATAATGGACTGAGCAAGAGATTAGACAGAGTAAAGAGAGAAGAATGGGGAGTCCTAATTGAAGTCTAATCAAATTTTCTGGGCTAGGGTGATAATAGAATTGGGAAAGTCCTAATTCAAAATTCTACTGAAGGAGATGTTTTACAAAAATTATAGAAAAACTGTCCTATTCATGATAAATATATAAAAATATATAAATATATTATATAAAATATATTTTAAAAATCTCAAACAGAAAGGAAGATAAAAATGAAAAACATCTAGATTAATAGTGAAGATTTAGATTGCCAAAGACCAACAACTGTTATGAAAAGAAGAGAAAGCAGCACACACACACACACACACACACACACATACACACACACACAGTAAAACATATTCCAGGGTAAATTCAACATACCTCTAAGAAGCTTAAATGATCTGTTCTAAAGAAAATTCTAGAAGATCTTCAAGGCAGAGAACAAAGGACATAGCCCAAGAAAGGACTGAGAAGCAAGAGAAGGAACTAAGAGAGTAGTTGCCTTCAGGATATCTGCATTCGCAATGTCCTAGGTGCGGTGTTAAAAACACACTTCTTTCCAATGAAAGCATTTCAGGCAGGGACTGTTTTTAAACTCAGTTAGCAGACTACTGTTAATTGATGCTAGATAGATAGAGCTAGCCTCTTTGCTGATGCAATGAGGTAATTACCGAACATAGTTCTCACTCAGTCTCTCAATTTCAATAACATTTATCACTTAACCAAAACTAACTGGATAAAAAATTATTTGTTCTAATAATATTCACCCACGTGGAAATCCAGTAAGCTCAATATTTTTGGGATATGAAGGTTGAATTTTTCCTTAAAACAATAAAAATCAAAGCTATGTACTGTGTGTTAAGACCAGAGGAGAATATGGCAAAAGTCCGGTATAATACCCAGTCATATCATAATTGAGTTTTACTTCCCTAACTTGATGAAATTCTAAGGTTTCCTTTGCTTTATTTTTTTAAACAGTCATTATGATGGCGTCATGAAATCATTTCTAATCCAGTGGAGGCAGCCATCACTACCGTTTGAAATACAGTTATGCCTTTCAGCGGTGGCTTAGTAATGATATTAACTATGAATTTTCCTGCACAAGCAATTTATTCATGTCACCACTTAACCACTGTGAGCGTGTTTATGGTTTTTTACAATGGGCTCTGTTTCATTGTTTGCTCCTTTCTTCGGCACATACAGTTCCACTGGTTATCATAAAGGAAGGTAAAAAGGCTGATGAGAGTTCTTCCCCGAGTTATTTACTCATCATGACCAAAGTTACAAAGAGGAGAGGGGAGCACACCACAGCCAGAGAAAATATGTTCACAATCCATAAAATCCACAGTCTGGCATCCAAGATCGATGCTATAACTGCTTTTCTTTTCATGTACATTTACATGGACCTCTTTGGTATATGTAAATTTGAAACACCATCAATAAAAAAGTTAATGTTTGCAGTAATATGAACTCTTTCAACAATAAAAGCAACCATAGAAATAATAATAAAAGATAGGTTGCGTGTAGAGATCAAGCAAAGCAGTCTTTGGTTTTGTACGGGAGATGAACGTGATAAACACCCTTGAATATACCCACTCCATTACAGTCTCAGTCTCCTGCTTGTCTTACCAAAGCACAGTTACTTAAGACATAACAAATGAGGGGACAGTCCCTCATTTTATTTTTCGGGTGTCTGTGTGAGTACTTGGTTGTTCCAAAGACAATGTAAAAAAAAAAAATAGTAAAAAACACAACTAAGACACGGCGTAAGAACAGATCTGTAGTGGAGGGTCCCCAAGACATCTCTGTATTGTCTCCCTGACTTCCTATCAATCTGTAATTATAAACATATCTAGCATGTGGTACAAGCTTGGCTGTGGTCTCCCTTCTAAGGGCTCTCCACCTCTCCCAGATCTTCCCTTTCCTTCACAATGCCAGCTGCCAGTGGCAGGGATTCTTCAGGCTGAGTGCACACATACAACAACCCTGGAGCCTGTTTGTGTCACAGCAAAGCAGATATTGAAAACCTATGAATGGGGGCAACTTGAGGGGATAAGGAACCCAAATCACACTGGTATTACCTGTCAGTTCATCCCTACCACCATTAAATAGCAATACCTGCTGCCCATCAATCCGCTAAGCCCTTTCTTTGCAACGTGTATAATCTTGCTGAATCCCTCTCAACCCAGCATGGGGCTGGGAGGATCACACTCACGTACATTCCACCACAGACTAGGCACTATGTTGTTGACTTGAGAAGCTGGGCATTCATTTCATCTCATTCTCAAAAAAATTAAAAAAAAGCAAACAAACAAACAAACAAAAAAAACCCGTTGAATACTCAGACAGAGAATTGACAAGGGAGATATAAAAAAATAAAGACACCTTAATTATTAAGACTTTTGTTTCATAAGTGCTGGGCATTGGTTATGTATTTTGTAGAGACAACCTCACCTGAGATGTTGCTGTGAATATTTCTCCTCAACTGAGGAAACCGGTGCTGCTATCATTATTTCCTCTCTCTTCGACAGACGAGGAAATAGTGGCATAAAAAACAGCCAAGGACCTAGCCTAGGCTAATAGAAGACCTGGAATTTGAACCCACAGAGTCCCAGCTCAACGTTCCTACTGTTAACCACTTTGCTACTCTGCTGTCTCGAAGGGCATCATGACACAATGACCTCGGGGTTTCAAATGACAGTCTGCTGGAGTCCATTTCTCTGTCTACTCGTACGACAGGACTGTTTCCAAGTGGAAACAAAAAAGTCTGAGGAAATGCATTTTAATCATGATATACTTATTATCAAGATGAGGTATATTGTAAAAACATAGATCATCCTGGAAACTGTGGCGCTCAGCTAGGCATGTGAACCTCGTCCGTTTCTCCAGCACGTCTGGTAATAGGACTTACTTCTTCGCTGTAACTCTCACTTCCTGGACGCCAATATCTCATGTGGGAAAATGATAATTTGCCGTCGTTCAGGGCGGTGCTCTTCTTTTGTTTCGCTTCGTTGTCGCTGTTTCTGCCCATCACAGCTTCTAATTCCTGACCAAGACCTCATCCCATCGATAGCCTTGAGCGTCCCTTTCTTTTTATCTGTCCTCTCCTTTCTCTCTCGTGGAGAATATTTCTCCCCGACTGTCCACTTCGGCAAGGGCGACTTTACCTTCACAGCCACCGTGCGAGAGCACCACCGAGCGCGTAGATCGCTTCTGGTTGGCACACTGCCAGAGAGCAGATCCGCCCTCAAAGTATGTCTTAAGTTTATTTACTTATTTTTATTTTCCTTTTTTTTTTTTAAAAAAAAAACATTGCTATGGTAAAATAACAGATTCTTTTTTTAAAGGATGATATGTACACATATGCAGATACGTGAATTTTATTTATGTCTATATTGGATATTTGCGAAGTGAATGTGACTCCTTCCCACAGAGATTGAATAAACATTTAGTAAATAATATGGACCATTTTAGGCAAGTAGATAAAGTGGTGGTCAATAAAAACTTAGCCAGTTGACCCAGGACTTAAATTTTGCCATGTTTACTAAAAAGAATTGCCTGTTAACACCTGTGTTTTATTTTAGAGCACCAGAAACACTTGTGGCTGTCCCACCTGTCATCAAGACAATTAAAAAGAAAAAACTTTTTACTTCGAAAACTTCAGATTATGACAATAACATTAGGTTCAACACAGACTCCGTCTTTGCCTGATAATAAAACTCTGTTCCACCAAAGAATAACCAATGTTCTTTTAACAATTTGAACTCTATTTTAAGAGTAAGAGAGAAAAAGATAAAATTACTGAGATCAACGTGAAAGATAATAAAGCGTGATTTATAAAAATGAGAAACATTTCAATTCTCACGTAGGCTGAACATTAGGATGCATAAAATTGAAACATTCTACTGTTAAGACAACTTACATCGCATTTCCTGATTGGCTGGCTCCTCATATCAAATCTGCAGTGAAGAAACCCTAAGAAGATTCACTCGATTGCTTTGTAACCATTTCGCTAATAACATCGAACCATTAAAGTAATATGGAGAACACTTGGGTTTTGCAAATGTGACTTGGAGAAGAAATTGTCCTTAGCGTGTCTTTCTTGGACTCAAAGAATAGTCTAAGATGCTCGCTTCTGATACTCTGCAGGCTGACAGGCCAGTTCCAGGCACAGAGCCCTTCATTCTCAAAGCGAGTTCGTTTTAAATTAGACAGCTTCTCCCCATTTGGAGTTCTCACAAGGCTTCACCACTTCTGACTGCCTGCAGATGACTCGGATAATGGAAAGTGTTTTAGGGGGTCAGGAACAAAAAAAAAATAACAAATGCTAATTCAAGCAGAAAACAATGGAGTTTTCATATTTGTACGCACAGGAAAAATTATGTTTTTATAGACTGTGAAAAGGGCACGAGATCCCCATCCAACTCACAGTCTCTTGCCAGTAGAATCTCAGTTTTACCTATTAAACAAATTCATTTTATATTTTCCGGGTACAAAAAATCAAAACATAGCTCATTCCTTAATTTCCCAATAAAACATTTAGTTAGAAAACACGGTGATAGAGATCAGGCTTGGCTGGTTCTACTCCAAGCTTGCCAAATAAAATACGGGGAGCCCAGCTAAACTGGGGTTTCAGATTTTTAAAAAAGCACGTTCTGGCATCACTGTTTCTCAACTATTACATGAGACATACTTACACAAACAGATAATTCATTGTTTATCTGAAATTTGGATTTAACCAGGCATGTCGAATTTTACTTGCTAAAGCTGGTGAGCATGCTTAACTCCTCTGTTGCTTTTATTTGTGTAAATCATAAGTAATTCTCTAAAGTAGCACTCTTTGTGATGTGAAAATCAGAACAGGGGGGGAAGTGGTTTTTCAAATAGACGATCCTGAAGGAGATATGATGTTCTGGAGGGCCGGGAGTCAGTGGAGTAGGATTTTCTGGCCATTTGTAATTGGGTCGTGAAAGAGTAGATTCTGGAAAACAAAGACAGGCTATGGAAAAACCATCAGGCTATGGTCATTGATAAAAGTTTAGCACTTCCATTCTGATCGGAATTAGCGTGCCTGAGAAAACTAGCATGTAATTTGGCAAGATCTAAGGCAATTACTTAGAAAGAGGAGCAGATGTAATTGGGCATGTAGGCCTGTCATCTTGTCATCTGCAGAGCAGGTACATTTGCCACTGGCACTAAGGAAATGTAGCTAGGACCAAAGCATCTTCTGGAAGCTGGTTTTGTGTGGGTGCTCTGGGGAGGAAGGGAATTGTCAGAGGGAGGGTCAGGATGGCCAACATCCTGGTCTGGACCCCTGGCTCAATTCGTATTAGAAAGGGCCTGGCCAAGGCTGAGCAGTTACACTCTAACAAATCTGTTCAAATTAAACCAGGATGTGGTGAAAGGTATGTCATGTGCTTAGAGAAGGCATCGAGATAAGGAAAAACACGTAATATGCTTGACAAATTAAAGGTAATTGCTTATCAGGTCTTAAGTCTCACCCCCTTAAGTCTCACCCCTCACTGCCCCCCCCCAAACTTTTGCTTCTCAGGGCTTCTCAATTTTCTTTACACAAAATTCATGAAATGTGGCCAATTGGTAGGGCTGCAGCATTTATTTTGCTTGATTTCCTTTTTGGTCATTTCATAACACGAACAGCAAACAACCTCAACAAACACAGAAAAGTTTGACCTGTCCTGCAAAGTAAAAGTCTTTTTTACCGGGTTCAGTTTGGAAGGAAAGATCTGTCAGCCTCTGAGTCAGGGAACCCTGAATTTCAGCAACTTAGAGCTAGTTCAGCTGCCTCCACAGCAGAATCAAACGCTTTCCCCGAATTAATGTATGCAAGTCCTTATAAAGTTTGCCTTACTTTCACTGAAGGGGGAAAAGAAAGAGTTTTGTCAGGAATACAGCCTGAAAATGCATCCAATGCTTTCCCCGGCAGGTGGTTCACGCAACTCCAGTGTGAGCGTCAGATTTGGTCAACTCTTTACCCCTGAATAACCTGAGTCCTTAAACAATTTATACCCCCTTATATGTGGTCCTGCACAGAAGGCTTTTCTGCTTTTGCTTCAAATCTATTCCAATTCAAATCCTTTCCTGAAAAACTGAGAAAGGGACCCCCGGGCAATGGTGAAGATTGTTCTCCCCTTTCAAGGCATTTGCTAAGTTTTTTTTTGGGGGGGGGGAGGGAACCACCTGTATTAATTGTATTTCCTGCTCATGAGTTGCTTTTGTTTGCAATAAAAGAACTCATCTCAGGTGAGTTAACCTTGCTTTTTAGAGAGGGCACCTGCAGTTATCTTAGTGTGGATTGTAAATCAAAACATGTTGAGCCTTTAAAGAGAGAAATAAAGAGGTGCTGACAGGCGACAATGTCAGCAGGATTAGGCGACCGCTCTCACCACTTGTATTATGGGGACCCAGAACAACTGAGTCACATTCAATTACAAGGGGGAGCAAAGATTCCCAGAAATTCCACAGATGGGTGGGAGGTGTGGCACTTCTTCTGTGAGCCTGGGAAGTGGGAGGGGTGGGGGTGGGGGGCAGGTAAGGAGGTATGAAGATCTCTCTCTCTCTCTCTCTCTCTCTCTCTCTCTCTCTCTCTCTCTCTCTCTCTCTCCTCTTTAGCCTCAGGCTTCTATAATTGGCCAAGATTTTTCAGCTTGTGATTTGATCCAGCCAAACCCTGTTAGAGGCACTTGCCCCCAACTGAGACCAACGCTGGAGTGAATAAGAATTAGGTGACTCGCTGGTATGTACAATACATGCATTCACATCTATTAGGATAAATGACACGTCGCTCACTTTAAGCACAGGCAGCTGGAGATTGTCATATTCTGAAAATGACAACTGTTATTTATTTATTGAGAATATTTATACAGGTTCTTCCTGGGCACAGAGAATGCACTTTTTTTTTCCAGCAGCACTATGACACCGGGCCTATCACGTGTCTAGAGAGAACACAGAAAACCATTAGCACTAGCGGAGACAAAGCTCAGGGACTCGTGGCAGCACTCTGCGAGAGCAGGGATTGAGAAGGTTGATTGTGGCAGGTTTTTAAGTGAGGCCCAAGTCATTATCTTAACAGGGTTTCAAACTACTCGGAGAGAGAGAGAGAAAAAAAAAAAACAATTGTTTTTTCCACAGTCTGATTATATTAGCTGTTGGAAGACTGGTTTTGAAGCATGGATTAATTTGGTCTGAGGGCTACATGGCTCACGGGGCATGCTGGCCAGCTGGAGAAGGCAGAACAGAGAAAACTGGTTCCAACAAGAAGAGTTCCTACCATTGCTTTGCCACACACCAAAGCCTTTGACCTCCAGGGAAGGCTCTTTCTAGTGGGCTGCTGGAGTCCCCACTCTGCTAAAGGAGGCTTGGATAGCACTGCTCCAAGGGTCCCTCTCCTCTTCAGACAGTCACTTCGTGGCTCCACCCCAGGCCTACTGAGGTTTACTTGGAGTGTGACCTTGGATCATGTGTTTACCAGTTTCCCCTTTTTCTGTTGTTTGTTTGTTTGTTTGTTGTTTTATTGTTTCACCCAAAGGAAGAAAGAAATTGAGAATATTATCTAGAAGGATAGTTTATGCAAATCAATACATTCTAAGTGTCATTTGACCGCGTGATATTTCTTACGTCGCCTGGAACTAGTTTCTGGACGTGGGCCTATTGTGGGAGCACACGGAGGGAACCCACAGACCTTGCCATATGAAGATGGAGCTGCCTCCTGATGCTGTAGTGGGCTGGAGAGTGAATCTCAGAAGTGGATTATTGTCTCTTAAAAATGGGGTTTTAACAAAAGCATCTAAATTTTAGGCTACAATTTTATTGAGTCTAAAGAAATCCATTGTCGAAATCATATTTTTCCTTTTGACATTAAAATATTTTCATATTTAAAGTGCTTAGAAAAATAATTATATGAAGATATATATGTATATATATACATACACACACACACACACACACACACACACACACACATATATATATATATATATATATATATATATATATATATAATTTCTAACTACCCAAAGACAATTGTTGTCACTACTTGGTACATAGATTTTCATGTATATAAGAAAATAAGGAGTTTATTTTATATACAGAGAGAGAGAGAGAGAGAGAGAGAGAGAGAGAGAGAGAGAGAGACTTATTGCTGATGATGTTGGATTGTCATACTCCTAGAATCCTCCAAGCATAAGTAATGAAAAGGGTTCTTGGAACAAGAGAAAAGAGAAGGAAAAGTTCTTAAACTATCTCCTTCTTTGTCTGCTCTAAATTTTTTTAGATTTTTTTTAGATTTTTGCCACTTAAATTGCTTGTATTCTTCTATGCAAAAAAGTATTATAACCAATTTTACAAGCCATAAATCTACTTTAGCAAATATTTAAAGGTGTTGCATTCTTCTATTGCGTGATACAAAATAAGGTTTTAATGGCCCATTTTTGATCATTTAAGTTATTTCCAACTTCCACTATCAATGAGATGATATTGCCAAAATGAATTTTCTCAATGGATAATCTCTCTCTCTCTCTCTGTGTGTGTGTGTGTGTGTGTGTGTGTGAGAGAGAGAGAGAGAGAGAGAGAGAGAGAGAGAGAGAGAGAGAGAGAGAGAGACACCTGGGAAGCATGCTGTAAGAATGAGTTCGGATGCAGCTGTTCTAAAGTACCTGCCTTGGCATGCTGGACACCTATGGCCAATTCCAGGACCACACACAAATAGCTTGTCCATAAGCCTATGGGTGCTTAGAGCAGACAAAGAAGGAGATAGTTTAAGAACTTTTCCTTCTCTTTTCTCTTGTTTCAAGAACCCTTTTCATTACTTATGCTTGGAGGATTCTAGGAGTATGACAATCCAACATCATCAGCAATAAGTCTCTCTCTCTCTCTCTCTCTCTCTCTCTCTCTCTCTCTCTCTCTCTGCATGCATATATATATGTATATATGTGTGTGTGTATATATATCCAAGGCCCAGTTTTTACATTTGCATTTACTAAGCTAGGAAGGCCACCTTTATCAATGTGTCCCACTGAATAGGGGCTGCACAGAGGGCATCGTGCCTTGGGATTGTCTCTCAGAAGCTCACAAAGTTTTTTTAAAAAGTGATTTTAATGGGGTTTAGACTCCCTGTATTTTAGATGACTACTTGCCAAACCTGTACAATGGTGTGTGTGTGTTGGGGGGGGAGGTAATTTATAAATGAATGCCAGCACGGAGATAACAAATTTGGAAAGCTATTTTGAAAGTCTTCAACAAGGACTGGGGGGATGGCTCAGTAGCCAAGTCTGCCCAGCTCCACCACCCACCCCTTGCTGGAAGGCGGGAGTTCACTCTTACCTATCCTCTGACTCTACAGCCCAAACGTGGCAGCCATCTTTGGGAAGTGCTTTGTTTACTCTCCTCTTTTTGGGTCCTGAGGATCCCTGTTCGGCTTGTCAAGCAAACACTTTCATCCAGTGAAATCACACATATACACACAAACAAAATATTTCAGAAAGCTGAAAGGTTTCACTAAAATAAATATGAATTTACCTTCACCATCCTGATTTAAACATTCATGAAAGGTACCATTTTTTTAATACATTTGTGGATGCATTAAAAAGTAAAAGAAATTTCAGAAAAGGGAATGGGATATGAAACTTAATGCAGAATGCAAGTATGAAATCGGCAGAAAACATATTCAGAAAAGCAGTACACACAGACCATTTGCAGAGTAAAGCAAAAGCAGAAATAGATTAGGAAAGTGTTTCCCAGTGATGGTATCTATCACAAATCACACATCGTGCTTAGTGCCTACGTATCAGGTCAAATACACCCTGAAATATTCTAGTTCATATACAGAGAAATTTAATAAACACCTTCCCAAATGTAAAAGAAAGATTTCTAAAAATTTACCTGACATCACTAATCACACTTTCTGATGCCAAAAGAATCTTAAAGCAAAAAAAAAAAAAAAAAAAAAAAAAAGCTGTCATATTTCAGTCAAAGTTGTTTAAAGAAAGCTAGACTCCCCACCCCCACCCCGTCTGAAAAAATATAAAACCTTTGTCACATGAAGAAGTGATCAAAGATGTGTGACTCCTGTTCATAAAATGCCACAAATAAGAGTATAGATGAGCTAAATGGATGTCTTAAAATTTAATTTTATTTATTCTCTCTCTCTCTCTCTCTCTCTCTCTCTCTCTGTGTGTGTGTGTGTGTGTGTGTGTGTGTGTGTGTGTGTGTGTGTGCTTGTGAGAATGTCCATACTGCAGCCTGAATGTGGAGGCCACAGCTTTGGAAGCGGTTGGTTCTCTCCTTTCTTCTGGGTTTGGGGATCCACTGGGGTCGGCAGGCTTATCCAGCAAGCACTCTCACCCACTGAGTCATCCCACCATCTCTGGAATTGATTTTTAAAAGTCATGTTCTTCTTTCTTAGGTCTTGTGATGATTATAGATTGGTCGGCTTTTAAAAATTAACTTCTCATTGCAAAATTTATTTGTGATAATTCTAAGAGTTCTTTCTTTCTCTCTTCTTTTTTCTTTATTCTCCTTCCTTTCCTTCCTTCTTTCTTTCCTCATCTCTCTCTCTCTCTCTCTCTCTCTCTCTCTCTCTCTCTCTCTCTCTCTCTCTCTCTCTTTCTTCCTTTCTGTTAAAAGAAGGCTTATCCTGTCTTGACTCGGTTCTGGCCTAATGTAATCCAGTCAGAGTTCTCCAAACCTATCACATTCAGTTGCACCAACATTCATTTACACCAGGAGCGTGATTGCTGCCCACCCCCCCAGAAGAGGTGTGCAGTCTTGTTGAGGAACAAGGAAGGGGAAAGCTTTGCAGGATGCAGGGAAGGGGGGTGTGGTGGTGTTGCAGGGAAGCGTTGTAATAGAACAGGCCTTTCGTAGGGGCAGGGAGACTTGGAAAACTCTCTGGACCAGGGTAAAGTAACTTTCTCACACAGCAGGTTAGGTCCTTAAGTGCTGCTTAAAGGTATCACAAAGGTAGCGGATGAAGGACGGATTGTTAGGAACGGCTTGCTGTAAAACCCAGAGAGCGGGAGTTGATCTGATAACTCGAGGATTCTTAATAGCTGAACACAAATAAACCACTTGTAAATGCCCCTGGGCTGGCCTGCCGCACAGCCCTTTTCACATGGCAGTAATATGTGGCCGGTAATTACCATAATGAGCCGGCAGAAGGCCTCTATTTGTTAGCTGGGAAGAGCTCGCATCTGGCTTTTAGGTGTGAAGCAGGGAGAGGCAATTGACAAGGCCCATTTGAATATACATTTCCTCTGGGCAACTACTTATTTGAACAGCTGCTTATGAGGCCACACAGCAGCACTAAGAGTCAGTCCGATTCAGGAGGCTGTGTGCATCTTGATTTCTATTTTTTCACTTTGAAGTACAGGACCAGCCTATTTTCTCCCCGGGTAATAATTTCTCCAAATTAAAAGTGGTTACCCGACTTCAAACCTGTGACAAGTCTATTGTGTTGACCTCTACAGCTGGGAGACGGTGGAGGTTGCCAGGGAAATGGCTTCAGAGTGAAATGCAGAAGAACACTCCGGAGTCACGTGCCAAATTGTTTGGTTTTAGATTAAGTTTCATAGGAAAATGATCCAGAGCACTCTCTCCCTCTCTCTCTTATTTTTTTTTTGTCTTTGTCAAAACAAAGACTATAACACAAAGGCAACATTTTGAGCCATCTGCTGAAAATACAAAAATATTTTCATCAAAATAACAAATTGGTGGTTTGTTGTGTCAGCTTTTACATTTAATAACTCTGATGATAAGCACTCCCCAGATATTAGGGAGAGGACACTTGCCACCTGGAGAAAAGGAAGGCATCTAGTTACATAAGAAATTAGCTTTTAAAATGACGGGAGCTGCTAGAACTGGAGAGCCTGAAATGTCTGGAGGGGAAGTAGCCTGGGCGCAGTTGGGAGGGGAGTCTTTGAGTCTCTGCAGTTCTGCAGAAATAGAACAAAACGAGTGCCCTTTCTTCACAGAGATGGCCACCACACCGCGTCCTCCAGGGCCTCAACTCTGCTATTCAGGAAAGCTATCTGAAATGCTGCCTACAGTTTTGAGTGATCAGAAATATATGTGAAAGAATGCCTCTGAAACACCCCAGAGCTTAAGACAAAGGTCACCGGTATTTCTTATTGACCTAAAGTTTACCCTGAGATAAAGAGATTTCCATGGAGCTGAGAAGAGGGTTGTTAGAGGTTTTCCTTGACATTCACGGATCACTGAGCAGTTCCAAATGCCTCTAAGCAGATTACCAAGAGGTTGTGTTTTCTGGAGTTTCCTGATCTCTCTTTTTGCCCAGGGGTCAAACCTTAGGCATTTGAGATATTAGCAAGAAACAAGATAACCGAGATTGCAAATAAAATACACGACTCAGGAGTGAAGCGATTGTGAAGGTTCTACAGGTTCATCAGTTTGCAACGATCTTTTGAACTGCTGCATGTTATTTTATTTTATTTGGGGTTATAACAGAGAACTTTGAAGTATAAAATAAATCACACACACACACACACATACACACACACACACACACGTCTCATAGTGAAAGGCTCTAACAGTATAAAATTGTATATAGTAAAATGTCTTCACAACCCCATGTGCAATTAGCCTAGTTATCTCCTATCCACTAATTCAAAATAATTACTTATTAATTTCTCACATGTTCTTCCTGAAAATTTTCTTGTATATCTGAGTAGATCCAGGAAACAAAGCCATGGAACGCAGCTGTTCTCACGTAGGGAGGAACAAAAAACAAACCTAAGTTAGATATGAATAATTTTGTGACATTTAAAGAAATAAGGTGGGCATCACAAACGCCTCACAGAATATCAGTAACTGAAGACAGAACCCTATTAAGAACAAATCACATGTATCTCAAATCACATATTTAAGTAAGTAAATATGTATATATTATTTTTGCCTATTTTTGTAAATGCCAATACATTGCTTCGTGTTATTGTTCTACATGTCATGTAATGACTTATCTTTGACTTATTTTTATCACACTATGTGATTTCCACATTCGTTCCTGCAGTTGCATAATTTCCCATTATTTGAATAGATTACAGGTTATTGGATCCAAACTACAGCATCTTCAAATCCTGATTTAAAAATAAAACATTTTTTAAAAAAGGAAACAGTGTCACAAACTGTTCTTATTTGCATTAGAGTCTGAATTGAGTTTCCATTTGTCTATATGACCTTAATTACAAAGACTCAAAAACACAATGAAATCCTTGGAAACAGTATCTGAATGTAGGAGTTCGGATAAACGGCATGGAATGGTGTAACCTATGCTACTGAAAACCTTGAAGATGTGATTTGTTCTTAATAGGGTTTTGTCTTCAGTTCCTGATATTCTGTGAGGTGTTCATGATGCCGCCTTATTTCTTTAAATGTCATATAAATATTCAGAGTTAACTTGGATTTTCCCCCTCCCTACATAAGAACAGCTGCCCTCCATGGCTTTGTCTCTGTAGACCACAGAACTAGAGTTCCTTGAAGGCTTTGCTACCTCTGATCCTACTTTTACATTTAATTAAGGTAATCCTTCCACCTACATCCTCCTTCAGACCCCTTTCTTTCCGAGCTCTTACCCATGGTCCACCTGAAGCTGGAGATCAGATTGCAGTTTTGGACCTAAGCTCATTAAGGAAGAATGCATCTGGCATTTCTCTGGGAGGAAAATGGGCTTTCAAGTTCTAATTGGAAAGATCTGACAAGAGAAGGACCCCAGCGTCTTTTGCGTACTGAGTATGTATGCTCACTATGTGGAGGACAGGACGTAGGGTCTATGATTTTGGTTACCATTGTGGTTTGTCCATTTAATAAAATATGATTAAAAATAATTAGCTTTCATGTTGGCCTGGGCAAAAATTACGTAGGAATATTCAGCTTCTTACCAAGACCAGTATATTTTTTCTCTTTCATAAAATGGTAATAAAGTGCATGATGACACTGGGGAGGTTAGAGGGTTGAAAGAGAAATTCAGTAAAGGGTCAGAGTAGGAGAAAAAGAGAGGGAGGTGAGGAGGAAGGATCAGGGAGGTGAGGAGGAAGGAGAGGAAGGGAGGGAGGAAGGGACAGAGGAAGAGAGGGGAGAAAGAAGGAGGAGAAGGAAGGGAGGGAGTCTCTGAGAACTGAGGTTGGTGTATTACTGCCTGTGAGGACCGACAGTTTAGGACATCACAGAGCTGGGGGCTCGAACATAAAATGTCTTTGCTTAGTTCAAAGGAAAATGCTCATGAGTAAGATTCCTTTGTCTTTTTCCTAAGCAGAGGTCTGAGTGACTCAAAGCACAGTTTGAAGAGAGGGTAGACCAGCAAAAATTTAACAAGACATAGAATTTAAAAAATAAAAAAAGAGTAGAAGAAAGAAAGAAAGAAAGAAAGAAAGAAAGAAAGGAAGGAAGGAAGGAAGGAAGAAAGTGCTATGTCAGCATCCTTCCCTAAGTCTCCCTTCCCTATGTCCATCTGCGGGTCACCTTACTTTCAAGGACACTTGACAAATGTTTCCTCACGGGGCCGACTGATAGCAGGTTATAACCAGGTTGTATTATCCCAACACTTGCTTTTGCACATGACATTAAAATGTCACTGGTAGAATTATTTTAAGTAGCAAGTTATCTTTCTAAAAATACTTCCTTTCCTAAGCCTGTTTAAAAATGGCCCATTTTCTGCTCTCACACAAGGAGAGAGAGAGAGAGAGAGAGAGAGAGAGAGAGAGAGAGAGAGAGAGAGAGAGAGCGCCAGCAGATCCTCTCTGAGCCCTCCTGACCCCCCCACCCCCACCTCCCCATTCCCCCCACCCCCGGGTCAAGGCTCTGACCTGCCTTGCTGTATCTGCTACAGAATAGGATCCAGATTCCTGGCTCTGCCTGTGTTTATTTGCACCTGTTGAGAATGTACTTCCACTAAAGTGTTGAGCCAAACACACAGATCCCTTCAGAAATAACCAGAAAAGGATTTATTTCCTTAAGAACATCTTAGCTAATCTAAACATCAACTATTCAATGGTGATTACTTGGGAATTTCCAGGTCACATAGCAACAGAAGCGTCTGCTGCTACTGGATTCATTTAGACAAAAGCCAGAAACCAGACTTTTTGGGAAACAGCAACCAGTGTTGTAAAATCAACCTTGTATTTAAGGGACTTACAGTATTAATGTTTGCATTTTTAAATGCCATTTCTGATTATCTTTTCTTCTGACATATAATTGATCTTTCTCCTAATGTTAGAGACAGCAAATACATAAAAACTATAACCATTTTTGAAAAGATGGCCTCTGAGGTAGCAAATCATACTTTTTAAAAAAGGAAGATAAATACAGAATTTCACACAGAAGTGGGGGTGGGAACGGGGAGGGAGAAATACTTAGAATATTCAGAAGAGATGCCAAAATCTAGGAATCATTCATGGCAAGGACCTAAGTTAAAGGAAAGCCACTTTTGTACACTGATGTACTTCTAGAGTATTAAATATCCCCAAATTAAAATCTCATAAGAAAAACTTATTTAAAACCATCTATGGGTGTCTGTCTAGCACTGTTTGGGGCACTGGGGATTCACCAACGAATCAAACAAGAGTTCTTCGTATGGCACTTCCATTCTTAGCCAGGAGAGAAAAGTAGTTAATGACATTTTGAAAAGAACAAATGAAGGGTCACTATAGCCAGCAAAAAGACAAGAACTCAGCGGAGACAGGTGGCTTGAGAGGTGATTGACACCCTATGTCCAGTTATTCTGAAGGGCTGAGGCCCAACACAGCAAGGCTGCCTGCTGTGTCCTCATCCTAACATGAAGGAACATTTTACTGGGATACTGGAAATGCGGTCCTTAGATTTTTTTTTTTTTAACCTGACAATTCACTTGTGATGATCTGTTTGAGCGGACAGGAAGTTACCAATAAGACATAACTCCAAAGATATGATTGGATCTGAGAGGCTCTGGACGAGAAATGTCACTGAGATATCAAGACTACACCCTTGCACTGAGATGCTGTGCTCATTGATTTTAGAGCAAGAGAAAGGGGACCGATCGGACATGGATCTGACAGGTGGAGTGGTGGTACGCTATAGAAGATGACAGAGCAGTCATCCAGGATCTCCCAGATGGTTAATGCATTACAACTTACCTGTTCTTTGAGAGAGAAATGGTCACACACTTTGGGTGCATGCCACAAGTGCCTTCCTTAAAAAATACCATCATCTTTTCAACGTGTTTATATCAACCTCATGCACGTGCATGCATGTCTGCCCACCCCCACCCTTTGTTTTTTTGCTTAGTACGACAGACTTTCTTGGGAACTGATATCTTAGGCAATTGGTAAATGGTTCCTATAGCAACACTCGCCATGTGAAATCTCTTCCAGTATTATCTTTCCGTCCTCTCTCCAACCTGATCTCCGTGATGTTTCTTAACTTTTTATGTATCCGTTATCTTATCTCAGCATGTTTGGATGATATGATACTCATTCACTAGACTTTACTTTTCTCACACATAATGTCCATTCCTAGTTACTGGATAGGCTCTTTAACATAGAGAGGCCCCAGACCTATCCAGGTACCATTAATTTCGTATTAGTGGATACATGTGAATCATAGCATTTAAAAATAAAAAATTTTTATTCTTTTATATTGATTTTACCATTTTAATTCTGTTCATGAACAGGTTTTTTTTTTTTTTAATAGTCTGGGTGGTATTTGAAAACCAGCACAGAAGTGTCTTTGTGTCTTCTTTAGCAAAAACAGGCATGAGAAGGCCACCACCCCCTTACTACACCCTAACAAAGCCACTGGTGCCTTCACGTTTGTCATCAGTTGAAGTGGGGGCTGAGAAACAGTTCTTGAATGATCATTCAGATGGTCCATCCTGGAGCTTTTGTGACACAGTAGAGGCAGGAGCCTTTGCCCTGATAAGGATCTGGCTTCCATATGTGTCTGGTTTGCCCACAGCAGGTCCACCGGAGCAATGTGAGAACACATTTCCACTTGCTCTCAGTTTATGGGCTTCCACAGATTGACACCCTTGAGTGTCCCCCAGAGTTCTTTCATGCTGTGCTATGCGCTAATATTTATAAATTTTTCCATCCGTGCCTATTTACTACATCTTAGTAGAAAAGGCCCTGAAGTTTTAGAAATGTCTCTACACTTGCACGGAAGTTTCATTCCACACACACAGGAGGTTCGTCTGCTATGATGGTATGATAAGACTTTCATGTCAAACAGTTAAAAATTAAATCCCAGCTTTGCCACGGTAAAATCATGGGCAACTTACCTCCTTGTAGGTGAAATGTTGATAATTGCAGTACTAAGTTAACACAAAGAAACCACTTATAATCGGGGAGTTCATTTACCTTAACAACCTCTCAAGCGGTGCCTTTCCGTGGCACATTCCTAGCATACTAAAATTAGCACAGTGTCGAAGGTCATCTGCTCCTTCCGCTCAACTCTCCTCATCTCTGCAGTTCTAAATTATTATTCATGAAGTACAGAGGCCAGATTCAAATGAACCCTGAAGTTTTCATCTAGTTTTCGAAAGTACATTCCAAGGAAAGTCACCAGTGGGAAGCAGCAGGAAAACCAAGTGGAAACTTAGAGTAAATTCATATAGATTAACAGATCACAGTCTATTGGTACAAGGAAAAAAAGTTTCTTTTTTCCCCGTTGAGGTCAGGAGTCCCCTCCACACTGTCTCCACAAAGGCTCCAGAGATGTTGGCTATAATACTTTTGGATTGAGACTACTTACTTAGGGGTCATTCCATTTTCAGAATCTATTTCTAAGACTTTTTTTTTTTTTTGCCATTTGAATCAGTTTGCGTGTATTTCTATGCAGAAATCAATAAGACAGGAGTCATTCTCTTTCTTTCTTAAAGTTTGTTTTTGATTGAAATAGAATTGTACCACCTGCTGACCTGTAGCCCTCCCAGCTACCTTCCTTTAAACTCCTCCCAGACTACCCCACACTCAACTCAACAACTTCGCGTTTACATCCCCATCCACTCCTCCTTCCTTTATCTTCAGAAAAGGGCAGGACTCCCATGGATATCAACCAAATATGGACTATCAAGTAGCAGTAGATCAGGCACCACCCTGTATTAAGGCTAGTCCAGGCAACCCAGCAAGAGGAAATGGTTCCCAAAAGCAGGCAAAAGAGTCAGAACAGCCTCTGCTTCCACTGTTAGGAGTCCCACAAGAAGACCAAGATATACAACCCTAACAGAGGGCTTAGGTGAGACCCGTGCAGGCTCCTTGATTGTTGGTTCTGTCTCTGTGATCTCCTATAATCCCAGGTGAGTAGATTCTGTGGATATTCTTTGGTATCCTTGACCCCTCTGATTCCTACAATCCTTCCTTCTCTTCAGCAGGATTTCCTGAGCTGTGCCTAATGTTTGGCTATGGGTCTTTGCATCTGTTTTCATTAGTTGCTGGATGAAGCCTCTCTGATGACAGTTATGCTAGGCTCCTGTCTATGAGTCTAATGTAATATTACTAGGGGCCAGTCCACTGACTTTGTTTTTTAATTGCTAGTCCTGTTTGGTTCTATCCTGGGTCTCTGAGCTATCCATCCTCTTGATCCTGGCCCTCTAGGTAGTGTCAGTGGTGTCTCTTATGGCTTGGGTTTCAAGCTGGACCAGTGAGTGGTTGCCATCTTTAACCCAGCACATAATGTAGGCAGGGTTGAATTATAGCTTAAATTATAGATTGAAAGTTTTGTGTCTAGTTTGGTGTCCCAATCCCTCCACTGGAAGTCTTACCTGGCTATAGGAGATGGCCAGTTTGAGCTCTGTATCCCTCATTGCTAGGAGTCTTAGCTAGGGTTACCCTTGTAGATTCCTGGGAGTTGCTGTTATACTAGGTTTCTAGCTCATACCAAGGTGCCCCCAATTTCATTTGTCTCTCCTAGTACTTTCTCCCTCCACCTGATTCCTCCTGTTCTGGTCCCCACCTGCCTCCAGTCTCCCCATGATATCTCTTCTATTTCCCCTTTTCAGAGAGATTCATGCCTCATTCTTTGAGCCCATCCTTTGAGATGTTACTTAGCATCTCTGGGACTGTAGATTGTAACATGGCTTATTCATTACTTTACAGCTATGAAAATAGTTAAACAAGCATCCATGTGAGAGAATGGAATATCCTGAGTTTATGTTTAGGCGTGGTATAGTTGGGTCTTGAGGTAGATCAATCAAAGTTTTCTGATAAGCCGCCATATTGATTTCCATAGATGCCAAACAAGTTTGCATTAGAATCAGCAGTGGAAGAGTGGTGTCCCAGCTCCACATGCTCAGCAACATGAGCTGCCACGTGTGTTTTTGATCTTAGCCATCCTGACAGATGTAAGCTGGAATCTCAGAGTTGTTTTGATTTGCATTTCCTTTACGACTAAGGATGTTGAACATTTCTTTAAGTACTTCCTCTGTAGAGAATTCTCGGTGAGATCTCTACCTCATTTTTAAATTGGATTATTTGGTTTGTTGATGTCTAGTTTCTTGAGTTCTTTATATATTTTGGAAATTAGCCCTCTGTCAAATACGCAATTGGTGAAAATTGTTTCTCATTTGTAGGCTCCTGTTTTGTCCTATTGACTTACAGAAGTTTTTCAGTTTCCTGAAGTCCTATTTACTAATTGTCAGTCTTAGTGCTGTGTGGTTGTTCTGTTCAGGAAGTTGCCTCTTCTGTGTCAATGAGTTTAAGGCTATTCCCCACTTTCTCTTCTACAAAGTTCAGTGCATACAGTTTTATGTGGAGGTCTTTGACACATGTGGTCTTGAGTTTTGTGCAGGGTGATAGACATGGATCTATCTACATTCTACAATCTGACATCCAGTTAGACCAGACAATTTGTTGAATATGCTTTTTATTAATTCCACTGACTAACCTGTCTGTTTCTATACCAATACCATGAAGTTTTTGTTACTATTGCTGTTTAGTACAGCTTGAGGTTAGGGATGGTGGTGCCCTTAGAAGTAATTTGTGAAGAATGTTATAGGTATCCTGGATTTTGTTTGTTTTTCCATTTGAATTTGAATATTGTTCTCTCAAGGTCTGTAAAGAATTGTGTTGGAATTTTGAGACTGTGTTGAATCTGTAGATTTCTCTTGGTAGGGTGGCCATTTTACTATTTTATTCCTTCAGATCCGTGAGCATGGGTAATCTTTCAATCTTCTAATATCTTCTTCAATTCCTTTCTTCAAAGACTTGAAGTTCTTGTCATACAAGTCTTTTAGTTTTAGACTCTAAGAGACCACAGATGCCACCCATACCCAACAAAACTTTCAGTCACTATAGGTGGAAAAAATAATATATTCCAGGACAAAGTCAAATTTAAATAATATCTTTCCACAAATCTGATCCTACAGAAGGTACTGAGTCCATTTTTGTTGTTTATATGTATATGGCTTCAAGGTTGAAAACTCTATATTGAACAACCAATAAAGAGGCCCATCCCTGGGAAAGGCTTATTATTCTTCTCTCAGCAGTCATTACGTGCTTGTAGGTCTTTGTCCTCTGTTGATATTGATGCCCATTGATATTGACATTTTGACCTGTAGACATTTGATATTGACATATTAACAAACATGTCCATTGATATTGCCACTGTTTCAGTCTTATTTTTATAGCCATTTCTTTTTTCTTTTTCTTTTTTTAATTTTTTAATTTTTTTTTATTTTCTATATTCTTTGTTTACATTCCAAAGGCTTTCCCCTTTCCCAGTTCCCCCCTCACCATATGTCCCATAAGTCCTCTTCCCCTCCCCCATTCCCCAATCACACCCCTCCACCACTTCTCTGTTCTAGTACTCTCCTGCAAAACTCGATCCAGTCTTTTTGGGGATCAGGGTCCTCTCCTTCTTTTTCTTGGGAATCTTTTGATTTGCTAATTGTGCCTTGAGTATTCAGAGCTTCTGGGCTCATTAATATCCACTTATCAGTGATTGCAATACATGTGTATTCTTTTGTGATTGGGTTAACTCACTAAGGATGATATATTTACTGTGAGTATAAGGATAAGAGTTAGAATGTAGTAAGGAATTACGCTGGTCTAGCAACGTGCTAGTAGTAGATTGTCACGAAGAGGTAGGTGACAATTATTGCACCTTTACACACATCTTGTCATACTGATAATATTCAATGTCCATAGGTGTTAATAGTGGGTAGGACTGTTCAATGGCCTTCCCTTGGCAGCTTGCATAGTATTTTCTAGTACCGTGGAAGCTAGATGGCAAGAATAAGGCTTTTAGGTAAGATACAGCTGAACTCCTCTGAGTCTTATGTCTTGAGTATGCAATATTGTCAGTAATAGAGCATTCTCTTCATCACCTGAGAGTCAGCCGAGGACTACATCAATTGTCTGTATTGTTTTGGTAGTCACTTGAACTATACTGCCTAATCATTGGAAGGGAGGGTGGTTTTTTTTATTGTTAGTTTGTTTCCTGCTGGAGTTTTTGTTAGTATATGGTTCCTGAGGGTATCATAGTCAGCCCAAGGGACCTAAATATGTGTGTGTACATACACTTACATGTACTATGTATAATTCTATGTAAATATTAAATAACATGATTCCTTGAGGTTTTATCAAACAGCCTTAGTTCCATTTGTCCTCTCTCTTTCTTGTTTTCCCTCCATCCTTCTGTTTCCAACCTCATCTCGCCGCCTATACTTCTCTAGACCCCTCTCAAGGTTGAACCCAGCTACTCTGTCCTCTGCTGGTCCCTTTATACTTTCCTGATTCCTGAAGTTATTCCATGTTGTATATTCATATCTGAGGATGCAGAACTAGAATGCACAGATGAGAGACATTGTTTCCACTTCCTGGATATTATGAATGGGTAGCAATGAACGAGGCTGGGCAAGGTTCTGGGAAGCAAGACGTTTAATTCCCTGAGTGTAGGTCAAGGAATGGTCTAGTTTGGTCAGATGATAGATTTTAGGTTCTTAAGGATCTGCATACTGATTTTCAGAGTAACTGCACCAATTTGCACTCTCACCAACAGTTAGTAAGGGTTTCCCTCCCTCATAATCTGGCTGGCAAAACATGGTACCTTCTGTAGCCAACGCCTACCTTATTGTGCTGTACCAGCTGGTCTCAAACCGCCAACAATCCTCCTGCCTCAGCCTTCTTATGTAATAGGATTACTGGCTACAGGATTTTTTGGTTTGTTTGTTTTTCCTAGAAAAAGGGTTTCTAGCTGATACCCAGATGTGTTGGTTTTTCTTCTTGTTGCTATGACAAAATATTTGAGAAGAATCAACTTTATGGAAGAAAGATATTTTGGGGCCACAGTGGCCCCAAAATATTTGGGGTCCATGGTGGCAGGAAAGGCTCTTTGTTGGTCGTTCCTTGTGGCAGCCACTGGCTCATGTTTTGATAGACCAGAAATCAGAAAGATGAACAGTGTGGCTAAATTAATTTTCTCCCCACTTTTTTATTTAGTCTAAAACCCCAACCCATGGAAAGGTGCTGCTGACATTCAGGATGGGTCCTCCTTCCGCTGTTAAGTCTCTCAGAAATGCCCTCACATATGCCCAGAGGTGTGTCTCCTAGGTGACCATAAATATAGTGAATAATGAAGAAAAAACCATCATGAGTCCACTTGTTGTCAACTTAACATATCACTTTTAAACTTTAAGAGGCAGCTTTCTTTTTTCCTTTTTGATTGCAATAAATAAAACATTAAGTACATTGGATTTTCACAGGACATAAAGATAAGATATGGCTAGCAAATATTCTTAAGTCTAGTTATTTATAATGAGAAATACTTATATATGTATGCATATTAAATGTATGACATGAATCAATCTTAAATGAAAGCCACTGAACCCACAGCAAATGATGTAAAAAAAAACTCTTCTTATAGAGCAGGTAGAAAGAGGCATCTAATCATGTCAACTGAACTATGGTTTCTCTCTCTCTCTCTCTCTCTCTCTCTCTCACACACACACACACACACACACACACACACACATACACACACATACATACATACAATATACCTTTTTGGTAAGAACAAATAGGCTTGAAAGGAAGACATAGAAAGACTGGGGGGAAAATCTCAAAACTATGTCATGACCTTTAGGGGAAAATATACTTATTTTCTAGAGATACTTCCCATCCAAGCCCAAAAGGGCATAATTAAAGCAATTATGCATTTCTTCTACTGCATTGACGTTAAGGTGTAATCCTTGCACAAAGAGTAGACTACAGTCAACAATTCTGTTGGTTTTTCCTGCTTCTGATTTGGTAGTTAGAAACCATTATCTTATAGGCACAGTTTTGCCATTTTCCCGTGATGCATTATCATCTTACATCTATGTGCTTGGAACTTATGTGCCATTTTCCAGTCCAGTCATATGGCCAACTTCTTTTCTTCTCTTTTATAGTTTATTCTTATTGCTTCAGAATGTCACTCCACAAGAGCCTTGGAGAGAATTTGATTCCAGCAGGTTTGTCCCTTAGATCACTTACCAATGTTAAGTAAAATAGATCTTAGCAAGATCTATAGTATAGTGATTATACCTTTCCATATACAGAAGCCTTCCCTCAGGAGAGGCCCTTGGTCTCTCAGTGTATGGGGATTTGAGGGAAGGGAGGCAGGAGTGGATGGGTGGGTAGGGAACACCCTCATAGAGCAGGGGAGGGGGATGGGATGGGGGGTTTCAGGGGAATAACTGGGAAAGGGGATAACATTTGAAATGTAAATAAAGAAAATATCCAATTAAAAATTAACAAAAAAAAAAGAAAAAGAAAAAAAAACAAAAAGCCTTCCCTCTCTCAGACTCTTCTCTCCTCTTCCCCTGACTCTTCCATCAACAAATATTTACTGAGCACTTTTAATGCACCCCAAACTGTTCTAGAGTCTCAAGATATGCTAGGGAACAAAACAGGTACTGATCTCAGATCTCGCAGAGTTTGCATGTTAGTGGTAAGAGTCAGTGGTAAACATATGCCGCTAAGGGACAGCACAGCGGTTCCTACCTTCCCTCATGTTCATGCTTTCAGTAAGTCCTTCAGTGATGGAATATCTTCCCCCACATCTACTACTGAAAGGGAAGCACCTTTCTCTCAGTCTGTGTTTTATCTTAAGGAAAATAATGAATTAACAAAAAAAAAAGTGCAGCCTCTTTCAGAAGCAACGTGCTTAGAATTTATTCATTTCATAAATATTTGTGAGGTATGTATAAAACATGAAAAGAAATTATACTCCTTTTCTTTAAACACTTTAAAATTAAATTTAATAGAGTAGATAAACAACAAAGTAACACTAGAAGACTGATAATATCTGACTATGTTGTCCCCAGAGCCCTGCAATTTCTGTCCACTGAAGTAGCTTGTGATTCCTTGAGAGCCCTTTGCCCAGATCGTAGGTGGCTCCTATATTCTACATCTCATAGAGGTTCCTGCTGGAATTGTGGTTTTAGACTGAGTTTCGGAGACTCTAGTTTTGATCTCAATGATGTGTGCAAGTCCTTTTATCTAGCAAGCATATTTATTGTGATCTACCTTCCATAGAACAAATGACTACTGATACCTACCCAGACATTGTATGGAAATGTTAAGAAGTTTACCTCTGCCCTTGAGAGACTGAGTTAAATGAAAGGTGCTATTAAAATAGACCACAGTTAGTGTGGTTTGATTTATATTAACTGTCTACATTCTTGCAGATCATAGTAAGCTACTAGTTGTCTAAGGCTGAATGACATCTTATAAGGGTGAGGATGTGTGGCCCTGTTGGATGCAATATGTCACCGGTGGTGGCCTTTGAGGTAGGAAAACCCATGCAAGGTCCTCAAGCCCTGCTACTCCTTTTTCTTCTGTCTCTGTCACTTTGTTTCTCTCCCTCTCCCTGTCCCTCTTTCTGTCCTTCTCCCTCTTTCTGCCCTTCTCCCTCTCCCTCTTTCTCTTCCTCTCCCTCCTCCCTCTTTCTTTCTCTCTGTGTGTATCCAGATCAAGACCTCGAAAACTGTGAGCTAGCCCCAATTAAATGCTTTCTTTTGTAAGAGCTGTCTTGTCATGGTGTCTCTTAATAGCAATAGAACATGAAGACAGCTTCCACAGATTTCTAACTTCTCTTTTGCTGTTGCTATCCAGCTTTAATTCATGGTGGTCAGAAAGAATGCAGACTATGATGTCAATTTTCCTGTATTTGGTGAAACTTGCTGTTCTAATGTATGTTCTGTTCTGGCGAAAGTCCCAGTGGGCAGCTGACAAAAATGGAAATTTGGTAGTTGGGTAGAATGTTCTGTAGATTTGTTAGGTCCATTTGATTTATGATGGCCTTTAACTGTAGAAGTTTTTCTCTTCATTCTCTTTCTACATGGCTCATCTATAGATGACAGTGAGAAATTGCCTTCTATCACTGTGTTGGGGTGACTTGTAACTTTAATAGTGTTTTTTTTTTAAGAAATTTGGTACTTTTTTGTTTGATGCAAATATATTTAGGGTTATAGTATCCTGCTGGTGAGTTTTCCTTTAACAAATATGGAGTATCCTTTCATATCTTCTCTTTTTAGTTTTGATTTAAAGTCAATTGTGTTAGATATTATACTAGGCTATATCTGTTTCTTGGTTACATTTGCTTGGAATGCCTTTTTCTATCCTAGTACCCATTGGCATCTATCATTGGTCATGAACTATGTTTCTTGGAGGCAGCAAGAAGATAGATCCTGTTTTCTGAGCCAATCTAGTCTCTGACTCTTAATTTTAACATTGAAACCATTAATACTAATAATTATTATTGAATAATGTACATTAACTGGTATCTTTATGGAGGTCTATTACACCCCTGTGATTCGGCATTCTAGAATTGTTTCTTTACTTCCTGTATTCTCTTCAGACATTTTAATTTTCATTACAGTCTTAAGTATTTCTTTTATTATCTTCTGTAGAGATTGATGGGAAAAGGTCATAAATTCCTTAAATCTGTTTATCATGTCAAGTTTTCCTTTCTTCTTTGACTATGACTCAGTTTTTCTGGATACAGCAGTCTGGGCTGGCATTTGTGATTTTGTACTACTTGTAGAGCATTGGCCTAGTTCCTTCAGGCGTTCATGGTCTATAGTGAAAGTTCTGCTATTATTCTTATGGACCTGCATTTGTATGTGAATTGGTCTTTCTCTGCTTGCTTCTTTGGTCCATACATTTCATGTGTGATGACTATAAGACAGAGCCAGTTTCTTTTTTGATCCTGTCTTTTCAATGTTCTCTGTGCCTCTTGGATCTTGATAGGGGTCTCTTTCCTTAGATTAGAGGAATTTTTATCTATGATTTTGTTGATATTTTCTGTGCCTTTGATCTTAGTCTCTTCTCTTTCTTCTATACATGTCATTCACAGGTTTGGTGTTTTAGAGTGTCGTGGAGTGTTTGCATGTTTCAATCTTGGGGATTTTTAGGTTTGAGATTTTCTTTTATTGAATGATCCAATTTCAGATTTAGTCAACAGGTCACATTTTGCTAACCATGAGCAGAGTTGGGATATTAGTCATCCAATAAAATGTCTGAGCAACTCTAGTAATTGTGTTCCATGTCATCACATGAGCCTGCAACATAGGCTCCCAGGAGTCGACATTTGGAGGTACCTTCTAAACTATAAAGTACTATACAACTGTAAAATGCTGTGGGCATGTGTATTAAAAGTAGCCTTAATTTTGACAAACCATCATTTACCAGTATCCATGGGTCCTGTCTTTTTGTCACATCTGGAGTAACCTTCTATCCTCTTTTGTCCATGAGGACCTCAGTCTACCAATGAGATGTGCCCATAAACATTCTGGTGATGATACATAGGGTGGATTAGAAAATAGGATACTCACCGCCATCATCATAGAGGGCAACAAGTGAATTCAAGGGAAATATTTGCTCCAGATGATCTTCACAGGCGACATAAAAATTTACTAGCTGGGGAAAGAAGAAAGAGCATGCAAAGTCTAGCAAGCACATGAGCAAATGGTGGATATCTATGAAAGAACTTGCGACAGCATTCTATCAGGGTGGCTGGAGGACTGCGCACCTGGTGGTCTAACTTCAGGCTCAGCACATTATTTCTCTCCCACACTGTTGGCACACCATGTTATTTTCCTTCTCTCTTCTTTAAGATCCCATTGTGCTTAAAATAATTTCAGTGAGGTAATTTACAGACCATGACATTCGCCTATTTAGCTTTTACAATTCAATCGTTTCTATAATATTTGTTGTACTGTGAAGTCATTGCTATAAGTTGAAATTTAGAATTATTTTTAGCATCTTTAAAGGAATCCTTGTAACATTATTAATGATTTTTCTATTCCCCTCCTTCATTCAGACTTAGATAACTCAATTCTCCATAGATTTAGAAAGAGCAATTCTCAAATTCACCTGGACTAACAAAAACAAAAAACCCAGGATAGTGAAAACTATTCTCAACAATAAAAGAACTTCTGGGGGAAATCACCATCCCTGACCTCAAGCTGTATTAGAGAGCAATAGTGTTAAAAACTGCATGGTATTGGTACAGAGAGAGGAAGGTAGATCAGTGGAATAGAACTGAAGAAATGAACTCACACACTTATGGTCTTTGACAAAGGAGCTAAAATCATCCAGTGGAAAAAAGACAGCATTTTCAACAAATGGTGCTGGTTCAACTGGTTGTCAGCAGGTAAAAGAATGCACATCAATCCGTTCTTATCTCCTTGTACAAAGCTCAAGTTCAAGTGGATCAAGGATCTTCACATAAAACCAGGCACACTGAATCTAACAGAAAAAGAAAGTGGGAAAGAACTTTGAATATATATGCATAGGGAAAATTTTCCTGAATAGAACACCAACGACTTATGCTTTAAGATCAAAAATTGACAAATGGGAACTTATAAAATTGCAAAACTTTTGTAAGGCAAAGGACACTGACAATAGGACAAATGGCAACCAACAGATCGAGAAAAGATCTTTACCAACCCTACATCCAATAGACAGCTAATATTCAATATATACAAAGAACTCAAGAAGTTTGACCCCAAAGAATCATATAACCCTATTAAAAATGGGGTACAAAGCCAAACAAATAATTCTCAACTGTGGATTATCAAATGGCTGAGAAGCATCTAAAGAAATGTTCAACATCCATAGTCATCACAGAAATGCAAATCAATACAACTCTGGTATTTCACCTCATACCAGTCAGAATAGCTGGTCAAAAACTCAGGAGACAGCAGGTGCTGGCTGCTGGCAAGGATGTGGAGAAAGAGGAACACTCCTCCACTGCTGGTGGGATTGCAAGCTGGTAAAACCACTATAGAAATCAGTCTGGCTGTTCCTCAGAAAATTGGACAAAGTATTACCTGAGGACTGAGCTATACCACTCCTGGACATATACCCAAAAGATGTTCCAACATGTAATAAGGACCCATGCTCCACTATGTTCATAGCTGCATTATTTATAATAGCCAGAAGCTGGAAAAAACCCAGATGTCCTTCAACAGAGGAATGGTTCCAGAAAATGTGTTATATTTATACAATGGATAATATAATACTACTCAACTATTAAAAACACTGACTTCATGAAATTCTTAGGTAAATGGATGGACCTAGAAAAGTATCCTAAGTAAGGTAACCCAGTCACAAAAGAACACACATTGTAGTCACTGGTCAGTGGCTATTAGCCTCTAAGGTAGGAATACCCAAAATACAATTCACAGACCACATGTAGCTCAAGAAGGAAGATTGAAGTGTGGATGCTTAGGTCCTTCTTAGAAGGGGGAACAAAAATACTTAAGGGAAGAAATGTGGAGACAAAGTGTGGGGTAGAGACTGAAGGAAAGGCCATCCATAGACTGCTGCACCTGGGGATCCGTCTCATATACAGTCACCAAACCCAGACACTATTGTGGATGCCAAGAAGTACTTGCTGACAGGAGCCTGATATAACTGTCTCCTGAGAGGCTCTGCCAGAGACTGAAAAATACATAGGATGATTCTCACAGCCAACCATTGGACTGAGCATGGGATCCCCAATGGAGGAGTTAGAGAAAGGACTGGAGTAGCTGAAGGTCTTTGTAACCCCATAGGAAGGACAATATCAACCAACCATACCTCCCAGAGCTCCCAGAGATGAAACCATCAACCAAAGAATTTACATGGAGGGACCCATGGCTCCAACCACATATGTAGCAGAGAATGGCCTTGTGGGGTATCAATGGGAGGAGAGGCCCTTGGTCATGTGAAAGCTCAATGCCCCAGTGTAGGGGACTGTCTGGGCAGGGAGACCGGATTGGATGGGGAGGTGTGGGGGAACACTTTTATATTAGCAGGGGTAGGGGAATTGCAATAGGGAATTTCTGGGGCGGGGGTAAACCAAGAACAGGGTTAACATTTGAAATGTAAATAAAGAAAATATCCAAGAAAAGAGAGAGAAAAGGGAATAAGACTGGGGTATCCACTCTCCTCACTCCTCACTTTGACATAGCACTTGAAGTCTTGGCTAGAGCAGTAAGATAAAGGGATACAACTGGGAAAGAAAGAAGTTAGAGTCTTTCTTTGTAAACTATATAATTTTATATATAAACGGTCCTGAGACTTAACCAGAAAATTCGTTCAGCTGATAAATATATTTAGCAAAGTAATGGCATACAAAATCAGCACACAGAAATCAGGAGCCCTTTTTCTGTTTGTCGATGCAAAAAGAAAACATTGTGGCATGCCATTCACAATCATCTCCCCAAATTATCGTGGAATAAATCTAACCAAAGACGGGAAGGACTTGTACAATGAAAACTTTAAGACATTGAAAAATTAAAAAAAAATAAGATAATAAAAGATGGAAAGACTTGCCTGTGCTCACAGACTGGCAACATTAATATTGTGAAAATGGCTAACCCACTAAAAATCAACCTACAGGTTCAATATAATATCCTTCAGAATCCCAACACAATTCTTCACAGAACTTGAAAAAAAAAGTCTTAATTTCCTATGAAAACACAAAGAACATCCATCAGCTGCTGAAAGTGTCACCATCCACATATCGAGTTATATTACAGAGCTATAGTAACAAAACCATCATGGCATTGGCATGAAAAGAGACTCATTCATCAATCAAATAGTATTGAGACCCTATGTATAAAGCCACACCCCTGCAGCAACCTGGATTTTAGGTTTTGTTGTTATTTCTTTGTTTCTTTTTGTTTGGTTTGGTTTTTGGTTTGTTACAAATAAACCTACAGTTCACATTGGAGAAACGATAGCATATTCAACAAATGCTGTGATTAAACTGGTGAGCCATATATAGAAGAATGAAACTTGATTCTTGCCTCTCACCCTATACAAAACAAGGACCTCAGCATAAGCCCTGATGCCCTGATTCTGATAGAAGAGACACTAGGGAACATTTGACTTTAACTGGCACAGGAAAGGACCTTCTGAACAAGACTCCAGTAATGCAGGCATTGAAACCAACAGTTAATAAATGAGATCCTATGATACTACAAAGGTCTTATATAGCAAGGAATGTCATCATTCTAGGAAAGAGGCAGACCACAGAATTGGACAAAACCTTTATTTGCTATACACCTAATAGAGGGCTAGAATCCAGAATATATAAGGAATTAAAAAATTAAACAAGATAAAAAATAAAACAACTCAATGTAAAAATGGGTCCTAGGACTAAACAGAGTTCTTATAAGATAAAATACAAAAGGCATTTTTTAAAGCGTTCAACATCTATAGCTGCCAGAGATATGCAATTTAAAACTATTTGAGATTTTGACTCTCCTTTGTTAGAAGGACAAAGAAAGGGGAGAGAGAGAGAGAGAGAGAGAGAGAGAGAGAGAGAGAGAGAGAGAACCAAAGAAACAGAGAAGGAAGTAGGAAAAGAAGGAAGGAAAGAAGGACAGAAGGAAGAACAGACAAAAGACAAAAGATGACAACATTGGTGAGGCAGATGTGAGGAGAGGGAAATTCTTATTCATTTCTGGGCCACCTCTTTGTAAATTAGTTTAGAGGTTCCTCAAAAGGATAAAAATAGATCTACCATATGATTCAGATATATTAATTTTCAGTATATATCAAAAGGACTCCATATGTTTATTCTAGGGATACATGTTCATCTATGTTCCTAACTGCTGTACTCATAGTTGTCAGAAAATGGAAATAGCCTGGATGTTTATCAACTGATGAATGGATATTGCAAATGTGTCATATTTACATAATGGAATCTTAGTCTGTTAATAACAATAGCGAAAATTTTTGGTAAATAGACAAAGCTGGATGTATTCATTCTGAGAGAAGTCATCCAGACCCAGATAGACAGATGTCACATTTTTTTCTCTTGCCTTTGGATATTAGCTTTGAATTTTGAGATATATTCATTGCACTAGGAATATGCATAGACGTTATGACGTTACTAAGGGGGCATGGGGAGGGGGGATAGAATACCCTGGCATAAAGGGCGGAAAGGGAGTAAGGGAACAGAAGGCTTAAACCATGGGAGAGGAACAGAGAAGGAGGGATGAATAACACTGAGGAACTTTTGAATAAGATATATGGAAACCTACTAATGTAGAAGCTTTCTAACATGCACACACACACACACACACACACACACACACACACAGAGAGAGAGAGAGAGAGAGAGAGAGAGAGAGAGAGACAGAGACAGAGACAGAGACAGAGACAGAGACAGAGACAGACAGAGGGAATTAAAAAGCATTATCCTGTAATAGTGCAATGATGCCCCTACTGCACATCAGGATGACTAACTTAAAAAACGAAACCAAACCTTAGCTCTATGCTCACTCTATATTTCATTTAAGAAATATTTTTGTTTGCATTTGTATACTTCTAGATATATTTACTTTTCTTTTTTTTTACATCTTTTTTACCTCTCCTGCTATGCTGAGAGCTTGAAATTTGTCTGTATTTTGGAATCGTGGGGTTTAGAGCCAGATGAAGGCTAGAGTTATTCTATATGATTATCTCCCATGAAAACTTTCTGGCGTCTGCTCAAACTTGACGCAGCTTGTAAGAACTCAGTAGCTGTGGCTGGTATTAAATTCGTATTCATTTACATTTCTAAATATCTTAAAGAGACTCTACTATGCAAAGTTATGTCTATGGGAGGTGATATTAGGTCATGTGTGCTATGATTTGTACGTGTTAACCACAGTCATGTCTTAAAACCTTAATTCTCACAGTTGAGAGGTAGCCTATTTAATATATGATTAATTAGATCATTGAATGCATGCCATTATCATGAGAAGAGGACAGTCGTTGGAGATATGGGCTCCCGATGGAGAATGTCCGCCACCCTCCCCTCCCATTCCTTCCTCTCTATCCTTTTGCTCCTCAACCCTGCCTCCATGAGATGGGTATACTCTGGCCGACAGAGCCTTTTTGGATTTCTAGCCTTCAAACTGTAAGCCAGATAAATGTATGCTCATTACAAGTAATTCTGTCATAGCAGTAAAAATAGAAAATAAGGCAGTAGCAAGAACGTTGTCTAGGAATCTTGATGTTTTCTTTTTTCACCACTGGTGATAAGCACAAGCAAGAAATACGTCAGTACGGGAGGCAAATCAATCAGAAGTTCTTGAAAATAATGTTTGCAGCATCTTCATACTTGAGGGGCTTTGAACTGCAAAATTGTACTGGCTGACAGAAAGTAGTTTTTTATTTTTGAATAATTTAAAGCCGTTATTTGATTTTTTTTTCATTCTAGAAAGACAGATTAAAAGTCATCAAAAAAAAAAAAAGATCATGGGATGGTCTGAGGGAAGATGGGCTTAGAAGCAAACTGTAAGGTAGGTCTAATGTGTATATAGAGGCCTGCTTGTACATTCTCAGCTCCAGGAATGTTTTAAAACACTGTCCTGGTTTCTCTGTGCTTCCAAGATGCTTCTGTGGAAAAATGTTGTATAATTGTTCAAAGCCAAAGTGAGATGATTAATTCAGACACCATTGAATAAGTATGTCATTAAAACATTAAAACAGCACTAGGAAAAATGTTAGTGAATTAATTTTGGTATGAGATCTTATCATAAGGAGTACAAGAAATTTCATTTTTTTCTTCCCTCTGAAACAGTTTCCATATATTCTAAAATATGGCCAGTCTTCCATAGCTGTTCTTGAACTATTGGTATGCACTCAAAGAGAATTCACTATTGTGTCTTTTATGGAGCCTAGGTAGAAATCTTAAATCCTGACAGCTAGTTTTAGATCACAAAAATGTCCCCAGAGAAAAATAGAAGGATGCAACCAGTTGCCAAGAGAAGTACTTGTTTTCTTCTGGACCTGGAGAAGGAAGCCTGAGGGGTTGAAGTAGCTTCTTCATAAGGGAGTTCGCCATGGTGTCTGGTCCACAGTTCAGTCTCAGACAATCTACTATCTTTATTTAGCTTGCCAATGTTTTCTTATCTTTATTAGAAAAGGAAATGCGCCTGCCTTCTGTAAAGGCCTTTGGAATAAACTCTCAGAAGGAAACTAGTTTCACCTAATAAACTCACCAGAACATAAAAGGACATAGAAGAAAATAGTAAAAACTAATGTGCTAATCCAGTCAATAAATGCCCAAAGGCAGCCTTAAATCAAACAAAAGGCCGGGAAGAATACCTCATTGCAGGCTGTGAGACGGCAACAAGAGGATATTTCTTGGCCTTGAACCACTCAGGAGACAATGAGAGTTGATCTAGGAAAGGTCATGAAGCACCAGAGGAACATTGGAAACAGGGCCTTCATTTCTCTTTCAGAGTTCTTCCCGATTTAATGAGACTTCTCAGCCAAGAGTCTCAGAAGCTTTGCCTTTCTTCCTTCTAGGTATCCGATGAATGCCAGTACTGATGGCTAAGCCCTCAGTTCTCCACTCTAGTACTCTCGTTATATATCTAGTCCTGTGTGAAGTTAGAAAGCAGATGAAGGCTTTCATTGTTAAACTCCCATTAGCATCAAATCCTTTTCAATGATGTAATCAGTAGGCAAGCCATGTGTATGGGAAAAACCAGTTCACAGCACTGCGTTAGCAACACAAGGCATTTGTGCCCGAATTCTAGAGGTGCAACGTTTTCCATGAAAGTGCCTAACGTTTACAAAGGAATAGACTCCAAAAGATGATATTCTTGTCTCAGTGAGGCCTGCATGGAATACAAGGACTTTGGGGTCAGTGCCAGTTACAGCATACATGATGGTGAATTTAATGCCTCAACTTGACTGGGTGACGAGGCATCCAAATATTCTGCTAACCATGATTTCTAAGTATGTCTCCGAAGGTGCTTTAGGATAGGACCAAAGTCTGAGCTGGGGGATTCAGTGAAGCAGACTGCTGTTCTTGAATATGACTAGGCATCATTCTCTCCACTGAAGGTATAAATAGAAAAATAAACAAGAAAGGGGGAATGTATTTCCCTAGTTGAGCTGTATCCTGATCTTCTGCTACCTTTTGCCTATAATGTATAGCAAGGGGCCCTTCTGCTTCTCAGGCCTTCCGATTCAGAAGGAGCCATACCATTATCTTCCTTGGGTCTCAAACCTACAGAGATCATCTCATCATTACCGTGTGTGTGTGTGTGTGTGTGTGTGTGTGTGTGTGTGTGTGTGTAACCATGGTTTCAGTGGGTGAGGGGTTTATTCTACCTCCCCTTTAGTAGGTACTGAACCTTAGTTATCTTCCCCAGTAAGAAGAGAGAAGCTCCAAAAAGATGTCAGCCAGCGAAGAGACATGTCTCCCCTTTGTCACTACCTCCTGTTAAGCCTTCCTTTGCGGAGACTGTTACAAGCAGCACAGGACTCGCTGAGCTTTGGAAACCTCCCAGCAGAATCACCGCCTCTTACTCTATCCAAGGGGTACTTCTATAATGTGAGTAATTTGTCAGGTTTAGCAATAATTCAGTGCCATGGAAACAGGGAGGAAAGGATAAAGGGGACATTTTTCTAGAGTAAAAAATACTTACAAGGAATAATAACCAAATGCAGTATATTATTCTTTAATAGATCTCATAAGAAACACTCTGAGCGACTTCTGGGGAGCATGAACACCAAGGTATTAGCAAAATCAGGTCACTAGGGTCAGCTTTCTTATATGTGATCACTGTACTGTATTTATGTAGGAGAATATCCTTATTTGTGATGCATCCATGTGGTCCTAGTCCCCAGGGAGGCTGTAGCAAATTCTAAGAAGCTTGGTGCAAAACAGCAAAAATCCATTCCTTCATTGTTTCTTAGTTCTAGAAGCAAGCACATAAAATCAAGGTGTTGGATGGTGCTCCTTCCTGTGCCTCTGAGGGAGAATATGTCCTTGCTTGGTCCAGCTTCTGCTGCCTCCACAGAATCCTTGGCTTGTGGCCGATAACCTCCATTATCTTCATATTGTCCTCTCATCTTCTGTGTATGTTAAACCTTGTTCTACATTCTCATGTAAAGAGTCATTGGATGCAGGGCCAACATAGATATTTCATGATGATTTCTTCATCTCCATATCTTTGAGGTAATTATACAGGTAAAGACTTACTTCAAATAAGGTAGCATTCCATCTCTTAACCAATAGTATTTTTGACAGATTCAGGGACTTAGAATGTTGCAGCGCCTTTTTGAGATCACCACTTTGCCCTTTATAGAAATGCAATAGGAGACATTAGGATATCTGGAATTTACTTGAAGCTGACTCAATAAAATAAATATGGATGAAAATACAAAAACTATTGACTGAAGATGCTAGTTAGTACGTAAGTGTGCAGAAGTTCATTATACCATGATAAATTAAATTTTCCTTAAAGTCTTCATAATGAATCACATTTAATCATGAGACCCTCATTTACAGGGCATTTTTTCTCTATAGAGGGCAAAGTATGGACATTAGAGACAATGCCTGAGCTGATATTATGGCCAGTTCTGGGGGGAAAATAGCTTCATTCATTTTTTTGAGAATTAGATGAAATTTTGTATATTAAGTGCCCTTCACGTCACATGAAAACAATCCCCAAATATCAACTATTGTGTTCATTGCATGAGTCTTATAGAAGCTGCCCCTCCAATAGCCAACCATTAGCTGAGAGAAATACCTCTTGGGAAGAAGACCCAGGAGGTCTGCACATTGTAAACCACTGTGTGTGTGTGTGTGTGTGTGTGTGTGTGTGTGTGTGCGCGCGCACAAAGTATACAGAGCATGGAGAATATAGCATTGAGTTAAGGATAGGCTTAGAGCAAAGAATGAGGGGCTGATGAGACAGGAAAATTCAGGAACAAGAGCAATCTTCACAGACAACTTTCAGGCAATTCCCTACCAAGCTGTGGCTCAACACTCATTTCTCTGTCACAGTGCTGCAGGAGTGAATGCAAATTCTAAAAACCCATCACACATAGAAAATCGCTTCAATGGTAAGTGGTGGTGACTCACCCAAAGTAGAAATCTACTTATCAGGCTGCTCTGTACTAAAACTCTTTCTTAAGAACAAATCTTCTGCCTTGTGAGGAGGATGCTGTTTCTGGCGAGTTGGGGGAGGCTCCAGTATGATCTTACCATCCTGGGGGAACACCATTGTTCCGACAGAGCAGAGCTCACCTGTTCTGAGGGAGCACCCTGGTTGCCGCCTTCTCCTCCCACACTGCAAGGTGTCAAAGCAACTCTAAGCAATTCAGATTTCACATTCAGAGTGTCGTTTCATTTTTAGACGAAGAACATGAGGTCTTTGCCTCCCTCACATTTCCTCCTGCAGTCACCAAACATGTGCAAGATCAGGCAGAAAAGAGGAAAAGTGACAGAGAGTTGACGATGGCACACAGTCAGCCCCTCCCTCAGAAGACCTGGATGGGTTTTGGAAATAACGTGTTTTAGAATTGCTCCTTTATATTGTGGATTTCTGATCGCAACTAGAAAATTAAAATAAACGATAAAAATAGCAAATTCCAACATTTAAGGTGGAAACTGCGAGGCTGCAACAGTGCCAATACAACTTTAATATGACAAAGGCAACTGCAGATGAGCTTACCATAGGCGCTGTTTAACAAGTTCCAGCGCGATACCATACTCTGAATCGGAGGGGTACAGATACGGTTCTTTTTTTATTTATTTAAATTTTTATTTTCTATATTCTATGTTTACATTCCAAAGGCTTTCCCCTTTCCCAGTTCCCCCCCCCCACCATATGTCCATAATTCCTCTCCCCCCCAACTATTCCCCAATCATACACACACACACACACACACACACACACACACACACACACGATTTCTCTGTTCTGGGTCTACAAAACTGGATCCAATCTTTTCAGGCCCAGGGTCCTCTCCTTTCTTCTTCTTGGGAATCATTTGACTTGCTAATTGTGCCTTGAGTATTTAGGGCTTCTGGGCTCATTAATATCCACTTATCAGTGATTGCATTTCATGTATATTCTTTTGTGATTGGGTTAACTCACTTAGGATGATATTTTCCAGATCTAACCATTTACCTACAAATTGCATGAATTCATTATTTTTAATTGCTGAGTAGTACTCCATTGTATAAATATACCACATTTTCTGTATCCATTCCTCCTTTGAGGGATATTTGGGCTCCTTCCAATTTCTGGCTATTATAAACAAGGCTGCTATAAACATAGTGGAGCATGTGACTTTATTGTATGCAGGGGAATCCTCTGGGTATATGCCCAGGAGTGGTATGCCAGGGTTCTCTGGAAGTGACATGCCCAATTTTCTGAGGAAGCGCCACACTGATTTCCAGAGCGGTTTTACCATTTTGCAATCCCACCAACAGTGGAGGAGTGTTCCTCTTTCTCCACATCCTCGCCAGCACCTGTTGTCTCTTGAGTTTTTAATCTTAGCCATTCTGACTGGTGTGAGGTGGGATCTCAGGGTTGTTTTGATTTGCATTTCCCTGATGACTAATGATGTTGAACATCTATGGTTCTTAAATTGACCATACTTTAGGTTTTTATCTGTTGTGTTTACTAATTGGTGTGACTAATTTCTAATGTCCACCAAAGTTTGAGGACCATCAACATAGACAGTACTGACTTCTCTCAAAGTCATAGAGTGTCAGACATAAAATGCTTCAATTAGCATTGATTGTTGCTATTGGCCAAATGTTAAGACTCTCTAGAGCACTCTTTAGATACACAGTCTAGGATTGACTCCTGGTAGTTCTCATTTAGGAAAAGAACCCAGGTAGTGAAACATCTCAGAGAACAAAAGAGAGAGTGAGGGAGGAAAGAGAGAGGGCAGAAGAAGGGAGAGATCAAATAAGGAATTGAGGGAGGAAGAGAGGAAAGAGGAGAAAAAAGAAAGGGAGAAAGGGAGTGAGGGGAAGGGAGGGAGGGAGAGAAGAGAGGGAGGCAGAGAGAGGGAAGGGGAGGAGGAGGAGCTTGGTTCACATGAGCCACTTGCCCATACCCACCTGGTTAAGATGGTACAGAACAAGCTGCCTACAGAACAGCCATCATCTTCTACAGAAGCACACTGTCTGAAGACTTGAAATGGTTGAAAACTGCACTCCTCGTTATGCTTAGCTAAGAACTCCAGATCCTGAAATTAAATGAAATATAGAATTGAATACATCATCTATAGACATAAAAATAAAATCCAATAAAAGTAACCATAAGTGTAAAACCAAGACTTTCTAGCAATGGTAAGAGGGAACTGCTGGGCAGTGGTGGCACTCACCTCTAATCCCAGCACTCAGGAGGTAGAGGCAGGAGGATTTTTGTGAGTTTCAGGCCAGCCTGGTCAATGTAGTGGATTCTAGCTAAGCTAGGGTTACACGAGAAACCGTATCTTGAAAAGCCAAAATGGAGGGCAGGGGACACACACACACACACACACACATACACACACACACACACACACACACACACACACACACACGAACATATTTTATAAACCCTGGTATCATGTTCATAGCTTCAGATTACAATATGAAGATTGGGAGTACGCAGCTCAATAGTCTGAGAGGAAGGAGAAGTGTGTTGTCTGTGTGATGAATGAATAAGAACCCGTCACATCTCTGTGTGAGGGTGAAGGACACAGTGAGACAGACAGAAAAGGCGTGTCAGTAGTCCGTCGACCATCTACAGATCTTCTGTATCTAAGTTTCAGTGCCCTGGCCATTTCATGGTTTCCTGGCAAAAGCAATGTAGTTACCTGCTCATTTCATGGGATCATTTCCCCAATGATCATGGGATCATTTCAGCACTCTCCTAAGCACCCTGTGCAAAGGCCAGGTCAGTAGCAAAACAAGTCTTTAACGCACTGGTCTGAGTCAGACCAAAAAAAAAAAAATGTTGAGTCATCTCTGCTCACACACAGTTTACTTTTCCCAGTGCCAACCCAGGGAATCCTTGCCTCAGATACAACAAGGTGTGCCCCCACCCCATTCGGCTAAGTCAGATGTAGAAATCCAGATGCTCCCCATATTTTTAACATGCAATGGTAGGTAAATGTGAGTTTGAGCAATGGTTTCTACGGTAACATCACCAAACCCACAGCCATACCAGGAACTCTGCAAAACGGTCTCCACTCAACTGCATTTCAGAAGTCTCTGTTTTGTGACCTCTTGTCATTAACCCCATCTCTTTAAACGGAGTTAGAGCCAACCTTTCCCTAACTGGACTCAGACTCAGACTAAGTATTGAACACATGGTCGAGAGGGAATCTAGGGCTGTTTGTTGGACAGCTGATGGCAGCTTCTTGTGATTCCTGTGCTGGTGGAGACTCAGCTAGTGTGGCCATCCTCTGCTCTGTGTAACACTCTAACTGAGGCACAGTAACTCCCAAGAGAAAAGGAAGGGCTACTTCTTGGGTTACACCCCCCCACACACACACACACTTCTAACTGCACTGAAGAACTTAATGTAACCACAAATTGGTCACCATGTCCTAGAGATTTCTCCCACGATCTTACTCAATGAGGGGCAATTTCTGCCTTAACCACTCTGATGATGTTGCACAAGATGACTCAATTGCCGTGACCCTGGGTCAAGTTCTTTCATTTTAGAGTTGTACTCTGTAGTTCGGATGAGTAGCCTGGAGTTACAGGGCCTTACGACTTCCACTTTGTTTCTTGTGGTTTACTGAGGATAGTTGTACCTTGCCTACTTTCTGCTATAGTTGTGAGCAATCTCACAGACCACAGCAGTCTGGATGTCATGTAGCCAGTGTAATGCAAATAGCTTGTTATGCTCAATTGGCTTAGTTGGCTCTTTAAAAATAGTTGGTTAAAGAAAAAGGAGAGAGGGAGAGAGAGACAGAGAGACAGAGACAGAGAGAGACAGAGACAGAGAGAAGACATGGATACTTTTGTTTAAAAGAAGAGCACAAGCGCCTGTAATCCCAGCACTTGGGAGGCAGAGGCAGGTGGATCTCTGAGTTCAAGGCCAGCCTGGTCTACAGAGTGAGTTCCAGGACAGCCAGGGCTATACAGAGAAACTCTGTCTCAAAAAACCAAAAAAAAAAAAAAAAAAAAAAAAAAAAAAAGAGCACAGTATGGAAACATTGAAAAATGTATGATTACAAAATAAAAATACCTGTTATAGTCCAACTTGGGGAGAGAGGTTTACTATTTTTTGAAGTATTTCTTCCATTTCCTTCTCAAAAACATCAAACTTTGTTTTCCCAAGTTAGTGATAAATCACACTGAGAACCTTTGTAGCTTTTCGTCACCCAGCTGGTTGGAGCTACTTTTAACAAACTCAAGCGCTGTTTTGAACTGGAATATTTTTAACCTTTTACTTGTATAGAAAAGGTTTTAAGAAGCAAGAGCCCCCACTTCCTCACCTCTTGCTCTGTGGAATTCTGTGCCCACTGATTTCATTCAATTGTTGCCTTCCAAAGTGATCATACAAGTTTGCACTCCCACCAGCAATGGAGGAGTGTTCCCCCTTGCTACATATCCTTACCAGCATGGGCTATCAAATGAGTTTTTGATCTTAGTCATTCTAACTGGTGTAAGATGAAATCTCGGAGTCAATTTGATTTGCATTTCCCTGATGACTAAGGACTTCGAACTCTTCTCGGCCATTTGAGAGTCTTCTGTTGAGAACTCTGTTTAGCTCTGTATCTCATTTTTGAATTGCATTACTTGGATTGCTGGTGTTTAACATCTTGAGCTCTTTATACATTTTGGACATTAGTCCTCTGTCAGATATAGGGTTAGTGAAGATCATTTCTCAATCTGTAGGTTGCGAATTTGTCCTATTGACAGTGTCTTTTGCTTTACAATTTCATGAGGTCCTATTTATCAACTGTTGGTCTTAGAGCCTGAACCATTGGTGTTCTGTTTGTGAAATTTCTTCTTGTACCAATGAGTTCAAGAATATTCCCCCACTTTCTGATCTTTTAGATTTAGCACATGCGGGTTTTCACTGGGGTTTTTGATCCACTTAGACTTGAGTTTTGAGTAATAAGTGATAAGTATGGATCTATTTGCATTCATTTACATGCAGACATCCAGTGAGACCAGCACCATTTGTTGAAGATGCTTTCTTTTTCTTTTTCTTTTTCTTTTTCTTTTTCTTTTTCTCCCATTATAGGGTTTTGCCATCTTTGACAAATATCAAGTGTCCATAGGTGTGTAGGTTTGTTTCAGGGTCTTCTATCCAATTCCATTAATCAGCCTGTCTGTTCCTATACCAATATCATGCAGTTTTTATTACTATTGCTCTTTAGTACAGATTAAAGTCGGGGATGGTGATATCCCCAGATGTGCTTTTATTGTTCAGGACTGTTTTAGCTATCCTGGGATTTGTGTTTTTCCATAGAAAGTTGAGAATTGTTCTTTCAAGATCTGTAAAGAATTGCATTGGAATTTTGATGGGGATTGTATTGAATCTGTAAATTGCTTTTGGTAAGATGGCCATTTTCTCTGTTAATCCTACTGATCTGTGAGCATCAGAGATCTTTGCATCTTCTTATATCTTCCTCAGTTTCCTTCTTCGGAGACTTGCACTTCTCATACAGATCTCTGACTTGCTTGGTTAGAGTTACACCAAGAAATTTTATGTTATTCATGGCTATTGTAAAGGGTGTTGTTTCTCTAATTTTGTTCTTGGTCAGTTTATCATTTTTATAAAAGAGAGCTACTTATTTTTATTTTTAGTTAATTTTGTATCCAGCCACTTTGCTGAAGTTGTTTATTAGCTTTAGGGTTAGTTTCTATGGCAGGATTTCTAGAGTCGTGTATGAATTCCGCAAATAGCAATACTTTGACTTCTTCCTTCCCACTTTGCATGATCTTTAGTTTTCTTAGGCTCTAGCTAGAACTTCAAACACTATATTTAATAGACAGGGAGAGAGTGGGCAGCCTTGTCTTGTCCCTGGTTTTACTGGAATCTCATTAAGTTTCTCAAGCTGGGTGTTGATTCCTATGTTTTAAACCTCTCTTGAATTTAAGTCTTAGCCCTGCTGTAATACTGCCCCCTCTGAACTCCTTCCCTTGTGGACAGTTTTCACCTGTCTTGCTTGTTTCTTCTGTGATCACGATCCTCCTCCCTGACCTTCAAGTTTCAGAGTGGGCTGGAGTCCTTTCTGGATGACATGGCCGTGTGAACAGCCTCATCTGTACCATGGCTCTGAATGCTATCAAGGGATAAAATTTGCTCCCAGTGGATGCTTCATGTCAGACTTCTCATCAGAACAATAGATGCATAATTTCCTCGTTGTACTTCTTTAGAATGCCTGTCACCATTCTCCAGCTTAGTATATTTGTAACTCTTGGCTCCCACACCAAGCTCAGTCCTGGAGTTCTGTCATCTTCTAACATCACCCACTTTATCCTTCAGCTCACAGTTGAGAATTACTCTGGACTCTTCCTTTTCTTTAGTCCCAAATTTAATTATTTGTCTTCTCCTCCAAAACACATCTGAAATTCATCCATGTACTTAGAACTCAACTTTGCTGCAGTTCCTCATATCTTCCTCTAAACCTCATGTGTTCCCACAGAGGATCAGCTGCCTTTGGAGGTGATGTTTCTAAGTCAAACAAAGGCAGTTTCTGTGGAGAAATCTGATTGTGCTCATAGCCCAAATTCCTTACCTTGGGCCCAACATCCTCAAGCTCTAACAACTTCCCAGCTTACCCTGGACAATTTCCCATTTCTTCCTCTGCTCCTCTGTGCTGGATGATGTGTTTCTTGATCCTGGCAGATTTCTTCAGTGGGAATCCCCACTCCCACCCTCGTCAACATGGCTCACTTTTCTAACTATACACACACCGGCTTAATGTGTCTCTTTTTTTAAATCACAGTGACACATCCATCATGAGTGATGTTTTTGATATGATGGCCAAGCCAAGCTGTCAACTTGATGAGATCTAGAATCACTTGGGAGAATGGCTTCTGGACATACCTGTTGGGGATTGTATGAATTGAGTGGGAAGACCTGCCCACTGTAGGTGGCACCATTCCCTAAATTGGATACTGGATTGTACAAGTGGAAGAAGTGCAGCAAGAAGGAATACACAGTTGCCACTTTCTTCTTTCTGACTATGAATGGGATGTGACCAGCTGCTTTAGACACTCACTGACTTTCTCCACCATAATAGACTGTACTCTTGTATTGTTATCCAGAAAAAAAAATCCTTTCTCCCTAAGCTGCTTTTATTATTTAATCACAGTACCAGAAAAACAATATAACCCTATTTTCTAACACTTCAATGTTCCCTTCTATAAAATGAATACTTAACTTATTCTTGTGAGAATTGATTCGTATAAATCATAAGCAACTCTGAGTCTTCTACTTGGAACATAATGCATACAGGTGTGATGGCTAGTAACCAAATTCTTAAAAGCAGACAAACTGGTTAAGAAGACAGCAAAAGATCTTAACAAATTTCTTACCAACTGCGTCAAAGAAACATGTGAAAAGATGTCTCATAATATGCCATCAGGGAAATACAAGTTAAAATAAGAAAGAAATAATATCCCAGCACCTAGTTGGTAGAAATAGTTGGTTGTAATAATATCCCAGCACCTAGTTGGTTGGTAAACTTGAGAAATTTGACAACACTAAATGTCAACAAGGACATAGATCAACAAACTCTATTATTGATTAGATGAATGGAAAATGCATAATAATACACCTACTTTTGAAGAATGCTCCATTTTTATAAAATGAAATACAGTCTTTTGATTGGATCTGACAACCAAGAATCTTTGGCTATCAATACCAATAAAAAAAAAATCTGTTCTCACACAAACCTGCTTGCAGATGTTTGTTGCACATATATGTGTTATTCCAAATATTTAGATGCAACCAAAATGTTCCTGAGTTAGTGAATGTGAAATGAAAATGTTGTACATCCAAAAATCGTAATATTTTCTCTGTCAAAAAATGTGCCATAAAAATATAAAAAAAATGTAAATGTATATCATTAAGGAACAGAAGATAGCCTAAAATGCTATCTAGTATCTAATTCTAAGTAGGAGACATTCTAAAAATGGGAAAATAATGAAACACACACACACACACACACACACACACACACACACACACATCAGTGATTGGCAGACGTCAGGGCAGCAAGCAATGAAGAGGTGGAGGACTTGTAAGATAGTGAGAACTCTGTAATACACAATAATAACAAGTATTATACACTGGCTCAAGCCTTATCATGTGCAGTGATAAGATCCTGGAAAGATCCTTGGATGTTTCTGTGTTGACTTCTTGGCTGTAACTAAAGTGTTATTCTGGTGGAGGACATTGGAAATAGGAGAGACCAGTCCAAGATCTGGGAATGAATAGGAAACCTTTGGTGTTTGCCCTTTAATTTGGATATTTAGGAAATAAAACACTGGAGGGGAGGGACAAAATGGACTTTTTTACAGCAAGTTCTTGAAGTAATCTCCTCAGACATTTGAGAAATCGCATTCAAAGCATCCATGATGTTTTATGCTCTAGGATGTTACTTGTACACATGCTTTTAGGACTGACCTTTTGGTACTGGATCACCAATCCATGTGCTCTTTCCTGGAGAGAGGGAAAAAAAGAGTCGTGATGTTCTTATATTATAATGTCAAGAAATAAAAAATTATTCAAATATACTTCCAAAGCCAGCTTTAAAAAATGTTTTTAAAAACATTAATATGTTTAACATGTTTTCTAATTTTCCTCATGGCAATTAACTCATGCCTGAACAATTTTTCTTTTTTTAAATTTGAGGATAGTATGTTTTGATGTTTATCCTTAAGTATCAATCTATTTAAAATCTACTTCAGTCTTAGGGTTTCATTGCTGTGAAAAGATACCACAATAAAGGCAACTTTTATAAAGGAAAATGTTTAATTGGTTCTGGCTTACAGTTTCAGAGGTTCAGTCCATTGTCATCATGGTGGAATGCATAGAGAGGAACTGAGAGTTGTACATCTTGATCCAAAGGCAGCCAGGGGAAGAGTGTCTTCTGCAGGAACTTAAGAGGAGGGTCATTTCCCCCTAGGAGGAGCATGAATGTAGAACCTCAAAGCCAAACCTCACAGTGATAAACTTCCTCTAACAAGGCCACACCTACTCCAACAAAGCCACACCTCCTAATAGTGCCACTTCCCATAGGCTAAGCATATTCAAACCACCACAACCATTATATTTTCTTTCCCATTGGCAGTGTGGTGAGATTATTCTCCTTTTTTCCTCCATTTGTTTCAGCTAACTGAAGATGTAGTAGGGCTTTTTCCCCTCAAGATATCAATTCTTAGGTTTGTTTATTCTACTATCTGTATATCTTTATACATGAATTCTCCTCTCAGATGGTTTTGTATTCACATCTGTCTTGCTCAGTTTTGCCTTGTGGTGCACTTTCTAATTTTCTTGAGCTGAATGCTTAAACTGCTTCACTTCTTTCTTCTTTAATAAGGTTGATGCTGACTGAAGCCATCGTAGTGTCCATGGGCTGTGCTGGTGTCGGGGTCATATCAACTTGAGTGACCTGCAGTACCACCTGAGGCTTGTGCTACTGCCAAGGGCCATGTCTGGGTCCATGATCCTGGTGTAGACAGGGTCTGTATTAATGTTCTTGGCCTTGTCACAATTAAATGCATGTGAATGTCAATGTTTTGTGCTGTAGCCTAAAGCCATATAAATGTCTATGGGCTGTGTCCTGCCAGGGGTCATCTTGATGAGTGGTCTACACTGACACTTGGGGTTATGGAGATATCTGGGTCTGTGCTGCTGCCAAGACTGGGGTGAGGCCCTGATACAGCCAAAGTTAGTGGCCCATGTTATCTCCAAAGGCCAGGCAGATGTATGTGGCCTGCGATGCAGCTTGAGACCACGTTGTTGTCCATGGTCATGCTGCCCCAGGGCACCACGTTGATGTGAACAGCCTGTGCAGCGACCTGAAGTCAGGTTTGATGTCTGTGATCAGGGCTGCCTCTGAGGGCCTTGTCTGGGTCTGTGGACCTACAGCAGTCCGTGGCTATGTTCATGGACAGAGCTGTTGCTAGAAACTATGTAAAAGCCCTGCGCTTTTACATAGCGTGTGCTATGATTGGTGCTCCCGTGGACAGTGAAGAGCAAGGAAGCTACATTGGCAGTGATACTGATAACCGAAGATGCACAGTTAAGAAAAGAAAGAGGGACATGCATGGAAGGCTTCTCTGAGGGCCTCTATCCTCTTTACTCTTGCCCGTCCCCCATCAAAGTTACAGCCTAAGCAGGAACCCATCGAAGAGAAATCTCCAAAAGTGTTCTGATAGGGATGCTGAAGCGTAGCTCTCTGCAATTGATGGCTTATGACCCGGGTTTTGAGAAGGAAATGGTTCAGTTTTATTTAGAAGGCAGGCCACTGATAGTTTGATCATACTCCAGTGAGTATATAGATAACATAAACTGGACTTGGTTGTTTGTTTTTGAATTTGTTGGGGGAAGATAACAAAGTTGGAGGAGAGGGGAGGAGGAGGAGGACATGGAAGAATTGGGAATTGAGTGGGATTGGGGTACATGATGCAGGAGGAAGAATTGATTAAAATATTATGTTAAATAAAAAAACAATAATGATAGTTTTGAAACTTACGTGTTTTTCTCTGGCACAGAAAGTGTGTAGTCCCAGATCTCTGTTGTGGTAGCTATCAAGACTTTATAATAACACCTCCTTATTCTTGTTTTGTTTTAAGACAGAGTCTCTGTGCATAGTTGGTGGTCCTGGAACTTGTTATCTAGGCAAGGCTGGCCTAGAACTCATAGTAATTTGCCCGCCTCTGCCTCCCACATGCTGGGATTAAAGGCATATGCCACCATGCCCAGCTAAGCCTCCTTATTCTTGGACTGAAATTTTCTTCACATTTATTAATGTTTAGAAGACCTTCAAAGAGTATCTTTCAAGCAAACTTTATGCTTCTGGGTGTGCAAAATCTATGTGTACCCTATGAGAAAAAGGGAACATACATGAAACAATAATCCATAGCAATGTCTGAATCTCAAAATTCTGCATTCACTGTCAATATTGTTGGCATTTGTCTTAGTTAAGGTTGCTATTGCTGCGATGAAAAGCCATGACCAGAGCAACTTGGGGAGGAAAGGGTTGATTTATTCACAGTTCCATGTAATATATCAATTCATTGCAGTGAGGGCAGGAACTCATGCAGGGCAGAAACCTGGAGGCAGGAGCTGATGCAGAGGCCATGGAGGGGTGCTGCTTACTGGCTTGACCTTACGGCTTGCTCAACCTGTCTTCTTACAGGACCTAGGATCACTTAGGCCAGGGATGGCACTGCCCACTATGGAATCAGCCCTCCCCAATCACTATGCAGCCTAGTATTTAACCACATATTTGTATTTGAGTGGTCACATTTAAATATCTGTACATGAACAGAAGATGTCTATTTCACAGCACAGGTCTAGAATATTCTCAGCATTGCAGCATGGTTTCCTGGACAGCAGTGCTTAATCCATAGGTTCGTGGGAGAGGTGGTCCAAGTTGTCTCTCCGAATTAAAGCCAGAAGAACTGAAATGGGAAACAAGACGACTCAAGGCAGCCAAGCCCTTTAATTTGCACAACAGGCTCAATTTTATTATCCCACTTCCTTTGATAACAGAGTTATGAGCCTTTGATAACAGAGTTCATCAGAGAAGCCTGTACAGGTCAGCATGTTCAAGGCTATATAAAGCAAAGCAAAGCTTATTTGTGTTCAGAAAAAGAAAACATCTGGGGTATGAGAACATCGTTTACCCTAACTGTTCTCTAGAAATTGAGGAAGATCGCAGGGACTCCTGTGTTCTTCTTGCATTTGTTGGCACTTCAAATTCCCCTGGGAAATATCAATCGACATCAGATGTTCCAGGGCCCATGCTACAAGTTTATTATATCTTCATATGCTGATAATTCAAACCCCAACAGGTCACTTCATTGATTTCTAGTGTGTAAAGGAAACTGTACTTAGTTATCTTTTTATTCCATTATAGAAGAAGTGCATTTTATAACGAGGGTTTATAGAATTTCAAAGTTTCTTTTCGAGTTCTGTTGATGTTGCTCCAGAATACCAGTCTGCATTCATTTTCATCATATTCTCTTCAGTCATGCTTTTCCTTTTTTCTCTCTCAGTTGGCCTGGCTTCTACCATGGCCCAGGATTCCATCCACTCTCATTATCCAGTCTTTCTTATACTTTCCTTTCTAAGAACATTCCTTAAGTGAATTTTCACATCATTGTGTCCATTTCTTATGCATCGAATTGTGGAGGGTTTTTTTTCTTGTAAAAAACTGTATCTTTTAATCCTCTATTTGACCTTTTGATTCTTATTATTTCTTATGTCCATGTGCTTTATACACCTTGTCTTGTTTGGGTTCTTCCTCCTTGTTTCATGGAGGCTGTGGTGTTTCAACTTTTGCTGAAACTCCTCACCCATCTGTCCAGTGTCCTATCAAATGCCAAGCAATTGCTATTCTTCCAGATCCTTCCCCAGTGTTTTACACTGTGTCTTCATGGTCTTATTTTAGGTCCCACTCCATTCCCTTTATCTCAAAAGAAGATCTGAATAACAAGAGTTTATATCTGTCAATCAACGATTACATTTGCCTACTTCATTCTCTGTACTAACTGTAAATGCCCATGTCTTCAGCGAGACATCCGTTGATGGCCTTCCCTGCCCCAAGCCAGGTGTTAACGTGTCCACTCCTACCCACCACCTTTGTTTAGGTAAGTAACATTTTACTGGCAACAGCCCTTTACTGAGTCATGTTTTCTGGGGCTTGCTTCTCAAAGAGCATGAAAGCACAGAAGGCAGTTTTCCCTAAGCAGAGGAAGCCTCCCAAAGTAGTTATGTATCATAAAGAAGTAACTTCACAACCTCTGGGTGGAGGATGTTTGGGGCTCTGGATTTTAGTCTGTTTTGAGAAGCAAAACTTACGAATGTCACTAATCAAAGGGAAGATGAGAAGACCTTTCCAAGTCTGGCAGATGTCAGGATTCCACTGGTTACTCCCAGATTCTGGCAATGAGTTTTCTGTACAGATTGATTTTCATTCTTGCTGTTTGAACTTTTGCTTTTTCCTGTTTTCATATGCTTTCAAGGTGACTATTACAGCAACCTTAGCCAGGACACTGAGAAGCAAGAGAACAAGTTCTCTCCTCCCAGGATAGCTATTACATACTCTGAAACAGGCAAGGACTCGCCAGAACACTCTTGGCTCTGCTCCCATCCTTTCTAGAATGGGATAGCCTAGGGACCCAAGGGCACCTTCCTTCTACCCGCCCTTGGCAGAGTTTAAAGCCCAGGTGCTTTTAGGACCCTACGGTTGTGATATAATACATTATGCACACAGATGAAGGTCTGTCTGTACGGGGCAGTACTCTTGGAAGAACTGTGATCCTCTTCTGCTCCTTGGTGCATAGTTGCTCATCTTACTATTCAAAGTGGTGTGAATGTCCTGATTCAGAGTACCCCTGCAAGAGGTAGAGTATTGAATACATACTGAGCCCCTTCCAGCAATCAGATTCTGTTTTTAAACAAACAGCAGTTTTTATGTACATGCTTATTTTTATTGCCGTTTTCTTATTGCAAGTGAGTATATTTACAGCATGAAACCATAGTTGATGAAAAGAAAAAAAAGTCTGTATTTTATCATGCAAATATTGAGCAGATAACAAAGAAACAGGTTGTTTGTGAGATGACCCTGTTTCCTGGTGAAGAATTCAGAGTCTGAAGTCAATGTATATCGTACAATCTGGCATGAAAATAAAGTTCTAAGAATTGTTCATAGAAATAGCAGCTGTTACATGTCAGTTATAACTGTTGTTCTTAAAGGTACTTATCATCATAGAAAACACATCCAAAGGATACCTAGCCATGTATGGTTTTTTTTGTTTTTGTTTTTGTTTTTGTTTTGTATATAGATTTAATGGGTACTTAGAAGTGATGTTAGTGATCTAGGGTCCTAAATTCCTTACCAGTGAGATCAGAACCTAATTTTGGCTGTTGTGTTTTATAAAAAAGAAAGATAATAAGTGCTATTATTTTGAAAACTATTGAAGACAAAAGCCATTTCCTGAATCTGCCCCCAAAACCTTATCTTAAATAAGAAAAAAATTAAAAACAATGAAGAATAGTCTTGCAGAGCTGACATTGTTTCCGGGGAGCATACTGTAATTTTATTCCTTTTCCTTTGCAGAAAATAATAAGCCTTATGTTAATATAGCCAAACATAACCTGGAGGATGTCATCCGCAGGACAGAACTACAAATGTTTGATCTGGATAGCGGGAAGCACACATTCTGCCGTTCCGCTCCCAAAATAGAAAACCTATTTAGCACTTTGTAAAACACGCTAAATGAAGTTTGCTCTCTCCTGCACATAGAGATTTTACTTCATTTTGTGCCAGCAAAATTTTTGAAAATTGCATGAGGAGAGAGCAATTTTTGGCACTTTGGCTAGGAGTACAAAATGTTAGCAAATGGGGCTGAAAGGATCTTAAGTGTAATCCTGGAATAATATTCACACAACACTGGCTGCATCTTCATTTTTAACCTATTTACATATTCGCAGGAAAAAAAATGCTTAGCAGTTATTTGTCTAAAGGGGCCCATTTAAGGGGAAAATGGCATTCACAGTTTTTGAATGCATTAGTCAAGAAGGTTGCTGTGAATAACAATTCATAAAGGAAAATATCATTTCAGCTATCATAAAGGTGGAAGGAGAGGGGGGTGGAGTTCTGGACACTGCTGTTAGTTCTCATAGAGGAAGAAAAAAGAAGGAAGGGAGAGAGGAAGAACTACACCCAGAAAGTCTCCACAGATGGAGCGCACATGGAGAGAGATGCTAAAGCCGAGAATGACCGTCGGATTTCCAGCATCCTGACATGGCTCTTCTAATGCGTGACTGCCGGTCAAGAACAGGATTCTCTCTATTACAGAAGCATGGCGTCCATCTGTAAAAAGGAATGTAGAAAAAAAAAAAAGAAGCATAGCTTCCATCTTCTGTGTGCACAGCACAGCAATAGGAACTGGCTTATTTGTCTCTTTCACAGAAAGCTTACATCATGTTAGGACTTAACACACATACACTGTCCTCATGAAACACTGGATGGATGCCCAGGAAGGACAGAGAAGAAACAAGACTGAGATGGAATTTGTAATCTACACTTAAGAAGAGTAAAGGGAGTACCAGTGAACAGAAGTCAAACTGTAAATTTTTTTTGCACGTCAGTTTTTTAAACTGAATCCGGGTAGATCCAACAGATGTAACAAAGCTTTGGCCTTCCCTGTTGAGAACTAAGACAATGAAACACATTGGCTGCCCGAGCTCTCTCACCACAAAATTGGTTGAGTGCTTTTACTCCTGCCTGAATGAATCGCTGAATATGGACCATCCCTAAAAGGGTTCTGGGCACTGAAACTCTTTGTCTGACATGATTCATTTTTAAGTCTCTTTGAGAGTTTCAGGCTAAAGCACTCATTGCGGAGACTGCTGCAGCGGTGTCAATAAGGAGTTCAAAATGTGGGACTACATAGCTTAACCTGAAGATAGTTCATAAGCTACAGTCCCTGACTGTGCCCCATCAGTGGGCCCTGTGTGGTTGGCACCAACTGCCAGTTCCATGATATGTTGATAATACTAGTTTCCGTGAAACTATGCTTTATGGTCAAACAACTTTTGAAAATTAGGATGGTTTCGAGGGGGAACAAAATAGCCACTTAGCATAAACATTGTGACTTTTAAGATGGCCACTACCCAGGAACTAGAAAGACAGCCAATATAGTGTCATCCCTATATTGGCATAGGCATAGATATGTTTATACCTTTCTCATTTACCCCCACCACCATGCCTCATTCACCTGGAAGCTGCTAACGCCCATGATGTGTGACGCCAATGAGCACACCTCCACAGGCCTAGGAGACTGTGAAAAGACTTGTGTAGATTAGCCCAACATTTGTGACTCTGTTCATTGTGAAACTGTAACGGGGGTCTTGAGACAGACGGTCACATTGCATCTGCAGTTAGGAGGCATGAAATGATGAATGCTGGCTCTAGGCTCCCTTTCTCTGTTTTATGCATTCCACAGTCAGGGTGAGCCTTCCTTCCACCTCAGTCTAGATATTCCCTCACAGACATGCCCAGAGGCTCATCTCCTAGCTCATGTCAAGTTATTGATAAATATTATGCCTCCCAAGTCAACCAGTTGTCAACTTTGACACCCAAACATATTGTTAAGTCATAACCTTGCTCCTTTTCCCCTCAAAGTCTTTAATAATTCTAGAAATATCCATATAATATTATATAAATATAATTCCAGAAAGTCCAAAGTCCGAATATCATTTAAGATTTAAGGCAATAACTTAACTATAAACTATTAAAGAAACAAAAACAAAATAAGCCAGGCAGTGGTGGCACACGCCTTTAATCCCAGCACTTGGGAGGCAGAGGCAGGCGGATTTCTGAGTTCGAGGCCAGCCTGGTCTACAGAGTGAGTTCCAGGACAGACGGAGCTACACAGAGAACCCCTGTCTCGAAAAACCAAAATAAATAAATAAATAAATAAATAAATAAAAATAAACAAGTCACATAGAAAGGCATAAATCTTCTCTTTCTAACAGAGAGGAATCAGGGTATGGGAGCATAGCCAGGAAAGAGAAGAACAAAGCAGGAACAAGACCAGCAGAGAAAACATAATATTCTGAAACTCCATATCAGCATCTAGGATACTGGACAGAATCATCTGGATTCCTAAAGGATTCTGTAACTCCCTTCCCCTTCCATATGTGTTGCCTGCAGTACATAAACCCTCTCCTTCTATGAATGATTCCATTCCACAGCTACAGTTTTCCTTAGCAGAAATACAATGGTCCTCCTATCCCCACCATTGGGGGCTTCCACTGCAACTCAGTCTTCATCTTCACAGCTTCATGTAATGGACTTCAAGACTACCTTGAAGAGACTCTGACCAAGTCACACATTACTTGGCCTCAGTGGTTCTCTGAAACCATGGAAAATGAATCCAAGAACCTATTCATTCTGCATCCTTCAGACCTACAAAACCAATGCCATGTGGACACTGCTGCCAAGTTACTCGTCAGCTCAGAATGTAGCACAATGTTCCTTGAACACCTATTGGGCTCTGTATACCTTAGTGATGAATCCGAGAGACTTCTTTCCTAGGCAGGTTTATTTTGTTGTTGATTATTTGTTTACTTATCTGTTTTTGAAAAATTAATCTTGCAGTGTTCTCAGTTCTGGCTTTTTCCTTCTAAATACAGTTGCATTTTTCTGTCAGAGCCTTTAATGCGTGTGGTCTAGAAGCATTTTTTAAATGTCCTCATGAAAGTTTTTCTTGAATAATTACAGGTGCTTTGTCACTTTTATTCTCCTTGTTGGCAATCTTAAACTTATTCCCTGTCATGACATGTATGGTTTTGGGACTGACCGGAAGGAGGCAACTTGGAATGAAGAAGAAGAAGCAATAAACACATGTACTGAAGATCTGGGGTTGGGTGGGTCAGGCACTCTGATGGAGACACACCAGCAGCCCAGGAACTCATCGTGTTTCTTATTTACAGAAGAACAAAGAGGCAGGAGATATATTAGTCCATTTTGATAGGAAGACTCTGTAGGAGGAAGTCTAAGGCTGTAGTCATCAGGGAGGACAGCTACTGTTGATATTTTCTTCACTCCATCAACTTCTGGACTTGGACCAGGGGAAATCACAGCCATTCTCTCTCCTGAGCCTAACTTGAAGAAGGCCTGGCCGTGCAGGTGCGTCTGAAGCTCTGGGACAGTTGACACGGGTCTGGTCATGTCATGAATGCTCATTCACAAAGGGGCCCTCTCTCTGCCCATAACTTTGCTTGTTATAATTGACATTCTTCATGTTTTGTTCTTCCTTTTTCTATAGATCTGACTAGAAACCCTGAGTGGAAGACCTTACACAGTCTACGTGCTGTGTTGTCTTGAAATTTCCTCTGCCAAGGAAACACATTCATTATTTGTAATTTAATCTCAAGATCTCAGGACATGGGTAGAACCTAACCAGATCTATTGCCAAAATATCAAGAATGCTTTCTAGCCCAGTTCTTAACAGAGATTTGTTTTCCTTTGAAACCCCATGAGCCTAGCTTCTGCTGTTGACATTTCATTCAGTATTTTTATCTTCCATGTTCTTGCCAGAATGGTCCCTGAAGCTCTGCTTATAGTATCAAAGGGCTTTTCTATTCAAATTTCAGACTCTTCTACCGTCCTTAAATCAACTCCTCCCACAAATCAATTGCAAAGTCTTTAGAAGGAAGCTGGAAAGATTGTTCAGCTGTTGAGAGCACATGCTACTCTTACAGAGGACCCAGCTTCAGTTTCTAGCACCTAAACAGTGGCTCACAACCATCTGTAACTACAGTTCCAGAAGATCCAATGCCCATTTCTGACCTGCTCAGACACAGCAAGGACATGACGCTCAGACATACATTCGGGCAAAATTCCCACACACACAAAATTTAAAAGTCTTTTATAGAGGAAAGGGGAGGGAGGGGAACTTTAGTCTGGATGTGGCATATGAGAGAATTTTAAAAAGGAAAAAATAAGAACAATATACATTAGGCCATTTATAGCAAAAACTTAAAGCTATATAAAATAATACATTTGTTTTTATTATTATTAGTTTTGAATAATGTTTATATTAATCTTTGAATTTTCAAAAAATATTTGTCTTAAGAAACATATAGTTGGGCTTATCACAGAAATGGCCCCACTTCTTGGTGCCAATTTTCCATATTATTGCAATGCTGTGCTAAAATGCTTTCATAGAACCATTAAGGAAGGAAGGATTTGTTTTGGGTCACAGTTCTAAGAAACAGTAGCAGCAGTGATGGAGTCACGATATTTGGTGCTGGGGGAACCTGGTCATTGTGTAGCCATAATCAGGAAGCACAGGGTAATGAATGCCAACTCCCTATCGCCATCATTCTATTCAGCTGTCCAGTTAGCGTGAATCTTTCTATTTAAATTAAGCAATCTAAATAATCCCTTTCATGCATGCCCAGAAGCTTGTCTCCTAGGTGATTCCAGATCCTGTCAAGTTAACAGTCACAAGATCTAATCTAAATAAGAACGTCTGTGACCTCAAATTCTATTATACATTTTTTCCATGATCCTAGAGGATTTGTGAAGACAACCAGTGAGTTTTCTGTGCTCTTCTAGTTCCATGAAATACTAATAATGTTTCCCAAAACAGGATTGTGGTCAAACAAATTTGGAATCACTAAGCTAAACAAAGTTTAAAAAAAAGAGAGAAAGAGAGAATTTTTTTTAACACAGGAAGTAGTCTCAGGACATGTCCATGCTCATATGCCCTGTTAATCTATAAATAGCTCAATGTCTTGGCCACAAAAATCTCTTTTCCTATGGGCATTTTGCAAAAGTAAAACTATGGGAAATTCTGCTGCTTGGAACTCTACTAAATTAAATAATAAACAAATCAATCTTCCTTTAGTGCAGTGGTTCTCAACCTGTGGGTCGTGATCCCTTTGACAAAACTCCATCTCTAGAAATATTTATATTATGATTCATAACAGCAGCTAAATTGCAGTTATGAAATAGCAATGAAAGTAATTTTATGTGTGTTGGGGTCACCACAACAGGGGGAACTGTACTAAAGAGTCTCAGCTTCAGGAAGGTTGAGAGCCACTGTTTTAATGAGATGTGATTAGTTCTTCCGTCTTTCATGTTACATCGTTGACAGTCTGAAGGTGAGCCGTCATTGTCAGGAGGGAAAAGGGCCCAGCCTTCCAAGCACGCTGTTCCAGCAGCCTTCCTTAGAAATCCTTTGTGTGACCCAGTGTACCAACTCAATGCCAAAAGACAGTTATTTGAGGAGATTGAGTTCAGGGCTCTTTCTGCCAGCTTTAACATGAAAGGATGGGGGGGAAACAGTCTACAGATAACAACAGTAAATTGTGGTTCTGCTTTGTATTTTGTGATTTGAAGAGCAAAATCAGAGAATTTATTCCAAATTCATGTGAGAACCCCCAACTTCTAAATACAAAAATCAAATGAAAGGATTTATTCACAAGGACACATACACTGACAGCTACAGATAAAATCCAAAATTTTCACCAGGTAAAACAGCGGCCATATTCCAGAAACCATATATGAAATAAATTTAGCCTTTTGTCCTACTTTTGGATAGTAATGTTTTTTGTGTGTCGATTCCCTCTCATAATCTGGGTATGAGTTTGTGCTTAGTGAGTTAGGTATGTGGAGCTACAACCTGTTCCCATCTGAGCATGCTCTTTTTGGACTTCTGTGCCTCTGGGTTACTGGGACTCAGAAGGAAGCATTTACTTGTGGAAAAAATGAAGGCTGGATGGGTTGAATTACAGAAAGTCAGTAATCTAAGATAGGACGGTCTCCATCCAAACCCTGCCTTAGTAACAGTATTAAAGAGCATGTAAGCAGCAAGTCAAAGATTGTTTTTATTATAATAGTATTGTCATTAGTTTTCTAAACCTTGTATGAAGTGCCATCTCCTGTGACCAGGATGGTAATACACATTAGGGACCAAGAAAAATTGAACGTTTTGTGCTAGAAAGGTGATCAGTCATTCTGCTAAGTTTTCTATGAAAAACATTCTTTACAATATGATTTCCTGTATCTCATTAAATGGTAGGAGATACTGGTCCAAAAAAATAGCTACTGATTCTTAAAATGAATGAGATAGCAAGTGGGAGGTCACTCCAGAATACATTGAAGCATCAGATGTGTTCCATGATGGATGGACAGGAGAGCAAAATCCAAAGGCAGAGGTTGGCTCCAGGCTGGAGTCAGAGGCAGAGTCTGCTCAGGGGGATGGAATTTGTGACCAACAGAAGCTTCAGTCTTCAGGGATGAGCAGCAACAAGACAACAAGAGGGTTGTAACCCTCCAGCCAAATTTTACCAAATTTGGGTCTAGAAATTAATTTATACACGGACTTCAGGGCAATTTGCCCCATATTTGAATATTTAGTATGTTGCCACTGGTCGGTTTATCCATAGTACTTCTTATCTCCTTGTACTTTATTGTTCTGTTGGTTTTCAGTAGCAGATAAAATGGAGGCAGTGAAGTTATCTGCAAAGGCAGAAGGCCTCTTAGTCTGCAGATCCAAATACAATCTTAATGGGTCATGAAGAATTGCATGTGTACATGAAGAATTATACTCTTCATATTAAAATAAGAGTCACTGTTTCATTATAGTATTCTTACTGTTCATTTGTACTTATGCTGAGAACTACCTGTTCATGTCTAATGCCCATTCATTTAAAAGTGCATATTTATCTTTACTAAAGATAAGAATCTGTCTTCTGTGTTGTGGATATTTTGGACACTACTTCAATAATGTTCAGGATTTTAAGCATCTTCTCTTTCTGTTGAAAAAAATTGAGGGAAATCACAGAAAAATAATCATCAACATAGAACAGGAGATTTTTTTTACACTGGTATCAAAGCCTACACTACATAAACAATGAGATCTATTAAGTTATTTGAATTATTGTGGTGATCAAATAATTCATAAGCTTTAAAATCATAATGGATATGGTACACAATACTAACAAAGTTGCAGAAATAATCTCAGCCACCTCAGAAAAACTTTTTTCTTCCTGTTTCTCAGAGGAAAAAAAGTTTAGTTTTCTTCCTTAGCTACAAATTGTTTGAGACAGGAAATGAAAAGCTAATTGTATGAATTAAACTTAAAACACACATACTCAAACAGAGGATCACTCAAGCGTGCATTGAAAAGAGTCTGTGAACAGAATAAAAATGTTTCCTCCTTTTGCTTTTTGTTTCTGTTCTTTCTGTAGTTTTGACAGCACCGTTAGTGTTGATGTGTGAGCACAGCCGCAAACTGGGTTGGGTTGCAGCTACAACACCTTGGTTTGGGAGATTCCTTAATTCCTGTAACAATGGTGATACAATAACCCTTGTGCCGAGTGTGGACCTATAAGTCTTTCTAATGATATTTGTGCTGATAGGACAATGCCATGGTAGCAGGACCTGGACTATGTCCATTTTATATAGGACAAAATGTACATCATGGGCTTAGATAACCATTTGCTAACGTTACGGTTTGAATATGAAATATTTCCAAGTAGCTCATGGTTTTAATACATTGTCCAATTAGAAGTGCTATGTTGGGAGGCTGTAGAAACTATATGGGTGATAGGCCCTGGTTGCCCGAAGCAGATTAGTAGAAGCAGACCTTTGATGAGTTCAGCTCAGCCGTTGCTAGCCTCATCCACTGATCAGCCACAGTGTGAAAATATACCCTTCATCACAGGCTCCCTCTGCCATGTTTTTCAAGCACAAGGGCCAGGCAATCCTGTACTGAGAGCTCTTTGATACCGTAAGCAAACGTAATATTTCCTATCCTACATGGTTTCTGCCAGATACTTTGGCCACAGCAATGGTGAAGTAGCTAACATAACCAAACTAACATGGTGACCATGATCCCTACATGAGCCTGTCTGGCTCCAGAACCCTGGGCACAGCACACTGCCGCTCCAAGCACAGGCTGAGATAAAAGGAGATGTCACGCGGTTAGCATTCTAAGCACGGAAAGTAGTCTCTTTGGCGGAAAAAAGAAAGAAAGGAAATTGGACTTTTCTAGAATGTATATATTAAGCAAGTTACACTTGCAAGTATCAAGATCCAGGGAGGTGAGTTTTTTTTTTTTTTTTTAGCAAGGGAAATCTGTTAAACTTGACACTTGATCCTAGAATTGGAGGAGAGGTGAGAGAGGGTTGTCTCTTATAATGAGGGCTGCAGCGGGAAGAGACATGGACTCGGAGGACAGGGAGAGTCTGCCCTGGGAAGGAAGCCAGGAAAGCAATCCTGCATATACAGAGCACATGTCTACCCAACAGGAACTGCTTAAATAGCCCGAGTTCCTGTCAGTCTATGGAGTCAAACTTCTCATCTCTGTCTACATCTAGGTGTTAGGTGGTGTTCCCAGTGTTAACATGCTAGCTATTAGAGTATTGGAGCATAGTATTGGAGTATAGTATTGGAGCAAGGCAGAAACCCAAACCACCGTGCTCCTAACCACTGCACAACAACCCCTCCCTCCTCTTGCCTTCTCTTCTGAAATGAGAAAGAACGAAGGAGTCCTGGGAAACGACAGGGATACATTTATCTCTAGGAGAGAAATTATACTTAATGATGTTTGTTTCTCTACGTAGTTGGAAGCTGGGCTGTTTGCCCAAAATGAAAGAATATGAACATGTGGAAGGGTGGAGAAAAGTTGGAAACATTCACAGTCAGCTAGAAGCTGACACAGGAACAGTAAGTTACGTCCTTTGCTGAGCAATCCTGGGAGTCTAGACAGGGAAGAAAGCCCTGTGTTTATAACAGAACTCCTGTCCTCGGAGTGTGAGACTTACGGCAAGGATGTCAACTAGGCAGGGAGCCCTGACACCAGAATTTAGTAGTGACAGTTCATGGAGACAGGAGACACAGGTTCCTAGTCTTTCAATCTGACAGCAATATACAGAGCTCAGCCAGGCCGAGTTTGCAGGTCAAGGCAGTAGAGCTAGACTTTAGGATGTGGGGGTTTTAAGCTTCTCGATTAGAAAGCATTGGCTTTCTTCTGGTATAACCAGGAGCTAAGACAGACAAGAACACATTCCCAAGGACCAAACTCGGTGAAAACCTTTTGTGTCAGCCGAGGCCTCATAACTTGGGCATCACTAGCACAACAGCGTTCACCAGACCACGGGCATTTATTAGGGACCACCTCTGTCTGCCCTGGGAAGACAAAAAGGCTGCCCTCCAGACTTGCTGGTTAGCGGGGAATGATTATTAGCTCAGCCAGCTTCCCTGGGATGCTGCGGGCAGCCCATTCATTTCCATGGAGGCTACTCACCAGCAGCTCGGGATTGCACAGGTTAACCTCCCGATTTAAGATTCTCTGTTAGAGCAGGGCGGTGGTGGCACACGCCTGTAATCCCAGCACTTGGGATCCAGAGGCAGGCGGATTTCTGAGTTCAAGGCAAGCCTGGTCTACAAAGTGAGTTCCAGGACAGCCAGGACTACACAGAGAAACCCTGTCTCGAAAAAACCAAAATCAAAAAAAAAAAAAAAAAAAAAAGAAAGAAAGAAAGAAAGAAAGAAAGAAAAAGAAAAAAGATTCTCCTTTAGTGGGAGAGCAACTAAGGGTGCCTGATGTGAGAAAGTTTGAAAGTTTCATCCCAGAATCTGGCCGAGGTAGCTGGAAGAGAGGATCCCTAGTACTATTCACAGGGTGCACAGAGAGGACACTCCCGTCTTCGCTGAGCTATGATCCAACAATTGCACCTATTTGTTTGTTTGTTTGTTTGTTTGTTTATATTCACACTCATTTGCTGCTGGTATCATCAGTTATTTTGCTTCTTTTTAAAATTATTCAAAATGTACTCAAGCACAAGTGTTTTAATTGTCCAATGTGCAATGCTTTGTTTTTATTTTTAAAATACTATTTTTGTGTGTGTGCGCGCACGCGCGTGCATCAGCTCCCCTAGAGCTGGAGTTCCAGGTTGTTATAGGCATAAGATCTGGGTGTTGGGAACAGAACAGGCTCTCTGGAAGCAGCAAGCACTCCTAACTGCTCCATTTCACCAGCACCACAACCTAAAGTGTCCTGACGCTTGTCCACTCCTGTTAAACTAGCACTATCAGAAAGGCTATGAGCGAACGCACCACCTCCTTGCCCTTTGTATTCCAAGCACTCAGCCATACCCGGTGGCGGTGGCCTTCGTCGTCATTCACCCCATCCTAGAGCAGCTGTAGTCAGGTGTCCTATTTTGTTCCTCCCACGCTTTTCACCTTAGAGCTAGCCGGGTATGGCTTTGAATCACTTTGTCAACGTCCTTTTCGTCTAGCTCATCAGGAATATAAAGGGACCTCTCAAACGAGAGCGAGTCAGAGATCAGAAAGTCTGAAACCAAGGATCAGAGATGCGACTATTGCTCTAAGAGTTGAGAAGTGAAGGCTGAGCTGTCCACAAAACGAGTTACTGTTCATCTTGATGCCAAGAACTTTAGATGAGATTCCCCCAAACAGATTCCAGTGGACTTGTGCAGTAAGGGAAATTGTCATTTAGGGAAGGTCTGGCTCTGCCCACTTCTCCGCATCTCCATCTTTGGCCCCGCCCACCTTCAGAGACAAGCCCTGGCTCTAGGAAGGAGAAATGGGAAGACTTCTTTGCCTTGATTCTAAGCTCTATACTGAATCCATCTTGCTGTGGGTATCAAATATCCCCCATATTAGTTCACAACCTTCAGCTAACTAAACCCACTAATTCCCAGTCCACTGTGGCCTGGATGAGCATCTTTCCCTCGGTGCCTGGTGGGCCCCCCTTGCTTCAGTATCTCTGTCTTAGCTCAGGTCCGTGTCTCTGGCGTGGGTGCCCAGAACGCACCATCTTCGCCTCTCTGGCCCACCACACAAGTCCTCACAGGACAGGTCACTTCTTCATGCATCTTCTTTTGCCCTTACACGTTTTGTACTTAAAACGTTTTCAGGAGAAAATATGTTTATTTCTTTAGCTGTCGGTGTTAGTTTAGGACCCAGTAACTTAAAAGCAGTACTTTCCCATTGAAACTCAGGATCCCTGTTTGGAAGATGGTCCTCGAATCAAAATCGTCTGTAGTCATGTTGACAGTGATTCAAGATGAAGCCACAAATATAACCTGTGAGTCCTGTCTGTGGGAGAGGACTCAGGAGACAGCCATGGATTCCGGCACATTCCGTCCCATGTGTGCTCCACCCTCTCTGGTAGTTGGGAATGAGAAAGTTCACTTGGTGTGTGTGTGTGTGTGTGTGTGGTGTGTGTATAAAACATAAGTTGGGTTTATTTATATGTTGGGCCAATTCATAAACTAAGCTGTAGCTGTGATTATAAGATTATCTGTCTGTAGTGTAAATTGTGACTGTATACTCTAAGGCACTACTGTCTCCAATGTCTTAGCATAAAAAAAAAAAAAAAAAAAAAAAAAAAAAAAAAAAAAAAAAAACCTCATTTGTTCCATAGAGACTAGACATCTAAGTGATAGCAAGAAGATCTGGGTTGGATCCACTGGAGAACTTTGGAGCAGTGAGATTTTTAAACCAAGCAATGGACAAGCAGAGTGTGTCCTGTCACCAACAACACGAGAATTCTTTCTTAGATCATTTTAGACATGCTATTGGAAGACTAGAGGCAATCTCGGGGATATGAAGATATTTCAAAACTAGGACCAGTTTGTACTTTCAAGTTATATATATGGAATTGTGGAATTGCTATTATGTATACATATATATATATATATAATATATACAGTAGAATTTATATATATGTGTGTGTATGTCTATATCTATATTGATATCTATATCATCTATATCTATACCTATATTTATATCTATATCTAATCATCTATATCTACATCATCTATTTCTATCTCTCTCTCCCTCTCTTATCTATCGCTATTTATCTACATCTACATATATATCACATCATTGTATAGATATATAAGTCCACTGTACATAGAGATGCGTGATAAAGACTAAGGCCCAGGAAAGGGGGTCAGAAAACTGACTCTCAGCCAGCACTCCGTCTATGACCCTAAACGCCGGTGTCTTTATGTGGCGTTCATGTTACTCTCTCACATTTTGTTATTAAATGAAGGCATGAACGACCATACCATCACTCCAAGTTTTTCGGAGCAGAGTGGCTGCTCCCAGCTTCACAGCTTGTGGCTGAAATCAACAGAGGGGATTGCAAATTCCTTAGTGGGTTTTCTCAGCTGGGTGGAAATGTCTCCAAGCTGAGGACTGAATCAAGGAAAGGGAGCGGCCGGTGGCTGGGGATTTTGCAGAGGTGAGAAGTTGGGCCACTGACAAAGGAGTTTCCTGTTACAAATTCTTCAGTGGCATGGAGTGTGTCTCACTAATTGGGGTGATGACCAATACGACGCCACTGGCCAGCCATTTGCCCAGGGTGGCTGCCTCCATTAGGAATGGCAATATGCCCTTTTTGTGTACTCTGAAAGAGGCCCAGTGGGGAGGCCTGGGGAGCTACTGAGGCTTTTGTCGGAGAGGGCAGGTCTGGGCAGGCTATGGGCCAGCAGGACTGAGCCGTCACCTGCTGACAGGGCCTTTCTTCCTCATGAACAGATCCAGGGGACTCCATTAGAGAAAGTGCTGCTTCAAGCATGCCATGGCTACCTTTAATGATTTCCAAGGAAAGAAATGCGTCTCCCAAATCAATTATGACACTCAATTAGGTTACTTAGGCTGATGTATCCCAAGTGCAATCAGAGGATGGCATGTGTTATTTAAGGGCCCAGGGATTTCCCCTTAGTGTTCCTGTGTTACCTTTGCAGTGTAGTGGTTAGTAGCTAGTCCTGGGTACACAGTGAATGCCCAGTCAAAACTGGCTGAGCAGACATTTCAACGCCTTTCCTCCCTTTATTTCATCATTATCTAAGCACGTACTTCAGGGATCGGGAATGCTTGGCATATAGATTTTATATGGTGAAAATGCTGATCATCTCAAGAACACATTTTAAATGTTTTTACTGACACAGATTTGAAATCACACAGGTGTGGGTTTTGGCTTGTTTTGTTTTTCCCAGAGCTGAGGACCAAACCCAGGGCCTTGAGTTTGCTAAGCCAGTGCTCTACGACTGAGTTAAATCCCCGACTCCTAGGTCTGTTTTTAATAGAACAAACAATAGCAGTCAAGGCTGGTGGTATGGTCTAAAACTGTATTCCCAGCTCTTGGGAAGTAAAGGCAGAGCGGGCTCACAGCCTGGGCTAAACAAGTGAGTTCCAAGTAGGCTAGGATTACACAGTGAGGCCCTGTGTCAACTCTGTCCCCTAGATAATCAACTACTTTGTTTTTCTATGTGATCCTCTAATTAAAGAACAAAGAAGGAAATAAGGATGCAAAATTACACCCAAATACAGGAGCCGTACAATTGCTAGTGTTGTCTCAGTATTAGAAGTGGGCTAATGGGTAACATGTCTGTACAAAGGTGTCAGGGAAGAGACCACCAACCAGCCTATGACTAGGATGTCGTCGCTGAATGCACCACAGGAAGATTTCCTTTGGTTATGCCATGTTGTTCACTGCCCCCCAACCCCCCACCCCACCACCCACCCCTGCCCCTGGCCCTCTGCCCCAGTGCCTTTGATCCTAACTCAGTATCCAGGCCCACTGTAGACCTTACCTCTGAAGGAATCAAAATTGGTTGTTCTGATTCTGATCAATAAAAGAAAGCTACTTAAAGGCTTGACGGGGGACTAAATCCCAACTCTGATCCAAATTTCTTAAGTTGTGACATCTAATTAAAAAGGGATCTTTTTAAAAAAAAAATTGCACAGAGAAGCCATCCAATTGATCAGAAACCCTGTAGCTGTGTTCAGCTGCGTTACTGTGGCTGTCTTGAAATGCTGCATCAATGCAGTAACTTTACTGAAAGTCTTGGCAGATGCCCATACTTGCTATGCTGCCCTGAGCAAGCCCCTGCAAGAGACAAGAGCGTTAAGAAAGACAATTCTGAGTTGAAGGCCCCGAACTTTCCAGAACTGAGGAAACATGAACTTGCAGGCACAAAAAAAAAAGTATGGTATGTACTAAGAAGAATTTTATAAAATAAACCCATTCCTGTATATATTTTAGGGGAAACAGTAGAATTTAAAATGCTGCAGCACAGTCAAAAGGAAGATTGTTAAAGCAACAGGAAAGAAACAGATCCACAAATTATAGGTAGAAACTTGCCACAGCTGCAAGGGAAGCCAAAAAAAAAAAAAAAAAAAAAAAAAAAAAAGCACCGAAATCATATTTTCAAGGTTCTGACACAAAGTAACTACATCTCACACTCTTGGTGTAATTGCACTCCAAGAACAAAGGTTTATGAGACGTTTTTTGGCAAACAAATTTGAGATAATCACTAAGAGATCTTTACTGAAGAAACCTCCAAAGGGTAATTTTAGGAAGAAAGGAAAAAAATATTCCCTTAAAAAAAATGAAGTTAAGTCTACACATGGTTGTTTGCAAAATAATAATAATGATAATAAATAATTTTTAAAGGCTTCTTTGTGTGTGCATGAGAATGTGTGTGTGTGTGTGTGTGTGTGTGTGCGCGCGCGCGCGTGCTACATGAGTGTATGTACATGAGGGTGTCAGAAGCAGGTATAAGATCCCCCTGGAGCTGGAGTTCCAAGGTGTTATACCATCCACTGTGGATGTTGGAAACCAAACCCTTGTTCCCTGGAAAAGCATTCCTAACCATGGCGCCCTCAAATAACAAGTTTTAATTTGATGGCAAATAAGATATCACATTCATGAGGACAGAGAAGACGATCAGAGTTAAAAGTACATCAAGAGTCTGAATATTCTGCCAGAGAGATAATGGACTGATTGTTAATCTTGCTAAATATACTTGCAAAACTTGAAAAGTGGCCACTGAGACAGAAGTAAGTAACTTTCAAGTCAAGAGAGAAAAGATGAAATTGAAAAAATAACAAGAGGAGAGATGGGGAGATGGCTCAGCAGAGCAGTGTGTACAGCTATAGAGGTGCAGAGGCTGCAGCTACATTCATGTGGCAAACACACACACACACACACACACACACACACACACACCTTTAAAAAAGAAACTATGTGTAAGAGTGTGCCCCTGCTGCAGGGGGCCTGAGCTTGCTTCTCGGAGCTCTGTTAGATGGTCCGCAGTTGTCAGTAACTCCAGTTCAACCAGATATGACACCCTCTTTTGGATTCCATAGGCCTACACATACATATACGCATAATTAAAAAGGGCTAAAATAAATGTTCAAAAAACTTAAAAGAAAATCTCATCATTCCACAAAGACAAGCAGAGAGAGAGAGAGAGAGAGAGAGAGAGAGAGAGAGAGAGAGAGAGAGAGAGAGAGAGAGAGAGAGAGAGAGAGAGGAGAGAGAGAGAGAGAGAGAGAGAGAACGGAGACAGAGACAGTGACAGTGACAGTGACAGGGAGAGATACAGAGAGAGAAAGAGAGAGACAGAGAGACAGATACAGGGAGAGATACAGAGAGACAGAATAGAAGATAAAACGAAGTGAGAGAGACAAAGGAAGATAGTTTTGTAAAAGAAGACAAATTATATTTTTAAACCACAATAAGTGTAATTATATTAAATTTGCCATAAAAACATAAGAGTGTCAGAGTTAGATGACTTAGGTGGTAAGGTGCCTGTCACACAACCATGAGGAGCTTGGTCTGACGCCGAGGGCTCACATAAAAGCAAAGTATCACAGCATGCACCTGGAGCCCCACAACTGCGGAGACAGAAAAGGAGGAGCCTGAGAGTTTGCTGGCATCATTAATGAGCTCCAGGGTCAGTGAGAGGACATGTTTCAAAAGCAAAGTGGAAAGGATTGAGAAACACATCTGGCACTAACTTTTGGCTATACGTGGCACACATGAACACACAGGCATACACAATCAGAATAAAAGGATCGGAAAGTATATCCAAAACATAAAAAAAAAGGACCTGGATAGTTGAAAATGAGAGGACAGGGGAAAACTCTTCATGAAAAACTAATAAAATTAGAGTTGAAAAGCTATAATAATAGCAGCTAAGATGGACTTTGAATCGCAGAAGATTCCCAGTCTCAACTGAAAAAACGTCTCTACACCCCATGAAGATCTAATAGCTTTAGAATTACTTTAAATCATATAGATCAAAAGTTGATAGACCACAGAGAGAAATGGACCCATCATCTCTTACAGTGGAATATTTCAACACACCTCACAGTCCCTAATGTGCCAAGGATACTCTAAAAGAAAAATTAGCTGAAAGATAGAGCCATTTTATTGTTCAACAACTTCATCAGTTTTGAAAGAAAAAACTTGTAAGTACCATTGAGAACATAAGGACTTGATTTAATTCTAGTAAAAAGCAAAGCAATGCCACGCTCTATTTTAGAAAACCACGTTGTTATTGTATATAAAATTTCCAACTTGCATTTAAAAACTTGTAAATTGTTTAGTGATATTTTTACATTACCATCTCAGTTTCATCCACTGACTTAGTAAAGTCCACACATTTTAAATATGGTAACATATAAGACTTGACCAAACAGTTCATAAGCTTGATATAATAAACATATATAGAAATCTATATCTGATAATATAGGGATATCACTCTGAAGAAATTATGGAATATTTATGAAAAGTGACCAAATGGAGCAATGCCAAAGAAATTTTAAACAGATGAGGTTTTCAATTATCACCGCCATATAATTAGGTTTAAAACCAATATGCAATAATAAATTGCATAAATAAATATAAGAATGAAAATTTAAGAACTCTACTTATTTAAATATAATAACAAATGAGAGAAAGTGGGAAATAAATAGTTATAAGGAAAATTTGGCATAGTTCTTGTTACTTATCAGGAATACCCCTCTTATGTGTATCTATCCATTTACTGTTTGACCATAAGGTGTGCTGAAATATCCCACTGTGAAAAAGGATGGGTCTATTTCTCTCGATGGTCTATCATCTTTTCATCTATATGATTTGAAGCCTTTGGAAATGGAGACCACAACCGTACTCAACTATAGATGAAGAAACGGTCATAAAGAACGTAGTACAGGAGTTTGCAGCCAGGAAGTATTAGGTCAGCTCCTGATCTAAACAATTCATAAGTTTGAAATAATAAACATATGTAGAAGTCTATATCCAATAGACTACGGAATGGTCCCACTCATGTTTAGGATGGGGCCCTTCCCACATCAATTAGCCTAGTCTAGATAGTTTTTCACAAACATGCCCTGATACTGTTTCCATGGTGATTCGAAATCCCATCAAGTTGTCAACATTAACCATCGTATCTACATAAAAATCAGTTCCTGTATGGAGTATGTGTTCAAGACTTAATTGTGAAAAGTCAAAGAAAGGTTGTTGTGGTTGTTGTTGTTGTTGTGGTTGTTGTTGTTGTTAATTAGAAGGGATTATTGAGGAACATTTTGTTGAACATGATTTGAGAAAATGTCTTGAATAAAAAAACCCAAAAATGTAACTCAGCAGAGAGAAAATATATTACTTAACTACATTAAAATTAAGTATTTTTTCTTTTTAATGTTTGTTTCTTCTTTGAAATTGCACACATATCTGTAATGTATCTTATTATATCCACCTCTCCTCCCTATTCCAGGGTCCCCAGCCCTTGCACCACAGCGCCTTCCTACAGAGACCAATCAGCGCTTTTTTGTATTTTCCGTACTAATTTGGTTGGTTGTTTATTTGGCTGGTTGGTTGGTTTGGCTTGTTTTTGTTGTTGTTGTTGCTGTTGCTGTTGTTGCTGTTTTTGTTTTTGTTTTGCTTTTGAGGCAGGGTTTCTCTGTGTAGTCCTGGCTGTCCTGGAACTTGCTCTGTAGACCAGGCTGGTCTTGAACTCAAAAATCTGCCTGCCTGTCACCCTAGTGGTGGTATTAAAGTCATGTGGCACCACACCTAACCCCATATATGCATGGGTTTGAGTTCATTTACTGGAGAATGAGGAACCTAGAAGTAGCCACACCCCCAAAGAAAAGTGACTTCCCCTCTTACAGCAGCGATCAACTGCCTGAAGCTCTTCATTTAGGTTGAGACATCAGAAAACTCCCAACCCTGTGCTGGAACTTTTTTATTTTATTTTTGTGCTGGTACTTTTAGTTGGTTTGACTCCATCTACCAACTTGTACATGGTCTTCATCCCATTTGCCGGGATGTTCACTGAGCCTTGTTGTGTGTGTGTGTGTGTGTGTGTGTGTGTGTGTGTGTGTCTGTCTGTCTGTCTGCCTGCCTGTGTGTTTATCAGCATCACATCTATACCTGAATACTTACAGTGGTTTTTTTTTCTGCTCTTTAACATCAATGGGTCTCTGCATTAATCACTACCCAGAATAAGAAACGTCATTAACCAACACAGGGAGCAGCATATGGATATAACATAAATATTTAGATGGCCATGTGATGACATAACTATTTGGAAAGCAATATCAATAGGTAAGATGAAAGATTTCTGCTCACTTGTAAAAAAAAAAAAACTAAACAGAGATTGGTTATTAGAAAATATTAAGGAATTAATTTTGTCAGACATGATACAGGTATGGGTGAGTTTGGTGTATTTTTTTTTTTTTTTTAACTAAAGAACGATGGATGGAGATATCTAGTGATGTTTGTTCTTGTGATAGTATACCGTGAAAGAGCCGTGTTTACAATTAAAGTTGAAACGTTGGCTTCACAGACGTATCTGCCCGTCTTCAACAGTAGGCCCCTTCCCTTTTGCCTGTGAACTCAGGTCCTACTGTGTCCGTCATGTGGTAAAAATGAGCATAATGCTGGGGCAATGGGGTTGGAGTCATGTGTTCATAGCTCTCCTCCATCTCACAGCTCACTGTGACAGCCATGCCTGGCACCCTCTCCAAGCGTTTCCCCATAATAAATTATAAAGCTTTAAGCCTACATTATAGGGTTGGAAGTAGGAATGAAAGGGAACAATGTAGCACTCAACTCACAGGGTACTAATGTAATTGCTAATATTTTACTCTTTTCAAGATAGAATACTGAAAATACCTACTTTTGAGCCTGGAACCTAAAGACGTAAATCCAGATCTTGTGATGACTGAGGTTTCCAATCCAGAACCGGAGCCTGGTACTCACCATGGAACCCGATTTCTGACACACTCTGCACACACTTGTGCTTCCAGAGGCACAGAAGTGTGTCTTTATGCAAGACCTATGTCCATTTAGATCACTGCAGACTTTTAGTCTCCCTCGGGTCCAGTCCAGATGACCCTAGTGTCCTCATGAGGTATGATCACCCAGTCTCCAAACCTCCAGTTCTCTCACTAGCCCGACTTCCCATAGTCATCAAACCCCATTTACTTCTGCCCATTTTAAATAGTAATGTTAACACATTGATTCATGCATCATAAACTCAACACAGTTCTTAAAAAAAAAAAACTGGGGCTCAATGGTGAAGCAAAGCCTGCTCTACGGGCAGTTTCCTAAGAGTGACACAGCCTAACCCAAACCCACAAAATGTGGTAGCGACAGAACCTTTATTCATTGCGAGCATTGCATAATCAACACCGATAAAGAGGCATAATTCTCTTGAGAGATTTTCAAGGTCCTCCTTAAAGTGTGTTTCTCTCACTATTGTGGTTCTAAACTATGGCCACAGCTTCAAGACCAAATTATAGCCTTTGGCGGCTGGTTTCAGTCTGGTGGTTACAGCAATGAATTTGGAGTCAAGAATCCTGGCGTCTCAGCCAACTATTCCCTGGGTAACCACATGCAAGTTAGCTGCTCTCCTCTCAGTTGTTCTATCAGTCAAATGGGGTAATTTTCCCTCACTTCCATCTACTTCAAAGGCATACACCAGGACAATTAATTACCTCACAGCCACAGCCAGTGTGAAGCTTCCTGGGCAGTAGCAATCCCATTGTCAGCTTCTCCTCTCCAAGCACAATCATTCCGTCTTGTGATTATTTTAGGTTTTGGGTGGTGGAGACTCATTGCTGGAGGCTCATTCAGGGGTGTTTGTCTCCGGGGCTTCTCAGCCACATACCCAGCTGCCTGGATGTTGGCAGACAGAAGCGGGAGCATCGTCCAAAGCAGTAAACCAGAAAGCCTGGCTGGATGCAGCCCAAGAGAACAACATTGCTAAAACGTACTGACGGCTTTCTTTAGTCTGAACCACCCAGGCTTCCCCATAAGATCAGAATGTGAAACCACTTGAAAAATCCGGTAGGGAATAGTGCTTATCAGTAAATAATACCTGATTAACTCTCTCTCTCTCTCTCTCTCTCTCTCTCTCTCTCTCTCTCTCTCTCTCTCTCTCTCTCTCTCGGCATAACACCAACATTTCTTTTTATCTACCATGTTTAGGACCCATAGTTCTGAAGGGATTCTTTTTTTTCTTACTCCATATTTTAATGATATCTGAACACTGAGACATTATCTTTTTGCAAACAGCTATTAACAGACCTACCTAATGAAGGAGAAACCCACCTTTTCAGAATAACCTTGAAAAAGAATTAACTTTAAGCTTCCTAGAGTTAATAAAAGTGACAGCTATTAAGAAAAGAAAAGAGTTTTTCAGCAATCAGATAAATTACTTCTTCAAGTACTGAAACAGGTTATTCTTCATCTTCTGATCTTGTCCTTAATGTTCCTTCATATGGCTGTCAATCAAAGGAAGAATGTTAAACTTTGACAGTGGTTGACAGTGTAGGCCCACTATATTCGATGGAGTACATACATTCTGTTTTCTAGAATGTTTGCTGATAAACAAAGTCAGGGTAAAAACGAAGCTCACCACACTCATTCTTTCCTTCTAATCAATGAGTAAAAATCGCAGCATTAGGAATTGTAGCCAATTACAGTCGGAAGCTCTAAATAGTAGGTTTCATGATTAATGCTTAAACAGATATTTCCAGAAAAGTGTTTGGTAAAGTGTACATCGGATATGGGAGAGTCACTGATTTTGAACTAATGCTGTATTCCAAACTCAGTGGAAGCTACAGTTACTCACCAGTTATGGACTCAAGAGTCCCAGGTTCTAGTCTTGCTTTTGACATGAACTCTCTCTGTTCTTTAGATGAACTCTTTTTGAAAATGCAAATTACTAGTTATCATAAGCTGTATTTCCTTTCTTTCACCCTAACCCAAAATATAAGTATGTTGGAAGGTTTACCCTTGCATGTCATCGTTGGTTTTAATCTGGAATGGGGCTGTTGCAGGTCTAATTATGAATGAATTGAAGATGAATCCTACTGAAGTAGAGTAGACCCCTGTTCTGATGTGACTAGTGGCTTTATAAGAAGATGGCCATGCCACACAGAGACACACAAGGCTAACACTTTGTGAAGATAAGGACATTGCTAGAGCCCAGAGTGTTGAAGACCACCATGAGAAGCTCTGGAAGGCTATCTCATAGGTTTCAGAAGGACCATGGTTCATCTTGATTTCAGACGCCCAGCCTTGAGAACTGGGAAGCAGGAAATCCTGTTGTTTTGATCCCCACAAAATTTGATCCTGCTATGGTAATACATGGACACTAACATTCTAGTCCTTGCAATGAAAATCTGCACTGGAAGCCTTATGTGAAAACAGTTGCATTATTCTACGACAGGGGACATAAAGAACTAACTTGGAAATACTTTAGACTCTGCACCACAGTTTGTGTTATAAATATTCAACTCTTTAGATTCAAAGCAGTGATGGACAAAAGGTAAATTAATCATTGTGGCTTTGTTCCATTAAACTTCTATTTGTAGGCACTGAAGTTTTAATTTCATGGAATTTTACCAAATCACAAATTCTTATTTTTAATAAAATTTCCACCATCCACACATACATGCATTCATGTGTGTGCTCACACATGCACATATGCTTGAGCATGTGCACACATACACACATACACACACACAATTTAATGTCTTTGTCACAAATACTAGAATTACAGGAGTAAACTGCATAATCATAGTAATAAACTACTACTTAGCCCTGGGGGGAAAAACACAAGATAATTTAAACTAGATACTGTTATAATACCTTCTTGTCTTACAATGAAAAAAAATGACCCTGACCTGTTGATAGTATAGGTGATTAGGGACCTCATTCAAGTCTATTGATAGATGGCAAAAAAGAGAAGAAAGAATCCAGATAGGGGGATGGAGGATGGCATAATAAAATAGAAAAGCATCTGGCGCTCATCCCAGCGTGACCCAGTGTTGGTGTTCAAACCTCTTGTAACATTACCTGACAAATCCCAGACCAAATTGTAACATGAAACATTCATTTATCCAGCACAGAGGAGCAAAGCCCTTCATCCATATAAAGGTTAAGTCAATGAAATTATTAAAATGGTGGAGCAGGATTTGAGGATTTAACCTGCGAGGATATGCCATCTAGCCTGGCACAAGAAGAACACTGAATATGCCTGCTACAGAATGTCCAGAGAGTCCAAGCCCAGACCCAGCAATCTGCTTTGCGTTACTTTCTAATAAACGTCAATGGGGAAAGTGTGTTTATAACTCACGATATAGGGGCGGAAATCCAGTAGCTTGCCATATGGGAATACATGCTTCTTGTTGATTCCAGGAAAATGTCAAGTCTGTACAACTGGCCAAAGTTTCCCATGATGAGCTGCGTCCGTGTTGACTCAGTAGGAATAGCAGGCCCCACAAAGTTTCATGGGTGTGAGATTCACAGCTGCTTAGCAGCCAAACTAATTAAAGCACGTTGAATCAACAACCTGCTTTAGAACTGGAAGTCAGCACGAAGACTCAGGTCCAGCTTTGTCCTTCTATTTACCTTTTCCTGGGATGGCTGGATCATGGTTCAATTGGAGTATTACTCTGTTTCAATGATGACTTAATAGAAACTGTTCTCACTTCCAAAGCTAGCATAGAGTCATGTCTTCTTACTTCTTCTTCTTCTTGAGCTTTTTGCGCATTTGAATTTGGTTTGCCTGACATTTGTTCAGAATGTTACTTGGCCTAGAGGTAACGATGCTGGATAAAGACAGCTCACAACCGTGAGGGCTTTAGATTTTTGTGAAGAGGGGAAAGTCTCTGTAAAGCAAATAATTTTGTTTAAATAAGCCCAAGGAATAAAAGAGAGGATAAAGGCAGCGGGTAAAATACAAAATTGGAGGGGCAATGAGCCCAAACTGAGAGTGAAATAAAGGGTTCCAAGAGAGGATGGGGTGAAGATGAGAGCGATAAGTGGGCTGAGAACAAGAAGGGAAGGGAAGGGAAGGGAAGGGAAGGGAAGGGGAGGGGAGGGGAGGGGAGGGGAGGGAAGGGAAGGGAAGGGAAGGGAAGGGAAGGGAAGGGAAGGGAAGGGAAGGGAAGGGAAGGGAAGGGAAGGGAAGGGAAGGGAAGGGAAGGGAAGGGAAGGGAAGCTCAGCCCGTGGGATCTGCACGAGGAAGAAAAGTCCAGAGGCAAGAAATGCAAGAGCACATCTGGAGCAGAAGACCTGACCTGAAATCATCAACTCAGGATATTCCAGAACACAGAAAATTGGGTGCCTTGGACTGCACTATTAAAATCTTTTAAGTTCACAGAGAAAGCTCTAGCTCAGACCATCTATTCTTGTTATGTGATATTCATATCAGGAAGGAGAATCTAGTTTTAGGAATTTTTTTTTATTGTTTTAATTTTAGAAAACCAAACTACCCGCCTTGGCGAGGGCTTTGTTTGTCTTGGACTGGAGCTTGGCCTTGACTCCCAGTGAGTCAAGCAGAAGAAGCACAAGGACTTCTCATCCTGCCTGCTGATCCTGCACTCATCTCTTCCCCCGGGGGCCTCCACGGTACACTCTGCATCTACCCCAGAGTCACTTCTTGGAAAGAAGGAACAAGACGGGCTGGAAAACAAGAGCTGAGCCTGTTCTGCCCAACTTAACTGTTGGGCATCAAGCTGTAGAGGGTGATAGGGCAAACACAACCTAAATCTGAGAAGAGCTGTTGCCATTGCTATAGTCAGTTCAGGCTTTCTTAGGCCTGAAAGCTTTATCTCTGTTGTTTCTCCTCCCTCGTTTCCAAAGCCTTGATGATGAGCATCTGTCACTGGATGCCCAGACAGAGCCTCAGTGAGTGAGGTAACCCCCAACTGCAAGTGGAAATATACAAACACACCAAGAGGGAACAAGGGCAACACTGCAATGAAAGTCTCTGCTTAAGCTAGCAAAGTCCTGGCTCCTCACCACCCATAGTCTGAGCCTCAGGAAGAACACTAACACGAAAGAGAATGTCACCTCATCAGAACCATGCATGTGCACATGTCTCTTGTCCTTTGCATGACTCTGAAGATGTGACATTTTCTTATTCAGGCTCAAGCACATGATCATCCGGGTCCTTCCTGGTCAAGCTGAATTGTAGTGGAGCACAGAAGTCAAGACTGCCTGGGTCTGCACACCAGTGCTACCACTTACTAGTTGTGTGACCTGAAATAAGTCATTTAGTTCAGTTTGTTTGGTTTCTAAGTTCAAAACAGAAATGATCATAGTATTTAGGATTAAGGGAGAAAATGTCTGGCTGTGGTTGTCACATGTGATATGTAGTCAGTAATGATCATCAGCTATAGGCCTCTCATCTGACATCCCTAACTCTGGAAAGTATGATTTTTCTCCTTAAAAAACACAGCAGAACCCTGATGTCTAGAGCAACAAACTGGGTCACGATTCAAGCTATTATCTGCTATGTAGCCACAGGAAGTAGAGCATCTCATTGCTACTAAACAGGTCTACAGAATGCAGACTGTAACCCTACCACGTGAACTCCACCCAGGCTATTCTCTGCCAAGCATAGTCTAACTCCTCACATACCATCAACTCCGGGCTTAATACACAGTTCTCCACTCATCATTGAATATTCTAGCTCTTTACAATGAAATAGCCTCATCTAGCACTAGAAAACTTAGATACTGAACTCAGTAAGGTATAAAAATACTCTTTCCTTTTGGAGTAGCCACAGCAGCAGATGTAGAAATGAGATGCAATGTATTAGATTAGTTGTGCAATGAGCCTAGATGTTTCAAAGAAAAGACTGTTCAAAAGCAAAGTACATTTAAATACCGGGCCACGGTTAAATTGTGTGTGTGGATTCTTTGTTGGCCTGCGATATTTAGGGTTGGTCTCTGTCATGGGTACCCAAGAACTCTCAGCAGGGATGCTATGTACAGGCAAGCAGCTTATATTTTTAAATGGAGGCCTGAAATCGAGTCTGTCTCTCATTTACCAAGCTCATGCATGGGGCAACAAATTTTCTGGAGGACAGACAGGGTGACATTTTCCAATTTACACAAGACATCATATAGGCTGGCCTCTGACTGACACATCTCCATTTTGCAGTGTGTAACAGAGGCTAAAAGACCAATTGTTGACACAAAGTGTGTTTAGAGAAGCAGAATGATATGACATTCTGAAGCCTAGCTCTCCCTAGGACAGAAGTATCTATGTATTTCCACAAGAAAAATGAATAAATGAAAGGGAGTTTTTTAATAGTTCATCCTGTTGGGGTAGGACCCACCACAGGCCAACCTGTAACTGGCTTTCAATTACTAATGGTTGCAATCTCAATAAGATTTAAAGAGTTATAAACAGCTACTGCTTGGTACTATACTGGATTGGTGTTACAGAAAGGTAAAGATAAAACTATACCATCCGATGCGCCAGTCCAACCTCCTTAATTTTTATTATTTTACATTTCCCTTTTCTCCTCACTCCTGCCCCTATTTACATCATGAATTTATCCAGAGGCAACTCGGGCCAGTGTTATATAGCGTGCCTAGAATGTGAACACATTTATTGTTAAAGAGGAAATTGGAGAGTCCCCACTCCTTCCATTAGGAAGCCAACCGCTATGCGGCCCTTCCTTTACAGAGTTTCCTTTTACCATATTAAATCCTCCCGTCTTCCTTTCATGTTACTTTAAGACACTGATCAAAATCTTTTGTTCCTACTTCCCTTCCCCATAAAAAAAAATTAGATTTGTTTCCAGGCTTTAATCCTGCTAAGATAAAGTGAATCAGCTCTGTTTTCATTACTGTCCAGTCGGTTCCATCAATCACTGAAGGGAATCACTAAAAGCAATCAGCGAACAAGGTCAACAGCACTCAGCAGAGGGCCAGCACAATGGTACTTTAGCAGATCAAAATGAACACCGGGAACAGGATGACAGTGCTTCACAGCCCTGAGAGGCCCGGGACAGCTTCTTAGGAAGTCGTCTCTAAATGGGGAGAAGATAAAGCAGAGAAAGGAATTATCTTTATTGCATAACAGGTCTCCCAACACCAAGCTTGTCAATGAACAGAAGTCTACAAGCTTCTGGTGGCAGTTAAGGGTATCGGTTCTTGATGCAGTGACTCGGAATTTGAGATTAAAAAGCCTAAACTTTGGGACCTTACTCCTCTCCAGTCATGTGTGTTGTCCCATCTGAGAATTGTGGAATCTTTTACACAGACATAGTCATTAATTGGATGGCAAGCAATATGAACCAATTCTATTTAATTTAAGAAAAGTAGGGGAAGCATTTTGGGACAGGAGAGTTATGAGACTCAGATGAGGTTAAAGGGTCAGGCTTTAAAATGATAGGATCCAAGATGTCTTATGGGGAAAGCACCCAGAATCCAGTCAGTAGTCTACCCTGCGTGAGTTCTGAAAAATGTCCCCATATTTGTATCCCCCTTGCTTGAAATACAAAGTCCCAAGTAATGGTTTAACTGGCCTAGCATTAGCTTCAGGCCTTCAACTGTCTAGGGCTGGAGTGAGGCCTTGATTTGGGACCCCACTAAGACCATGGCAAAAGGAAAAGGGTGAGAGGTGATTGAGGAGTGCCAGTGTTAGCTACCCATGGGGCAATCTGGGTGGTGTTACCAACATCAAGAGCAATGCATCTCTGGTGGCTAAGATGCTGTCAGCGTCCACTACTGAACACATTGTTTTAACCCTAGAGGCCAGGACTCATCTTTCTTAGGTTAACAGACATCTAATAAAGCGCATGTAGACTCACTTCAGTAAGCCGGACTGTACTTGAGGCAGTAAAAACATATATCATTTGTTGACTAGGTGTTATTTGTTCTCATGTCTTCCCTTGTACGAGTTATGTTTCCTAACACCTGACAGATATTCTATAGCTAAAATTGATAAACTGGGGTCTCTATAGAGAAGGCTCACAGCATTTGAATCTGTACTCATTTCTACCCAATGTGACCTTGGGGATGGGTCACGCCCACTTTGGATTTTTCTCTTCGTCTATAAAATGAATGGTAGAGGTAGATGCTCTTTAGAAATCTGTCCAATTCTCTTTAAGTTTATCATCATGGTCACAAACATACTGGTTGGCAGAGACTCAGCTAACTTAGAAGAAATGTTTATAATTTTCACAGTATGAAGTGGCTCTACCCTGAATCTGGACTGAAAGTAAAACCCAACTTACTTGGTGGCACTTAGGAGAAATTGCCAATATTGTAGAGAGTCTAGATCACTGTTATCAAACTTTAAAAGAAGGGCGGTAGAATCAAATTTTCAAAGCAAGTCCAACATTGAATGCCAATGTCTAAAACAAATAAAGGTCAAAGTACTCGAGTAAGCAAAGGCGGGGGACTGGCCCACCCTCCTCCTCCTCTTCCATAGGATCCAGACAGCATCATTAGCTGTGGCTCTTCTACTGCCTGACTAGCCACGCCTAGACTCCTCTGTACCCTGAAATGAGATTATCAATCTTCCTTAGGCAATAAAAATAGAAAAAGGCTTTCCTTGGAGAAATAAAGTCAACTGCCTTAAATGTTATTTTGTAAATTCACCAACAGTAAACCTTAATTAAAAAAACAGCCATTAATCCTATAAATTACTAAGAATATGTACAATATTGTTTTAAATAAAAATTTAGGGGCTGGCGAGATGGCTCAATGTTCAAGAGCACTGACTGCTCTTCTGAAGGTCCTAAGTTCAAATCCCAGCAACCACATGGTGGCTCACAACCATTCGTAATGAGATCTGACACCCTCTTCTGGGGTATCTGAAGACAGCTACAGTGTACTTACATATAATAATAAATATTTTTTTAAAAATTTAGGTAACATTGTTTCTTTTTTAAACAGATGTAACTTATTTAACAAATTGAACTATGAAATATAAATAAACCTGTCAATACATGCCATTAACTTTTTTGTTTTGTTTTGTTTTGTTTTGTTGTTTTTGTTTTTGTTTTTGAGACAGGGTTTCTCTGTGTAGCCCTGGCTGTCCTGGAACTCACTCTGTAGACCAGACTGGCCTCAAACTCATAAATCCGCCTGCCTCTGCCTCCCAGAGTGCTGGGTTACAGGCGTGTGCCACCACCACCTGGCTAACTAGTTTTTAGTATTAAAAAAAAAAAAAGTAACTTTACTCTGGTTTCTTTTGTATAATTTTAATAGCCCTGCTTCATAGGAATGATGCATATGTGTGTAAACCCAAAGTAATTCAGAATATATCGTTTTATAATCAGCAAAGGTGAACTTAATGAAAATTACTAAATATCATAAAGGCAGACTGCCATCTCTGTACCTGGTAGTGGCAGCTTTCTCAGCCTTAGTAGCGTAGAGCCTTGCTTATAACTCAATGCTCTGTCTAGTTCTCTACATGGAAATATAGTCACTCAAATGATATAAGTTCTGCAGTGAGCGTCATTCATAGGATGGCAAACAGTGTGAGTTCTCAAACGGTCCCGGCATGCACTTTCGTCATCTTTATTTACAAACACTAATGTCGGTACGAGTACATCATTTTACCTTAAGTCAGAAATTAGTCTTGAAAATATAAACAAGATTCACGTGCTTAATTTACATCATTACGGACCTTTAATGATGCCATATTTTAGTCAGAGTAAAAAGCTATGAAGATTTTTCTGGAAGGTATTTCACCATAGGCAGGAACAAAAGAAGTATACTTCTTAGTCATTCGTGATCCTTCTACACTCCCCTCTACCTTTCTGTCAGGATGTAAGTTTTAAATACTTAAATGCATTTAATTAAGTGTGAAATGGCTTAATATATGGACATATAGTATAAACGTCAACAAAAGGACAGGCAAATGCTATCTATTACGCAGGGTCTCTATTGTCTGCTCTACGTTGGTTCCGCCAAACTGACCTTATCTTTTGATCAGTGGTAAGAACTAGATTACGAAGTTATTAGGAAATGCTCAAAACTCACTTTCTAATAGTAAGAGAACCAAGTCCGCTGTAGAACCGTAGTACGTGCTAGTGGTGTCCTGCTCTGATTCCTACTCCTTTACTATTTCTGGGCAAAGCCCTTTCCTTTCCAACAGCCAGTAACTTTGAACACTCTGGTAGCCAGAAGCTACTCTTCCTGTACATGGTCCACACCAGGGGAGAATGAAGTTTCCTTTCAAAGTAAACTAGAGACGGACTCATCTGGCAAATACCTGGTTTCCACACTGCTCGGGAGGGAGAACTGTAATGCGTGTTGGCTGTACCTCCCCATGGCTCCCGTGTGGCATTAAGTCAGGTTGCCCCAGTGGTTACTTGACTGACACACAATTTATTAGTTTTCTTCTCTCCTACTTCACTTTTCCACCCTCTTGTTGTCTTTCAAATAAACCAGAAAATCTTCACTCCTCATCTAAAAGCCTGCTTTTGAGAGAACACAAATGAAAACAAGGGTATTTGATGATGAATCCAATAAGGACACCATTTGTAAGCCTTTGTCCAAAAGGGGACCAAACGGCAAACGCTCTAAGTAAAAACACCAAGAGGGAAAAAGAACAAAGCCACACTGTCGACAGAGATGTGCTGGGATTTTGGTGGCATGACAGGAGTACCCCAACACGCCGGGCAGGGAATCTGGAACTTTTGAAGTTCGTTGTACTGATAGAACATGCTGTGGACCCTCTCCATTCTCCTCATCAAGGAACGCTGTGAGACTCCCTGGCAGCCCCTACCGTGCCTCCGCTGCCAAATGGAGCAGACACGAAAAGCCATATGGAAACCTGTAATGTTGCAACTCAAGTAAGAAATATAGTAAGAGGGAACAGTCGAAACATGAGACATAAGGAACAGGGAGGGCACTGCTAGGAGCTAAAGGTTTAAACGGGGATGGGGGCAGATGGATATGGGAGAGCTATGTAGGGAAGATTAACCAGAACTGAGGATGCATGAAGCCTTACAGGGTAGGTGTGGGGGTGTTATGAAAAAGGGCAACATCTCAATTTCAACAAGTTCTCATTTCCCAAAATGGAGAGGAGTAGTAGAGCAGCTTGGTTACCAGCTTCGTGGGACCCCAAGAGCAAGTTAGATTGGGATACTGGTAGTAAGTGTACATTGGTTCTGGATATGATGGTTGAATGATGTCTAAAGGCACTACCAACCTCAGGGTTTGAAATAGTGTCTATAGACTAATAGCACAGGCAGCCAGGTACAGGGCAGGCTCAGTGACATCCACAAATCCTGCTCATTTTTATTATAACTATTTAGTGTTCGTGTGCCACAGTGCATGTTTGGAGATCTATCTATACAGGGTCAGCTGATAACTTATAGGAGTCAATTCTACTACAGAGGTTCCAGGGATCACGATCAGGTTGTAAGTACCTTTTTTCCTGTGAACCATCTTGCCTGCTCTGAATCTGGTTTTTGCACGCTTCTTTGAATAGCCTCACTTACAAACAGCTTTCTAGACGACTGTGGGGTTCCATGCTTCTGTATTCACATCCAGAGGAAGACGCTGGCTTGGTGAGGTGACTGTGAGGCAGGTTTCCTCCTTGTGAGAGCATCCCAGCCTTTTTAGTTTCACTCGCTCCAAATTCTTCACATCTGCCTATTCTTATTTAACCACTTGCAAGGGAGAAGGAGTTACCAGGACTGGCGGAAGGCTGAGCAGAGCCCACCCTGACCTAGGAGGACTGTTTTCCCTGACCACGGATAGAAACAGAATGGCCATCAGAAGAGGGGAACTAAATTCCTAATGGAAGCAGGAGGGCAATGGAGGCGGAGTAGATAACACCGGTGTCAGTTACACGGAGGAAGAGCTGCCTGAGCGTGCCAGTAGCGGGGTATGTCAGAAAACAGAAGATAAGGCAGCTCTTACCACTTGGCCTTCAATTGGGTAGGAAGGGCAAGACGGGCAAGACTGGGTGAAGTCCTATGTATGGGAAGATAATCAAAGCTGCCCTTCTTCCATCTTCAAGCAAATTTGAGGACAGATGCTCATTTGTCAATGCAAAAACAGATTAGCAGACAGATCCGAGTTCAGGGTTTTTAGGGTCAGACCCTAACTGCAAACATCTGCAATTGCACATACTTACATCCATACAGACATTCATACACTCATGCATACATACACATTTTTAAAAGCAACAGCTGAGAGTAGAAAATACATGGATACAGAAAGGAATAAACTCAAGGCAGACTAGATGCAAGCTAGGATTTACAGCCAAGTGTTCAGAGACACAGGAAGTAGCTAGGAAATCTAAAGCCAATCCCCAATGTCACGTGTCAGTTGACAACTGTGCTGAAAACAGTGGTTCTCAACTTTCCCAACGCTACGCTACGAGCCTTTAATACAGGTTCTCATGTTGTGAGCCACAACTACAAAATTATTTTTATTGCTATCTCATAACTGTAATTTTGCTGTTATGAATTATAATGTAAGTATCTGTTTTCCCATGGTCTTAGGTAACCCCTGTGAAAAGGTCTTTGAACCCTCAAAGTGGTCTTGAACCACAGGCTGAGAAGCACTCAGGGAAGGATTTATTGTAGGCTAGTAGCATATGGTATCCTTTTTGAGGGGGGAGGTTACGTGGCCCCTGAAATGGATGCTTATATATACATCTGAGACTGATCTGCTTGAGGGTAGCATAGCCTCAGAAACAGTCCCAATGGCTGTCTTTCCTCACGTAAGATGGGGTAATGTGCTGAAGTGGTTGCATGTTCCTGGTGAGGGGTAGATACACAAGTAAGCTCAAGGCACCCAAGAGTATGGTATCCTAAGAATCTCAGGGACCTGTCTCCTCAGCATGGGCTCTGTAAAGAGGCTTCTTTATACACTAAACCTTGAGCACCTAAGAGATTTGGAAAAGCACCTGAAAGAATAGTAAAAACAGTAAGGAGTCTGAGCAAAGACACACTAAGTGGAAAGGATATTTCCTGGAGCTGTAGGGTTGCTGGAAGAAAACTGGGGCATAGAACTCTCTATGAGCTAGTTACTGGTCACAACTCAGTAAGCCCCGAGGACTCATAGTGTCAAGGCTATTGCTAGCTGTTGGTTACAATTGAGAACTATTTGCAGAAAACACTGCATGCTTGGGTTGCAGTCCATGGAGAAAGGAGGCTGGGCCTCGGCTGGAATCCTGCTGGCTAACTTGCCAGCACATGTGCTGCCGGGGAAGAACTGTGTGTGCCACCTGAACGGAACTGTGCTGGCTGGTTCTGTGTGTCATCCTGACACAGGCTGGGGTTATTACAGGGAAAGGAGCCTCAATTGGGGAAGTGCCTCCAAGAGATCTCGCTGTGGGACATTTTCTCAATTAGTGATCAGCGGGTGGTACCATCTCTGGGCTGGTAGTCTTGGGTTCTATAAGAGAGCAGGCTGAGCAAGCCAGGGGAAGCAAGCCAGTAAGGAACATCCCTCCATGGCCTCTGCATCAGCTCCTGCTTCCTGACCTGCTTGAGTTCCAGTCCTGACTTCCTTTAGTGGAACAGCAGCGTGGAAGTGTAAGCTCAATAAACCCTTTCCTCCCCAATTTGCTTCTTGGTCATGATTGTGCAGGAATAAAAACCCTGACTAAGACACATACTAAAGTGACACACAAGCAGTCATGCCCACTGGAAAACAGTGGCACTACTTTTGCAAAAGGATCAGCTACATGTGCAGGACATTTACTCTGGCCAAATTCTATTAGACCTTTATTCCATTCCATTATTTACCAGTTCTATCAGGTAGCTGAGGACACATATCTTTATGTCTGAAATCATTTTAATATAACTTTATATTTCAGGTTACCCAGTATTTTGGTATCTGGGGCAGATAAAACTTATTCAGGGATAAAATACAGACGAAAGCTAAGGTTGAGTGATAGAGAGGGGATAGTAAGCAGCTAAAAAAAATCCAAGACCATTCCCCAATGTCATGGAAGGTGGGTTCAAAGTGGTACAAACTGTCAACGCTGTCCAAACAGCAAGATGGTTTATTCTCTTTCAACTTGGTTAACGTGGATACTGATATTCTATTTTTTAATGAATAATGCATTTAGGTTGCTAGAAATTTCTAAAACTTTATATATTACCATTAAAGAGTCCTTTATGTACTAAACTAAATCTCCTACTCAAACAGTAGGAATGGCAACAGTAACTTCCATAAACTTTGTTGTGTGAGATGAATGTATGCAGTAGCTGAGAATACACACATTGCTAAAGTATCCAGGGCCCACTTCCCCGATTTTAATAAAGATACGATTCTTAGAAGTGTGACCTAAGAGCCAACAGACTCTACCGACCACTTAAGAACATTAATGACTCAGAAACTAAGTAAATTACAGATATTTAAAATGATTAATAATTTAAAAACACAAGTTGTAAAGGGCCTTCTTAAAAATTTCAGTAAGGCCATCTTCCCTCGGGTCACTGCAGACTGCCTGCCTGCAGCTGGGTTCAGGTGCGTGGTCAGAGACTTAGCCTAGCAACGAATACCCGGTCAGGCCCTTGCTGGCCCCCAGAGCCAAAGGAGGTCAGCAGGAGCTCTGTGCACCTGCAGCTCAGAGGCTGTCCCTGATCGCTGGGGACCAGCTCTCAGGCTTGCAGCTGGCTGCCATCTTCCCTCGGGTCACTGTGGACTGCCTGCCAGAAGCTGGGTTCAGGGGCATGGACAGAGACTTAGCCTAGCAACGAACACCTGGTCAGGCTCTTGCTCGTGCCCAGAGCCAAAGGAGGTTGGAGAGAGGTCTGTGCACCAACAGCTTGGCAGTGCACACAGAGCCAGATCAGCTTGGCAGGCGGTCTCTGTGCCAACCCACTTGGGCACCAACCTGCTAGTGGGTCGGTGCCTGGAGTACAGCCAGAGGCTGACATCGTGCCTCAGGACACCATAGACAGCTAACATGACAGAGCCCTGTGGACTGAGAGCAGTACCATCTAGGTTCTAGCAGCCCAACCAGGCAACCTCCAGTCCTGTAGGGAATCCAGTGGTTAGACAGAGCCCTGAGACCCGCCACCATTTTGGGGCCAGTGGCCTGAACAGGTCACCATAGAGAACCAACAGAGGAGCCCAGGTCACCATAAAGATCTAACAGACTAGCCCAGATCGGTGGAGGAAAAAAAAATCTGATTCTTAAGAGCTGGCAACTAGGCAGGCCAGGAGGAGACTGCGGGAGGCCAATTGCAGGTCCAGCAGCTAACCTTGGGAAGACTCAGATCCGGCCCAGCAGAGCTGAGGAGGTAACTGGGAGCGCAGGAACTGAAACCTCGAAAAGTCGGACTCCCTCTACGACAGCAGTGCCAAACGCCAGGCTCACAGGAGCCTCAAACACCAACCACTAAGAACAAGACCAACTAACTCCAGAGATAAACAGATGACAAACGTAGGAACGTTACAAACAAAAATCAAGGCAATATGGCAGTATCTGAACCCGATTCGCCAACCACAGCAAGTCCTGGATACCCCAACACACCAGAAAAACAAGAGCTGGATTTAAAAGCACTGGTCATGATGCTGCTAGAGGAACACAAAAAAGACATAAACAAATCTCTTAAAGAAATGCAGGGAAACATCAATAGGGTAGAAGCTCTTACAATGCAAACACAAAAATCACTTAAAGAACTCCAGGAGAATATGGAACAAAAGACAGAAGCCAATAAAGGGGAAACGAGAAAATCACTTAAAGAAATGTAGGAGAACTTGAACCAACAGGCAGAAGTCATGAAAGAGGAAACACAAAAATCTCTTAAAGAATTGCAAGAAAACACAAACAAATGAAGGAACTGAGCAAAACCATCCAAGATCTGAACACAGAGGTAGAAACAACTAAGAAATCACAAAAGGAGGCAACTTTGGAGATAGAAAACCTTGGGAAGAAATCAGGGGTCATAGATGCAAATATCAACAATAGAATACAAGAGATAGAAGAAAGAATCTCAGATCCCGAAGATACCATAGTAACCATTGATTCCACAGTCAAAGAAAACACAAAATGCAAAAGGCTTGTAACCCAAAACATCCAGGAAATCCAGGACACAATGAGAAGACCAAACCTAAGGATTATAGGCATAGATGAGAGTGAAGATCTACAACTTAAAGGGCCAGCAAATATCTTCAACAAAATTATGGAAGAAAACTTCCCCAACCTAAACAGAGAGATGCCCATGAACATACAAGAAGCCTACATAATTCCAAACAGACTGGACCAGAACAGAAATACCTCCCGTCACATAATAATCAAAACCCCAAATGTACTAAACAAAGAATATTAAAGGCAGTAAGAGAAAAAGGCCAAGTAACATATAAAGAAAGACCTATCAGAATCACACCAGACTTCTCTCCAGAAACCATGAAAGCTAGAAGATCCTGGGCAGATCTCATGCAGACCCTAAGAAAACACAAATATCAGCCAAGACTACTATACCCAGCAAAACTCTCAATCAATATAGATGGAGAAATCAAAATATTCCATGACAGAACCAAACCCAGCTCTACAAAGGATAATAGGAGGAAAACTCTAATACAAGGAGGGAAACTGCACCCAAGAAAAAGCAAGATACTAACCTTCTTCCATCAAACTCAAAGGAAGATAACTACTCAAAAACAAAAATAACATCAAAAATGACAGGAAGAAATAATCACTATTCCTTAATATCTCTTAACATCAATGGACTCAATTCCCCAATCAAAAAACATAGACTAACAGACTGGATAGGGAAACAAGACCCTACATTTTGCTGCATACAGGAAACACACCTCAGAGTCAAAGACAAACACTACCTTAGAGTAAAAGGCTGGAAGACAATTTTGCAAGCAAATGGTCGCAGGAAGCAAGCTGGAATAGCCATTCTAATATCAGAAAAAATTGACTTTCAACCCAATGTCATCAAAAGAAACACAAAAGGTCACTTCTTGCTAGTCAAGGAAGAATCCACCAAGAAGAACTCACAATTCTAAACATCTACACTCCAAATGCAAGGGCACCCTCATTTGTAAAAGAAACTTTACTAAAGCTCAAAGCACACATTGCACCTAACACAATAATTGTGGGGTACCTCAACACTCCACTATCCTCAATGGGCCGATCAGGAAAACAGAAACTAAACAGGGACACAAAGAAACTCATTGAAACGTTGGACCAATAAAACGTTGGATTTAACAGATATATATAGAACATTTCATCCTAAAGCAAAAGACTATGCCTTTTTCTCAGCGCCTCATGGTACCGTCTCCAAAATTGACCATATAATTGGTCACAAGACAGACCTCAACAAATATAAAAAGATCGAACTAATCCCATGCCTATCAGATCACCATAGAGTAAGAGTGTTCAATAGCAACAAAAACAACAGAAAATCCTCATCCATGTGGAGGCTGAACAATATTCTATTCAATGATACCATAGTCAAGGAAGAAATAAAGAAATCAAAGACTTTTTAGAATTTAATGAAAATGAAGGTACAACATACCCAAATCTATGGGACACAATGAAAGCAGTGCTAAGAGGAAAACTCATAGTCCTGAGTGTCTCCAAAAAGAAACAGGAGAGAGCATACACTAGCAACTTAATGGTGCACATGAACGCTCTAGAACAAAAAGAAGGTATTTCACCCAGGAGGAGTATAAGACAGGAAATCATCAAACTCAGGGCTGAAATCAATCAAGTTGAAACAAAGAGAACCATACAAAGAATCAACAAAACCAGGAGCTGGTTCTTTGAGAAAATCTACAAGATAGATAAACCCCTAGCCAGACTTACCAAAGGGCACAGAGGCAGTATTCAAATTAACAAAATTAGAAATGAAAAGGGAGATATAACAACAGAAAATGAGGAAATTCAAAAAATCATCAGATCCTACTACAAAAGCCAATACTCAACACAACTGGAGAATCTGGAGGAAATGGGCAATTTCCTAGACAGATACCAAATATCAAAATTAAATCAGGATCAAATAGATCATCTAAACAGACCCATAACCCCCAATGAAATAGAAGGGGTCACAGAAAGTCTTCCAACCAAAAGAAGCACAGGACCAGATGGTTTTAGTGCAGAATTCTATCAGACCTTCAAAGAAGTCCTAATACCAATACTATTCAAACTATTCCACAAAATAGAAACAGAAGGAACACTACCCAACTCATTCTATGAAGCCACAATTACCCTGATACCCAAACCACACAAAGATCCAACTAAGAAAGAGAACTACAGGCCAATTTCCCTTATGAATATCGATGCAAAAATACTAAATAAAATACTTGCCAACCAAATCCAAGAACACATCAAAACGATCATTCACCATGATCAAGTTGGCTTCATCCCAGGGATGCAGGGATGGTTCAATATACGGAAATCCATCAACGTAATCCACTACATAAACAAACTCAAAGGAAAAAATCACATGGTCATCTCATTGGATGCTGAAAAAGCATTTGACAAAATTCAGCATCCTTTCATGCTAAAAGTGTTGGAAAGAACAGGAATTCAAGGCCCATATCTAAACATAGTAAAAGCAATTTACAGCAGACCGATAGTCAACATCAAAATAAATGGAGAGAAACTTGAAGCAATCCCACTAAAATCAGGGACTAGACAAGGCTGCCCCTTCTCACCATATCTCTTCAATATAGTACTTGAGGTACTAGCTAGAGCAATTCGACAACATAAGAAAGTCAAAGGGATACAAATTGGAAAGGAAGAAGTCAAACTATCACTATTTGCAGATGATATGATAGTATACTTAAGTGACCCACAAAACTCCACCAGAGAACTTCTACAGCTGATAAACAACTGCAGCAAAGTGGCTGGTTATAAAAATCAACTCAAGCAAATCAGTAGCCTTCCTATACTCAAAGGATAAGCAGGCCGAGAAAGAAATTAGGGAAATGACACCCTTCACGATAGCCACAAACAATATAAAGTATCTTGGTGTGACTCTAAGCAAACAAGTAAAAGATTAATATAATAAAAACTTCAGGTCTCTGAAGAAGGAAATGGAAGAAGACCTCAGAAAATGGAAAAATCTTCCATGCTCCTGGGTTGGCAGGATTAATATAGTTAAAATGGCAATCTTGCCAAAAGCAATATACAGATTCAATGCAATCCCCATAAAAATCCCAACTCAGTTCTTCATAGAGTTAAAAAGAGCAATTCTCAAGTTCATCTGGAATAACAAAAAACCCAGGATAGCTAAAACTATCATCAACAGTAAACGAACTTCTGGGGGAATCAATATCCCGGACCTCAAGCAATACTACAGAGCAGTAGTGTTAAAAACTGCATGGTATTGGTACAGTGACAGGGAAGTGGATCAATGGAATAGGATTGAAGACCCAGAATTGAACACACACATCTATGGCCAATTGATCTTCGACAAAGGAGCTGAAAACATCCAGTGGAAAAAAGATAGCCTTTTCAACAAATGGTGCTGGCTCAACTGGAGGTCAGCATGCAGAAGAATGAGAATTGATCCACTTATCTCCTTGCACTAAGCTCAACTCCAAGTGGATCAAGGACCTCCACATAAAACCAGACACACTAAAACTAATAGAAAAGAAACTGGGGAAGACCCTTGAGGGCATTGGCTCAGGGGAAAAATTCCTAAACAGAACACCAATGGCTTATGCTCTAAGATCAAGAATAGACAAATAGGACCTCATAAAATTACAAAGTTTCTGTAAGGCAAAAGAGACTGTCAAAAGGACAAATCGGCAACCAGCAAATTGGGAAAAAAACCCATATCCGACAGAGGGCTAATATCCAATGTATACAAAGAACTCAAGAAGTCAGACCCCAGAAAACCAAATAACCCTATCCAAAAATGGGCTACAGAGCTAAACAAAGACTTTTCACCTGAAGAAATTCAGATGGCTGAGAAACACCTTAAAAAATGTTCAACATCATTAGTCATTAAAAAAATGCAAATCAAAACAACCCTGAGATTTCACCTCACAGCAGTCAGAATGGCTAAGATTAAAAACTCAGAAGACATCAGGTGTTGGCGAGAATGTGGAGAAAGAGGAACACTCCTCCACTGCTGGTGGGACTGCAAGCTGGTACAACCACTCTGGAAATCAGTCTGGTGGTTCCTCAGAAAACTGGACACAATACTTCCGGAGGACCCAGCCATACCACTCCTGGGAATATACCCAGAAGATTCCCCAGCATGCAATAAGGATACATGCTCCACTATGTTCATAGCAGCCTTATTTATAATAGCCAGAAGCTGGAAAGGAACCAGATGTCCCTCAACAGAGGAATGGATACAAAAAATGTTGTATATATACATAATGGAATACTATTCAGCCATTAGAAACAATGAATTCATGTAATTCTTTGAGAAATGGATGGAACTGGAGAACATCATACTAAGTGAGGTAACCCAGTCTCAAAAGAATACCCATGGTATGCACTCACTGATAAGTGGATATTAGCCTAGAATCTTGGGACACCAAAGACACAATTCACATACCAAATGATGTCTGACAAGAAGAAAGGAGTGGACACTGGTGCTGGAAAGGATCAAAGCATCAGTGTAGGGGAATACCAGAACAGGGAAGTGGGAAGGGGTGGATGAGGGAGCAGGGGGAGGAAAAAGAGCATGTGGGACCTTTGAGGGGTGGGGAACCAAAAAAAGGGAAATGAAATGTAAATATAGAATATATCCAAAAAAAGAAAAAAAAATTCAGTAAATGTTACATTAAAAGAACCAACAGAAGACATTAAAATTTAATGTTATATAATAGAAACATCTTGTAAAATTGGATATGGAAATCTGATGAATCCCAATATCTGACTGTTTGATTAATATTAAAAATTTTATTATGTGGACTTTACTGAAGAAATATGTTTCTTAAAAATCATGAATATCAAATTTAGGAATAGAGGCAAAAGATCAAGGACATCTGAGCCAAAAACATTAGATCAAAACATTTATTTACTTATTTTGTTATAAAAACAAAAATATATCCAAGAGGATAACGAAATAAACATGTTCTTTAATGTATCATGTCCTGGTTTCTCTGTCCTAGTCTATGGTAGAGTCCATGGTAAAGGTTCCTGGTACATTCCTGGATGCTACGAGGTCTCCATCTTGTAACCATGCTTCTCCAGCTCAGCGCTGCAACAAGACACAGAAGATCAGTATTAGCAGATTTTCTAAGTTGCTTCTAAGACAGAATAACTAAATCAAGCTTGGGTCACTAGCTTAAAACATTACAAAATAGCTGTATTTTAGTCCCTAAAATGAAACAATAAGAAGGAAGTTGGGTATCAGTTAATATAATTTAAAAAATTGTTTATCCTCTAGTTATATTTTATTTTCATTAATTTTCTCATATATAAACCTACTTACAAAATAAATGAAAGACTATTTACTATCTTCCAAGCACCTTGCAAATACTATACTATAAAGTCCTATTTCTAATGTATATTAAATAGAATTTAAAATATTCCTTCAGATTTAATTATTTTCTGTGTATGAAGTTTTGCTTATATGCACATGTGTATACTGCTTGTATGCCTACTTCCCACAGAAGTCAAAAGAGGGTGCTGAACACCCCAGAAACGGGAGTAGAGATAGTTGTGAGCCACCACACAGGTATCAGAAATTGAGTCTGGACCCTCAAGAGCAGCAAGTGTCTAAATCAGTGAACCATCTTCCCAATCTCTAATGTAAGCTTTTGTTGTTCTGGCTGTTTGGGTGGAGATAAGGACTAAAAACATGCATGCAAGATGGACATACTACCATTCAGCTGTATTTCTAGACATTTCAACAAATCTTTGAGACTTAAAAAGTTCACATAAAATGTTATCAATTGTACAATCACCCCAAGTCTAACTATATAAGGAAGGGAAGTAGTTCCTGTTCAACAAATGGTGTTGGGAAACCTGGATGCTCACATGTAAAAGTGAGGTATACCTACATCCCATGTCAAAATTCATTCAAAATGAATTGAAGGCCTAATAGCAAGAGCTCAGCTATTTAATTCTTCCAGAAAGACAAAGGGATAAATCTTCACTATCAATTTAGTAATAAGTTCTGATACCAAAAGTTTAAGTAACAAAAGGCAAAAATAAACTTGACCACCAAAATTTTAAATTTGAAAATGATATAACAATGTAGGAGACAACCCAGTAGACTATCTGACAAGGCTTTAATACCAAGAATAAGCAGACTCTCCATTCTCCCAAATTTTATACATGATCAAGAAGTACACAAAACCCTTAGTTATTAGGGAAATTAAAATTGAAATTACTAGGAGAAACTACTTCTAAGCCTTCACTTACAAGATTTAAAGAAAAATAAATGAATAATAACATGTTTTATCATTGTTATTGGGAAAACTTTTCAGTGATTATAGACAAGTCTGACAGTTCTTTAAAAAGTTAAAACAGAGAATTACCATACAACCCAGAAATGTCAGTCACTTCAAATTCCCCAAAACCTGAAAATAAGTGCTCAAATCCATGCCCATGTGTGTTCAAAGCAGCACATTGTATATAAAAAAGTAAAAATGTCCCCAAACTGGCAAGCACATAAAATATGGCATATCCTACATTAGAGAATTACTGAGTTATAAAAAAGAATAAAGTACTACTATATACAATATTTCTGAATTTGGGAAAGACTATGCTAAGTGCAAGAAGCTAGACACACAAGGACATTATAATTTATAATAGCATTTATATGAAATGCCCAGAATAGGCAAATCAGGTAAACTTGTATTAAATACAATAAAGTAGACTGCTATAACTCCAATCTCCAAAAATGAGAACTACTTATTGAATTCCAAAATTAGTTCTATGATTCTAATTTCTGCTCAGTTATTCAACACTGGTTGAATATACATGCTGACAGGATACAGTTCATGAAAGATAGTAAATATGCTTCTATTTAACTACCTTTTTAAAAGGAACAGAAGTTATGTGCAATTTCCTGAAATATTCCTATTTAAAAATCCAGAGGTATTATGTCTTATTTTACATAATGACAGAATTATCTCAAAAGTTTTAAGAGGACAACTATCTATGGAAGCTGGATATTCCATGTTTAAAATGAATACTAAACTACAATAAAGATGTGGCTGGCAGCCTACCGTAACTGATTGGAGAAGTCATCTTCTACATTGTCATCATCCCAGTTATCCTCCCAGACATGTGCATCTTCATCTTCATCTAAGCCAGCCCAGTCTAAAAAGGGAAAGAGATGTCTAATTATTTCTCATAGGCTATTTCCACAAACATAAATTTGCCATTACGTACCCTACAACTCAAAAATAAAACAAACAACAATTTACCTAAGAAAAATTCTAATCTTTCCCTACAAATCTGCAATGTTTGCTCTCTTGTTTTCCTCCCCTCCACACATAACAGGGCAGCTGGGCACAATAAATTCAAGTGATTTTTGTCAGCACACACCAGACTCATGGAAACTCAACTGGGTCAAATCCAACATCAAGACGGGATATGGACATGGGTTCCTAGGCCACTGGTATTGGCAATTGATAGTTGCTTTGAGATTAAGAGTCAGTTTTTCTTAAGAGCCTATAGTAAGCTGACCACGCTCCAAGGGAAGGCCTAACATTTAGAATATATAGAAAGCACATACTGGACTTGATGGGTGTGGGGGAATAAGACACAAAGTTGGGTACTGTAGAGAAGGAGGTAGATCTGGGAAGAATTTAGGGGAAAAGATAAATATGTAATCATTGTATGAAATCTTCAAAGAATTAAAAAGAAACACATTCAAATTATAAGCTACCACTAATATTTAGCAAACAGAAAGCAATACAAAACTTAGAAGTTTTCTGAGAGAGGCTCTCAACCAGATCAAGAGCAGTGTTAGCTGGGTGTGGTGGTGCACGCCTTTAATCCCAGCACTTGGGAGGCAGAGGCAGGTGGATTTCTGAGTTCGAGGTCAGCCTGGTCTACAGAGTGAGTTCCAGGACAGCCAGGGCTACACAGAGAAACCCTGTCTCAAAACAAACAAACAAACACAAAAACAAACAAAAGAGTGGTGCTAAAGCTATCGTGTTGGGGAGCGTGGCCTTGCATTCTTGATCTTCCTGCCTCAGATCCCAGGGGCTGAAATGACAGGTGTGCACCGGGAAGCCTCACCTGACTTGTGATGAAGGAAAAACCTAAATATGCCGAGTGGGAGGGAGAGAGTGAGTTTGCTGTTTTTACTTTAATTTTTGTTCTTTTTCCTTTTGGCTATAAAGGGCAGGCTTAGATAGATTTCAGCTTTACTTAGAACCAGAAGAACATCCATGTAAATATCTCTAGGCATTCTTATAGAGGGTAATTGTCTATTGAGGGAAAGTATGCATGTATAAAGAACTGAGTTCGATTGGACTCAGCACCTGCGGTGGCAGGCGCCTATACTGGTGAGTTCCTGATTCAGTGAGGGGGGATGGAGCTAAAAGGAACAGAGAAAGATTATTGACATTCTGCACACCTGGGTACACACTCTGCATATATGTATACACATACTTACAAAAATAAATATCTATTGCTAAAACAATACTGACAGTACAGAGACTCTAAAGCAATTATTCAAGCAAAGAATTAATCAATTAGTTAGCTTTATACAACCAAATATTTATTGAGAACTTCTAGGAAGTTACCTCCAAAATCTTTTTCTCTGTGCTTCTGAATACTAACTTATGGAATGCCTGCATTAGGAACTGCATCCCTGACGCATCTCTACTTTTAGTAAATCCTTCAGTAACAGTTCAGCAATACACTGCTAATTTCCAAATATATCGCCACTGTTAAAACTATTCTTTACACCTTCTCATTCTATGTGTAACTGACTCTTGACAGAAATCTAAAATCTAACTGGCCTAAAGAAAGAAAAGCAGAGGAATCATCCTAAAATTTCTTTTCTATATATGCACTAAATTCTTCTTATTTAGCTCCTAAATTAATTCTAAAATTGATCCATTCCTATTACCTTTAGTCTAGAATGAGCATTCACACTAGACAAAGTAGGCCCCTGTTGCTGATGACACTTTGGGCACATGGACCAGAGAGGACTTGAACTAGCGGTGATCTGAGAACATTCACCTCCTACCTGAGGAATATATTTCACAGTATCAAAAGGTGCTATGCATGCTTCCAAAGGGAGGAGCAACCATCAGTCCTACCCAGCTATGGGGCCTATGAACCACAATGATGACCAGTCTGATACCAGAACCTAAGCATGCATAGTTTGGTGGTAAGCCAAACACTCTAAGGTCTGCTGAACAGGAGGGAAATCATTCTTGATAATGGAAAATTAGCCAACTATCCAGGGCTAGTGAAGCCATGGATCTTGGAAGAGAACCTATAGCCACCACTTTATTAAAAGAGGACAACCAACCCCTAACTACATTCTAAATATTTATAAATATACCCACAGATAAGATCTCCTTATCACAGAAACTGCTTTTCAACAAATGGAGACTATTACAGAAAACTCCAACTGATCAAATACAGACAGCAAATGACTATGTCCAGCCCCAAATAATATATCTGCAAGACAATTTCTAAGGTTCAGGGATCATTCCAGAGAAGAGGACACAAAGATTGTAAAGCAAAGGAATAGGAGGTCAGTTGTGAGATTGTGTCTCTTCATGATGTCACAAACAGTGAAGTCTCACCACACAGCTAACTAAATAAGACCTGAACAAGGTCACCAACAGACAGGCTAACATGGAAGGGGGAAGCTCATGAGGCCTCAACTAAGGAGTGCTAAGAGCTGGAGAAATAGTCCTGAAACCGTGTGTACAAGTGACATTAGATAGACTAATAGGAACACCACCACCACCACCACCACCACCACCACCACCACCACCACCACCACCACCACCACCAAAGAAAATGAGAACATGAATTTGAAAGAGGGCTGGGGAGGGGAGGACTAGAAGAGGGAAAGAGAAGGGGGGAAATAATGTATTATATAACCTCAAAAAAAAAAAACACAAAAAATCCACAATATTCTTTTTCATCTGCTCCTTCTACTTTAGATCCTAAAAATTTAGCCTCCAAGGGAATGCCACTTTAATCAACTCCCCCACTTCCTTCTATTTTAATGATGCCAAACTATCCCCAAAACAAAAGTATATGGCCCTGAACTCCTGCTTAGGTTTACACAACTGCTATAACCTTGACTGATAGACTTTACAGGTTAAAACATTTGTTTTAAAATAATAATACTTTTCCAGGTGTGGTCGCACACACCTGTAATCCCAGCACAAGATAGAGATAGAGGTTCAGGGAATGCCAAGGCAGCGCAGCTACACAGAAAAGTCCTGTATGAGAAGTGGGGCACAAAAAAATTTGAACATTCAAATCTACTCAGTTTCTTCATGTTTGTCATGTGTCTTACTTACACACGTCCCTCTAATGGAGAAACTGTATAATGAAGAATGACCCATAAGATCTTAATTTTTACACTTAGTATTCTGAAATGACCTGGAGTATGTGGGGTATGCCTGTGAGTGTGGGAGTGCAGTTGCACATGTGTGGAAGGCGGCCAAGGCCACTGGTGCTCTCCTCTCACTGCCCCCCCCCCCTTACCAAGGCAGGGTTCTCTAGGCGTCCAGCCAGCAAGCCCCGGCCAGGGACAGTTCCTGTCTCTGCCCCTCCCCTCCCTAGTTCTGGGTTACAGGTAAGGGCAGCCATAAACAGCCTTTGCTGTGGACACTGAGGATTCAAACTCAGGTCCTCGGGCTTGCAAAGCAAGCATTCATAATCCTTAACCCACTGAACATCTCAGCATTTGCTTAGTATTTTGCAAATGATCAAACCACGGATGTTGTTATCATTGTACCAGCTTTTGAACTCACTCACTACTTGACTTCTGCTTCTTAATCCAAACACTATCCATTTATTCACCATTATAAAAGCTATCACAGCCTCTTGAAGAAATGACTGATTTCAAATCTGTGACATGCAGTCAGGCAAGTTAGATTTTTTTTTTTTTTTTTTTTTTTTTTTTTAAGGCTAGAGGCATGTCAAAGCTCAGAGAGTCTTCCTGAAATAAGTAACATTGAGTTAGGAAAAACAACAACAAAACCATGTCCATTTACAACAAATACTAGACAGAAAAATAGATCATATTCTTTACAATTACATTTGTGTAAGTACAAAAAAGAATTAGAAATGATCATTTTGCAAAACTTCATTGCAACTGAGTAAAAGATCACTAACTACTATTGAAGTTATGTAATAAACAGTGGGTGGATAACAAACAGGACAGACTGCTTCCTCATTATAAAGGGAAAATAGGTGAGGTATAGCCATTGCTATCTTAGACAAGTACACAAACAGTATCACTAAGTTAGAACAATGTAGCATGTGCTTCTTAATGTAAGCAGTAATAGATACTCATCACCTCTGTAGACCTCAAATTCTGAATCTATAATTCAAAAGAGAAGGTGAGACTTTCTATAACCCAGAACTGCGGGGGCGGGGGGGGGGGGCAGAGACAACAACAAAGGGCCTAGGAGTGGCACCACCCACGGTAGGTTGAGCCCTTCCGCCTCAATCATTACTGAGGGAAATTACTCAGAGGCTTGCGTACGTGCAGGACAGCACGGGAGAGACATTTTCTCAGTTCAAGTTTCCTATTCCAAGATGGTCTCTAGCTTGTGTCAAGTTGACCAAAAACTCATCAGCACAAAATTCCACCTCTAGAATTGTGAGTATCACAACAGTAACACCCTGGGCAATACTAATTAAAATATGTCTCAGTTCCTTAGGAATAACATCTACCCTATCTGCCTCTGTAATTCTAAATAATAACTAGCACTCAGCACATGAACAAGGTCATAGAACATGTACAAAATCCTAAATCACAAAAATAAAATCTGGTCCTGTCTATTTTTGTTTAATTTCCTCCACCTTTATCCCAAACCCAGTAATTCTTGGGTAGTTTCTCTGAGTCTGACCTAATCATGAGTTTCATCTTACTAGTAGCCTATTAGAAATACAGCAAGCATGAAGCTACACAAGTTTGCACCAGGTCCTTTGAGTATTTATTATGGCTTCGGTTTAGTATTCTTTTGGTGGGATTCCCCAGTGTGTAAATGAGTAGGTCTTGTGCCTTCTCTTGGGCTCTTTTCCTGTTTCTTTTCTCCAGTTCCAAAGGTTTGTATTTTATTATTGTTTATCTTATTTTATTTTACTTTATGATTATTCCTTAGAAGCCTGTTTGTTTTCTAATGAGAAACAGAAAAAGAATGGCTCCAGATGAGAAGGACGGAGGGGAGGAACTGGGAAGGGAAATCATAATCAAGATATGTGTATATGTACACACACACACACACACACACACACACAGAATAACAGGAGAAGAAAAAAAGAAAAGAAAAAACAGCTACAAAGATTTCAATCTTCTGGTTTGAATGGGAAAGTCCATGTTTAGATGTTGGTCTTCAATCTGGGGCACTTCTCTGAGGGCTGTAGAGCTTCTTTCTAGCAGGCAGTCCTGGCTGGCTGAAGCACATCACCAGGGGTGGAGGTGGACTTTGGAAGGTAGTCCAGCTCAACTTTCTACCATTCTTAAGGACAATCATGTGGACAAGGCCCTACCTCACACACCAGGAGTCATGCTTTCCCTGCTATGATGGGCTGACATCTCCCTGAATCTCTGAGTCAAAATAAAATTGTCTGTCCATAAATTGTTGTGTCAGTGTGGAGAAAAGAACACAACTTAGAAAAGAGGAGGGAGGGAGGGAGGGAGACAGGGAGGGAGAGGGTGATGGAGGAAGGGAAGGAAAGAAGGAAGGAGGGAGGGAGGGAGAGAGACATTCATGATTTGACTTTTTTCTGTACATAGGCAATAGATTCAAAACTATTCATCAGTGGCTCACAAAGGAATTTATTCCAGTTACATACTTAAAGTTTTCTGATTTAAGAACAGAAAGAAAAGTACTTTCCACAAACCAGAAAAGAAGAGAAATTTGGAAGACATCATAGCTACTCTCTTCCTCCTTCAACCACCAGTCACATCTTTTCCCATTTTAATTCCTAAATATCTTAAGCTGTTCATCTCTTCCCTAGACTTAATGTAGCTATGTCAATTTGGGTGAGACTGTTTCCTTTTTAGACTATCACTGTGCCTTTTACTCTTAACAACACCAAGAGACTATTATGTGAAATCGTGAGAACTGTTACATGTAAGAGGCAACGGATGCTAGGATGACATTTTAAATACAAAGGAGCTTCAAAGACAAGACATGGCTCAGCAGTTAAGTGCTTATAGTTCTTTTAGAAGACCCAAGTTTGGATCCCAGCACTCACAGCTCATAACAATGTTTAATTCCAGCTCTTGGGATACTGACAGCCTCTCCTGGTCCTCTGTGGGCACCTGTATGCATGTAGCATACACTCACATAGGTGCATACACATAAATAATAGTAATATTTAATAGAGCTTCATTTCAGACAGTAGGTGTTTCTCTACATCACAAAATTACCAAAGATCCATGGGATAGTTTTAATTTTTAAAGTTTAACAAAGTCTTCAAATAATCCCAGATTTGTTAATAAACATCTAGTTTCTTGAATGTCAAGCCTGTACTAGAACAACTAAATTTACTAATGATTGGTTGGTAATATTCCTTTCTATTCTCCATATTCTCTCCAGTCATACTGTATTGACTATAGTTCTACGGCCATTTAGTAATCTAACTAGTTTTCCCCCCTAGAGAAATGTTATTATTAAACCCTTCCTTATTAAAATTCAAAGGAAACTACTTCATTAAATTTCCTTACAACAAATTTAAGCTTTGTACTTGAAGTTTTTATAAAATGCTCAAGACATGACTATTTAAAAATTACTGATATTTGGAACTAGAACGAGTCTTAAAAATCACTCTACATTACCCTTTTTGGTTTGAGAATAATAACCATTACCACAATCAAAACCAGATGAAGAAAAGGCTGCCTCACAAAAAGATACTAACTTTTTAAAACCAATCCTCCACCGTTCCAGTCTTAAAATCCTGGTTGTAAATATGCTGTTTGGCTACAGCACAGAAACAGGAAATGTCAAATACTTGTTGAGATACTTTTACGAATTTTTATAATCATACCTGAGGGAATTTAAAGTTTAAAAACAAAATTAGCCAAACAATAATCTGAACAAAGACTTCACACTAAGTGTTTGAGAAACGGTGTGTGTGTGTGTATGAGAGAGAGAGAGAGAGAGAGAGAGAGAGAGAGAGAGAGAGAGAGAGATCAGTAAACCTACAATAGAGGAATATGTAAAGCCACTTAAACATCAAACCAACAGTCAGCCTGAAATACTTCCAAGTAAATAATTTCCTGTTAAGTAAGCAGTTTCCATTCCCTAAGAAGGAAATGATCATGTGTGGAAAGACGTAACTTAAAAGTATAAAATAATAAAAATATAGTACTTTTTGACACAGCTTATGAAGTCTTTCAAATGCACTGCAGAACCTTAATTGTCTTCGAAAGCAATTGCCTTTTTAGAAACACTAAAATTATAGGGTTCCAAAAACTATTAATCCAAATTATTATTTGATTCAAAATGTTGATTTTAATATTGTTATTATTCGGTGTCATTCAAATGTCTCCATGATGGCTTTACTTCTTTTAAATTTGTGCTAGGGGAACAAAAAAACTTGTTAATTTGTAACCAAATGCTTCAGAGAATCACCAACAAGAAATGTAACTGAGTTGGTAATTTGTTTTATGAGGTGCCAATTCTTAATCTGAAAAAGTCAAAATTCTTAACTTAAGTCTTTGTTTCTTTAAAATGGTGTGATTGAAGACGGATGAGCACTTTAATCAGCATTCTCATGCTTTAATAGGAGAGACAGTAAAGGGCAGGAATAAAATTCCTTGAAAATAAAATGTCTCACAAAACAAGGAAGGCAATAAATACACAGGCAAGGCTTGAGGATTCATGAAAACAGCTCTATTTCCTTGATAATTTTAAAAATTACATTGTATGTAAGTATGTCTACAGAAGTGGGTGCACAAGCCATGATGCACATGTGGAGGTCAGAAGACTACTCAGAGCAGTCGGTTCTCTCCTTCGAGCACAAGGGTCCTAGATATCAAAAGCACAGCACCAAGCTCGTTAGCAAGGGCCTTTACTCACTGAGCTAGCAGCTAGCGACCTTGCATGCTGAGTCCTTGGCATTCTGATATAGTTTTTATAACTTTATCGGTTGTTGGTTACAATGTTAGAAATGCTGGATCAAATTCTTCACTAGTCCAATAAAAGTGAATATACTTTTAAATTTTAATACCTTATCCTAGGAGTAAGAGCAATAAAGTTGATTCAGATACCTTCCAATTACTATAAATGAAGAATCTGATACATTTCTTCTCATCTACATTGATTGATTGATTGAGTGTGTGTGTGTGTGGGGGGGTGTACATGAAGGCACCTCCCACAGTGAGCATGTGGAAGTCTGAAGACAACTTGGGTGCCAGGCCTTTCCTCCCATTATGTGGATTCTGGAGATCAAACTCAGGTCACTGTCAGGATTGTCAGCAAGCACCTTTAACCTGCTGGGCCTTCTTGATTAACACAAGAAATACCTTTCTTTTGAATTACAACTATTAAACATTTTTAAGCATTTGAGAAAAAGCTTTAGGAAAATTAGTCTTATTGGCAAATCAGAATATAGCATCTATTCTACAGAGGAAATAACAGTTTTGCTTAATAAATAAAATTATGTATGACCTTGTTCTGTGAAAAGTTCAATAGAGTTTAATATCTCCAAATATTATTTCCAACATATATAAATCCTCTATACCAAATACAAAAGTTATATATCTACTTACAATTCGTGTCATTTCTGAATGCATAACTAACATGGGTACAAGACGTATTTGAATTGTGTATTTAGATAGAACACAAAATTGACAATTTTAGTTATTTTAAAGTCTTAAGGGATGCCTTATATCTAATGTTGTCCTTTAATATATTCATGAATATACATTTTTAACTTCAACATTAACTGTAGTGCTAGAATTGTAATTAATTACAGCTATTTATTTCAGTGTATCTGCCTCCAGATGTGTATTGTTTCAAAACAAAACAAAAAAAGAGTATCATATTTTTTATAAGAATTGGAAATAAATTTCTAGTAATTCTAAATTTAAGACCCTGTCTGAAAGTTAGCTTTCTTCTCCTTTGCCAACAAAAAATTGTATTTGTGACTACCTTTAAATTGTAAAGAACTGAGACTACCAAATATCTCATCTATAACACTGACATCAGTGTCAAAAAGGCTGTTTCTTAGAAAACGTTTTTGATGTTCTTATCTTTTAACATATGTTAAAATATTAAGTATGCACCCTTGGAGAAAAGCCAGGTGTAAGGGGAGGAAAGGGGGTGGTGAATGCAATCAGAATGTGCTGTATAAAATTCTCAAATAAAACAATAAAAATTTTTTTTAAAAAAAAATCAATGAGCCGGGCAGTGGTGGTGCACGCCTTTAATCCCAGCACTTGGGAGGCAGAGGCAGGACTTCTGAGTTCAAGGCCAACCTGGACTGCAGAGTGAGTTCCAGGACAGCCAGGGCTACACAGAGAAACCCTGTCTCGGGGCAAAAAAAAAAAAAAAAAAAAAAAAAAAAAAAAAAAATCAATGAAACTGAATTTCATCAAACAGGAAAATACGTATACATATGCAGAGCATTATATGATGAAAATATATCAAATTACACACTGAAATAAACCAGAGCAACTATGACACAAATGTGAGAATGGAGTGCACCAACTCTCTCTCCTTTAGATTACAAAGCCAGAATAGATTCTTTTCTGAACTTTGATTTCTCTAGGTAACTCCAATACAAACCCATCTATGTCATATTCTACTCCCTAATATCTGTTTAGTAGACAAGGTCTTCTCCCACTTTCTCTAACATGTCATAGGAGAGCTTTAGAATAGATACGCAAACGCCATCCACAAACGGTGATGTTCCCAGGCAATCCTGCCACAGTGGCAAGGAGTCTAACAGCAATGTCTGATGCTCAAATAACCTACAGCAGCCATTTCTAAGGATCCTTTTAAAATGTCAAATCAAAGTCTTTTCATCAATAACATGTATTTAACAGAATGTTTCCACTTTGTTCATTTTAGTAATCAGTATCTTCAATTTTACTTAATTTAATAGAGCTTCCAGAAATCATTATTCTCAAAACGCCCTTATGACTTAAACTCTTACCCCAAACTTTGACCCTACTTCTTACTACTCAGTGCTATTCAAGCTGAGCTCCATCATCTATTTCTTGGGCACAAAATCAAAGCCCTTGATCTCTGGCACCCCATTTATAATTAGCAGACCAACGTTCATCAGTTGGCTTCCTGTTTCTCATGCTTTCTCATCCTCACCTCCTCTAAATACCCTACTGGAGACCCATCTCATCTCAGTTATTTCAACAATTAATACTTAGTCCACCTGGCTTTGGTCTCTACCATTCCAAATTAATTCTGCTGGTTTATTATCTCCCAAACACTTTAGTGCCTATACAAAACTCACATGCCTCATTGTCAAAAACAAAATAAGCAAATAAAAATAACAAACCCACAAAGCACGTCAAATCTACTTAAGAACAAAGTCCAAAATGATTATGACTTAACAGATTTCCAAGATCAGATCTCTAGTTATCTATATTTACAAATACCATTTCTTAGTTCCTTTTTTTTTATTGAATAAATAGCTTTAAAAAATTACTGAGGGAGATAGGGGCACATGCCACATTATATAAAGGCCAGGAGCCAACTTAGGACAACTTGGTAGAGTCTATTCTCTCATTCCACCTTCATGTGGCCTCCAACTGAGGCTTGCAGAGCCTCACCCATACTACACCCAGCACTAGATCATCTACAAATAATAAACACACATGTATTTTCACCTCTATGCATTTACTTACCCCTTCTTTAGGAAGCCCCTTCTGACATTTTAATCTCTATCTTAAAGATTTATTCATTATTTGTATGAATGTTCTACCTGACATATCTGTACAATATGTATGACTGGTGCTCATGGAAGTCATAAGGAGTCAGATCCCCTGGAACTAGAGTTGCAGGGAGTTCGGAGCTGCTGTGGATGCTGGGAATTGAGCCCAGGTCCTCAGCAAGAGGTGCTCTTAGCCACAGAGCCAACTGTTCACCCAATTCTACTCCTTAAATTATCTGTTCCAACAGTTCTAAACTCGTGTTTTAAATCATGAAAGTAAATTTCTCCTTTTTCTTAACTGTTATTGGACTTAACACTTAGCTGTGTTTTAATATCCCAATACACATACACACACATACCCCTCTACAGAAGAAATGGAAATCTCACTCAGAAGCACAATAGATAATATAGACTAATCCAAAATTGTTCATGCTTAACCAGGAATATGGGTATGGATGGGGCTGAGGGTAGGGGTGAAGCCTTAGAGATTCTTTCTGAGATAGGCATTTCCCAAAACTAAAGCACTCTACATGGTGACAAAACCACCGGTCCTTATTCCTCAGCATTTATATGCCTTACTACATTCAAACCCAGATCCTGTAGAGTTGAAATTTGCTTCCTGTATCTACTCAGTGTGACCCCAGTTATTTTATTTTGCGAAGCCCTGGGTAAAAAGTCTATACCTCACAGAGCTGTAATGAACAGTAAGAGACTATGTGGAGCATTTAGGACTGACAATGGCAACTAAAGTCATTTTCTCTCTCTGTATTCTCCAGTAACAATTTATAGGAAGCAATTAGTATATATCAAATGAATAAATCACTTGTTACATCTTAATTACAGAAGTACTTGTAGGGTTAAAAAACTCAAGTAGAGAAACTTTCAGAATAAAGACAGCTACTGAATTGGATAAAGATATTTGGTGAACTTTAAACACTTCAAAAGAAGATCATGTAATTTTTTCAATTTTTACTTCTTTTTTAATGTTTTCATAATTCAGTTTTCAATGAACAAAATTTAACAACCAAGTAGGAATGTTAAACACAGCAAAAGTAACGACTGCTTGTTGTTTACCCAGTCTACAAAAGTACTAATAATTAATCAGATAGTTTCCAAAGAACTTGTTTGTGCTGTCTAACATTCTTGTTTATAATTCTTATCTCCTACCTCTGTAGGGATTATTCATTCTGATTTTCATGTATCCCTAAACAATGTATACTATGTATATACAAAGTATTCTAGTTATATGTAGCTATACATCTTGTATAATTTTATATGAATCCTATAATTTTATATGAATAGCACTCCACAGAGGGGGTGAGGGATAATTCATACTGAATGAGGTCATGAAGGTGGGGACATCATGATATGATGGGAGAACAAAAAAGAGAAAGTAGCTTTCCTCGTCACTTTCACTAGGAATGACTGTCACCAGACTGAGTGAGAAAATAAAATTCTGTTGTTTAGGTCAGCAGTCTATAGTATTTTCTTCCAGCAGCCCAAGAAGGCTAGCCCAATCACAGACAAAGAAACTAAAAATTAGGGTTAGCAATTCAAGGAAAAGTATAATAGTTAATCTCCTTTGCAAAAAAAAAAAAAAAAAAAAAAAAAAAAAAAAAAGAAAGAAAAGAAAAAAGAAAAAAAAAGAAAAAGAAAAAGAAATCAATAGAAAAGAAGGGGCTAGGAGATAGCTCAGTTGGGTAGAAAAGAGGGGGCTAAGAGATAGCTTAGTTGGGTAGAAAAGAAGGGGCTAGGAGATAGCTCAGTTGGGTAGAAAAGAAGGGGCTAGGAGATAGCTCAGTTGGGTAAATGCCTTCAGTACAACCATAAAGTCCTGAATTTGGCTCCTCAGTACCTGTGGAGAAAGCTGAGTGTGGTGGCATGCGCCTGTAATATTGGGGAGGAAGAGAAGATCCCAAGGGCTTGCTGGACCTAGTCTGGCCAAACTGATGAGCTTCAGGTTCACTGGGTTAGACTCAGCTTCAAAGAAAGATACAGAAGGTTGTCCCAGGTGCTAACTTTGGGCCTCCATATACATATGCACATATCACACACAGCTAAAAGAAAAAGAATGAAAATGACCTGAAATAAAATGATAGAATCTCACTTTTCATACATCAGATTGGCAATGACAAAAATGTTCAATATCTGGTGCAAGAAAGCTTAATAAAGAAAACATGAATTGTAAACGGAAATATGTATCAGCATAAATCCTCTCAAAAGGAAATCTGAGGATATATGTTTAAATTATAAAGCACCTGGTTTTGGATGAAGTGCCCAAGGTAATTAAAGAGAACATTTCTATGAAGAGGCAACATATGTGGTCAGTGTGTCACAGCCTAGAGAGAATGAAAACGTCATCTATCCTAGAGTAAGTAAGAGAGAGGGAGAGCTCTGCCATATAGAAAGCTAAGCCCAAAAAAGGGGAGTAGAGCTTTACAGGTCAGCAGAAAAGATGATAAACAAAGGCCAACACATTTAAGAGAAGCAGACAATACATTGAGACACAGTGGCCAGGGGTCTAGTTAACAGAGAAGGGAGTTATCAATGTTGAAAAGGCAAACAAACAAAAAGCTACAAGGAACCTATGGTTCTCAACTCCAAGTGGAGGATCTAGGTAGACTTGTGGTTTTACATATCCACACATACATCTAACTGCATGTTCTCTTGTTCTTTCCTCTGGGAGCAAAAACACCCTAAAAGCAATGAGCATAACTAGAATCAAGATCCTGTTCTCCACTCCAACCAAAGCAGGGAAATACAAGACTGGCTTCACACATTTGTTACATGGTAGCAAGTATAGAGAGAATGATAAGGACATGTAAAAGACACACACACACATACACACACACACACACACACACACACACACTCACACACACACACACACACACACACTCACACACACACAAGCCTGGGGTTTCTATATTCATATCAGAAGAATAAAATTATAATTCATTGAATTAAGAATCCATCAGCACACAGTAAGATTAATATATGAGAAATAAGTAAATAAATGCATTAAAGGCTGGGGATTAGAATTAATATTTACATGGTTTCAATATCCCTCCCAGGAAACAGCTATTGTGATTCAAAATTTTACTTTTCTAATACAATTATTTATTCATTTACTATTTTTATTTCATGGGCAGGTGTTTTGCCTACATATATGTCTGTGTGAGGATGCCAGATTCCTAGAATTGGAGTTATAGACTGTTGTGAACTGCCTTGTGGGTATTGGGAATGGAACCCCAATCCTTTGGAAGAGCATCTAGGGCTCGTAACCACTAAGTCATCTCTCCAGCTCTGAATACAATTTTTAAAAATGGACATTTGGTAGGTACCTTCTCGTTTACCAAGTGGGCTAGGAACCTTCCTTTAAAGTTTGAGTGACACAAATTTTCTATTTCATACATGCAACTAACTTAAATGTTGGCTGGTCTTGTTTATATGACTACTACAATACATTTAATAATCGTTAACACCAAAAACCCTGTGGTACTAGGCCAACCAACTGGACAGTATGGAAAACAGTCAACAATGGTCCTGTCTGCCTTCTATATTTATCTAAAGAAACAAACAATCCTTCTAATAATTAGTACCAATGTTCAAGTTAATTTTGTTTTTCTTTTTCTTTTTTTCTTTTTTTTTTTTTTGAGACAGGGTTTCTCTGTGTAGCCCTGGCTGTCCTGGAACTCACTCTGTAGACCAGGCTGGCCTCGAACTCAGAAATCCGCCTGCCTCTGACTCCCAAGTGCTGGGATTAAAGGCATGTGCCACCACCGCCCGGCTTGTTTGTTTTTCAAGACAGGTTTATCTGTGTAGCCCTAGTTGTCCAGCAACTCGGTAGGTCAGTCTGGCCTTGAACTGAGATCAGCCCGCCTCTGCTTCCCAAATGCTGGGGTTAAACATGTGTGCCAACACTGTTCAGCCTCAAGTTAATATTTTAATGGTATTCTTCTTATAACAAGTCTTTCTTACTATATCCAGGTATAGCACATGGGTGGTGGTATGGATGAAAATGCCCCCATAGGCTCACAGGGAGTGGCACCATTAGGAGGTGTGGCCTTGTCACAGGAGGTGGTCTTTAAGGCTTTGAAGCTCAAGCCAGGCCTAGTGGCTCAGTCTCCTCCTTCTGCCTGCTATGGATCCAGATGCAGAACTCTCAGCTACCTCTCCAGCACCTTTTGTGCCTGTACACCATCCATGCTTTCCCCATATCAATAATGGATTAAAGTCTGAACTGTAAGCCAGTCCCAATTAAATGTTTTCCTTAAAGAGTTGCCATAGTCACGGTGTCTCTTCACAGTAATAAAACCCTAACTACACATTTAAATTCCTTGGCTCCCACTCAAAATGCTGGCCATTTTTACCTCTACCATGTGACTGTGATACACTAAAGCACTCACCAGATGTTTAGAGCTCGACAAGATGCCCTGCTTTGTCAGCTACCAGTGAGAGGGCCTTAGTTACCCAGCAGAAGCTCAGCAGACAGATTCTCAACTGTATCAAAGTCTGACCCAGGAATTTAATGGGACAGAGTGAAGTTGTAGGGAGTAGTGTACTCCTGATTTTTCTGTGTGTGTGTGTGTGTGTGTGTGTGTGTGTGTGTGTGTTTCACTGGTTATAGAAAAATTATTCAATAATTAACACCAGAACTCTTGCAAATACTGTTCCCAATTTCACTTAAAATATCCTAAAAAAGCAAGACAATATAAAGCAAACATCTTTGCTCTAGCAAAGGAAAAAGCAAACAATCACTGTTTCTTCCCACTTTTATCATCCACTTCTAATTGTCAGTGAAAAGAAATCAGCAATACTTTAAAATCTTTTCAATATCTGTCTGACAAGGAAAAAGTAGTTTCAAGTTTCAATTACACAACAACTTCAATTTTATAATCCACTCTATAACCACCAACCTAACCTGCATGTATAAAATTTGAAATGTTCTCACAAAGCTATTACCTGGGTCTAACACTCTTTCTGAAAGCCTCCAGAAATATATTAAAACCAGTCATACCAGAACTTTCAATTTGAATGACTTCCTTACAAAGCCTATTCTCACTCAGCATAAACAACTAGAAATTGTGTAGATTACACAAAGATTCTAAACATGATTTTGTAACTGCTCAGTCTGAATGACCATTATAGTACATACCCACCAATTAGAATAATTTTAAGGAATTGCCAATGTAACAGATTCAGACTAAACAAGAGAAGTAGGGGGATAAATGGAACATTTGTTCCTTTGTACCTTCAGAGACTAATTCCAGATGTTATAATTCACACTGAAGAAGAGCTATTCAATGAAACAATAAGGTCTCCACTCAAACATTCACTTATGGCTTCTCTTTAAAATAAAATTTATCTTTCTTTAAGATCACTAAATGGAAATCCCATCTAGCAGGTTCTTATCTGGGAGGGGCTGTAGCAACAACATTCCCAACAGACAAACTATGAAAACAATTTAATGACTTGCTGGTGACAAGCTCCACAGAGTAGTCTACACACAACCCAGAGCATGGTCAGCTCCACTTTGGCACACTCTCAAGTAACAAGACTCTTGCAGTAAGACATCCTATCAATGGCAGAGATAACTCCAGATTGGTTTAACAAGAAAATGTTTCACTTACTCTATTATTGAGTTTGTCAATGGTGTATTTCTCCTAAAGAGCAGTCACAAGAAAACAAATGGGTTTTCTAAAGGGAAAGCACTTGAAAGTAAATCAGGGTACCAAAAAAACTTAAAAGAAAACTCAAATACTGAAAGATTCAAATTCTAAGAGGTATTTCTAACATCCCCCAAACAATGCAAATGCCAAGATTGGAGGTCCATGAACCACATTTCAACAGCAACAGAGAATCTTTATCACGACACCACTAAAAATATGAGAGAACATGTTTAGTCTCAAACAAAAAAGTTCTTCAGTGTTCTTTTTTCAGGTATTATTTCTTTCTTTTAGTTTTTAATCAGAAATGTTAATTTGTAAATATTAAGTAATTAATACCCAGTGACTTAATCTTTATACACAGCAAAAATCTCCCTAATTTAAATTAAAGTTATGTAACTGTTAACTAGAGAATAAACACACACGTTCATGACAAATCATTTCAAATGTTACTGCTCATTCTAAATGTAGATTAACAACACACTAGACTCTATCCATTCCAACAGAGGCAACAAATTTGGAAGATCAATAAATGACACTGTACTTACGGGATATCTCTTGTGCATTCTTTTGTCTTTAGGATCTTTGCTTATCCTTAACTTCAATTAAATGTTTAAACACAATACACCTGTCAACACTCTAAATAGACTACTGCTCAAAATACAGGCTCTGAAGGACAGACACTAGAGTTGACAAAAGCTGCTGAAAAAAATCTAGTACATCGTCAAGCTGACGGTTACCTCTCAATTCTACCGTCAGTTCTCCCCTATCTAGTTATATTAAATGGAGTCTTGCACTAAAAGTGAGGGTTAAAGTCTGGGTGGATTCTGAGTTGGCCACTTAATGGCAAGAGTTTATGTCTGTTCATCTTTTAACATGTGAACTCTATTGCTTCAAGATTAGATGTTGGACTCTACAATGCAAAGCAAGTGTCTTAACCATGTAGCTTGTGTGTAATAAGGACTAAGGCCCATCTGAAATAAGTAGTTGGAATATGACTCTAGCCTGCCCGCACTTAGCCAATTCTACCACGAAGCTCTGGTAGGGGATTATTAATGAACCTGAAAACAAAGCATCAGACTGAACAGATAAATTCATTACCAAAACAAAAGGTAAACCATCCCATAACATATTATAGACACCTAAGAGGAAATCTATCTTCTGAACTGGTTTATGAGGCTGCATAATATACATACTAATGTTCTCTTTCACTAAAACTAGAACACTGGATCATACGCAAACAGACTAAATGTTCCTGTGATGTGGTTTTATGCACACTGAGATCATGGGGGGAGGGGGTAACTAAGTACAATGTTTGCCAAGTGATAATTGCTCGATGCCTCGTATGTGCTACAATTCTCTTCCTCCCATCTTCAGAAAGACACAGTATTAACTCACCTTTTAAAACCGGGGTAAAATATTTTGGAATTCTACTCCAAACAATTGGCCAATAAAGCAATCAATTTGAAAAACTAACATGGCAACAGAGGCCTAGCAAACAGAAGATAACTGCTAAAGTTAAGGACTTTGGTGTGAATTAAGTTTCACCATTTCCGCATACAGGGTTGACCCTGGGCCTATTTCTCGATTGTTCCAAACTTCAGTTTCCTTACGTGAATAATGGTAAATACATTCGTATCTACTTCCTATATTTGTGGAAATGGATGATGCCAATACAAGCGAAGTACTTACATTCCCAAGTTCACAGCAACCTCTTCAACATATTATTACCTACAATGAGAAAACTAAACCATCCCTAGTATTGAAGTTAGTTTAGAATGCAGATGTTTATGAGTTTTATAAAGCTTGGGTTTATTCAAGTGACCATTATATGGAGAGGAACAGAAACTGAGGGAAAATTTGTAACGAGTACACCGCACATGACTCTACCATCCTATATCACAGGGCTCATTCGCGCTGTCCTAAGAGTAGACAGCACTGGCTGCCGGGACAACAGTGAGATTCTGAAGTTTAATACCAGAGAGAGGCTGTGAAACCGAAGCAAAACCAGAGTCTGTGTAGACGCGAAGAGTCCCGGGTGGAAGTTAAAGGGCCACAACCTCGCTGCGCCGTGGGCCCAGCTTCACCTGGTTCCTCCCAGCGGCGAGACACAAAACACTGGGCCGCGCGAAGAGGCGACGGCTACCGGGACTCCGAACCCGAGGCCCGGGCACCCGGAGGCCGCGCCCGGATCCGCGCCGCTGGGCACAGCTCATTCCCCCAGACTCAGAGAGCAGGCCCGGCGCCGTCCCACCGGAGGCCCCGGGCCCAGCGCGCGGCCTGGCGGTTACCTTCCGCGGGAAACTCCTCGAACTCGTCGTCCTCTTCCAGGAGACCCAAGTCGACAGGCTGCTTCTTCTCGGACATCGCGCTGCGCCAAACCCCACACCGCACAGACCCGCCGCAAAGTTAGAAGCCTTAGTACTCGTGAGGCGCCGATACTGCCAACGCCGGCGCAACCATAGAGACTAGAGGGGGAAGGGCTACAGGGCAGCGCGAGGAATGCTGGGACGCCGAAAGTCCTCCCAGAGCTTCCTGCAGTTGTAGCAGGTCCTCCTGTCTTGAAACTGTGAACTGTTTTGTTTTATAGTGGGTTCGTTCGTTTTATTATTCATGTAGTTGCCTACGTGTGAAGGATTTACAGTGTATAAAATTACTAAAGACCATGATTTAGCTTACAATCAGAAACAGAAATCTAGAAAAGTAAAGTAACATCAGCTAAGAGCCAGGCACATTATTCCACTACCCAAACCTATTCCTTGAGCAGTCTGTTAAAAATCTCCACATCACAAACCAGGCCCAGGAAATCCAGGGCCAAAGGCAGCCAAAGTCACTCATGCTAGACATTTCCGACTGTCCTCCATCTTTTCCAGTGTGCTCTGCCCGTTGACCTTAGAATTGTATGTGTAGGGTCTTTGTGTTCTAACTAGTTGACAGGTTGATGTAAAAAAATAAACGAGTAAAAATGATGTAACGTTGTATTGTTGTTCAGAAGATACAATTTGGTTTCTTTTTCATTGTTTTAATTGTGGTGACACATGGATAAAACAGGACTACGACAGATGAGGGAAAAGTTGGTGTCTAAATTAACTGCACAGTAACGTGTATTTGGCGAATTTATAAACAAACCTATGATAAACAAACCTATGCTCTATTGCGTCTAAACGGGTCTTAAAAGAGGAACTTAATTTCTCTTTAGTATAATTTATTTGCAGCACCACAATAAAGCTATACATATAACATGCATAGTTATAGATATGAGTATGACTCTATTAGATAATATGAAAATTGAAGCAGGTCTGTAATCTCTACTACTCAGGAGGCTGGGCCAGAAGGAATCCTTGGATACAATATGAGTTTAAAATCAGCCTGTACAACTTAGTGAAACTGTGTCCCCAAATTAAGAGTAAACAGAGGGCTAGAAATATATCCCCAATGGCTCACTACCTAGTGCCAGGCAATTTTTAAAAAATGGAGAAAATGTTTGAACAAACCATATGCGATTTATGGATATAAATATGCATAAGGTCTGTTTTTTTAAAAAGATATATAAGAAACTAGAAAGTGGAACATCTTTTGTAGGAAATACTTTATTTTATACGAACACTCTATCCTAATTTCATTTCCATTGCTATAATAAAATATCCTGGCAAAAAAGCAGCGCAGAGGAGGAAAGCCTCATTTGGCTTGTAATTCTAGGTTGTACTCCATCATTGCAGGAATGTCAAGGAAGAAACATGAAGCCTATTTCACATCAGTGGTCAAGAACAGAGAATGAACCCGTGCTTGTATTTCATCACTGTTTCTAACTTGCTCAGTCCAGGATCCCTTGCCTAGGGAATGGCCGGCCCATAGTGGGCAGGCCTTTCCATCCCAATTAATGTAATCAAGACATTGACTCATAGATATGACCATAGAATAACCCAATAATTGCCTCTAATTGAGACATTCTTTCCAGTTGATTCTATACTGTGCCAAAGTGACAATTAAAACTAATCATTACACACACAGTTCCTTGGTCCAATGTTCATTCTTTCTAGATCTTTAAGATTAACTCACCCTTGATGTAGAACCTGAATGCCTTAATAGACTAGACTCTTCCCTAGTCAAGTGGACTCTGCATCCGTGAAGCTAACTCTAAAGTCTACTGGGATTTTATTCCTATTATGGCAACAAGACAACATGAGATCTACCCTACAAAATGTTTTATATTTGGGGGTAGTTACATCATAAATTTAAAAAATTATTATTAATACTTTGAGAATTTTATACAATGTATTTTGATCATTTTATCAATTCCAAGTCATTTTTCTGACTCCTCAAAAATGAGTCCACCTCATCTCCCCAACTTCGTGTCCTCATTTTCATTTTAACAACTTATCACCTTCAGTTTGCGCTGTCTGAATTCTCCTGGATGTAGGGCCATCCACTGCGGATTATGAAGAAGCCAAACCTTCAAAGAAAACTGACTCTCCCTGCCCCAGGACCCATCAGCTGCCGATAGTTTCTCAGTTTGAAATGCTTCCCCCTCCAGCTAATGCCAATGGGGACTGGTTCTCAAGAGGATCTCGTGCAGCCAAACACAGCTATTATGAGTTCAGTAAGTACAGCAATCCTGTCACATTCAGAAGACACTGTTTAGCTCTAGTCCTCTGTGACGACTGGGCTCTTACAGTTTGTCCATATCTTCTGTGAGAGTGTCTGGACCTTGGGTAGGAGGTGTGACATAGATGTCCCATTTGTGGATGACAATTTAACCAGTTTCTTTGGCCAGGGACTTTCTGTCACAGCTTGGGGTTCTTGGCTCAACTGGCAATGTCTGATAAGTGTTTTCTCCTGTGAGCAGGTTTTAATGCATTCAGAAGTTAAGTCGGTTACCTCCGTGACACTGGTGCCACTCTTTTTTTTTTTTAATATTTTATTTTCTATATTCTATGTTTACATTCCAAAGGCTTTCCCCTTTCCCAGTTCCCACCCACCATAGTTCCCCTAGTTCCTCTCACCCCCAACTGTTCCCCAATCATTCCCCCTCCCCCCTCGGTTTCTTTACTAAACTGGATGCAATCTTTACAGGACCAGGGTCCTCTCCTTTCTTCTTCTTGGGAATCATTTGACTTGCTATTTGTGTCTTGAGTATTTAGGGCTTCTGGGCTCATTAATATCCACTTATCAGTGATTGCATTTCATGTGCATTCTTTTGTGATTGGGTTAATTCACTCAGGATGATATTTTCCAGGTCTAACCATTTACCTACAAATTGCATGAATTCATTATGTTTAATTGCTGAGTAGTATTCCATTGTATAAATATACCACATTTTCTGTATCCATTCCTCCTTTGAGGGATATTTGGGCTCCTTCCAATTTCTGGCTATTATAAACAAGGCTGCTATAAACATAGTGGAGCATGTGTCCTTATTGCATGCAGGGGAGTCCTCTGGGTATATGCCCAGGAGTGGTATGACAGGGTCCTCTGGAAGTGACATGCCCAATTTTCTGAGGAACCGCCAAACTGATTTCCAGAGCGGTTTTACCATTTTGCAATCCCACCAACAGTGGAGGAGTGTTCCTCTTTCTCCACATCCTCGCCAGCACTTGTTGTCTCTTGAGTTTTTAATCTTAGCCATTCTGACTGGTGTGAGGTGGAATCTCAGGGTTGTTTTGATTTGCATTTCCCTGATGACTAATGATGTTGAACATCTTTTAAGGTGTTTCTCGGCCATCTGAATTTCTTCTGGTGAAAATTCTTTGTTTAGCTCTGTGCCCCATTTTTTGATAGGGTTATTTGTTTCTTTGCGGTCTAACTTCTTGAGTTCTTTGTATATATTGGATATTAGCCCTGTGTCGGATGTGGAGTTGGTGAAGATCTTTTCCCACTTTGTTGGTTGCCGTTTTGTCCATCTGACAGTGTCCTTTGCTTTGCAGAAACTTTGTAATTTTATGAGGTCCCATTTGTCAATTCTTGATCTTAGAGCATAAGCTATTGGTGTTCTGTTCAGGAACTTTTCCCCTGTGCCCAAGTCCTCCAGGGTCTTCCCAAGTTTCTTTTCTAATAGTTTCAGTGTGTCTGGTTTTATGTGGAGGTCCTTGATCCACTTGGAGTTGATCTTAGTGCAAAGAGATAAGAGTGGGTCAATTCGCATTCTTCTGCATGTTGACCTCCAGTTGAACCAGCACCATTTGTTGAAAAGGCTATCTTTATTCCACCGGATGGTTGTGGCTCCTTTATCAAAGATCAAGTGACCATAAGTCTGTGGGTTAATTTCTGGGTCTTCAATCCTGTTCCATTGATCTGCTTGCCTGTTGCTATACCAATACCATGCAGTTTTTAACACAATTGCTCTGTAGTACTGCTTGAGGTCAGGGATATTGATTCCCCCAGAAATCCTTTTATTGTTGAGAATAGTTTTAGCTATCCTGGGTTTTTTGTTGCTCCAGATGAATTTGAGAATTGCTCTTTCTAGAGTTGGGATTTTGATGGGGATCGCATTGAATCTGTATATTCCTTTGGCAAGATGGCCATTTTTACTATATTGATCCTGCCAATCCAGGAGCAAGAAATATTTTTCCATCTTCTGAGGTCTTCTTCGATTTCTTTCTTCAAGAACTTGAAGTTCCTGTTGTACAGATCTTTCACTTGTTTGGTTAGAGTTACGCCAAGATACTTTATGTTGTTTGTGGCTATTGTGAAGGGTGTTATTTCCCTAATTTCTTTCTCTGCCTGCTTGTCCTTTGAGTACAAGAAGGCCACTGACTTGCTTGAGTTAATTTTATAACCTGCCACTTTGCTGAAGTTGTTTATCAGCTGTACAAGTTCTCTGGTGGAGTTTTTTGGGTCGCTTAGGTAAACTATCATATCGTCTGCAAATAATGATAGTTTCACTTCTTCCTTTCCAATTTGTATCTCTTTGACTTCCTTATGTTGTCTAATTGCTCTTGCTAGAACTTCAAGTACTATATTGAAAAGATATGGAGAGAGAGGGCAGCCTTGTCTAGTCCCTGATTTTAGTGGGAATGCTTCAAGTTTCTCTCCATTTATTTTGATGTTGGCTACTGGTTTGCTGTAGATTGCTTTTGCTATGTTTAGGTATGGGCCTTGAGTTCCTGCTCTTTCCAAGACTTTTAGCATGAAAGGATGCTGAATTTTGTCGAATGCTTTTTCAGCATCTAATGAGATGACCATGTGGTTTTTTTCTTTCAGTTTGTTTATGTAGTGGATTACATTGATGGATTTCCGTATATTGAACCATCCCTGCATCCCTGGGATGAAGCCTACTTGATCATGGTGGATGATCGTTTTGATGTGCTCTTGGATTCGGTTAGCAAGAATTTTATTTAGTATTTTTGCATCTATATTCATAAGAGAAATTGGCCTGTAGTTCTCTTTCTTTGTTGGATCTTTTTGTGGTTTAGGTATTAGCGTAATTGTGGCTTCGAAGAATGAGTTGGGCAGTGTCCCTTCTGTCTCTATTTTGTGGAATAGTTTGAAAAGTATTGGTGTTAAGTCTTCTTTGAAGGTCTGGTAGAATTCTGCACTAAAACCATCTGGTCCCGTACTTTTTTTGGTTGGGAGGCTTTCTATAACCCCTTCTATTTCTTTAGGGGTTATGGGACTATTTAGCTGATCTACTTGATGCTGATTTAATTTTGGTATTTGATATCTGTCTAGGAAATTGTCCATTTCCTCCAGATTCTCCAGTTGTTTTGAGTATAGACCTTTGTAGTAGGATCTGATGATCTTTTGAATTTCCTCAGTTTCTGTTGTTATGTCCCCCTTTTCATTTCTAATTTGGTTAATTTGTATACTGTCTCTGTGTCCTTTGGTTAGTCTGGCTAAGGGTTTATCTATCTTGTTGATTTTCTCAAAGAACCAGCTCCTGGTCTTGTTGATTCTTTGTATGGTTCTCTTTGTTTCAACTTGATTGATTTCAGCCCTGAGTTTGATGATTTCTGGACTTCTACTCCTCCTGGGTGAATTAACTTGTTTTTCTTCCAGGGCTTTAAGGTGTGCCATTAAGCTGCTAGTGTATGCTCTCTCCAGTTTCTTTTTGGATGCACTTAGAGCTATGAGTTTTCCTCTTAGCACTGCTTTCATTGTGTCCCATAGATTTGGGTAGGTTGTACCTTCATTTTCATTGAATTCTAAAAAGTCTTTGATTTCTTTTTTTATTTCTTCCTTGACCAAGGTGTCATTGAGTAGAGTATTGTTCAGTTTCCATGTGTATGTGGGCTTTCTGTTGTTTTTGTTGCTATTGAAGACCACTCTTACTCCATGGTGATCTGATAGGAGGCATGGGATTAGCTCGATCTTCTTGTATTTGTTGACATCTGTCTTGTGACCAATTATATGGTCTATTTTGGAGAAGGTACCATGTGGAGCTGAGAAAAAGGTATATTCTTTAGCTTTAGGATGAAATGTTCTAAATATATCTGTTAAATCCAATTGGTCCAGAGTTTCAATTAGTTTCACTGTGTCCCTGTTTAGTTTCTGCTTTCCTGATCTGTCCATTGAGGAGAGTGGAGTGTTGAAGTCACCCACAATTATTGTGTTAGGTGTAATGTGTGCTTTAAGCTTTAGTAAGGTTTCTTTTACGAATGAGGGTGCCCTTGCATTTGGAGCATAGATGTTCAGTATTGAGAGTTCTTCTTGGTGGATTTTCCCTTTGGCCAGCAAGAAGTGACCTTCTGAGTCTCTTTTGATGATTTTAGGTTGAAGTCAATTTTATCTGATATTAGAATGGCTACTCCAGCTTGTTTCCTGAGACCATTTGCTTGTAAAATTGTCTTCCAGCCTTTTACTCTAAGGCAGTGTTTGTCTTTGACACTGAGATGTGTTTCCTGTATGCAGCAAAATGTAGGGTCCTGTTTCCGTATCCAGTCTGTTAATCTATGTCTTTTTATTGGGGAATTGAGTCCATTGATGTTAAGAGATATTAAGGAATAGTAATTATTTCCTCCAGACATTTTTGAAATTATATTTATTTATTTTATTTTTTTTTTTATATTCGAGAGGTTACCTTCTTTTGGGTTTTATGAGAGGAGGTTTCTATCTTGCTTCTTCCCGGGTGTAGTTTCCGTCCTTGTCTTGGTGTTTTCTCCCTATTATCCTTTGTAGGGCTGGATTTGTGGAAAGATATCGTGCAAATTTGGTTTTGTCATGGAATACCTTGATGTCTCCATCTATGGCGATTGAGAGCTTTGCTGGGTAAAGTAGTTTTGGCTGAAGTTTGTGTTCTCTTAGAGTTTGCATTATATCTGCCCAGGATCTTCTAGCTTTCATGGTCTCAGGTGAGAAGTCTGGTGTTATTCTGATAGGTCTTCCTTTATAAGTTACTTGGCCTTTTTCTCTTGCTGCCTTTAATATTCTTTCTTTGTTTAGTACATTTGGGGTTTTGATTATTATGTGACGGGATGTATTTCAGTTCTGATCCAGTCTGTTTGGGGTTCTGTATGCTTCTTGTATATTCATGGGCATCTCTCTCTTTAGGTTGGGGAAGTTTTCTTCCATAATTTTGTAGAAGATATTAGCTGGCCCTTTAACTTGTACATCTTCATTCTCGTCTATACCTATAATCCTTAGGTTTGGTCTTCTCATTGTGTCCTGGATTTCCTGGATGTTTTGGGTTACAGCCTTTTTGCATTTAGTATTTTCTTTGACTGTTGAATCAATGGTTCCTATGGTATCTTCGGCTTCTGATATTCTGTCTTCTATCTCTTGTATTCTATTGTTGATATTTGCATCTATGGCTCCTGATTTCTTCCCAAGGTTTTCTATCTCCAATGTTGTCTCCCTCTGCGATTTCTTAGTTGTTTCTACTTCTGTTTTTAGTACCTGGATGGATGTGCTCAGATCTTTTGCTTGCTTGATTGTGTTTTCATGTATTTCTTTAATAGATTTTTGTGTTTCCTCTTTCATAGCTTCTACTTGTTGGCCCACGTTCTTCTGTATTTCTTTAAGTGATTTTTGTCTTTCCTCCTTATTGTCTTCTTCTTTTTGATCCATCTTCTCCTGCATTTCTTGAAGTGATTTTTGTATTTGCCTTGTAAAGGCTTCTAACTTTTGATCCATTTTCTCTTCTATTTCTTTACGAGATTTTTCTATGTGTTCAGCTACCAGCATCCTGACCAGTGATTTTATATCCAAGTCTTGTTTTTCTGGTGTTTTGGGGTATCCAGGGCTTCCTGTTGTTGGCGAACTGGGTTCAGATGCTGTCATGTTGCCTTGATTTCTGTTAGTGACATTCCTTCGTTTACCTTTTGCCATCTGGTTATTTCTGGTGTTAGTTGACCTTGTTGTCACTGGCTGGTGTTTGAATCTCCTGTGAGGCTGGGCTTACCTGTTGTTTCTCTCCTGGTGGTTATGCATGATTGCTGCTCAACGGGATCACGAGCTGGCTGCCACCCGCTGACTTTGTGCACGGCTGGTCTCCGGGAAGTGTGGGGGAGTGCAGCAGAGCCTCGGCAGGCGCTGCTGGGCCTGCCTAGTAGCGAGAGCCTAGCAGATCCCCCCACGTGGTAGCCCCTGATGGAATCTGTCTACCTGTGCCTTTCCAGCTGTGTTCTGGTTGCAATATGGAGGCCTGCCGCTATCGCTGGTCCGGGGTCCTGGGGAGCTGGGTGGTTCCGGCTGCCTCGGTGCACGGCCTAAGCTTGCAGGGACGTGCTGCAGAGCCTAGGCGCCTGGGCCCGCCTGTGGGCGAGAGCTTAGCAGCTCTCCCTGCTCTAGCCCCAGTCGGAGTCTCTACCTGCACCTTTCCAGCTGTGTCCTGGTTGCAATATGGAGGCCTGCCGCTATCGCTGGTCCTCACTCTTCTTAATAAACAAGAATTGTTGCTTATCCTGGTTCCGCCAGCAGGGTCTGAGCACCTGGCAAGCTGGCTAGGTCTGGCTTCCCTGCTACCAGCTGGATGGGAAGCTGCAGACAAGATGGCGCTGCCTGCAGGGGGTTCGGGGTCTGGCCTGCGAGCGCAGGGCGCAGGCACGGCCGCTGTACTCCAAACCTCTATTCTGTGCGCAGCTCCTGCTCCAGACCTGAGTCCCCGGAGGTCTTAAACTCGGGCTGTCTCGGGTACCTGGTTCCGCCAGCAGGGTCTGAGCACCTGGCAAGCTGGCTAGGTCTGGCTTCCCTGCTACCGGCTGGATGGGAAGCTGCAGGCAAGATGGCGCTGCCTGCAGGGGGTTCCCACTGGTGCCACTCTTGAACCCCGGGGTCATACTTTATCACACTGTTCCTTACTGAAGTTCACAGCATTTACAGCTAGGTAAGGCTGCTAACTGACTTCCTCCACCCAACATCTTGCATAGCACGTTCCGGTCCCATGAAAGTAGCCAGCAGGGAGGAAGCTTCCTCTCAGGACTGAGTTGATGTCTCCACATCTTGTGACCAGGAACATCTTAGTTTTATGGCTGAGTTTTTTTTTTAATTGATAAACCAGTAATGGCTTTGGAAAGCACAAGCAGCTCTCTTAAGAGAGGAAGACGTTTGTTTTTAGCAGGGTCTTACTATTAACCCTACCTGTCCTGGAACTCATTATGTAGACTAGACTGTACTGCAGTTTACAGAGGCCCACCTGCTCGCCTCCTAAGTGCTGGCATTAAAGGCATGAGCCACCAGTCTAACATTCTTGATGTCCTCTTATACAGTAAATTTCTATAAATTATTCATTATATAATAAAATTTTCAAAGAATTAATGTTTTTAAAATTAAGGTGCCCAAAACTCTCTTGTTTGTTTTGTTTTCTTTTTGTTTTTTTTTTTTTTTTTTTTTTTTTTTTAAGACAGGTTTTCTCTGCATAGCCATGGTTGTCCTGGAACTCACCTTTTAGACCAGGCTGGCCTTGACCTCTTAGATCTGCCTGCCTCTGCTTCTCAAGTGCTGGGATTAAAGGTGTGTGCCACTACCATCTGGCTAAAATGCAAAGAATTTAAGAGGATAGAGCTTATGTTGTCTTCTTACAATAAATAATAATAAAATAGAAAAAGAATCCCGAGTAGAGTTGAGGGTCAGCTTCAGGTATCCAGGGTGCTTGCAACACCCTAGCATCCCCAACTCTGGCACCCATGTTGTATTTCCTGTTTCTATGATCACCTTTTAAGGATACAACATTTCATATTTCAGATCTTCAAGGTCTCTAAGGACCCATACTCTAAAGGTTTCCTTAACGACCTATGTCACTGTGGTGAGGTGATAAAATCTTGGAATCTAGCACAAGAAGTTAGACCTTGGGGACATGTCCTTGAAGAGAATGTAGGTAAGCAGCTTTGTTCTACATGTCCACCTACCCCAACACACACACACACACACACACACACACACACTGATCTGCCTCACCACAAGCCCCCAAAATACAGAAGCCAACCAGCCATTGACTAAAATCACTAGAATCATGACTGCAAATAAAAATTTCTCCCCATATTAAGTTAATTTTCTCCTTTTAATCGAATTTCTCAATTATACAAAGATCTGAATAACACTTTATCTAGGTTGAATTAGACATCTGTGGCAGGCTCCTATCTCCTCACAAACTTTTTAAGAAGCATGTATTACACACAGCAAGATTTCATTTGTCTTAAGATCAAACTCTGTTGTATGCCATATTCTAACATTCATTGGTTGATGAATATTGAGTTTGTTTCTGTATTGTGACTATTAAGAATTATTCCGGGCTGGAGAGATGGCTCAGTGGTTAAGAGCACTGACTGCACTTCCAGAGGTCCTGAGTTCAAATCCCAGCAACCACATGGTGGCTCACAACCATCTGTAATGGGATCTGACGCCCTCTTCTGGTGCTGTCTGAAGACAGCGACAGTGTACTTACATATAATAAATAAATAAATCTTTAAAAAAAAAAAAGAATTATTCCACAGTAAACAGCTATGGGATGGGAGTACAGCTATCTCATCCAGCTCCTCCTTTTGATTCTTTTGCCTATGGAGTCAGCAGTAATGCAGTAGGGTCAAGTGTAGTTCTAGCTTTAATTTTTCAGAGGTGCGTCCACTACGTGTTCCATGGGTGCTGTTTCCTTCCTCACTCGTATCATAGTGTGCAAAGCTCTCCTTTCTTCACATCTTCACCAGCGTTTGCTGTCTGAGCTTTTGGCTAGTAGCCGATGTAAAAGGCACGACATACTATTTCATTGTCGGTTTTGTTGTTGTTGTTTTCTTGATGATCGGTAATGGTGAGACAATTTTCAAGTAGCCTATTTTTATGTCTTCTTTGGAGAAGTCATTTGTTTACATTTTAATGGGGCTGTTTCGGTTTTACCACGTAGTGTTAGAAACTTTCATTTCTGTAAAAAGATACCAACTCTTATCAGATGTTTGGCAAGAAAATGTTTCCTCCAGTTTGCTGTGCTCTGTCTTTTTATTTCGTTGGTTAGTTTCATTACTTTGCACAAGTTTAGGAATTTTTGAGTCTTATGTCCTGCTTGTCTGTTTTTGCTTTTCTTGTTTATAGTTTAGAGTCATAATCCAGGAGCCACTGAGTAGACCAATGGCACACAGCTCTTCCGTGTTTCTTTCTAGGCAGTTCATGTGACAAGTCTTACATTAATAAAAACTTCATATGCCTCTCTCTGTGTGTGTGTGTGTGTGTGTGTGTGTGTGTGTGTGTGTGTGGAATTCAACTTACTGAATCAATATTACAACTATTTGATATCCAAATCATCAATTCTGGGCCTTGAAAAGAATTTCAAAACCAAGTAAAAAAATGTTCTCGGTGGGTGGGGGATGTCTTTTTGTCGCAACAGAACGAAATGTCTAGATACATAAGGTAGAAAAATTATAATTTTACAATATCTGACCTTGTAATTAGCAATGAATAAAGAAAATACGATATAAACCCCAATGCTAATAATGAGAAGTACATAATCTACCATGAAGAGAAAGCACAGACCCAAAGACCCATCTTACACCAATACGTGTTCAAAAATAGATATTTGCATGCCCAAGACTTGTTTGAAAAGGCGATTATGGTCTCACAAGCAAATCATAAGAATTTTAAAAATTTTGTAAATGCTGTATTTATATGACAGACAAGAACCACTCTGAAGGAATCATTATGGTTTGGGAAATGATATGCAATTTCAAAATCATCTAAATCATTTCAATTGCCTGTATTTACATTTATATAATGGGTATTTATAATGGTGATTATTTTAGAACTTACCTTGTTTTGCAGGATCTCACATTGGTTTCTATGGGAACCAAAATGGCTCTGAGGAGAAGCATTTTAAGAAGTCTTTTCACATGCAGTGACTGTTAACTGAACTGTAAATTCTGTTTGTTAACGGTTCTTAACACTTACATTTTAACATCTCAAGGAAAAAATTGAGCGCTTTAACTTTATAAATCATTTTAAATAGTAAAAAGAAAATTAATGAAACATCTGGTATATTGCAAGGTTCTTACAACCACAAAATAATTAGCTTTAGGAGCTAATGACCTATTCCCTTTATTGAATTCGTCAGTAACTAAGTCAGAAGTCAAGCTAGCCATGTGTTAGTCGCTTTTGGAAAACTCATACAAATAAAGGTTCGTGTGATACATTATTTCTATATGCTTTATCTGCTAGTGATATATGGATATCTGTTTTCTTGCTCTTGTATAAATCCTTATGTAAACACTGTGAAATCTTCTGCTTTTAAAGTTTTCCTCTGCCCACATCTCACTCAACCTGCCTTTGCTTGCTTAGGTCCCCTTGCGCCTTGATGGTGAGTCGGGATTTTATCCCTGTTCCCATACCACGTGAAACTTATTCTTACTGTTTTTGAAAACAAGCTCCTAAGTCTTCGAATTTCAATTTTTCTTTTCCTTGGCCTAGATTTGTAGATCATAAAAATCCAACATATAGCTTATGTCTTACTTTTTTTTCAGTTTACTATATTTAATTCGCCCCCCCCCAAAGTTTATTTAATTGTCTGGAAAAAAATGAAATTTCACCATATGTTTATTTAATTCACTCTTTAAATAATTAAAGCCCACTAAAAAAGAAGAAAAACTTATTTCAAATGAGTACTAAGACTTGAAGTTTTGCTTCTATTCAACCTGTAAAAAGACACCGCCTGAGAACATATGGCATTTCATAACCATACCCAGTTTCCAGAATAATTCTCACAGTTACTGCTGACATATAATCTAGGTTCCCAAATCCAGAAAGCACAGATTGCTGGCATGGTGCCCGGTGGGGCTGAGTAAATCCTGGGCTGTCAGATCTGCTTTTGCTGCTTCTTCTGGATTGTGGGTTTCTTCTTGCTATAGCCCGGTCCTGGTGTTGGGATATTAGACTTCAAACAGTTTGGAAAATGGAGCTCTCAGGATCTCTTTGAAGAAGTGATTATTCTGTAACTTGGCTGGGTGGATAGTCTATGAAATTATGGTGATTTTTAGCTGCCTTTAAATTATTTTGGCATTGAATTATCGCATGATATCTCATGAATAGGCACAGTTATGAATAATAATTTTTAACAGTTATAAATGTTTATATTCTGATTTCATCTTATGAGATAAGTTATGAATTGACCCACAGATACATCAGAAACAGGCAGCCAAGGTTTGGGAAGAAATTACCAATTGATTGTGTGTTCAGCTCTTTGTTTGTTTGTTTTTGTTTTTTTTTTTCTCTCTCTTTTTTTTTTCACAAGCTCAGGTATTTTATTGTAGGGGTCAATGCATACATCTTTTTGAGTGTTTTGGTTTTTAAGTTCACCTGCATTGAAGTAGATAGAACAGAGTGGAGATACAAGCCTAATGAGACTCTTTGGGAGAGAAAGATTTCGCTTCAAAGGCATTTCAATCTAAAGGTAAAGAATGAAATGATCTCCGATAGGGTTCTTCAAAATGTGCTGTCCTGGACTGCGACAGGAAGCTGCCATGAATCTTTAGACTCCCTTAAAGCCTGACAACACTGGCGTCTGACTCTACCGTTCTGTATTTTCAAAACATAGGTTCATGGCATTTGAAAAGTTTCAAATTTTACCCTTTGCTACAAACAGAGACTTCGATTTAACATAAATTACTATTATGTCATTTGTCATTTGAACTTTGCAGTACAGAGAATTATTTATCGTGTGGCACTCTGAATGCTGGGAAGCAGGGTGCTTTTACCTCTGAAAGATCTTTCTAGTCTTAGAATCTTATATTTATTTCCACAGGACTGCAGTGAAGGAGGCTGGAGTAGTTGCCCTTCTCTCCTATTGCAGACACAGAGACGAGGGGCAAACAGCATGAATGAGCTGTCTGATATTACACACTCACCATCGAAATGCTAGAGTTAAGTGAATAGCGTGGCACAAAACTCACTTTTTGATTCTCATGAAAAGAAAAAAAAAAAGAAAGTACACCAGGTTGATTTTGCAGTAAACTAAATAGCCATTTCATACGGTAGATGCCCCTGCTTGGTCTTAAGGTTTCAGAAGAACAGCATTGTGTTATATTTGTTCAGTGGGTGACTAGTGGAATTACACAGACAGCAAATCAAGGTGAAGACATGGAAGGAATTCAATAGGAAAAGCACATTTAAACAAAAAGAAGAACAAAAGATTACACTAAGAATGCATACATGGTTTCATTAAAAAAAAAACAAAACCTGAAAGAACAGAAATATAAGTCTACACCTCTTTGAAAGGTATAAAATGCCAAAAAAAAGAAAGAAGCTTCCTACCTTGAACTATAAATAGGAGCAGTAAGGGGAAAATAAGAAACGTTTAGACAACAAATCGAGAAGTTTTGTTAATTGTCAGGAGTATTAGATTTGTGGAGTGGGTGCCCAAAGGAATCTCTGAAGACATTTGAAACCTCACGGAACAAAGCCATGGGCACTGCATTGTGAGGCACAAGACTTAACGTCAAGAGGGGAAGCCCGGATCAACGAGGAGGACTTTTTCAGCTCTAATTTCTACTATTCCATAGTCCTGTGAAGAATAGTTGCTAAATTGCTTGATCAACCCAGACAAATAGAACTCAACACAAGAATCAAACCTCAGACAAAACAATAAAGTCAGCCAAAATTGAAACACGCCCCTAAAAATAAAAAAAAATAAAAATAAAAAAAAATCCCTAATCCTTGCATCATACATTAAAGATGACAAATTTAGGTCTTGGCAGTCTGCCCAGAAGAATAAATTCCAAAAGACAGGATCCCTAACTGAGCAAGGCCAGCAAACAGGTTGGGAGAGTTTCACTCGCTTGCAAAACGTACCTGATTAAAAGACTATAGCAGGGTGAATAGTGACAGAGGAGAGAAACAGACTCAGAACCTCCTCTATTCACGAATTAATTTGTTCACTCCTTGGGCAAGGTTGGTTGGGTGTCTACTGTCTGTCAGCCACTACTCTAGGACTGAGCACGTGAGTAAATAAAACAGACAAGAGACTCGCCCTTTCGAGTTTACATTTTGGCGTGAGGAGCGGTAACCAACGACATTATCTTCAGTTAGGAGGCAGCAATGCTAAGATAGGGCAGGATTAGCAAGAGGAGGAAAGGAGGCTGGAGAATATAACAGTGGAGACCAGAACTCGTGGATAGGGAGAGGACCGGAGCAAGACTAGAAGTACATGCAGAGACTGCCAAAGACATTTTAAAGGAAGAACAGTCCAAGAAAGGAGACCCCCTCAAACCTGCTGAGTTTGAGGAACAAGAATGAAACCAGTGTGGGGAGAACATTAAGACATGAAACCAGAGGTGCTTTCTGGCTATGATAAAGACCTCGTCTTTTCCTCTCAGTAAATTTCCCAAAACTTTTTGCTTTGAAAATATAAAAAGCTTAGGAATCATATTAATGATCCATAATTCACCAACCATGAGGCGTCACCCTCCCTGAGCTCACGTGTTGCTACGATGTGTCCCGTCAGCGCGCTCAGGGGGAGGTGTTTAGCAATGTGTCCCAGCATCACGGGTTGCTAGCATATCCACATGTCCTATAGTGACTGCTGCTTACAATGTTGGAAGTATTAAAACTCAGAATATTTGCTTCTTTCTTTGAATGGCAATAAGAAGGATCTAAATTTGCATGTAATCCTAAACGTTTGTGTATACCTTGAATGTATGTTTGTTGTAATAAAAATTCCAAAATATCGGCAATTCTATTATGCCTTCGTTATCTTTGTAAACATGTTTTTACTGAGGCTTTGGCAGATATTTAAAGGTGGCTGGGAACTTAAAAATCAATTTAGAAAACAAAATAAATTTGATTGTGAGACCTAACAATAAAAGAGATGTTAGATTTTGTTTTTCCAGACGTTTAAAAAGAAGCTATTGAATAAGGTAGAAAGATCACGGTTAGTGTTCATTAATTAACTGAAAAAAGTTTGAGTGTCTGCTGTGTTCTAGACAGAATCCATTAGACTCTGCAAACACAACAGTAAGCAACACATGACAGCCTGGGGTGTAACGTGTGACTTCATTAACATTCTTTTCAGACAGATTACTGGCTTTTCCTTGTAAAGCAATATACACTAAGGAGGTGGGTCAATTCAGATTTATATTATCACCTGTTAAGACGGTCAGGAAACAACTCATGACAGGCTACCTCTGGCCAATTTCTTAGTCATAGCCAACCTCTCTGAATATTGAAGAATTTCAGAAGTAGAAACCAACACAGGTTTGAATCAAACTTCTGTTGTTCTATAGGACAGCCACAGTTACACGGGGATAGAGAGTGAGCAACTGAAATTTGATGATTCCAAACAGAAACACACCCCAAAAATACACTGCATTTTGACTGATTGAAGATTTAATAGGAAAAAAATAGAGTATAAGCATTTCAAAAATCTGTATTGATAATGTGTTGAAATGATACTTTTGGTACATTGGGTTGAATAGAATATATTTAAATTTGTTCTTTTTCTTAACTTTCTTAAACTGTGACTACAAGAAAATACAAGTGTGTGCATGTGACTCATTTTGTGCTATGCTAGAGTATCTGTGTTTGTGCCCCAGATAAGCTTAGTACTGATGTATAAGTGGTATCATTAGTAACTGCTCATGGTAGTTACTAATGAGTAACTGGAAATGGCTGGCCCTTTTCAAACACACCCCCTGTGTAAACATCTGATCCTCACGATAACCCTGCAAGGAACTATTTTTCCAGATGAATAATTTAAGACATAGCAAGGTCAAGAAATTTGCCAAAGGCTGTACATGTAGTGAGTGGAAGACCAGTTCTGTTTGAAAAACTGTCACGGAACCACTGGCTCTCAAAGCCGAGTGAGCACCAGAGTCACCTGGAGCCCTTGCCAAAGTGTCACTGAGCCCAGCCCCGGGGGCTCTGACTCAGGAGCTGGGTGTAACCTGAGAATGTACATCTCTGAACTTGCCTCTGGGTAAGGCTGCTGCTGCTGAGCTGCAGACCAGGGTCTGAGAAGCACTGAGCAGATCACCACCCCGGGCCACCTCCTTCTTAAGAAAGTCAGCAGCTCTTCCTAATGGTAGTAAAGTTTTTCTTAAAGTACAGACAGCCCAAATATCTGACTTAGATAGCACCAAAATCTCCATTTCAAAGTGTACAACTCATGATGTTTGCTATATTTGTAACTTCTTCAATGACTGTCAGAAATGTCTAAAACAGTTCTGTTACTACACAGAGAACTCCAATAATCTATGACATCCCTTTTGTGTTTTACTTCTTTACCCAACATATTTTCAGAGTTTGTCTATGTTAAAGTATATATCAATGTCTTTTTGTCCATTTTATGGTCAAATATTATGTAATTACATAGATACATTACATTTTGTTGATTCTTCAGTTTATGGACATTTTTTTGTGCAGTGTCTATATTTTGACTATCTGTTTTCTTTGCTCTTGGGATGTAACTATGAGAAGACCTAGTGTGTTATTTACATGTCTGTTACTGTGATAAAATGTCATAACCAAAGGCAATTTAAGGTAGTTTATTTTGGTTTGTGGTTCTGGTGGGATGAGTCAGTCATGTTGGGGAGTCTTGGAAGGCAATGGCAGGAACAGGAAAGGGAGAGTGTGTGTCTTTTATTAGGAGCATAAAGCGGAGAGATGGAACCGGAAGTAAGGCCAGCTTAAATAGCCACAATTCCCACCCTCAGTGGTGTGCTTCATCTAGTAAGGCCACAGCTCCGAAACCTTCCCAAACAGCATGACCACCATCGGACCAAATGCTCAGAATACTGGAACATGTGGGAGATACTTCTTACTTATGGCAAGCGTGGAGCCATCACTCTTACAGTAATATGTTTACACCTTTGAAAGACCTGTTGAATTGTTTTAAAGGGCTGTACCATTTTAGTATGGTTATCAGGAATGTATGAGGATTCCATTTTCTCCACATTTTTGTTGTTGCTTGGCATTTGCCATTTTTTTTAAAATGGTCATACTAGTGGGTGTAAGAGTTGTTTCACTTTGGCTGTGATCTGCATTTTCCCTAGTGACTTAATGATGCTAAGTATCTTCTTCATTTGCTCACTGGCTCACAAGACATATATATAGGATAAATATATATGTGTATGTGTGTGTATGTGTATGTGTGTGTGTGTGTGTGTATATGTGTGTGTGTGTATATATATATATACATATATATGTGTATATATATATATATATATATATATATATATATATGAGAGAGAGAGAGAGAGAGAGAAAGACCAAAGGCATGTGCCACTACACATGGTCAATGAGATTATTATATATTCTGCATATAAGCTCCTTATGTGACATAATTTCATTCATTCTGAGAGTTATCCCTTACCTATATGAGAGTATCCTTTGTAGCAAAAAAAAAAAAAATTAGGGTTGATGAAATGCAACGGTCTAATTTTTTTCTTTTAGTAAGTATGCAATGGATCCCATTTAAAAAATCATTGTGTAATCCAAAGTGATGAGATTTATACTGATGCTTTCTAGTAAGGAAATGTGACTCTATTCATGGTGTGAAATAAGAGTCCAGTCACATTCATTTTCATATGGATATCAAGTTGTCCTAGCATTATTTGTTGATTATAAGATCCATTTAAACTTTAGGTTAGAATGTTTTTATAGCTGTATTAATTAATATTTAATTAATATAAATTATGCTACTTTTCTTCTCCACATGGTTGCCTGCTTCTAGAAAATCTTTTTAATCACTGTAATTAGAACAGAATAAATGTCTTCTGAATTAAAACTCCAGGTTAGTAATGAATGACCATAAATCAGCTTGAACAATTCCACTCTGTCATTTACAATGTAGATTATACAAAGTACTAAGATCTTAACATCATGACATTCAGTATTAGTTCTCTATTTACATTTATAGAAGGCTAGACAAAGGGGTGTTTATCCTAAATGGTGCTCCTCTTTGGTTTAATAATAATATCTTATTCTTGCCTGCACTGATGTAACCTAGCTTACTTATGCTAGAAATACAAACTAGTAACATGGAGAATTATTCTCATATATTCTTGTAATTATTTAATAAACAAACTTGATATAAGGAAAATTGTGGAAAATAAGTTTTAAACAGTTTTTAAAAAAAGACAAGATCTGCCAATACAACTCACAGTAATTATTAAATTGTATACATGGATACTTCCTTTCCTCAGGAAGTCAGGTAAACAGAATATAAAACAACAGAGACATTATTGAAATGTTATAAGATGCTTGTAATGAAGATTAAAAAAATAAACATTTTAATGTGTGAATGCATATGACATCCATAAAAATGTGAATTGTAAGGTAAGGGCTTTTGTTATGTCCACAAACTAAAGGCATGCAGATTTGTGATGGGAAAATTTGAGTTTCTGGATAGGCATATCCCTGAGGTCCCACAACTATAAGAAGAGTTATAAGGAAGCCATCTCAATTTTAAGAGCATATCCTTTTCTTTATTTCCACTTATGCCTATTGATTTCCTGAGACTATTTCTGAAGCTGGTAGCTGGAGAGAGGAGAAAACTGATCTTCTTAGATAGACTTGGAATTGTGTCTAGTCGACTATTCTGATTTTGCAGAGCAAGTGTAGGTGCAAGCACTGAATGAGCTTTTACTCTAAGGAACGGGTGAGGAAGGACATACAGGTGAGTGCGGAGTGCCAGCAACATTGCTGATTAAGGTGATGCTAATGACATCACAAGCCAAGCCTCAGGGCCTTGTATATGTACTGCAGAGACATGTGTATACTGGGTGAATTCTGGTGACACTGGTCAGTAGAATGACAGAAAGAGGAAGATTATAAATAAGTCATTTGTTCTTCTTTTTCAGTATACTGAGTCACGCTTTAGCAATACTTGGGAGAGGCATTATCATCCCAGTGATATAGTCCACAGGGATGGTTCCTGCGCTGGGAAAATGCCCACCAAATTTGCTAGCATACTCCTAATACTTACCCAAACGGAAACATTGTCCACAAATAGCATACTGACCAGTTTTCCCTTATTGTTCATCCTGAGTTTCACATTTATGAACAAGAAGTAAAAACCAAAAGGTGTGTCATCTTCCAACTGCAGGCTGGAGACTACACCTGAGAGAATTTTACATAGATTCTTAAGCTTTTTAAAAACTTCCCCATACTTATTACCATCTTATCTGGTGTTACCATTCTTAGGGTACAAAACTTCTAAACAAGAAATGCTGTGCTGTGTCTACATTTAACAAGAAAGCATTGGGACTATAGCTCTAGTCTACTCACAGCCCATTGTAGAGAGGAACAGGGGGTGAAACTCTGGGGATAGAAGCAGTACAGCAGTACAAAATAGAAGATAAATGAAGAAAGATAAATGGAACCTGGTCTACAACCCCAAGTCATAAAGCATTTGAAGTCACGAGTAGAGTCCAGTGGATTTATGCCTTATACAATTCTTATGAGTATCTACCATGAGTCAAGTTTTCGTCACCATGAGTTCTTGGGACCCACCTGAGAGAAGAAAGACACTTAGCTATTACCTTGGGTAAGAGAGTGGACCCACTAGGTTCTTTTGCATAGCAAGCCTCTCTTCCTGTTGTTTCCACAGATGGTTTTCTTGAAGTCGGAACCAATAGCAAAATAACCATAAGCTAACAACGCAAGTGATGGCGGTTCTTCATTCTGTCGACCTAGTTCCTGGTGTGGGCACAAATGCATCTCCTTTGAGAGCCTGTAGTCAAGCTTGCTATGTTGTGTTCCTGCTGATTACATATGTGGTGGTTTTGCACACAAGATTGTTCCTGACTTGAATAGCTCATTGGACATTCCACTACTAAAGGAGATGGAACAACTGTGTGCTAATATGGAGGATTCCAAATGTTGCATAAGGGTAGAGCCTGGATATGCAAAAACCCAGCACCTAGAATCTTATGATTAAACAAAAATGTGCACTCTTAGGTATTAGAGAAGTTGCCTTATTCTCATCCTAATTCCAGAGAAAAGGTTAACAGAAACAAAAACCAACCTACCAACCAACCAAACAAAAAAAAACCAATGCCTCCCCCCTACTTCCTGGGTAGCTCTAGTCTGTACATGTGGTGGCCTGAATGTCTTCTTCCTAAGTAATCACTCCCTTTGCCTTGGAACATCATAGCCAGGTTGTCAAGGATATGTTTCTTGCATTGAGGGGCTGATTCATCAAACATAGACTTGCACATCTGGGTCACACTGTGTCCTGGATTTTGAGAACACTGCAGAAGCCTGGGTGTGGACTGTCTGCAGGTCTGCCCTCAGCTTGTGTCAGCAAGTTTTGGCATTTGTGCTCATGTGTAAGAAAATTTTCAAAAGCATAAAATCATAGTATGTTGGCCTCCTTACTCAGAAGCTAATCAAATCCGGCCAGTGTTTGAACATTATTTTAGAAGCTGTGTTGTTAGTAAGCTAGACCGACCATAATTTTTTTTTCATGTACTATCTATTAGCTCATTAAACTTAAGAAGCCTACTGCAAGGGACTATTTGATCTATTTTACAAATTTACAAATGATTCTTTCCCCCCCCCCCCAATTTCAGGAATACTTTTAGTTAAAAAACATTAATCTTTTTTCAATAAGATTAGATTTGCCTGTCCAGTGTTCACCAATCAGGTTTTCTTTTAAACCAATATACTATACCTATAATTAATTTTACTTTTGGATGAATTTTAAATATTTCTGATTAAGAACAAAGCTAAAGAGGTTAGAGACTAGGCTGTTTCCTAATCTCTAATTCTAATGTCAAGATGGGAAAAGGCTAACTTACTTACTAATGCATTTTTTTTTCCTGAAGAAAACAGATTTTCTGTGAACAAGAAAAGAATGGCTTTGTTACTCTGTTCTTCAGAGTTTTTCAAGAATAACCAGATCAGGAGCAGAAGGAATTTATTAAGAGCAAACTCTCATGTGCCCTTCTATATGTTATCTTAATTAGCATCCCTGTAAAGAATATAATCAAAGTTGATTTTTTTTTCAAAAGGAATTATGTAGCTAGTAAAGCGGTTCTCATCTGTCTCCCTCTTGGTCTTCTGTAGGAATGTGTGAGACAGTGTTAACACACCATTCTTAATCTGTGCCTCGTTCATATTTCCTTAGCTTTTAGCCAATGTCTTCTTTTATCTCACTCCAAGATCCCATCCAGGAGAACACATTACATTCAATCCATGATCACATGTCCTTAGGGTCCTCACAACTATGACAATGCTTTAGACTTTCTAAGTATACATTGGGTATACTTATATTTATAGTTATATTATATACACTATATTTTGTAGCATGTAGTATTTTATAGCATGTCCCAAATTGAGGTTTTTCTAGTGTTTTTCTCATGTATTTGGGGAGATAGACCATGGAGTAAAGTAGCTATTTTATCCCATTATATCAAGAATACTGTCAACATGTTTATAAAGCCAAGTACTCTTTGGAAATTGTAATTAATTATAAAGCATGCCATTTCTTTTAAATGAGTATTAAGTTTAATTATAAGCATTATTTATCCAAGTAGTAGTACCATTAGAACTACCTATGAACCCTTCAGATTATGATACATTAAAGCTGGCATTGCATATTTAGAAACATTAGGAATAAGGATTACATAACAGACAGGTTTAGTGAGTTTTAAAGTTCATTTTTGGGTACAGTTCCTGTGCAATAAATTGGTATGATCACTTCTTTTTTATTGCATTTTATTTTGAAAATCGTGTTGCAATCACTCTGGGTGTTTACCCCAGCATCCCTGTGAGGATAAACTTTGGGATCAGGGACTTGCATTTGATTCTGCGTTTAGGCACCTGACCTTTAGAATAATCTTAGGGTTATCTCATCAATAAACTAAGAGTATGCAGCACAGACCTTAGGTGTAAATAATATATGAAAAAATTTAACCAAGTTCCCAAATACACATGGGACACGGTCTTTATCACTTTTCCTTCCACTCCATCTAAACTTTTAAGTAAGCAGTTCAAGACTTTGGAATTACAAGGACACATGGTATTTCTTAAAAGTGACAATATCTTTAAAATTATATTAATTTATGATGTGTGTGTGTGTGTGTGTGTGTGTGTGTGTGTGTTGATGCACACATGCATGGGTATGTGACTTCCATAGTACATAGGTATGGAGAAATGAGGACAAATTGCAGGAGTCGGTTCTTCTTTCTATCATCCCCTTGCAATCGAATTACATTGTTAGGGTTGGTAGCAAGCACCGTGCCTACTGAGCCATCTTACTGGCTTGTGATAATTAATCTTAATCGTGTAAATATCTAACAAACTTCTTATGAGAAAAAATTGACTTCAAACCAATGCCAATCTTGCCATGATAAACAGACACAGTTTTTGTGCTGACCCAGAAATTATTAGCATGCCATACCATGGTCATGAGAAAAAAAATTACAATTTCCTATAATGCTTGGTCTTAATTCTAGATCTCCCAGGTCCTATGTAACAGGTTCCCCACCCCCTACTTTAAGAATAGTGAGAAAATGTCATTAAAACTATAATCACCATAATGGGTAAACATGGTAGCCTGAGGATCGATAATAATGTGAGCTGACACAACATATAGGGAGGTCCTACATGTGTATATTTAATATGTATAAACTATGTATATCTCAAGCAAATATTTACTGCAGTCTCTTGTTATCTGTGTGGCAATAGTTTCAAAACTTGCCAGTATATTAAAACCTGAAAATGCCTAAGTCCCATATATAAAGTACCATAATATTTGCTCATGAGCTGTGTACATCTTCCTATATATGTCATCATATCTACATCATTTATATCTACTACAATGTGAGTTCTGTATAAATAGTCATTACACTGCATTATCTAGGAAGTAATGACTATACATCTGTATCTCTCAGAATTCTAGAGACTTTTGTTTCTCATTTTTACCATGCCATGTGTGGCACTTGTATTTAAAGGTATTTGTTTTTCATAGAGCAAGATTCCTATATGTAAGCCTAGTACCTCGTCTTAAGATTATATTAAAGAAATTGAAATATCATCCAAAGTCTATACTAGTGCTGTTTATCCTCAGTGTGAAATAGACAGCCCCTCAAACTTACTTCAGTGACTACTTTTGATGACATGTCCTTTTGCTTTATAAATTAACACCCACATACGACACAGCTCCACTGTTTTTCATTATTAGTTTATAGTTAATACAAAATTATCCCTACTGTATCTTTTCCCAGAAAATTACTTCTGGCAGTGGTTTAATAAGAAAAGTGGCTTCACTAGTACAGACCCTAGAATCATCTGGTTCCCGGGATTCGGGCAAGTGCTGGATTTTCTATTTTGATCTGCTTAAACCCCTCCATACTTTACTACGTGAGACATGGACTTAGTGCCTTATAGTTACGTGTTCCAAAGTCTGATTCCAAGAGCTAAGGGGGTAGGTACAAAAAGAGAAACATCACATTCTCCCCGAGTCTCCACTTCATCCTAACACAGAAGAGCTCTAGGGACAGTCTCTTTCTTTCTTCTGGGTTACTGTATACAAGGCTGAGATGAACAGATGTCCACACTACTGCGTCAACAGCAAGCAGTGTAGTTCCCTGGAAGGGGTGGATTAGCTGTGGGCTAGGCAGAAAGAATTGTGCTTTTCCATCCTGCTTGAAGACCTATGTCTATTCCTCTTCCTCTTGACCCCGAGCAATGCACCAGAGGACTTGAAGATGAGTCCCAGCCATCGAGTCATTCCAGCCTCCATTTTGTGCCTCTTGTCTGGTCATGGCTGGTACATTCCTAGGGTTCCGGGTGAAGTGGTTATGCCAAAATCAGTGTGGAAACTAATCATATATATATTAGTGTTTTCTTTTTCAGGACTACATACTTCATAGAGAAAAAACTTAAGGGGAGAGAGGTTTACTTTCTCCTGAGGATTGATTCTGAAAATATAATCTGTTACAAGATGGAAAGAAGCCATGGCTGCTGAGGCGGCTCCACCTGTAGCAGAGGGAACACGAGACAATGGCTCCTCACATCCTAGTAGACCAGAGAGTGGAGAATTCAGAGCCACAAGCAACGGTTAACTTCCAGGCCTGCCCCAGCAACCCACTTAGAGCGAAGCCATCTCTCCCTTGATTCCACTGCCACTCAAAACAATGCCACCATCTGCGGACCAATTTCTCAAACATATGAGCTTGTGGGGGATATTTTACACTCAAACCATAACATCAAACACACAGAGGAGAGGGGCAGTGCTAGAAAGAAGTAGGTTAAAAATATGAATTCTGTGGCTATTTTACATATATATATTCATTAGCGTGCTTACGACTGTGACCACGTGCTGCAGTCATTCTACCTCACGTGAGGTTAGTGAGTCAGGGTTTAGCGGTCAGAAAATTTATGTTATTTAAAAATATCCTGATGTGTCACTTTCTACTGTGTGGTGCCAGGCATACTACTGAACGTCTCTGTTTGCCATACAACTGTAAAATGTACATGATTTGGAGGATTAAAGGGATGTATCCAGCAGATTACTAATGTTAATGCAATCCACATTTTAACTGGCTTTGGAGAAGTAGAGTCAATTAGCCTCTAGAACAACTTGAAGGGGATTATAGCATATTCTTAGCTCTTTGCGTTTGGTGAAAGAATTGGGATCATCATGTCCTAGAAGGCCATTATTTTGACATTTTGTTTAAGGCTACTTGCTAATTTGACTCAGTTATTTTAGGCAAGAATGTTTAAGAAGACCTAAGTGATATTATTAACAAATAGGCTGTATCTTCTCTTCACAGAGTTAAGCCTCTAATTACATGTTGAGCTGATTTATTGGTCCTACAGGCTTAAACATTTCCTAACAATTAAGATTGACTAGAGACACAGAATAACTGTCCACGTGCACGGGATCTGACAGCAAAAGCGCCGCAGAGGAGTAGGAGCTACCTGAAGGGTGAGTCACAAGGAATGGTGCAGAGAAAGGTATTAATTAGACTAATAGGAAATTGTAACAAGTAAAATATGGGTTAAGTATCAGCAAATTTCCCTTAAGGACATGCTTCCTATGATAGTAGGGAAGACTCTTGTAAAGGAGGGTGATTAAATCTTTGAAGCTTAAGACCTTTAAAACTAGACCGAACAGAGTCCACATGAACACACCTACCAGAGTTGGAGGGGCTGTGTTGGGCAATCTAACAGCTCTCAACACTGTTGAAAGCTAGGATAGCTGGCCTCCCCACTAATTGAATATGTTACAAACACTTTGGTAAGATTCTCTTCCTGAAAAGTATCTGTCATTCAAATCCACTTGCATGATTTTTCTTTTAGGACAAATCTTCCAACGTTACTGATATTAGTATAAACACTACAGAAAGCTTTTCGTTTTTACAACCTAGTGTATGTTTTGATTATTGCTTTAGCAGAGGGAATCCATTTACATAAGATATGTAAACAAATATTAACTTTTGTTTCTTTACGAAGAACATAAGCTTTATTAAATGCAAGGTTGACTCCTCCTTGTATTTAATTCTTTAGTTTCTTTCTTCATGAAGCAATGTTCATTTGGCATAGTCACATAGACAAGGGTGTGCCATGTCTTCCAGTATAACTGTACCAATAGCAAAGGTGGGTTAAGAAACTGCTGTAACTATCCCTGTGCTAAGTGCACTGTGAAGAGAACTCACAGTGCTTATAGTGGAATTTTTGAGTTCCGATTATGATTATATTTAAAGTGATCTGGAATTGGATAAAATGGCCCTCAGCATCCTTCCCAGGCACACCTCAGTTTAAGCCTACCCTTACTCTACAAGACTGCTGACTTGCATAGACTGATTTCAGGAATGCTAAAAGATCCTCCTTCCCTGTCTGTGTGATGAAATCTGATGAATGTGGAGGATTTATGTTAAATAAATGAATAGTCAAATCATGAGAATCTTTGAAAGGCAAGAAAAAGACCTAAAATCCAACTGCTGTTGGAGATATATTAATCCACCCATCACTTTAAAACAGATGAATATTATGAAATCCAAACCAATTATTGTTGAATTGTCAGTCTGTGCCTCTGCCACTGACTTCTGTCTAACATCCCATCTCCCCATCATATGTCCCATATTAACAGCACTACTACTTCCTTGGTCTGCACTAGAAATGTTCTTATTTTAAAATGGTAACTAGCTCCCTACTTCGCTGAGTGTGAATTCTTCACCAGCCTCGATTCCCTCCTCTTCCTGTGTTCTATGGAAATTTCTGCCCATTCTGAATTGTGGGCATCTCCCCAATGATGGTGCATCCCTCCAATGATGGTGGCTCTTTCTTTCCTGCTTTAGCTTTCTCTGCTTTAAATCCATTTCAACAATCCATCTTTATCTAATAACTCCCACCACACAGAATTGACCATAGACAACTATGCCTGAAAAATCTCTTGCCATAGCTTTCCAAAATAGCACTGAAATCCACTCCCTGTAGCTTATGTTCATGCCTTTGCAGTTCGCTGACACCATAATCTTCTTCAAGATATCAACATGTGATCTTGGCCTGAATTCCATTTATTCTCTTATCTCTAACATTTAGAACAATGTTGACTTTTAGTCAATACTAAAATAAGAAAATAGAAAATGTTTCTTAGATGAAACTAGTGATCAGCAGATCTCACTGGGAGAAGTAATACATTGGTTGATATCCTTTTGTTGTTGTTGTTGTTGTTGTGGCTTCTGTTTTTTTATTTATTATTTTTATTGAATATCCTTCATTTACATTGCCAATGGTAAAACCTTTCACGGTATCCCCCATCCCCTAAGACCCCCAAGCCCTCCCCCTCCTTCTTCCTGCTGCCTCCACGTATATGCCCCTCCACCCAACACATCCCTATCCCCCCCTTGGTTTCCCTTAGTTGGGGCCTCTGTTGAACCTTTACCTGACCAAGGACCACTCCTCCCACTGATGCCCAATGAGGGCTTCCTCTGCCACATTTTTGTCTGGAACCATGTGTGCCCCTTGGTTGATGGTTCAATCCCTGGGAGTCTTGGGGCATCTGGGTGGCCGAAATCATTGTTCTTCCCATGGAGCTATAAGCCCCTTCAGTTCTTCTGGACCATCCTCCAGCTCCTCCATTGGGGACCCCATGCCCAGTCCAATAGCTGGTTGCTAGCATCTGCCTATGTATTTGTAAGGCTCTGGCAGGGCCCTTCTGGAGACAACCATGGTATACTCCTTTGGTATGCACTTCTTGTCATCCATAATAGTGTTGGGGTTTGGTGATAGTTTATAGGATGAATCCCCAGGTAGGGCAGTCTCTAGGTGGCCTTTACTTCAGTCTCTGCTCCACGCATTGTCTCCCTTATTGTTCCTATGAGTATTTTGTTCCCTTTCTTAGAGGAACCAAAGCACCCTCACTTAAGGCCTCCTTAAATGTATATAAGTTGGAAAAAATTATCTAGTGGACAAAAGTCATTAGGACTGGAGAAAAAAGATGGTGCCCCAGTCAAAAAAACACTGTATGAACACAGACATTAAGAAGAAAATAACTAAAAGATTCTTATGAAGTACTTAAGAATATGCTGTGATGAGTGTGGAGCCTTTATGTTAAATGAATAGTCAAATTATGAGGGTCTTTGACAAGATAAGAAAAGAACCTAATATCCAAATGCTATTGGAGATACATTAAGCCACCCCTCACTTTATTTTTTTCTGGGATATTTTATTTATTTGCATTCCAAATGTCCCCTTTCCCAGTTTCTCCTGCACAAACCCTCATCCCCCCAACCTCCTCTATGAGGATGCTCCCCCCACTCCCATGTCACTGCCCTAGCATCCCCCTACACTGGGGCATAGAGCCTCCACAGGACAAAGGGCCTTACTTCTCCCCCCATTGATGCCAGATAAGGAAATCCTCTGCTACATATGCAGCTGGAGCCATGGGTCCTTCCATGTGTACTCTTTGGTTGGTGGTTTAGTCCCTGGGAGTTCTAGGGTCTCTGGTTGGTTCATATTGTTGTTCTTCCTATGGGGTTGTAATCCCTTTCAGCACCTTCAGTACTTCCCCTAACTCTTCCATTGGGGTCCCCATGCCCAGTCCAATGAGGTTGGCTGGGGACATCCTCAGCTGTGTTAGTCAGGCTCTGGTAGAGCCTCTGAGGGGATAGTCATACCAGGCTCATGTCAGCAAACACTTCTTGGCATCAGCAATAATGTCTGGGTTTTGTGTCTGCAGATGGGATGGATCCCTACATGGGGCAATCTCTGGATAGCCTTTCCTTCAGTTTCTGTTACACTCTTTGTTCTTGCATTTCCTTTAGACAGGAACCATTCCAGGTTAAAATTATTGAGATGGGTAGGTAGCCCCATCCCTCAACAGGGGTCCATACCTATCCACTTGATATGATCTCTACAGGTTCTATATCCCATTTGTTGGGTAGTTTAGCTGATGTCATCCCTGTTGGGTCCTAGAAATCTCTTGCTTCCCTGTCATCTGGGACTGTCTAGAAGTTACCCCCAATTCCCTATCCCCCACTCCTATATACCTCTATTCAATTTCTTGACCTTTTTGCTTCTCCTTGTCTCCTCCCACACCTGATCTTGCCCCTCCTTTTTCTCCTCCCCTCCTCTCTCCCTCTATCTCTTGTGATTATTTTGTTCCCCCTCTAAGTAGGACTAAAGCATCTACACTTTGGTCTTCCT